>CM055119.1:13057356-13794856 GCA_029206835.1 Rana muscosa | reverse complement strand
CTCTCTCTCTCTCTCTCTCTCTATATCTATCTATCTCTCTATCTCTCTATCTAATCTCTCTATCTATCTATCTATTCTATGTCTGTCTATCTACCTCTCTATCTGCATATCTCTCTATCTGCATATCTGTCTGTCCTATCCAATCTATCCCTCTATCTGTAGGCCCCATCACAGACGAGTGATGGGGGGGGTTCGGATTTTGTTTGCGCCCCCCTAAAAAAATGGAGCACCAGCCGCCACTGCTTTAGACACCCCCCAAGTACGATATTTAAAGGAATATTTCACCTTTTTTTTAACTTTATGCATCATTAAAATCACTGCTCCCGAAAAAAACGGGCGTTTTAAAAACGTATTTTTGCATTGATACATGTCGCCTGGGGCAGGACCCGGGTCCCCAAACCCTTTTTAGGACAATAACTTGCATATTAGCCGTTACATTTAGCACTTTTGATTTTGAACGTTCGCGTCCATTTTATTTAATAGGGTTCTAAAGTTTGCGCGAACTTTCGGTCCGTTCGCAGGTTCTGGTGCGAACCGAACCGGGGGTGTTTCGCTCATCCCTAAAAATTAGTGACGTTATTAGGGGCGGGTTTTATTCTGTCACAGTGCTACTTCAAAGCTGCTAAGGAAGGTGATAGAAGCAGCATAATTATAATAAATCATTCCCTATGCACCTGTTTAGCATTTTTTTTCTGCAACAGAATTGATACATGTCCCCTTTTGTTTACTGTCTACTCAACATCAACTCTGCATTCTTCTCAGCAAAACCCACCTAGCGTGCTCTTCGATAAATACCTCAAGAAGAGTTTTTTACTTTTACTGAAACAATTACTGTTAAAATGGTACATACAAGAACCTGGTAAAAAAATATCTCAAAGCTGATATTTAAACTTTTTGGCCGGTAATTAGAATACAGTTGAACCTCGGATTACGAGAATAATCCGTTCCAGGAAAATGCTTGTACCCCAAAGAACTTGCATATCAAAGCGAGTTTTCCTATTGAAGTCAATAGAAACAAAAATAATTTGTTCGCATTGACTTCAATGGGATGCAATACCGCATACGGCCAGAGGCGGGGGGCGCCAGAGAGCCTCGGAAATGGCCGAAAAGGCCCGAGGAAACTTCGGCTGACCTCGGCAAACCTCGGAAAGGCTTGGAAACTAAGTATTTCCGTGTCTTTCCAAGCATTGCCGAACGACGCCGATCGGCTGCGATCGTCGCTGTTCGGCTCTGCTCGGCTCCGGCGCCCCCACACCTCAGGCCAAATGCAGTACTGCAGGCCCTATTAGGTTGAAATCTGCTCGTCTTGCGAGACAACACTCGCAAACCGAGTAAGAATTTAAAAAAAAAAAGTTGCTCGCAAATCAAAATGCTCGTTAGCCTTGTTACTCTTAAACCGAGGTTCCACTGTACTGGCTTTATTTTGTAGTACTTTAAAACAAATGGTAAATCTTCTCTGGGTCACAGGAGTGCAATTCGTTTTGCACTCCTGTGACCAGTTTTCAGCGGAGAGCGGTCTGAAGTTCACTCTTCGCTGACGTCACTGCTATCAGTCGAGGCAGCGCGTCATCCTGACTTCCAAGTCTGGATCTGCCAGCTGCCTTTATTGATGGCAGTCTCAGTGAGCTGCTGAGATGGCCGCTCCCCGCCCCTCCACGGCTCAGTGCTCCAATGAGCGCGGTGAAGTAGAGCAGAAGCGATGCTGAATAACAGTCAGCATCGCTCTTCTCGGGGAGGAGTGAGAACCGAGCCATCGGTGGTGTTCAGTGGCTCGGTTCTCAGAGCAGAGACGCCGGGGGACAGATGCAGCATCAGTCTGATCCGCCGAGGTAAGTATGATTAGGAAAAAAAAAAAAAAAAAGCTTCTCCTTTAAGAATACAAATTGAGGGGGCGTGGCTTGGCGCGCAGCGTGAATGGCTGCAGTTTGTTAGAGCTCCGGACACCGAGGAGACCTGGGACCTGAAATAGACCTTAATACAGCTGAATATGTCCACACAGCTGAGGAGGGGAACACACAGCCATAGCCTACATTCGTGGGTAACCCCGAAAAGGAAAACCTCTCCGACTAACCTCAGCAAATTTAAATACAGTGGTGGGGGGAAGAGCTCCAAGATGGCGCCGCCGCGCAGTCTACATATGGAAGAGGACAGGGAGGAAGATGAACTCTCGCAGCCTGCATCTGAGGACTCAGCCACAGGTACTGCTGACAGAGATATGCCCCTGACATACGCCATAATGACTGATATAGCGGCAGATATAAAACGATCCTTTGCCACCACCATAAAGACAGAGCTGTTGAAACTGTCTGAACAAATGGCGGTGTCTGAGCGCGCAGGGAAGAGAAGAGACAGGGTGCTGGTTCGTCTAGATGATATTGTAGATTCTCACTCTCAACACATGATCGACATGAATAGGCAAATCGAGGATTTGGATAACAGAGGAAGGAGAAACAATATAAGAGTCAGGGGGGTCCCCGAGACAGTCCTCCCTGACCAGATCAGGCCTGCACTGACCTCCATTTTCAATGGCCTAATAGACAGACCGGAGCAGTCCCCCATAGACTTTGACAGAGCACACAGAGCGCTCTGACCTAGAGCACCTGACGGAAACCCCCCCCCCAGGGATATTATCTGTTGTCTGCCACTTTTTGGCCTGAAAGAGGACATATTGCAGAAAGCTAGAACGAGGGAACAAATCATCTATGAGGGCGCTGAAATACAACTGTTCCAGGATCTTTCCCCCATTACGCTTAAAAATAGGAGGGCCTTGAGACCACTCCTGGGAGTATTAAAAGACAAGAGGATAAACTATAGATGGAAATTCCCATTTGCGTTGCAGGCCTCTTCCCAGGGAAGACAGTATGGGCTCAGAATGCCTGTGGATCTGTTGAAATTCTGTGAGGATCTCCAGATAGCTCCGGTTAGCCTACCAGACTGGTATGAGGAATTTCAATTCCCTCCGGCCATCAATAACCTGCAGTTTACACCAAACAAATCTGCTGCTCGTTCCCCCTTCCAAAAAGGATCACAGCGTAGGAATACCAACAGAGGTAACTTTGACTCCCCAGCCTCATCCAAAAAACTGTAAAACCCAAGGATTACAAGACACCAGCCAGCATTGAGACCTTCACCTCCAGACATTGTTTGTTGGGCAAATGTTCTTCTCCTGTTTCACTGTTCCACTCACCTTTAATAGAATACACCTCCTTGTGATGCCGGTCATAGCTATATACAAGATTCTGCAAGCAACTTTTTCTCAGTTGTATAGGAAGGCAGTGTCGACGACATGCAGTACATGAGACTGTTTATATGCTGCTTTTCATACTAGAATGTACTTGAAAACCTAACCACCTACCTCTACTGCCTGTATCTACCTAACAACTTTATCTTTATTCCCTTATTGTCTTCAATGTGCTCCGCTTTTACCCTTTGGGACCTCCCCGTAATGGTCCGCTTGGGAACAGCCGAGTTTAAAGAAAGATTCAGATGAACCATCCCGGGATCAACAGAACAGTGAATGTTTCAAGATCTTTCCTCCACTCGCCATGCGGAGATCACTACACGAACTATAGCTAAAAAAGAACTATATTTAGCCTGTATAAATAGACTTGGAGCTCACAGTCACAGTTCTTAAGTGGACGCATTACCACTTTTTGTCACTAAAGGAAGCGGTAGTGTTAGGAACCAACAAAGCATAATTAGCAATGTCAGTCATGCTGTCATAAGGAGATTTACAAAAAACTGGTCTGACAATACTAAGTCCACAGATACCCTTACACTATAATGAGGCTTCTGTTTATCAACCTAAAACAAGAAAAACTGCAGGAACATGGTTACAAATAGAGTTCTAACATGCATTGCCTGACCTTTATTCTCATATGATGGCTGGTTACTAATAAGGACAGGGGTTCCTTGAATCCCTACCTAACTTTATTTCTGTGGGATAATGCCCTTCTCCTTTTTTCTTTTTTCTTTTGTTTGTTTACGAGAGGGTATGCCCCACAGAACGATTTATAAAAGGTATAATGTTATTGGTTCTTGTTAATCAGTATTTTACAGTTATCTCAAGTTCACTATGATTCCTAGTGCACACTTCACATTTCGTAACATGGTGTGACGTGTCACCCACATCAGACCACTATGATAGGTCTTAGATACTTGCTTTTATTCTTAAACTCTGATACCCCAGGTCTCTCGATCCTCCTTGAGATCGATTACATAACTAGTACACACTAGATTTTGATTTGAGTCAACTAAAGACTCATTGTCAGTATCTCGCTGACGTACCTCCCACTAACCCTCCAGAGTAAATTACAGTGCCTGTTTTATAGGACACTGATTAGCTCCCCACCTCCTAGGTGATCTCCGAGCTTACACTCAACCTTACCCCCCTTCCAACCCTTAAACAAACCCCCCCACCCTCTTCCCGCTCTCCCCTCCTCATCCCTTCTCCCCTGTTATCCCTCTTTCTTTATCTTCTCTTAGACCCTAAAACTACTCAGAATCTAACACAGACTACCCTATCTACTGATTCATCAAATCTTGGTCTGTACACTTCTCTGCAGTATCAACCATGGCTTATGCAACCCTGGGAAAGACACCGACCCTTATATCACACAATGTCAATGGCCTCAACATACCTGAAAAGAGGTCCAAACTATTAAGAGAACTGAAAAAGACCCGACCACAGTTGATATTTCTACAAGAAACACATTTTAGAAGTGATCGCATTCCCAAGCTCACAGACAACACTTTCACACAAGTGTTTCATGCCACCAATCCCTTGGCAAAAACCAAGGGAGTATCCATTTTAGTCGACAAAAACGCGCCTTTTGACATAAAACAACAACACATAGATCCAGAAGGTCGCTATATCTTCCTAAAAGGAACTTTGGAAGGCTCCCCAATTACGTTTGCTAACGTTTATTTCCCAAATTCTGCGCATATAACATTCTGCAGGAAAATAATTGATGACTTAAAGTGGTTTGCGGATGGTTGCATTATTTTGGGTGGCGACTTCAATATACCTCTTTCACCACTGAAAGATACATCGACGGGTCACTCCTCAGTTACATATAGGGTTCTCAAGAAAATGAAAACTTTATAAAGCTCTTTGTCACTTGTAGATACATGGAGGTTCGCACACCCAACTGACAGAGACTACAATTTTTTTCTCCACCACACAAAAGGTATTCTCGGATCGACCTGATTTTCATCTCTCAAAGAGATCTTTACAACCTGACCAAGGCAGAGATAGGTATTATCGTGCTCTCTGACCACTCCCCCACAGCTATATCACTAAGATTCACCCCACCCAAACAATCATCGTTTAATTGGAGACTTAACGCTACACTGTTGACCGACCAGACAATCAAAGATGACCTTAACGACACGATAAATACCTACTTTAGGAACAATGTAGAAACAGACACTAACCCCTTGAACAACTGGGAAGCCCACAAAAGTGTCATACGAGTGGAACTTATAAAGTGGGGGTCCAGAAGAAAGAAAGAAAAAGAAAAAGAAATCGATAGACTTTCCCAACAAATTGCTAAACTTGAATCGCAACACAAAAAGTCCCTCTCAACCAAATTAGAAGACGAATTGACACAATGCAGAATTGAACTGAAATTACTTTTGGACTTTAAAATCAAAAAAGCTCTTTTCTTTAAAAAAAGTATATATTATGAACAGGGGGACAAAAGTGGGAAACAATTAGCAAAAGCCCTTAACCACTTAAGCCCCGGACCATTTGGTAGCTAGAGGACCAGAGGTGAATTCAGAATTTTGCACTGCGCTGCTTTAACTGTAAATTGTGCGGACATGCAATGTTGTACCCAAACGAAATTTGCGTCCTTTTCTTCCCACAAATAGAGCTTTCTTTTAATGGTATTTGATTGCCTCTGCGATTTTTATTTTTTGCGATATAAACGGAAAAAGACCGAAAATTTTGAAAAAAAATTATATTTTCTACTTTTTGTTATAAGAAAAATCGAATAAACTCAATTGTAGTCATACATTTAGGCCAAAATGTATTCAGCCACATGTTTTTAGTAAAAAAAATGTCAATAAGCGTATATTTATTGGTTTGCGCAAAAGTTATAGAGTTTACAAACTAGGGTACATTTTCTGAAATTTACACAGCTTTAAATTTATGACTGCCTATCTCATTTCTTGAGGTGCTAAAATGACAGGGCAGTACAAAACCCCCCAAAATGACCCCATTTTGGAAAGTAGACACCCCAAGGAAATTGCTGAGAGGCATGTTGAGCCCATTGAATTTTTTAATTTTTTGTCCCAAGTGATTGAATAATGACTAAAAAAAAAAAATTACAAAAAGTTGTCACTAAATGATATATTGCTCACACATGCCATGGTTATATGTGGAATTTCACCCCAAAATACATTTTGCTGCTTCTCCTGAGTACGGGGATACCACATGTGTGGGACTTTTTGGGAGCCTAGCCGCGTACGGGACCCCGGAAACCAAGCACCGCCTTCAGGATTTCTAAGGGCGCAAATTTTTGATTTCACTCCTCACTACCTATCACAGTTTCGAAGGCCATAAAATGCCAAAATAGCACAAACCCCCCCCCAAATGACCCCATTTTAGAAAGTAGACACCCCAAGGAAATTGCTGAGAGGCCTGTTGAGCCCATTGAATATAATTTTTTTTTGTCCCAAGTGATTGAATAATGACAAAAAAAAAAAAATTACAAAAAGTTGTCACTAAATGATATATTGCTCACACATGCCATGGTTATATGTGGAATTACACCCCAAAATACATTTTTCTGCTTCTCCTGAGTACGGGGATACCACATGTGTGGGACTTTTTAGGAGCCTAGCCGCGTACGGGACCCCGAAAACCAAGCACCGCCTTCAGGATTTCTAGGCACAAATTTTTGATTTCACTCCTCACTACCTATCACAGTTTCGAAGGCCATAAAATGCCAAAATCGCACAAAACCCCCCCAAATGACCCCATTTTGGAATATAGACACCCCAAGCTATTTGCTGAGAGGAATGGCGAGTATTTTACAGCTCTCATTTGTTTTTGAAAATGAAGAAAGAAAATATATATATATATATATATATATATATATATATATTTTTTTTTTCAATTTTCAAAACTTTGTGACAAAAAGCGAGATCTGCAAAATACTCACAATACCTCTCAGCAAATAGCTTGGGGTGTCTACTTTCCAAAATGGGGTCATTTGGGGGGGTTTTGTGCTATCTGGGCATTCCATGGCCTCCGAAACTGTGATAGGCAGTGAGAAGTGAAATCAAAAATTTACACCCTTAGAAAGCCTGAAGGCGGTGCTTGGTTTTTGGGGTCCCGTACATGGCTAGGCTCCCAAAAAGTCTCACACATGTGGTATCCCCATACTCAGGAGAAGCAACAGAATGTATTTTGGGGTGTAATTCCACATATGCCCATGGCATGTTTGAGCAATATATCATTTAGTGACAACTTTGTGCAAAAAAAAAAAAAAATTGTCGTTTTTCCGCAACTTGTGTCAACATATAAAATATTCCATGGACTCGACATGCCTCTCAGTATATAGCTTGGGGTGTCTACTTTCCAAAATGGGATGATTTGGGGGGGTTTTGAACTGTTCTGGCATTTTATACACAACATTAGGAAGCTTACATCCACTCTTCTAACCACTTGAAGACAAAGCCCTTTTTGACACTTTTTGTTTACATGAAAACATTTTTTTTTTTGCAAGAAAATTATGTTGAACCCCCAAACATTATATATATATATATTTAAAGCAAAGGCCCTACAGATTAAAATGGTGGGTGTTGCATTTTTTTTTTCTACACAGTATTTGCGCAGCGATTTTTCAAACGCATTTTTTGGGTTAAAAAATACACTTTTTTTAATTTTAATGCACTAAAACACACTATATTGCCCAAATGTTTGATGAAATAAAAAAGATGATCTTAGGCCGAGTACATAGATACCAAACACGACATGCTTTAAAATTTCGCACAAACGCGCATTGGCGACAAACTACATACATTTTTAAAAGCCTTTAAAAGCCTTTACAGGTTACCCCAGTAGATTTACAGAGGAGGTCTACTGCTAAAATGATTGCCCTCGATCTGACCTTCGCGGTGATACCTCACATGCATGGTGCAATTGCTGTTTACATATGACGCCAGACCGACGCTTGCGTTCGCCATTGGGCAAGAGCAGGGCAGGACAGGGGTGCTTTTTTTATTTTATTTTTTTATTTTTTTTATTATTAATTTTGCTTTTTATTTTATTTTTAAATTGTTCCTTCCAAGTATTTTTTTTTTTTTATCATTTTTATTGTTATCTCAGGGAATGTAAATATCCCCTATGATAGCAATAGGTAGTGACAGGTACTCTTTTTTTGAAAAAACTGGGGTCTTCTAGACCCTAGATTTTTCCTCTGCCCTCAAAGCATCTGACCACACCAAGATCGGTGTGATAAAATGCTTTCCCAATTTCCCAATGGCGCTTTTTATATCCGGGGGGGGCATTCCCTCCCACTGCTTGTAAAAGCAGTCCAGAGGCTAATTAGCCGCTAGGATTGCTTTTACATGAAAGCCGGCCGCAGGCTGAAAAGAATGATACCAAGATGATACCTAAACCCGCAGGCATCATTCTGGTATAAACATTCAAAGTCCAGCAACATACCAGTACGTTGCTGGTCCTTGTTGGACATGTATTGTAATCTTTTTATTTCATGCAGCCAGTTGGCTGAACGAAAAAAGAGATTGATCGGTGGGTATGCCCACCATTAGAATACCGCCCTTCATCCACCCACTTCCAATGATGGGCATACACGCACCATTTATATATGCCGAAGCATGGGGGCATCCTCCCGCAAAAAAGTTATGCCGCACACACATGGTCGGACTTTTCCCACGGGCAAGCCTCCGTCGGAATTTCGACCGTATGTACGCGGCATTAGGAGCAAAATCGCTCCTCCGCCCCTGCTGCCCCAATGCTTCGGCATATTTGCTTTTTTTTTTTTAACTGTGGTGGTGAAATCACCTCCTACAGCACTGGAGTCGCAGGGATCAGGCCTGTCTCTGCGAACGCTGCAGTTATGTGTGTTTTTGTTTTGTAAGTGACAGTGATCGATCGATACTGCACTTGGGTGGCCTGGGCTGGACGGAGGGGCAAAACGCAGGTGCCAGCAGGTATCTGGGCTGATCCCGCTAACACTGCGTTTTTGGGAATCCTAAACTGCTGGGGACGCTAGTATAGATCTGATCAGATCAGATATTGATCTGTTCAGATACTATACCACTAAGGGGGGTGTATGCTTCACGCGTGGGTGTTAGCGTTACTGGCACTAACCTGACGCTGCCTGGGGTGTGACTCAGACCCTCTCTGACGCTAAAACCTAATTGATATCACCCGCCGGGCGATCAGGGGGTTAAACCTTTATTGGGTTATATACATGGCGGGTGCCCTGACACTATAAAAAGCAAACTAACTAACCAGCGTCACCCGTAACACTTATATGGTGATCACTGGTGAAAGGGTTAACTAGGGGCAATCAGGGGGTTAAACCTTTATTAGATAATATATTGGGGTACCTGACGCTATAAAAACATGCAACGAACCTAAAAAAAAAATACTGGCTACGATCTGCATCACCGACACTAAGACAGCGTTTAGAAAAACAATTGCTTAGCGACAGTGGTGATAGGGGGTGAAAGGGTTACCTGGGGGGCGATCAAGGGGGTTAAACCTTTATTAGATAATATATTGGGGTACCTGACGCTATAAAAACCTGCGGCGAACCTAAAAAAAATTACCGGCTACCGATCTGCATCACAGACACTAAGACAGCGTTTAGAAAAACGATCGCTTAGTGATAGTGGTGATAGGGGGTGAAAGGGTTACCTGGGGGGCGATCAAGGGGGTTAAACCTTTATTAGATAATATATTGGGGTACCTGACGCTATAAAAACCTGCGGCAAACCTAAAAAAAATTACTGGCTGCCGATCGGCATCACTGACGCTAAGACAGCGATCAGAAAATGATCGCTAAGCGACAGTGGTGATAGGGGGTGAAAGGGTTATCTGGGGGGTGATCAGGGGGTTAAACCTTTATTAGGGGGGGTTAGGGGGCTACACTGGACCTAAGACTAAACTTTGGTGACACTTTTACAGTCACAAATGTCACTGATTGCAGTGATCACTAAATAAATGGTCACTGCAATCAGTGACACTGTGACTGGGGGCTGGGGGGGGTGATCTGGGGTGTCTGGGGGGGCCTGGGGGGGCGATTTATGTCCCTATGTGTCCTGGTGTCAGTGTAGTGTTGTGTGCACTGACCTGATGTCTTCTCTTGTACGGCGCTCGGTATATGTGAGCGCCGCACCAGAGATGACATCACTTCCTCCTGCTCCCTCTGTCTGACACAGACAGAGGGGGCATTTCTATTCGCCGGGAGCGATCGCGAGGGGGTGGCCAGAAACGAATGGCTGCCCCCTCATCCCGGAACGCTCCCGGACACTTAGCCACCGCTCACTGTATAGAAGGGGGGTCCGATTGGACCCCCCAACTGTACAAAGGCAATCACGTACACTCTACCTGATTGTGCCTGTCGGTGCCATTCTGCCGACGTATATATACAGTGAGCGGTCGTTAAGTGGTTAAAGACGCAACATTGGCTGGCCATATACAGATAATTAGAGACAAAAACGGCACTCCCAGACATAAACCCAAAGATATAGCTGAACTCTTCCATTAATTTTACTCTAAACTATACAATCTCTCTGAGCAACATAAACCCGCCCACTTATCCCTACCGAAAAAATACATAATTAAAAATTTCCTGAGTGACAGCAAAATGCCCGCCCTCAAAAAAGACAATGTAGACAACCTGGAGGCGCCCATAACTATAGACAAAATTTTAGGGGCTATTAAAGACCTTAAAACAGGGAAGAGCCCAGGCCCGGATGGCTTCACCTCTCAATATTTCAAAACTTACTCACATCTACTAGTTAAACCCCTTCTATCAGCTTTTAACTTTCTAGTGAAGAATACACATAACTCCACCTCTCTACTAATGGCACACATAGCGGTGATCCCTAAGCCAGATAAAGATCATTTAGACTGTGCAAATTTTAGGCCCATATCACTCCTGAATACCGATTTGAAACTTTTAGCCAAAATATTAGCTAACAGATTAAAACCCCTTCTAGCTCAGGTTATAGGACCAGAACAGGTAGGGTTTATGCCTGGTAGGGAAGCACGCTACAACATCATTAAAGCCCTAAACTTAATACACTATGCCCAAAATTCCAAGACAAAGGGTTTATTACTCTCCACAGATGCTGAAAAGGCTTTCGATAGGGTCTCCTGGGATTACATGATGTCTACCTGTGCTCATATTGGCCTGAATGCAAATATGTTATCATGGATCGCAGCACTCTATCGAAACCCACAAGCCAAGATAAAAATTAATAACACTTTTTCAGACCCTATACAAATCTATAATGGTACACGCCAGGGCTGTCCTCTCTCCCCACTTCTCTTTATCATTTCTTTAGAACCTCTAATCAGAACACTCAATTTGTCTAAAGATATTAAGGGACTCACGGTTGGGAACAGAGAATTTAAAACAGCTGCTTATGCAGATGACCTTCTGTTCTTTCTAACATGTCCCCACACATCGATCCCCAATCTCAAAAAAATCTTTGAAACCTTCGGATTCATATCCAACTTCAAAGTAAACCGATCAAAATCTGAGGCCCTCAACCTCGGCCTTCCCCCAGACCAACAGAAACTGATTATGGACAATTAATCTTTCAAATGGGAGAAAAACACACTCAAATATTTGGGCATAAACGTAACTAGTGACATTGACTCACTTTATCAGGCCAACTATAAACCTCTGCTGACCAGAATAATCAGAGATCTCCAAAAGTGGACACCAAAAACCTTTTCATGGTTCGGCAGATCTGCGATCCTTAAAATGACAGTCCTACCTAGACTGCTGTATTTCTTTAATGCCCTCCCCATTAAAATCCCTGAAACCTTTTTTGTCACCCTTCTCAGGGCCCAAAGGAGATTTTTATGGGCAGATAGGAAACTGAGAATAAAATTCAGCCTACTAACGAAGCCCAAAAATAGGGGCGGCATTGGCCTTCCAGACTTCAGGAAATATCACCAAGCGTCACACATCACCAGAACTATAGATTGGCACTGCCATGGTAAGACCAAGGACTGGGTTCAATTGGAACATGACCTTACACCAATTCACGTTCCATTGTACCCATGGACCTCTCATTCCAAAACAAATAGGAACATAAACCATCCATTAATTGCAAACACTATCCGCATATGGCACAAGATAGCGCACAAAAATAACCTTGCCTTAATTCCCGGTCCACTGACGCCAATCACAAGCAATCCTGACTTCCGCCCAGGTTTTCATTTGAAGAATATTCAGAACTTCCGGGTTTCCCACTGTCTGATGGGATCGAAGGTTAAACCTTTGGAAATGTTGCAAGCATAGAGGGGTGGATCATTTCCTGGTTTCTGGCTCTACCAACAACTGAAGGATTTCCTGGTGAACAGTAAACACAAACTTTCTTACTGCCTTCCCATGACGCACCTAGAGACCCTGTGCTCTGAGGGGTCACCGATAACAAATACCACGTCCCTAGCATACTCTCTGTTGAATCATGCTCAACATTCAGATGATAACAAGCGTAAAGAAAAATGGGAACACGACCTGAAAATCAAACTCTCAGATCAATAATGGCAAAAGGCATGTATACTATCCCACAAATGCTCTTTAAGCACCAAATACCAGGAAATCTCTTATAAAATTCTCTCCCAATAGTATATCACACCAATTAAGACCAGGAGATGGTCCACTGAAACCTCAGATTTATGCTGGCGCTGTAACAAACATTTGGGTTCCTTTCTGCACATTTGATGGGAATGCCCTGCAATACTTGCCTACTGGGATGAAATAAGGAAATGGATAAAACACATTACGGAGACCAATATGATTCTTGATGCAGCAGCCTGCCTGTTAAACATTAACTCTCTTTCTTTGAGTAAATACAAGAAAACACTCTCCAGATACCTTATACTTGCTGCTAAAACACTAATTCCCCTATATTGGAAGTCCTCACGCGTCCCAGGAGTCAAGGATTGGCTGAACAGGGTCCACTATATTTTTAAAATGGAAGAAATTGTAGCCATGACACATGAAAATAGTACATCCTTCAACGAAACGTGGCAACCGTGATTCTTATTTAGTTACTCTAATGAATATAAACTTCTCATGAACTGAGAACAGATTACTAGACTCTTTAAGTACTACCTAGTCGGTATGAGAAATGTTAATAGTGTGATTACCATCTGCTATGTTGATATTGTGTCTTCTACCCATCAGTCTACCCGTTATAATCTCTAATGCTACTCGCACATCCCATTTTTTCTCCAACTACCCTCCCTTCCCCTCCCTATTCCCTCCCTCCTTTTATCCCTTTAATTTCATTCCTCTCCCTTTCCTCCCAAATTCTGTTATTATGCTATGTCAGTTTTCAATTCTCACCGAACCTTAATACGTATATTACTGTATTTGTATGTCTTCTACTTGTACATTGACTTATCTTTTTCATGTAGATTTTGCATGTGTTTACTTCTGTCAAATGTTTGTTCATTTTGGCTTCAATAAAATTTTGATTGTGAAAAAAAAAAAAAAAAAAAAAGAATACAAATTAAAATACATTTTCAGATAGCTGTGGAAAGAGAACAGAAGGCAGAAAATTACCAGTAATAAAATATTAAATACAACATATATTTTTTTCTAGATATTGATGAGTGCGAACTGTTTGGGCAAGAAATCTGCAAAGAAGGAAAATGTGTGAACACGCAGCCCAGCTATGAATGTTACTGCAAACATGGCTACTACTATGACACCCGTTTACTGCAATGTATGGGTAAGAAATCTATGCAAAACTCTGCCTGGAGTTTATCAAAAAAACTGTAGATGCAGTTCAATTCTGAGAAATATTAGTTACTTAGGCCACTATAGATGTATTTATAAACAGTTGTGTTTGTTTAATTCCTCTCTAGGGCATTTTGTTTTACATTGTTTGCACATATATTAAAATCTGCATTTATGGGTATAAAATTACTCCCAGAACATTTTATATTTTCTGAAAGCAGAGACCCTGTAGAATAAAAAGATGGTAATTGCAATTTTTTATGTTGCACGAAATTTGCTATACTATATTTCCTTAAGCTATATTTTCAGGGAAAAAAAACACATTAAAATTATTTTTAGTGCACACAAACACAATTGAATCTCCAAGAAGAGGTAGTGTGGAGGAAATAGATACCAAATGGTGGAAAAAAAATGGTGGAACAATTATGGTACCCAAAACTATCAATAGGCAATGCATTAAATGTCTCTACAGCTCATTAATTTAGAGTAAGCAATAAATTAGAGACGAGAAGAACAGGAGAGCCCGAAAACCATGGGGGGAATCTGGCAGGAAAGGGAGAGGGGTAATCACTTTTAGATCACTGCCAGGAGCTGGCATTAAAAAACAAATATAATTTCATGGCTGTTACTGCAGCCATGAGCTGGTTGGAAACCCTTCATATTCTCGACATATGTAGTAAAAGGAACGTAGGTGATACTCCAAAACTAGTTTATTACCGTTATATTGAAAAACATGAAAAATCAAAAAATAAAGAAACTAGTTATGGACTCAAAACTAAACCATCCCAAAAATCTAGACCAATGCATCATAAAAAACAATTTTAACTATTGTAACACATAGATCATTATAAAAATAAATCATAGACCCCAAACTACCCTGTCAATATAGCACAATTATTTCACATTGTCATTCATCCTTGAACTTGTAAATTGTGTACAGGCGGATCCTTAGTAATGTAATTTTGGCTATGAGCAGAAGGGATGTGCCGAAAGTTCCTTAGTATGTTCGTTCAGGTATTTCCTCTCTCTGACCACCACCTTATTTGTTTCGCTCCCTCCAACCACCTAACAGTTGCCACTTCAACCCTTCTCTATTCTGCTACCGACCACTTCTATGGAAATCTCACCCCTGTCCTGCCCCAATCTAGACACTTCTGTCTACAATAGATCCCTGTCCTCCGCCCTTGATGAGCTCGCCCCCCTCACTAAACACAGAATCAGGCCCCGACCCTACAACCCTGGCAAACAGATGACAACAGAAATCTCAAATAAATAAATGAGTGTGTTGCACTGCAAATGGTCACAATAAATGGGTGCAATCTACACCAAAACATACAGCATAGTGTAACTGTTAAACACCAATCTGATAACATAAATAATAAAACACGTATCAAGTGTGATCCGTAATGCAATAAAGGATAAAACAATAAATTTAGCAATGGATTCTGTACATAACAAGTGAGTATAACAGGTGCTCAATGTCCATCACATTTAGCTTGTGCTTCTTGAGTGCTGAAAATCCCACATCTTGTGCATTAATCAAAGTGCTTCTGAAATCTTAATTATAAAAGGACCACTAGAAATTCACACAGGGCAGCGCAGGAGGATACTAATTCATTAATAATCACTTGCCGACCTGCCACCATCATTATACTGCGGCAAGTCGGCATGATCCTGTGAACCGGGGGCCGGGGCACTGCGGGGGTGCCGATGCCGGCCACGAGCGATCGCAGGCACAAGAGGCACAGGGACATGTGTGTGTATGGAAATAAATATTGCGCTAAATGCAAAAGAAAAAAAAAGAGAAAACAAAACAAAAAACTAAAAGCTGCTACACAATAATGTGACAAAAATTGTAAAGGTGATATGTGTAAAGAAAATAGCGCTGACAAATATATGAATGAACAGGATGAGAAAAAAAATACAATTTGTATATATATCACACCAACCAATGATAATGTGTATGTATGGGCATAAAAGGCCATAAAAACCAACATCAAAAATTGTGAAAAAATTGGTTTTTATACGATGTGTCCATCAAAGTGATAAGTAGAAACACAATGAAGGGAAGGACATGCAGGCTAATGCATCATCAAGAAAAAGACATCTTCCGACTGTAAGGAAAGGATGGAATACTCTTACCAGAGCCCGTGGATCTGCCTGTCGATGACAGCAGATCATGTAAGCGTGGAAAATCCAACCACCGGACCGATCAGCTTGTCTGATGACTCATGTGGCGTTGGAATCCTGGTCTGGGCCGTTAAGACTGGATAATCCTCAGCTCAAGATCTTGGAAGGATATCCCGAATGGATAGAGCAGGTCTGGGCTCACAGAGTGTCTGCCATATTTCCAATTGATGTAAAGATGATTCAATCACAAAGAACCCCAGAAGGGGGTGACTGGATAATATGGAGTGGCTCCAGATAAAGCTCTCTCCGACTCACATGCAGGAAAAAAGAGACAAGGCTCCAATGGTGCAGGTCAAAAAAAGCAGTATAGGGTTTAATTGGAAAAAAACCACAAAATTTGACATTTAAAAAAGTGATCACATAAAACAGAGTAAAAAGGCAATATGGGGAGTGGCTTACCAAGCCCTACGCGTTTCGTCCAAATAGGACTTCTACTGGGGCATCAACCTGCTCCCCCATATTGCACATGTATTTATACACCAAACACTATAGGTTAAAAAGAAAAACAACCAATCAGGTGAGCTTCAACCATGTGGATCTGTGATTGGAGGAGAGCAAACTGGATATCCAATCAGACTCGCAGCCTCCAAGCAAGAGCCAATAGGAACATGGCATTGGTGAAAACCCATCCCAGGTCAGCTGTCACAGCTTGTTTGACCCCGGAAGTGATATTCACAAAGCCAATAGTAACCTTCTTAAAAGACCGCCAAATGAAGGGGGGGGGGTGGTAATGTGCAGTAATAAACGCCCACGCAATAAACCACCAAAAAGGGGCGTATCGAATATTGAGGCAACATACCTGCATATGTGCAGCATTATAATGAAATCCCCAGATTAGTAAATGCCTTACTTTCTTAGTCTTATCAGGCACATTAAAGTAAGCTATGCAAACATTGATGGCGTCTTCTAATATCTCCTCTCATGAGACGCCGGATCGCTGTACGGATCACTTGACGTCACGACGTATACGTCGCAACGGTCACGTGAACCGCAACGCTGGAACGCAGCGCAGGCTGAAGGGAAATCAGCCGCGCCAGACACCTCTCCACGTCGCGCAAGGGGAGGAACACATCAACATCTCCTGAACCACCCCACCAATGAAGGCCGAACGCCTCCACAGGTCATGTGACGCACCCGGGCACACGTCGAGAACTCTCACATGGACACGTGACATGGCAACGCACACCACCAGGTGGGTGTGGATTCAGAATAAGTGTCATCAAAAGAAACACCTCTAACAAAAAGGTGAAGTGCCATCTTGTGGGCAAATGAAAAAGGGCAGTGTCAAATTCAAATACATACTCCCCAATAAAACTACTAATGTCCTTAAAGCTAGAGTCCAACAGACCAAACACAAAAGGTTCGTAATGCTGGAAACTAGCATAATCCCTAACTCATAGCCCTGATACACATGAATCCAAGAGTGAATACCCCACCACCAAATAAAAACAAAAACAAGAGAATAATACAAAGATATAAAATAGAAGGTGATGACCCGCATAGTGGTATATGAAGTGATCATGCCAGATTGATAAACAAATTTATATCCCACTCAACGTTCATACCAAAAGGTTGGTATGTACGGAGTTCATGGATCCAAAACGTTTCCCACCTGGACACTCCACGTATGTGGGACTCACCCCTCCAGTGTGAAACAAATTGGTCAATCACCAAAAATTGTGTCCCCATAGGGTCACAATTATGGTGTTGAAGGTAATGCCGGGGAACACTGTGATTGGTTTTCCCTAACTTGATGTTGTTTATATGTTCGTTAACACACACATTCCAGTTCTGTGAGAAGAGGAGAGAGAGATCGTGAGTTCCTAGGAGCTGGGAACCACGATCTCTCATCTCAGTCCCATCCCCCACAGTTAGAACACACACACACATAGGGAACGCAGTTAACCCCTTGATCGCCCCCTAGTGTTAACCCTTCCCTGCCAGTGACATTTACACAGTAATCAGTGCATTTTTATAGCACTAATCGCTGTATGAATGCCAATGGCCCCAAAAATGTGGCAAAAGTGTCCGATGTGTCCGCCATAATTTCGCAGTACCGATAAAAACCGCAGATCGCTGCCATTACTAGTAAAATAAAAATAATATTGAAAATGCCATAAATCTATCCCCTATTTTGTAGACGCTAAAACTTTTGCACAAACCAATCAATATACGCTTATTTTAGTAACAAAAATATGTAGAAGAGTACATATCGGCCTAAACTGAGGAAAAATTTGGCTTTTTAAAAAAAAAAAATGGGGATATTTATTATAGCAAAAAGTGCAAAATATTGTGTTTTTTTTTTCAAAATAGTCGCTCTTTTTTTGTTTACAGCGCAAAAAATAAAAACCGCACAGGTGATCAAATACCACCAAAAGAAAGCTCTATTTGTGGGAAAAAAAGGACGTAAATTTAGTTTGGATTCAAGGTCGCATGACCGTGCAATTGTCAGCTAAAGTGACGCAGTGCCGTATCGCAAAAAATGGCATGGTCATTGAGCAGCCAAATCTTATGGGGTTGAAGTGGTTAACAGAAGTCTCAAAAAACATAGCCACGCTCTTGAGCATCTGTGGCGTAAGACTAAGTTGCACAAAATACACTTCTTGCCTCCACACTGCCGAACAGACCTATTTTATCACTCTCATTAACCCCCTCTCATCCAGTCCCCATTAGCTCTTCTTTGCCTTTAACTCTCTACTTCGTCCTCCACTACCTCCACCCACTAACTCACTCACTGCTCAGGAGATCGCTATCCACTTCAAAAATAAGATTCATACAATTTGTAATGAAATCTACAGTCTACAGTTATCTCCCCCATTTAACACCCCGTGTTCATAGGTACACTCAACACTTCCCTTATTTAAAGCTGTGTTCCAGCCGCAAATTTTTGTTTTTTAAAAGTCAGCAGCTACAAACATTGTAGCTGCTGACTTATAATAAGCACACTTACCTGTCCAGGTAGCCCGCGATGTCGGCCGCCCAAGACCGATCCGTCGATCGTGGCAGGTCCCGGCGCCGCCATCCTCACTAAGGGAAACAGGCAGTGGAGCCTTGCGACATCACTGCCCGTTTCGTACTGCTCATGCTCGAGTCACGCGGTGCTTTGTGAATGGGCGGCTGACTTCTTGGAGACACACAGTTCCCAGAAGTCAGCGCGCCCCATTCCCCAGAAGACAACGTGAGGAGGACGAGACCAAGGAGCACCGCGGACAAGGAAGGGGAAGATTAGGAAGATCTGCCTAGTAACAGCCATTTCTGGTAAGTATATAAAATATATGTATGTAGCGGGGTCTCCTTCAAGACTCTATGGACTGCATTTCCCAGAACCCCGTTTGGCACCCAGGGTGCATTGTTGCCATCGCCGAGACTTGTGGGTGGGAGATAAAAGGAGGATGTGAGGCTAAGCTCGGCCTCTTTGGACACCGCGCGGCTATCAATCGGTCTTCCTGTGCGGATCTGCTGGAGATTCAGGCCTGAAGCCTGGGGCCTGGCACAACTTCCAAAGAGCCTTCCACCCCACTGCGAGCCTGGGTGGCATCTGACTTTCTTCAAGTTGCCGACATTAGTTGGATCGGAGACCCGATCGTTGCAGATGCTGTGTGCGGAGACACAGTGGTGGAAGTCCCAGACTGGGATCGCGTCCGTAGTGGTGAGCGAGCACCTGCTCAATCCAATAGGCTGTACTGTTGTTAGGCCTAGAGACTGTCTTGGCCCACCGGCCTTTATTTGCTGTTCCACTGGAGACTAGTAGCAGAACTGAGTTGAGTGGTCTCCAGTGAACTGCCTACTCTGTGGATTACAATTGTTGTTCCCGTATGTGCACCACCATTCAAGTTGCATGCAAAGAAAGTGTTATTCTAAGGACTAAGTTAAATCTGTGTCAGGCCTGACCAGGGGTAGAGTATTGTTTGGTGCGCCACAGGGCGCATAGATAATAATAGCTGCACGTGGTGTATGACCGCGCTGCGCTATTAGAGTATACTATATCTATTGCTGCAGGGCTCTGTAAGCAAGTTATGTGTTATGTTCTAACCTATGCCTTTTAACCAAGAGTAAAACAGTTATATTTTACCACTTGCTATCAGTGTGTTATCATTGCACATAGTGCTTACCTCCCAATATAGTCGGTGTGTGTATGTACAATCAGGTATAGATTGTGATAGATAACCCCCCCATAGACTAACTGTGCCATAAGTGGGTTGAGTAGATTGCCGGGGATTGGCGGAGCTGTACACAGGGCCCAAAATCAAACCAGCGGCTCTCTTAGCTGGGGGTAGCGCTATATATATATATATATATATAGTAGGGCTGTGGAAATGAACTATTAATTCCTTGATTAATCGATTGTTTTGATCGATCAAAATTCTTTTGATCGATCAAAAGTCTTCAGGGAGATCCGGTGACACCGGCGGGGCTTGCCCTGTCCATCTGAAGGGCTCCTTTGCTGTGCCTTCATATCTGCATGACGGCGGGACCTTACTATCTGTTACACTTCCCTCTATCAATCTGGGATTCTACAGCCATCCACTGGGAGTTGTGATAGTTCCCTTCACGGGACATCTACATGCCGACGGACTAATGTTAACCCCTCCTCATCTGTATTAAGCAGTGGTATCGTTGTACACATTTTTATACCAGTATCATACTTAGCTACATGTTTTTATGACTGCTTTTGCTAATGTTTGGTATTACTCGCACCATTTTTACAGTTTATGTAGCTACATCGATTTTATCTCCAGTGCAATATTTATTTTGTTACCTACTTGAAGACTATACAAGTTTTAATGCTATTTTCTCGAGCGCTGCCTTTGTGTGTTTTTTGTATCCTGCTATCCATTTTTCCAGTGGTTGGTAGCTGCACTGGGAATCGGCCTGCAAGGAGATCAGCTAAAAGTAGTTGGATCTATGTGCGTTATAATTAATCAAAATGAGTCGATTAATCGATTAATCGATTTAAAAAAATCGATTAATCGAACAGGAAAATTTTAATCAGTAACAGCCCTAATATATAGTAAGATTGGGGGTTGTTAGCTCTCTTAGTAGATGCGTTTTTCCAGTAATTCAAGCCAGTCAGGAACTCTATTTAAGGGCATGGTAGCCCACTTTTATTTAAAAGCACAAAAAAGTTCACAAATACATCAGTGGCCCTCACCGGAGGGTTCCACCATTATTGTATCTTGCATACTCAACAGTTTACCTCCTGGCATTCATTCTAGCGATCCGGCTGTCTCAGGCCTTTAGCCTAGGCCTAAAGTCTGCTCCTCAGAACAAACAGAGTTTCCTAGAGATAAGCTCACTCCTCGCTTACTCCTGGTCAGTGCTTTGCGGCTCAAACATCAATAACATCTGCCTCTGGCAGATACAAACACTTTGGCTGCACCCATGCAGCATAGATAGCCTCTGACTCCTCTCAGAGGGATGGGAGTCCATCTGACTCCCAGGGACAGACTTCCTGTCTGTTGGGTGGTGCCCTGAGCCATAATCAGGTCAGAACTAAATAGCCCAAGACACAGCTGTTCAATCAGCATGTCTTTCTCTACAAAATCTGGCGTAAACCAACACTCTTTAAGGTCGCACAGGGTCCCACCGCTACTATATATTATATATATATATATATATATATATATATATATATATATATTTAGCCTTTTTGCCTATTTTTTTTTTTTTTTTTAGGGTGGACCTTTGTTTTAACCACTTTAGGACCGCCCGCCGTCGATATTTGTCACTCTTTTGACATTAAATACCGTTGTTATGGCAGCAGATATCTGCCATAACCCCGGTACTTTTTTCAACGGTGGTCCGCTTTCAGATAAAAGTGGTCTCAGCGGCGGATTCGCCGCAAGATCACTTTTATCAGCGGCGGAGAGGTGCCTCCCACCGCGTCCCGGATCCAGTAAGCGGCGGTGACAATCCGATCCTATTCCCTGATAGGCAGGAAGTCGAGTGAAGGAAAAATGTCCCCCACTCGACTCCATACTATTGGATGACGGCAGCGACTTCAAATGTCACTTCCACCAAACGGCTTTAAAGGGACAATTTTTTAAAATAATTTTTTTAATAATTTTTTTTTTTTATTGCTTTGAAGTGTAAAGATGACATCTCAGGTCTTTTTGACACCAGATTTCACATTAAAAAGGGCCTGTCATGCTTTTTTTCTATTACAAGGTATGTTTACATTCCTTTTAATAGGAATAAAAGTGATCCACATTTTTTTTTAAAAAGGACAGTGTAAAAATCAAAAATAAGAAGTAAAGTAAAAAGGAACAAAAAATGTAAAATTTAAAGCGCCCTGTCCCTCCAAGCTCGTGCGCAAGATCACTTTTATCAACAGCAGGAGAGGTGCCTCCCACCGCGTCCCGGATCCAGTAAGCGGCGGTGACAATCCTATCCCCTGATAGGCAGGAAGTCGAGTGAGGAAAAAATGGCCCCCGCTCGACTCCATACCATTGGATGACGGTAGCGACTTCAAATGTCACTTCCACCGAACGGCTTTAAAGGGACAATTTTTAAAAATAATTTTTTAAAGACATTTTTTTTTTTATTGCTTTGAAGTGTAAAGATGACATCTCAGGTCTTTTTGACACCAGATTTCACATTAAAAAGGACCTGTCATGCTTTTTTTCTATTACAAGCGATGTTTACATTCCTTGTAATAGGAATAAAAGTGATCCACATTTTTTTTTAAAAAGGACATTGTAAAAATCAAAAATAAGAAGTAAAGTAAATAAGGAACTGTTTAAATGTTAAATTTAAAGCGTCCCGTCCCTCCGAGCTTGCGCGCAGAAGGAAACGCATACATAAGTCACTCCCACATATGAAAACGGTGTTCAAACCACACATGCGAGGTATCACTGCGATCGTTAGAGCGAGAGTAATAATTCTAGCACTAGACATCCTCTGTAACTCAAAACTGGTAACCTGTAGACATTTTAAACGTAGCCTATGGAGATTTTTTTTATATTATTTTTATTAAGCTTTTAAATATTATATTACATCAACAAAGCCTGTCGGGCATATCCAGGCTTGAGTTTAAAAACAAAACAAAAAACAAAACACACACACAATTATAACCTATTAACACAAGGTATTTGGTAACCAAGTCCTATGACAACGTACATCGTAGCTGGAATGTGCGAGGTAGACATCTGAGGGTGGTCCCTCCGTGTACAAAACTCAGCAAGAGGAATACTCAGAGGCAAAACAGTACAGACTATGGAGGCATTGCCGATGACTCGACAGTGTCCCTGGACTCTGTCCAAATGTCCCATACCTTGGAGAGTTTTTGCCGGCATCCCCTAGATTCATAGGTAAATTTATACAATGAGATTATTTTGTTGACAATAGACTTCCAGTAATCTAAGGTAGGTGCCTGGGGAGATTTCCATTTAAGGAGTATGGATTTGCGTGCATAGAACAATAATATACCTACTAGTGATCTCATTGCCCTGAAGGTAGCTAGTAAATGAACCAATCCTAAGATACATACGTCTATTGATAGTGGCACTGCTACAGTAGTGACCTTGCAGATACATTGAGAAACCGCTGCCCAGAAGAGCTCTATACCAGGGCACTCCCAGAACACATGTAGGAAGGTGGCAGGATCTGCTGTGGATCTCCAGCATTGCGAGGGGTGTGAGGGGTAAATCCTATGCAACCTCTGGGGCGTTAGATAAACTCTGTGAAGAATTATAAACTGTATTAGCCTTTCTCTAGCTGAGACCAGGTTATGCATGCGATAGTACCATATGTCTTCCTAGTCCTCTGTATCTAGTTCTGGGACCTCTGCACGCTAGCATGACAGGAGCCTATCTAAGCTGTCATGTATGGAGGGTTGCAGGGTCTTGTATATGGAGGAGAGTGGTTTCACTAGTGTGTCTGCACGTAGGAGGGATTCAATTTTGGACTGAGCGATGGTGACAGACTGGTTACCAAATTGCATCTGGTAGGCATGTGGGAGCTGGAGATATCTGAACAAATACGATTTAGGGAGGGTATATTTGGTTTTAAGGATGTCAATGGTCAGGAGCACACCCCCTTCACAGATTTGGCTGAGGTATTTAATCCCCTTAGAGGCCCACACAACAGGGTCGGGGAACAATGAGAATTGCTTAAGGGAGGGGTTGAGCCACAGCGGTGTATGAGGTGAAAAAGTATGTAAGGACTCTGGGTGTTGTAGTTGCCAAGCCTTTATGACTGCTCTCATAGACTGAGTAATTGGGAATAGGGCTGACTGGTCTCTATATAGTATATTACGGAGTGCTTCATAAGAGCCGAGCTGCGCTGCCACGAGCACAACAGCAAAATTGGTCTTGTCTGCCACCAACCAGTTGTGGGCCTGTGTAAGTAAAGCAGCAAGGTAGTAAGTAAATAAATTTGAGCACGCCAGTCCACCCTCAGTCCAAGGTCTTTGCAGTATTGTCAGCCAAAACCTAGGTCTTTTCGATCCCCACAAGAATGAGGTCATTACAGATTTAAATTGCCTGAAGTATCTGATAGGGATCCATACCGGGGCATGGCGAAGGACATACAGAATAGAGGGGAGCAACTTCATTTTAATAAGATTTATCCTGCCCACGAGGGAGAGGGGAAGGTGGGACCACCCCGATAAACGTTGCTTCGTTAAAGTCAAGAGTGGTAGCAGATTCAGGGTAATATAGTCTTTTGCCTTGGAGGATAGCACTACCACTAAGTATTTGGCAGAAGAGGTCCATCTTAGGGGTAAATCTGAATCGGTCTTGGCCACCGCCTCTCGATCTATGGGCAGGATGAGGGATTTAGCCCAATTGACCTTCAGTCCTGACAGTGGAGAGTATATGGAAAGCAGTGCCAGGGCTTCCCGAAGGGAGGGCCCGGGGTCTTCCAAAAAGAGCACCATATTGTCGGCGTATAACGCCACATTTTCACTAATTGCTCCTACCTTAATTCCTTTAATATGGGCAGATTCACGTATGGCCTGAGCTATTGGTTCCATCATTAGCGCAAATAGCGGGAATAACGGGCACCCCTGTCTGGTCCCCCTTCCAATGGGAAATACATCAGACAGTTCACCTCCCAATTTTATATGTGCCAGGGGAGCTCTGTACAGAATTTCAATCCAGTTACGGAAACGTGGACCAAAGTCCATTACCTCCAGTAACTGCGGACATGTAGACCCAGTTCACCGAATCAAATGCATTCTATATGTCAAGCAGGACCAGGACCCTAGAGGCTGGTTTACTAGGGGGGAGCTGCAAGTGTGTCAGAACTCTGCGTAAGTTAATGTCTGTTAATTTTCCGGGGACAAAGCCAATCTGGTCAATACTAACTAGTGATGGTAAGAGTTTATTGAGTCTCATGGCTAACACTTTGGTCAAGATTTTAAAGTCATAATTCAAAAGGGAGCTTGGTCTATAAGACGCGCAGAACTTGGTGTCTTTCCCTGGCTTGGGTATTAGTATAATGTGAGCCTGATACATCGATGGTGGTAGGGCCTGGGACTCATAGCTCTCTGAAAAAACATCGGGGCTATGTGTTCCACATGTAATTTACACCAGTTTCCTGGCAACCCGTCAGGTCTGGGTGTTTTGTTGGTGGGGGAGTGAGTTAATTGCCTTTGCAATTTCAGTAACGGAGATGTCTGCGTCTAAAGAGGTTGCTTCCTCTGCGGACAAGGATAATAGAGAAAGACTGCGTAGAGTGGCTAATAAGGAGCCTATGGAGATTTTTAAGTGCCAAAGTTTGTCGCCATTCCACGAGCAGGAGCAATTTTGAAGCATGACATGTTGGGTAACAATTTACTCGGCGTAACATTATCTTTCACAATATAAAAAAAAATTGGCCTAACTTTACTGTGTTCTTATTTTTTTATTCAAAAAAGTGTATTTTTTCCAGAAAAATAGCGTTTGTAAGACTGCTGCGCAAATACAGTGTGACATAAAGTGTTTAAACGACCGCCATTTTTAGTTACATAGTTAGCCAGGTTGAAAGAAGACACAAGTCCATCTAGTTCAACTAAAAAAAAAAGAAAAAAATATATAATCCCATATACACAACCCTTCACCCACAGTTGATCCAGAGGAAGGCGAAAAACCACAGCAAAGCATGCTCCAATTTGCTACAGCAGGGGAAAACATTTCTTCCTGATCCCTGAGAGGCAATAGGATTTTCCCTTGGTCAACTTTACCTATAAATGTTAGTACCCAGTTATATTATGTACATTTAGGAAATAATCCAGGCTTTTTTTAAAGCAATCTACTGAGCTTGCCAGAATCACCTCTGGAGGGAGTCTATTCCACATTTCCACAGCTCTTACTGTGAAGAAACCTTTCCGTATTTGGAGATTAAATCTTTTTTCCTCTAGACATAAAGAGTGCCCCCTTGTCCTTAAAGTGAATAACTCAACAACAAGTTCACTATATCGACCACTTAAGTATTTGTACATGTTGATCTTCTCATATCTTCTCAAGAGGGAATAGATTCAGTTCCTCTAATCTTTCCTCATAGCTGAGTTCCTCCATGCCTCTTATCAGTTGGGTTGCCCTTCTCTGCACTTTTTCCAGTTCCCCGATATTCTTTTTGAGAACTGGTGCCCAAAACTGAACTGCATATTCCAGATGAGGTCTTACTAATGATTCGTATAGGGGCAAATTGGTATATCCCTCTCTGGAGTCCATACCTCTCTTAATACACAAAAGGACTTTGCTCGCTCTGGAAACCGCAGCTTGGCATTGCATGCTATTATTGAGCTTATGATCTACCAAAACCCCCAGATTCTTCTCCACCACTGATTCCCCCAGTTGTACTACCCCTAGTATGTATGATGCATGCATATTCTCAGCCCCTAAGTGCATAACTTTACATTTATCAACATTAAACCTCATTTGCCACTTAGTTGCCCAAATAAACAGTGCATTGAGGTTGGCTTGTAAATTGGAGACATCCTGCAAAGACAGAACTGGTACTTTTAATCCCAGACCCTATATCATTTATAAAAATGTTAAAAAGTAAGGGTCACAGCACTGAACCGTGGGGTACACCACTGATAACCTTAGACAATTCAGAGTAAGAGTCATTAACCGCTACTCTCTGAATTCTGTCTTTTAGTCAGTTTTCTATCCATTTACAAATTGATCTTTCCAAGCCTGTAGACTTTACCTTACACATGAGCCGTGTGTGGGGAACTGTGTCAAACAATTTTGCAAAATCCAAGTATACCACATCCACAGTCAGCCCTCTGTCCAAGGTTTTACTTACCTCTTCATAAAAAGAAATCAGGTTTGTTTGACAACTTATGTCTTTCATGAATCCATGCTGTCTGTTTTCTGTTGCTTAACCACTTCAGCACCAGAAGATTTGGCTGCTCAATGACCAGGCCATTTTTTGCGATCACAGAAACAAACACTCCTGTGCACGAGTGGATAACCAGACGGACTATATATCGTGATAGTGTATGTCACAGGCCTTGCTGCCCTCAAGGATAGGGGTATCCTAACAGTCAAAGAGAAAAAGAAGAAAAGGGCGCACCAGCCTTGTGCATTATCCTTTGGATATATTTTATTAAAAGTAGGTAAAAGGAAAACTACTCACATACATAGGTAGATAACTCGCAGTGTAAATAGTCTCCAATTGCAGCAATTGGTCTAAGACAGATGAACTCCAGATGGTCACGGAGGAGATCACAGGGGCCACTGCCGGCTGACACGTTTCGAATGAATACCTTCTTCCTCAGAGCCCAGCAGTGTTGCCTCCTTCAGCTGTCCATATATATACTCATATGCACTATCAATCAAGGACTTCCCAGAAGGGCCTAGAGGACCCTCCCACTACTGTGGGCGGCCTAAGGCCAACAGGTAATGCCCACTAGGGGGTAATAACGTGACCCTTACTAGAAACAGATATACAACTGTATGATAATGATGCACTGACCAGTTAAATGTTGATAAGAATGGATAGGGACTCTGGCAGGCAAGATAACAAAAGTGATCAGAGTGTGCTGGCAATACTGATTGGCGTGAAAATTATTACAATGCAAGCACAAACAAATACACTGAGAACACAAAAAGCAACTATTTACACAGAAGCAGGCCTCATCTGCTCAAAGTGTGGGGCGAGAGGGAGATGGGGATCTAATAACCACACTGACCTCCCACAAAGAGTCTCATAAGCTATACCACAGTGGCACATAGCGCTACCAAAGATGGTAAATCTTACCAGTTGGTGGCTGCTTTCTCCATATCACCATATCGGGGATCTACCCCCATATATCGATGGAGTCCCTCATGGCCCGTTCCTGCATCTGGAATGCACATTGCCGTATTTGCGTTCCAAACAATAGGAAGAGCGGACCTGACGTCACTTCCTCTGCGTCGGCCGTCGCTCATTAGTGATGTCAGTGGCAAAAAATAATAATAAAAAAAACGCTGCCATTTTGTTGTAGATCTACCAATAGAGGCCAATAGAGGACAATAGATGACGCTTCTAACTGAGATATAAAAATAGGTGAGACGGACGATCGCCGTGCACCTAAATGAAACTTAGAGGCTGTCCCCAATTGACACTATAGAACAGTGTTTCTCAACTCTAGGCCTCAAGGCGCCCCAACAGGTCATGTTTTTAGGCTTCCCATAATTTTTCACAGGTGATTTGATCAGTTTCACTGCCGTAGTAATTTCCACAGTCATTTCATCGGAGGGAAATCCTGAAAACATGACCTGTTGGGGCGCCTCGAGGACTGGAGTTGAGAAATACTGCTATAGAGGGAGGGGGAGAGGAAGAGATTCTCAATACCCCTCTGGGACAGTACTGTCTATATAAAGTGCTCAAAACCTCACCCCTGGTGCACCCAGGGGTGGCAAAATTCCCAATATAAAGAGTGCAGATGCTATATACCAATAGATGGATGCCAGTACTAGATAACAAATAGCTAATAAATAATAAATAATTAACTCTACTAACATACAATTATACATACATCTACTGTATACCTGAATGGGCACTTGAAAAGCTGAAGGAGGAACAAAGCAAGTTCTACACCAGACTATACAAATAAAACCGAATCCTAATGGATATAATAAATTTATAGATATCACATGAATCAAAATAGTAAAAATTCTAATAAAAAAGTGAAAAAAAAAATATATATCATCAATGATATGGGCAATATTAATAAAACTATCATTAGAAATACCATTAAAAATATATATTAGGGGTGGAGGGGGGAATGGAGGGGGGAATGCCCATGATCATGTTGTTACGCGATTCTAGGCAATTTTAAGAATTTCGGGATCTTCATTAAGCCCTCCGGGGGTCAAACTCCCAAGGGTGAAGATCCAGTAAGTGTCAGGAAGGGCATGCCAGCACTCAAGATGGTGGCCATGGAAGACGGACTGGAACCTCAGCTATTGCTAGAGCGCCTATGGCGCGCATGCGTGCGCCAATGACGCATATGCGCGTGCGCGTTCAGTGACAGGCCTTGGCGCCAAGCAGGCTATTTAAACTGGGTCAGCACCCAGACTCAGTGCTGTCTGTTCTACAGCGTTCCGTGTACCCTAGGTTCCAGTATCTGATACCTGTTCCTGATATTTGACCCGGCTTGTCCTTGACGCTCCTGTTCTCTGCCTGCACCTGACCCGGCTTGTTGACTTCGCATCTGCCTGCTCCTTCTGCAACTCTGAACTTGCCCAGCAATTCTGCTCATCTTGCCCTCTCCATTTCATTACAGCTGCCAGGGGGGACTATCCAGTCTCTCGCTATAATCGATTCCGGGACCTGAAGCTGCTTTGTGGACTTATCCTTTGCTGCACAACATCATATCCCACTTCAACCCAAGGAGCAGAGACTTTCCATCCATCTGGCCGATGGGACCACCATTAAGTCTGGAGCAGTTACCCATGAAACAGTGCCTCTACTTACCACTATTACCAAGAACCACCAAGAAATGCTACGCTTGGATGCCATCGCCACTCCTTTGTTCCCGGTCATTCTCGGCATGCCTTGGCTGAAGCCTCATAATCCCTGCATCAACTGGGCCGCAGACAGAGAAAATTGAGTTTCTTTCTCCCTATTTCACCCAGCACAGCTTACGAACCTCCTGTGACCAGCCTTCCTTGCTATGCCTTGACACAGACTCTGAAGCCTGTCGGTGTGTACCCACAGCTTACCACAATTTCCTGGATGTGTTCAGCAAGAAAGGTGCAGAGACTCTCCCTCCTCATCAGTCATACGACTGTCCTATCAAACTCCTTCCTGGAGTAGAAGTTCCTTTTGGGAGAATCTTCCCTTATCCGAATGTGAACTTGTTGCCCTCAAAGACTACATTAATGATAACCTGAAGAAGGGGTTCATCCTCCCTTCCACGTCCCCGGCTGGGGTGGGAATTTTCTTTGTAGAAAAGAAAGACCATTCATTAAGACCGTGTGTGGACTATCGTGAGCTGTATAAAGTCACGGTTAAGAACCGCTACCCCCTTCCACTGGTACCCGAACTCTTCCAGAGATTTGGCGCTGCCACCAAATTCACAAAGCTGGATCTCCGAGGTGCCTATAACTTGGTCCATAAACGAGAAGGGGATGAATGGAAGACTGCTTTCCGCACACGGTTCGGGCACTATGAGTACCTTGTAATACCCTTTGGATTATGCAACGCCCCCGCTACCTTCCAGCATTTTATTAACAATGTCTTCCGAGATTTTCTGTACTTATTTGTTGTAGTATACCTTGACGATATACTAATCTTCTCCTCCTCTCTAGACAACCACCGCGGACATGTCAGGAGTGTTCTGAGCCGCCTTCGACAACATGGACTCTACGCCAAACCCGAGAAGTGCGAGTTTGAGCGCCAAAGCATCCAATTCCTGGGCCTGATCATATCCACTGAGGGCATCAAGATGGATCCCCAAAAATTTACGCCCATCTTGGACTGGCCAATTCCCAGCGATAAGAAAGGCATCCAACGTTTTATAGGATTCGCAAACTTTTATCGAAAGTTTATTAAGGGATTCTCAGCAATCATCTCCCCCATCACCCAACTTACTAAACAGGGTGTCAGATTCCGTTGGTCCCCAGAGGCCCAGGCTGCCTTTGAGATGCTGAAAGAGCTGTTCACCTCCGCATCTGTCCTGAAGCATCCCGATTCGTCCCTGCCATACGTCTTAGAGGTGGACGCATCTGAAACAGCTGTTGCAGCTATACTTTCTCAGAGGCAGGGATCCAAGGCTCTATTGCACCCAGTGGCCTTCTTTTCCCGCAAACTATCTGATGCGGAAAAGAATTATGACGTCGGGGATCGTGAACTCCTAGCAATCAAAGCTGCACTGGAAGAGTGGAGATACTTACTAGAAGGGGCTGCACACCCGATCCTGATCTATACAGACCACAAAAATCTAGAATATCTGAGAACAGCGAAAAGATTGAAACCCCGGCAGGTCAGGTGGGCACTTTTCTTTTCTAGATTTATTTTCCATTCTGTCCCACCCATCGCACAGGAAGAAGAGGAGGAGGAGGAGGAGGAGGATTGTGTCAGCATGGAGGTGGAGCCTGGCACTCAGCATCATCAGCAGCAGTCTTTTAGGGATGATTTACAGTCCCAAGAAACCAGTGGACTTGTACGTGGCTGGGAGGAGGTGGCTGCGGATCATGTCGCCCTTAGTGACCCAGAGGACTCCGGACCGAATGCCTCAGCTAACCTACGCTGCATGGCCTCCCTGATCCTGCAAAGTCTCCGGAAGGATCCTCGTATTCTTTGGATCAAGGAGAGGGACCATTACTGGCTGGCCACTCTCCTTGATCCACGGTACAAGGGTAAGGTTGCGGACCTTATCTTACCGTCGCAGAGGGAGCAGAGGATGAGACAACTCCGGGAGGCCTTGCAGAAAGGTCTGTGCAATGCGTTCCCAGAGACTGGGAGGTTACAAACTCCTGGTCCTGGACAACGAGTTGCTGAGGCTTCGGTCAGTCAAAGAAGGAGCGGTGGGGAAGGTGGCTGTCTGACCGATGCGTTCAGACAATTCTTTAGTCCTCAGCCCCAAGGTATGATCGGTTCCAGCAACCATCGCCAGCGTCTGATATACATGGTGCAGGAATACCTAGGGGCAAGGTCAGACTTGGACACCTTCCCCACCGAAAATCCTCTGGCTTACTGGGTCTTGAGGATGGATCACTGGCCAGAGCTTGCACAGTATGCAATTGAGCTACTGGCCTGTCCTGCATCCAGCCTTCTTTCAGAACGCACATTCAGTGCTGCTGGATGATTTGTCACGGATCACAGGGTGCGCCTGTCCACCGACTCTGTTGATCGACTGACCTTCATAAAGATGAACCAGTCTTGGATCACCACCAGCTACCAAACACCTGAAGCTGATATAACAGACTAATTTATTTTCAAATGTCACATCCCTTCAAGACTGATGCTGATGCTGAGAGACTGTCCTGTTATGTTGACTGACTATCCTCCTCCTCCTCAATGATCCGAGTGATGACGATAGCTTGGAATAACATTTTTGTTTCTGGGTGCCGCCACCAGTGGCTAAGGCCCAATTTTTCAGCCCCTGTTTAACAGGGGCGTGTTATTACAATTTTTTATGCAATGTTTTGCAGCAGGGCTCATTCCTGCACTCCAACTAGAGTATCTGGGAGTGGTTGCAGTGTCGTGGCACCAGTACCAGTGGCTAAGGCCCAATTTTTCAGCCCCTGTTTAACAGGGGTGTGTAATTACAATTTTTGATGCAATACTTTGCAACAGGGCTCATTGCTGTGCTCCAAGTCCAGTATCTGTGAGGGGTTGCAGTGTTGTGGCACCAGCGCCTAAGGCCCAATTTTTCTGCCCCTGTTTAACAGGGGCATGTAATTACAATTCTTGATCTAATAATTCACAGCAGGGCCCATTCCTGCACCCACCAAGACTAACTGTGAGGCCTTACAGTGTTGTGTCAACACCACCACCACCACCACCACCAAAGGCCCAATTTTTCAGCCCCTGTTCAACAGGGGCATGCAATTACAATTCTTGATCTAATAATTCACAGCAGGGCCCATTCATGCGCCCACCAAGAGTAACTGTGAGGGCTCACAGTGTTGTGGCAACACCAACATGTAAGGGGCAAATTTCAGCTGAGTATATACGGCAGGCCCCTACTTTCAAACATCCAACTTACAAACGACTCCTCCTTGCAAACAGAAGGATACAACAGGAAGTGAGAGGAAATCTACCCCTAGGAAGGCAAATTCTCTCCTGTAAGAGTTAATATGGGAAAAAAAGTGTCTCCTCTCCACTGATGCTTTATCACCAATTCTTGTTTCAATAAAAAACCCAAATTTTCAAAAAACATTTGTCATTAGGACGGAAAGTGAGGCGAACTGTTCTGAACAGGTGCACACTGCACAGACAGCAAAACAAATGTTACAGGGGTGATAACCCTTCCCTATGTTTTCCAAAAAGCTTAAAAATAGATTTTTTGGCTGGAGCTACACTTAAACAATGTACCTGTTCAAAATTACAAACAGATTCTACATAAGAACAAACCTACAGTCCCTGTCTTGTATGCACCGCCTGTATACGGCTGTTCAGAGTATATAGGGCCTTTTTTATTTTGTGTGCGGGGTTCCCCTTAAAATCAATACAAGACCCAAAGGGGCTGGTAATGGGCTGGGGTAGGGGGGGGGGATGTGATGGGGTAGCTATGCCATTTTTCTTAAAGATTTTCATCCATATTACCGGGACCAGACATTACATTAAAGCCGCAAGCATTTTTAAATGGCTTTTTTTCCTTTAGAAATGTGATTTTGTGCAGGGACAGTTCTAAACACGGGAAACACGTGGCACTTCACAGGCATACTTTAGACACCCCCCAGGTACGATATTTAAAGGAATATTTGACTTTTTTTTTTCACTTTATGCATCATTAAAATGACTGCTCCCGAAAAACGTCAGTTTTTAAAACTTTTTTTTGGATTGATACATGTCCCCTGGTGCAGAACCCGGGTTCCCAAACCCTTTTTAGGACAATAACATGCATATTAGTCGTTATAAATAGAACTTTAGATTTCGAACGTTCGCATCCATTGTATTTAATAGGGTTCTAAAGTTCGTGTGAACTTTCGGTCCGTTCGCGGGTTCTGGTGCAAACCGAACCCGGGGGTGTTCGGCTCATCACTACTCTTCAGGCACTGCCAGCCCATCTGGCTGAAGCTGCCCCTTTTCTCTAGTCCTCTTGGCTAAGCTTACACAGTCCTCCCAGACTGACTCTGCATCCATCTCAGAATGCTCTCACCCAGTCATCTCAGGCTGCCTCTCAGTCTTCCCCGACTGTAACACTCACCAGCCCACCTGGCTGTCTTCTCCTTGGAGATCTCCTGGACATGCTCACTGGCTCCTGCTGTCCTCACAACTGCTCCCATGCTACTGGACAGGATTCGTTTTTGGGATATCACAGGATCCCTCCTATCCCTGAGCTCCCAGGGCTAAGGTCACCCCCTAGACTAGGGTGTTAACCTCAAGGGCCAACCAATAGCCTCCTAGCACTCCATCTCCAACTTCCACCTGAACTCTCCTGCCAGCTGGGCTGACCCAGAGTATTTGAGGGGCTCTGCCCCCTGAAAATCCATCTGTTGGAGATTGGTCAGGGCCCTCATGAATACTCCAGGGAGCTCCTCCTAACCTCAATCCCATTCTTCTGGAAGTTTCCAGCAAGTTCCAGAAGTAGGGGAAAGTACCAGAAGGGCTGCCTGATGAGTCATACCAGCCCTCCCTGAATCACTCACCTGACCCAGATTAAAACACAAGCTTGGCTGCCAGCCACCTACACTAACAAAAACCTAACACTACCCATTCTAGTACACTAGATGGTGCTACATTATGAAATCTGAACTTGCGGGATTCCTTCTAAAATAGTAAAAGCACCTTAACATCCTAATCATTTATTCGTAACAATTATATTATATATAAAAAATAACCAATATTCATGACCTCAAATTAATTTGCCTTGCTCATATTTGTTGTTCGGTGGCTGTTAGATTTGATATTATCTGTTTAGAAAAGCCTAAGAATCAAGGTAGTTACTCCTAGTAATAAATAAAAATAAACCTTTATACAGCCATCAATGATTAAATCCTCATGCGCACGGATGTATTTAGCCATTCCCCAGCTTTTGGCAAAACTGTTTTTTGTTTTTTTTATACTAGGTATATTTTTAATGCCTATGTAGCACTACCCCCGAAGGAGCTGCTGGTTTTGTTTTGGGTCTGTACTCTGGCTATCAAGCCGAGAAATTTGGCTCGAACCTTCCCTTGGCACAACTGGTCTACATGAGTATTGTGGAACCCACTGGTAATTGGGAAACACAATAATATCACACAGTAATAAAATTGTAAATAAAGTTGTTACCTTGTAATGGCCACTTGTCCAACAGGGTAACAGATAAACTCCACACAGAATGCTGCTTAACCAAGGGTAAATTTTACTTGGTAAGAAAAGTAACAGAGTTAGACAGAAATACAGTTGACTCTTACAGGGCCCTGCAAGAGTCAATTGTATAGCAATCAAGACACAATCAAGACACAAAATCACAGTTCTAGTGTACACTTCCTAAATTATTTAAAATGGAAAAAACAAGTGCGCTATAATGTGAATAATAACTAAATTAAATTAGTAACAAAGGTTCACAGATAAACTGACAAAAAAGTCAAATTTTGAAGGCTGTGGATAAAGTGAATAAAACATGTGTCAGTCCCATCAAAAACCAGAAAATTAAAAGGATGCCATGAAGAGGTGAACTGGAATACACTGAAGAGTTGATGCATGCAACACCCGTGTCCACCGCCACCAGTACAAACTGCTTACCAAAGGTAAGAGACAATAGAGCCCATCCGTAATCCCAGGAATTGATCCAAAGAAATCCAATCGCCGGTTCAACTGCAGTGGATATGACAGAGGTTACCCAAAAAGACAGAGGAGGCTCGATAGTGCATTACCCAAGAACATATTTATTTAAAAAAACACAGGGTATAAAAACACTTACAGAAAATCAAATGTTTAAGACAAAACAACCGGCCGGTCCGCCGTACCTGTCCCGTGATGATGTCGTCAGCACGCACACCTACCCGACGTACGTTTCGTGTTCATACACGTCGTCATGGGGATCAATGGAGATCCCCATGACGACGTGTATGAACACGAAACGTACGTTTAGAAGAGTCTGTTAGAAGCATCTCAGGGCACTGGTTCTCCAAGGCCTTCAATACCAGTTTTCCCGGGGGGTCTTCTAATTGATCTCCCCTTAAGTCCTTCTTGGACAGTTTAGGTAGACCCTCTTCTCCGACTTGGGTCACATTGCAATAAAATCTGGGTACTCCAACAGCTGAAACTCCAATCTCTTCAGCCCTTGATCCTCCTCCAACCTGAAGTTCCGCTCCCTGGTATAGGGCTCGCACTCCTTCCGGGGTCAACTGAGCCCACTCTTCAGTAGGGTCACTGCGGGCATGGGACCTCCTGGATAGGGCATCTGCATCTTTATTTCCAACTCCAGGTCGGTACTTCAGGCTGAATGTGAAACCTGAAAGGGCAGCCAACCACCTATGTCCTGTTGCATCCAGTTTGGTGGTGGTCAGGAGGTAGGTGAGTGGATTTTTATCTGTCTTGACTACGAATTCAGCCCCGTATAAATAGTCTTTCAACTTGTCCACTACAGCCCACTTTAATGCCAGGAATTCGAGCTTGTGCGTGGAGTAATTCTTCTCAGCGGGGGCCAGACTCCTACTTACTTAGGCAACAGGCCGCAAGTGACCACCGTGCTCTTGGTATAGTACCCCGCCTAGCCCTTCTCGACTGGCATCGACATGCAATTCGTAGGGTTATGTGGTATCTGCGTAGGCCAAAACGGGAGCAGTGGACACGACCCTCCCACCATCCCCTTAACTGGATGAAGGCCTCTTCACACTTGGTGGTCCACTGGTCCTGGATAGACTCTTTAGGCTTCCTGGGCCCCGCGGAGGGTTTCACAGGCTTGACTGGCTCTGGGAAATCATCTTCCCCTTCACTCCTCAATAGTTCATTAAGGGGGTGGGCAATCTTGGCAAATCCTTCCACAAATCTTCTATAGTAAGAGCAGAACCCCAGGAATGACCGAAGCTCAAATCACATTAGTGGGCCTTGGCCAAGAGGTGACGGCTTCCAGCTTCTCCGTGTCTGTGGCTATCCCTTCTGCAGATACAATGTGGCCCAGGTAATGGACTGAGGGCTGGTAGAATTGGCACTTCTCTAAAGAAAGTTTCAGGCCTTCTTCATGGAGCCTCTTTAAAACCTTTTCCAAGCACTATTCATGTTCTTTTAGAGTTCTGCCGAACACAATAATGTCGTCCAGGTACACCAGCACTTCAATTAGGTTCATGTCTCCCACTATTTTCTCCATCAGTCTTTGAAAAGTGGCTGGGGCTCCTGACAAGCCCTGGGGCATGCGGTTGAACTCAAAGAAACCCACTGGGGTGATGAAAGCTGTTTTCTCCTGATCTTCAGCGTGCATGGGAATCTGGTAGTGTCCACTCTTTAAGTCCATCACACTGAACCACTTAGCCCCTGACAAACTCTGCAAAGCGTCTTCTATTCGGGGGGTGGTGTACTGATCAGGTATAGTTCTTCTGTTCAGTGTCCGGTAGTCGATACACAGCCTCAGTGACTCATTTTTCTTCCGGACTACCACTATTGGAGAAGCATAGGGGCTCTGTGACTCTCGGATAATGCCTGTCCTCTTTAGTTCTGCTAATTGCTCACGCAGGTCTTCTCGGTCACCCAGGGGAACCCGTCGGACTCTTTCCCTAAACGGTTTATCTTCCTGTAGGTGAATCTTGTGGGTGGCACTCTTCGCACATCCCACATCAAATTCATCCTTAGAGAATATCTTCCGCCATCGAGCAAGTTGGGCCTTGGCCCTTTCCTTCCATACTGGTGGGAGGGTCGTGTCTTCAGAGCAGAGCTTCTCCACTGTGACTTCACCCCTTTCTTCCTTCTCCAAGTCAGATGGGGCAACTGGGGTGGCCTGGTTCACTTGACCCAACAGTATTCTGGCCGGTATCCACACTGGGATGGTGATGGTATTTCTAATGCTCACCGAGACCTTCCCATGACTTCTCTTCAAGGCCTTCAATGGGACTACTTCGGGAATTACTTCTATTCCCCTTTGACTCTCCTGTGGGTCTGGTTCAAGGACGATGAAGGGGCCTGGTTGTTTCCAGGTAAGCTTGACAGAAGCTTTCAAACAAGTCACCTCTCCTGGCTGTAATACCCTCTCTGTCCTATCTAATTTCCAGATCCTCCCAACCCCTTCTTGTGGGGCATTTTGCTCCAACACTAGGCGCTGGTAAACTTGTCACAGCATGGGGTGGACTCTTGTTGTCAAGGCATCCTGCTCCTGGGCTAAAGGTGTCAGCAGTCTCCTGACTAGATCAGTGTTGGTCCCTATAATGAGGGAACTCTTGTTGGCTCCTGGTGGCCGAGGGCAGACCACTGCCAGGGTGTCAAAGGTCTCTGCTTCTCCCGCCACTGAGGGGTCAAAGGTTAGTTTGATTGGAAGGTACCCTTCATAGGGGAAACTCTGTGTTCCAATGCCCCATATCTCCAGGTCTTCGAGCTTCTGTAGGGGTAGGTGTCTGAGGTGCTTGTTATAGAAGTCTCAATATATAAAAGAGTCACTTAGGCTCCAGTATCAAGGAGGGCCTTCGTGTAGATTCCTTCCACCTGGATTGAGACCATAGCAGAGGGTCCCACTAACTTGACAGGAAGTTTCCTTGGGGAAACCTTCTTTTTTGGCTCTGTAGTTTGCACTTTTATACCTCTCCAGCCTTTTTCTGGATCTCAGTCCTGGTTGGGCCTGGTATGCACTGATTTCCCGCCATCCATTGATCATTTTGGGACATGGAGCGGGAGGTGTTTGGCAAAAGACTATGTCCCCGCTGTTGTCTTCCTGGGTTGTTGATCTCTTTGGAGTTAGCTGAGACGGATGGGCACCCGGTTGACTCCTTCACCGGGGCCCTCTGAAGTTTTCCGCCGGCTTGCGGTATGGTGTTGCAGCTTTCCTTGGGCTGGGGCACATTCGTCGATGATGTCCAGTCCCTCCACAATTGAAACAAACTTCATCATTTTTTGAGAGTTGAGATGGGGAAGTGGATGTAGTCTGAATCACTTCCGTTGTTGTTTCTCCTTCCATCCTTGTTCCTGAGACCCTTGCCATCAATGAAGTCAGCATCTCCATCACTTGTGTCATTTGAGACTTTAACACAGCTACTTCAGAGTCCCGTTCTATGGTCATTGCAGATCTGACCCCGGATGAAGGAAAGAGATTGGTTGAATAGTTGCTTGTTGATCTTCTTCATCTCTCACCACTCTGATAAGGTCAGGGTAGCTTAGTGACGTGACTCCCACAGAGGTTTTCAAATGGAGCCAAACTGGATCAGAGGGCAGAGCCCCTCTTAAGATTTGCTGCATCCTAGCTTGGTCTATAGCAGAGGGTGCCATTCCTTTCTTTAAGACTATCTGGCATGACATCTTGTTCAGTCATCTGATGTATTCAGAAAGGCGCTCTCCTGGCTGCTGGAGCGTGTGTTCAAACTGATAGATTAAATCAACGGCCTTCTCCAGTTGCCCGAACTCTTCTTGTAACATGACCAAATAGTCATAGGCTGTACAAGCGGCATTACTGAACCTTAAGTTCCTGACAGCTTCTGCAGCGGCTCCTCTTAAGATTTCATTTATACGCTGCTTCTTTTGGGCCTCTGGCAGTTCCCAGCCTTCTAGAGCTTGCATGGCTTGCTCTATCCAGGCATCAAATTCTTCTTCCCCAGCCGGTACAAGTTGTCTCCCTGAGAAAATCCTCAGTTTCCTGTACCAGCTTCCACACATACTGTGTTGTTCTTCTGGCACTTTGACACAAAGTCTCCCAAAGCGTTAAGGAGTTCTGGACCAATTGTGGTCAGGGGTGCTGAGGAGGTTGCTGTTCCTCTAGCTGCCTCTTCCTGACTAGTACCGGGGGATTCCTCACCTGGAGCTCTTGGGTGTACTATGTAGAACTTTGTCCTGTTCCCCAATTGCACGCTCTTCCCTCTGAAACTCTCAGGTACTCCCTCTCTCCACTCCAACAGTGCATGGGTGCGAGAAGTCCCTTGATCTGGCCTGAGGCCAATCACCCATGCTTTCCTATTTGGGGATAATTTAGTTAACTAAATATCCAGGACTGGAGAATATGGTCTGTTTCTGGAAACTGTCCAACTAACCTATCTATATCTATTTGGGGATAATGTCTTTACAATTTTATCAACTTCTTCCTCTTCCCAGTCCTCACCAGGGATCTCAATTGCTACACTCGCGTCTGAGCGAGCGCCTACTGCTTCGCACCATTGGACCACAGTGAAAGGGTCCATGTTGGCACCAATGGGGTGGAGCATGATTGCAGAGTACAGTAAATCCCGGACGAGCCCCCACGTGTAGCACTACCCCCAAAGGAGCTGCTGGTTTTGTTTTGGGTCTGTACTCTGGCTATCAACCCCAGAAATTCGGATCAAACCCTCCCTTGGCACAACTGGTCTACACAAGGATTGTGGAACCCACTGGTAATTGGAAAACACAATAATATCACACAGTAATAAAATTGTAAACAAAGTTGTTACCTTGTAATGACCACTTGTCCAACAGGGTAACAGATAAACTCCACACAGAATGCTGCTTAACCAAGGGTAAATTTTACTTGGTAAGAAAAATAACAGAGTTAGACAGAAATACAAGTGACTCTTACAGGGCCCTGCAAGAGTCAATGGTATAGCAGAAAATCTTAATAAGAAACAATCAAGACACAAAATCACAGTAGTGTACACTTCCTATATATTTAGGCTGTATGCTCACGAGCTCCCCCTAATGGTCAATACCGTACACGTGTCCCTGTACTATTTGCTCTGGACAGGCCTGACTAAGTTCAGTATAAAGTTCCTTCCAGTAGTAAGAGTCTTTGCTAGCATTTGTTGGTGCACATCAAATATTTGTAATCCATAAGGTTATGAAAAAGGCAGAAAACTGAACATCCACAATGTTTATGAATATGTAGAACTCACTGACTGTGCAAACGCCAATCTTTAAAACACACGGTCACTGTGAGATGCTCTATGTCCTTGTATGTGACACACTACTCTATTGATAATGGCAGGTCTTTAAGAGTCACCTTCCTATGCAACAGTTAGTCAGTTTTGGGCAGGTGCCCCCTCACCAAAGCAGGCCTCGTCCCTCTGGTACGTTCCGCTGTCGGTGTTCCGGTCCACGGCCTCTCTGCAACTTGCAGTCTCCGGTCCCTTACACAGCCGATTCTTAGTACCCTTGCTCCGGGTGAAGATTGCACAGGAGTTCACGTATCTTTTACAGGTTTCTTCCAGGTCCAGCCACTAGAACAGTGATGGCGAACCTTGGCACCCCAGATGTTTTGGAACTACATTTCCCATGATGCTCAGCTATACTGCAGAGTGCATGAGCATCATGGGAAATGTAGTTCCAAAACATCTGGGGTGCCAAGGTTCGCCATCACTGCACTAGAATGTGCGTTTCAGGAGATCAAGCATCTGGTGGATTCCGAAATTACCTGCTAGGGGATGATCGTGACACAGGCCCAGAATGGTTATATGTAAATTAGGGATGAGCCGAACACCCCCCGGTTCGTTTCGCAACAGAACATGCGAACAGTCAAAGAATTTGTTCGAACACACGAACACCGTTAAAGTCTATGGGACACGAACATGAAAAATCAAAAGTGCTCATTTTAAAGGTTAATATGCAAGTTATTGTCATAAAAAGTGTTTGGGGACCCGGGTCCTGCCCCAGGGGACATGTATCAATGCAAAAAAAAGTTTTAAAAACGGCCGTTTTTTCGGGAGCAGTGATTTTAATAATGCTTAAAGTGAAACAATAAAAGTGAAATATTCCTTTAAATTTCATACCTGGGGGGTGTGTATAGTATGCCTGTGAAGTAGCACAGGTTTCCCGTGCTTAGAACTGTCCCTGCACAAAATGTCATTTCTAAAGGAAAAAAAGTAATTTAAAACTACTCGCGGCTGTAATGAATTGTCGGGTCCCGGCAATACAGAGAAAATTGTTCGCTGTTCGCCGAACGGGCGAACAGCCAATGGTCGAGTCGAACTCATGTTCGACTCGAACATAAAGCTCTTCCCTAATGTAAATGTTCTGGCACAAATACCTTGTCTCCGTTCCAAAACAATCCTTCCCGCAATGTCAGCGAGACCCCTGGAGGGCTAGGAACGTCTGCTGAAGTCTGCTTTATTCGGGTGAGAAGGTCATTCTGTAAAAGTAAGACGTTACCTTCAGACAAGATGGTATCTGGCACTGGTGGTTCCTTGGGGTCACCGAACATACGGGACAGTGCGTCTGGTTTAACATTCTTCGAGCCCGGCCAATAAGTGATGTGGAACACGAATCGGGAGAAGAACAGGGCACAACATGCTTGGCGCGGCTTTAAGCATTTAGCATTCCACTGGTACTCAAGATTTTTGTGGTCAGTATAGACCAATATTGGGGGCTCTGCTCCTTCCAGAAGTTATCTCCACTCTCCTAAAACCACCTTTATGACCAGTAACTCTCGGTCCCTGACGTCATAGTTCCTCTCTGCTGGAGAAAGCCTGCAGGAAAAAAAGGCTACTGGATGCATCAGATCCTTAGGGCCTTGGCGTTGGGAGATGACTGCTCCAATAGCGACTTCAGATGCGTCTACTTCTAGCACATAAGGTAGAGGTGGGTTTGGGTGACTAACAGGTGCCAAAGTAAACAGTCTCTTTAAGTTATCAAATACGGCTTGTGCCTCAGGTGTCCACTGGAAGCGGAGGTTTTGTTTAGTCAGCTGTGTGATAGCGGTTATGATGGTGAAAAAGCCTCTGATGAACCTCCTGTAAAAATTGCTGAATCCTACAAAATGCTGTACCCCCTTCTTGTTGGTAGGTGCAGGCCAGTCAAGGATATCAGAGACCTTTTGGGAGCCCATTTTGATCCCTTCAGGTGAGATTACCAGCCCCAGGAATTGAATGCTGCGCTGTTCAAACTTGCACTTTTCACCTTTAGGCCCCTTTCACACTGAGGCGTTTTTACTGCGTTTTTGCAGTAAAAATAGCGCTGTAAAAATGCCTGAAATAATCCTGCCCCATCATTCTCAATGTGAAAGCCCTGAGGGCTTTCACACTGAGGGGTTTTGCTGGCTGTGCGTTGGAAAAAATCCTGCAAACAGCTTCTTTGGAGCATCTTTAGGGCGCTAAAAATAACGCTGTAAAAACACCTATCTCCATTGAAATGAATAACGCGGTAAAACGCGGTAAAACGCATATGCGTTAGCGCTATTTTTATCGCGAACGCGGTAAAATCGCGGTAAAAAAAATCATATTTTTTTGCGTTTTTTCATCGCCTCAGTGTGAAAGTAGCCTTAGTGTATAGTTCGTGTTGGCCGAGCCAGCCCAGCACCCTTTTGACATGACCTTCATGGGCAACTAGAGAAACGGAGAAGATTAAAAATGTCATATAGGTAAACAATAATAAATATGTTGAGGAAGTCAAGGAATCTGTCATTGACAGAGTGCTGGAAGGCAGCCGGGGCATTGCAAAGGCCAAAGGGCATCACCAAATATTCAAATGGGCCGAATCTGGTGCGAAAGGCCATCTTCCACTCATCCCCTTGACTAAATTGTAGGCCCCCACGCAGATCCAATTTGGTAAAGATGGTTGCTGATCTTAATTTCTGAAACAGTTCAGGTACCAGAGGGAGAGGATATTGTTTTTTAACTGTAATTTTGGTAAGTTCCTGGTAATCCATGCAAGGTCGTAGGGAGTGGTCTTTCTTTTCAACAAATAATATTCCTGCTCCTGCTGGGGAAGTAGCGGGTCAGATGAACCCCCTTTTCAAGTTCTCCTGGATATACTCTTTTAGTGCCTCCCGTTCTCGTTCAGCGAGGGGGGAGATCCTACCGAACAGGATTTCAGCCCCTTGAAGCAGTTCAATCAGGCAGTCGTATGGCCGATGCAGGAGAAGAATTTTCAGCCCCCCCCCGCTTACTAAAAACATCCAGGAATTCAGGTACGGCTTGTCACACCTCAGACTCAGAGTCCATACTGTTACGGAGATCTACATCTCGCTTAAATGCTTAAAATAAGTGATTAAAAACCTTTTGTCTATATAAAATGAAATCAAACGATAGCGGTGGGAAAAGAGAAAACAATGACATTTATTTATACAGAAACGATACCACCTAATAGCAAGGTGATACCAATGTTACACGATACATAATAGGAATATTGCTATGACAAACATGATAATACCTATGATGAAGATGATACCAATGTTACATGATAATACCAATAGTAACAAGAGAGCAAAAGAGAAGCAGCGGCACCCTTATGGGAGGGAGAGAGAGAGAGAGAGAGAGAGAGAGGGAGAGAGGCAGAGAGGGAGAGAGAGAGAGACAGAGAGACAGAGAGAGAAAGAGAGAGAGAGAGAGAGAGAGAGAGAGAGAGAGAGAGAGCTTATTACGTCACCATGTCGTCTGCGTCAGATCTTCATTCTAAGAGGCTTATTATGGCTCTGGCTGACTAGTATATACCCCCTCTATGCCTACTCCCCCATCCCCCAGGATGCAAAATCCCGTGGTCTCATTGGTTCAAAGCTGACCACCTGATTGGTTGAAATCTCAAGTCTCTTTACCTAGCCTGACTTCACGTGACTGATGAAGTCACGTGATTGACGATACGTGTAGGGACGCAAGGGACTCAAAATAAGCTCTGGAAGTGACGCGGACGAGCTCGGCGCTTGTATCATTATATGCACGTCTATTTTTTGTCAATGTGAGTACCATTACTTTTATTAAATAAAGCTACACTTTTTAAACAATATCACACTATTGGGATTCCTCTATTTTTCCCTGGCAATTCGTACTCCACAAACCGGAGACCCCATATACCCCCTGGATAGACGGTCTATACACCGAGAACCCATACCCTCAGGTTTCAAGGTGCCATTCAAGTAAAGACATCAGGATCCATACAGGATTAACATATATGCTGTAACCTCACAGCAGTGAGGTAAGGGGCCACCCAACCACTTCAATAGCGGGATATACACAGCACAGGAAGTCACAAAGGAACCATTACTTCAATCAGCACTTTATATATTTTGGTTCGGACCGAAAACACGCATCACAAACTTTGCACAATCACCTTACCCCCTAGATATCCACCCCTCTTTCCCTTGGATTTTGCATGTTTGCACAATATTATGGTTCTAATTATTTGATTACATTTGCATTTGTCACGTATTTGCATGATTTCTTGCCGTTTATTGCATCAGCAGATGCTGACAGAATATCACTTCATTTATTTTGCATTATTTGTCACAATTTTTTGCACAGTTGCACTTCATCATCACTTCAGCACTTGCTGACACGATTTTACAGGCTTTTGTTGGATTGTTTATATTATCTAAAGTTCTTTCAGCAATTTATTTTGGGTTATCACCGATAATAATTTTTAGTACCGTCAGTACACTAAGCTGTTTATGTTGCATATTATTGAGTGTCATATACCCTGCACCTTGCATTTTTTTAGCACAAGATTGTGCAATACTTTTTTAGTACTGTCAGTACACCAAAGTGTGCTCTCTATTCATCCTTTCTTTGATTAAAATTTATTCATCCGCTCAGCACTACCTTTTATATACACTGATATCACCAGGCTATGGTTTTTGCCTTTTCAGTGCTTTGCAGCAGTTGATACCTTAATTGGCATAGTAGCGCGGCAATACCTTTTATACAAATATTATGCATGTTATTGTCCTAAAAAGGGTTTGGGAACCCGGGTTCTGCACCAGGGGACATGTATCAATGCAAAAATAAGTTTTAAAAATGGACGTTTTTCTGGAGCAGTCATTTTAATGATGCAGAAAGTGAAAGAAAAAAAGTCTAATATTCCTTTAAATATCGTACCTGGGGGGTGTCTAAAGTATGCCTGTGAAGTGCCACGTGTTTCCCGTGTTTAGAACTGTCCCTGCACAAAATTAAATTTCTAAAGGAAAAAAAGCCATTTAAAACTGCTTGCGGCTTTAATGTAATGTCTGGTCCCGGTAATATGGTTGAAAATCTTTAAGAAAAATGGCATAGCTACCCCATCACACACCCCCCCCCTACCCCAGCCCATTACCAGCCCCTTTGGGTCTTGTATGGATATTAAGGGGAACCCTGCACACAAAATAAAAAAGGCCCTATATACTCTGAACAGCCGTATACAGGCGGTGCATACAAGACAGGGACTGTAGGTTTGTTCTTATGTAGAATCTGTTTGTAATTTTGAACAGGTACATTGTTTAAGTGTAGCTCCAGGCAAAAAATCTATTTTTAAGCTTTTTGGAAAACATAGGGAAGGGTTATCACCCCTGTAACATTTGATTTGCTGTCTGTGCAGTGTGCACCTGTTCAGAACAGTTCACCTCACTTTCCGTCCTAATGACAAATGTTTTTTGAAAATTTGGGGTTTTTATTGAAACAAGAATTGGTGATAAAGCATCAGTGGAGAGGAGACACTTTTTTTCCCATATTAACTCTTACAGGAGAGAATTTGCCTTCCTAGGGGTAGATTTCCTCTCACTTCCTGTTGTATCCTTCCGTTTGCAAGGAGGAGTCGTTTGTAAGTTGGATGTTTGAAAGTAGGGGCCTGCCGTATATACTCTGTGAGCCCTCACAGTTACTCTTGGTGGGCGCATGAATGGGCCCTGCTGTGAATTATTAGATCAAGAATTGTAATTGCATGCCCCTGTTGAACAGGGGCTGAAAAATTGGGCCTTTGGTGGTGGTGGTGGTGGTGGTGTTGACAGAACACTGTATGGCCTCACAGTTAGTCTTGGTGGGCGCAGGAATGGGCCCTGCTGTGAATTATTAGATCAAGAATTGTAATTACATGCCCCTGTTAAACAGGGGCAGAAAAATTGGGCCTTAGGCACTGGTGCCACAACACTGCAACCCCTCACAGATACTGTACTTGGAGCACAGCAATGAGCCCTGTTGCAAAGTATTGCATCAAAAATTGTAATTACACGCCCCTGTTAAACAGGGGCTGAAAAATTGGGCTTTAGCCACTGGTGCTGGTGCCACGACACTGCAACCTCTCCCAGATACTCTAGTTGGAGTGCAGGAATGAGCCCTGCTGCAAAGCATTGCATAAAAAATTGTAATAACACACCCCTGTTAAACAGGGGCTGAAAAATTGGGCCTTAGCCACTGGTGGTGGCACCCAGAAACAAAAATGTTCTTCCAAGCTATCATCGTCAATCGGATCATTGAGGAGGAGGAGGATAGTCAGTCAACATAACAGGACAGTCTCTCAGCATCAGCATCAGTCTTGAAGGGATGTGACATTTGAAAATAAATTAGTCTGTTATATCAGCTTCAGGTGTTTGGTAGCTGGTGGTGATCCAAGACTGGTTCATCTTTATGAAGGTCAGTCGATCAACAGAGTCGGTGGACAGGCGCACCCTGTGATCCGTGACAAATCCTCCAGCAGCACTGAATGTGCGTTCTGAAAGAATGCTGGATGCAGGACAGGCCAGTAGCTCAATTGCATACTGTGCAAGCTCTGGCCAGTGATCCATCCTCAAGACCCAGTAAGCCAGAGGATTTTCGGTGGGGAAGGTGTCCAAGTCTGACCTTGCCCCTAGGTATTCCTGCACCATGTATATCAGACGCTGGCAATGGTTGCTGGAACCGATCATACCTTGGGGCTGCGGACTAAAGAATTGTCTGAACGCTTCGGTCAGACGACCACCTTCCCCACCACTCCTTCTTTGACTGACCGAAGCCTCAGCAACTCGTTGTCCAGGACCAGGAGTTCGTAACCTCCCAGTCTCTGGGAACGCGTTGCACAGACCTTTCTGCAAGGCCTCCCGGAGTTGTCTCATCCTCTGCTCCCTCTGCGACGGTAAGATAAGGTCCGCAACCTTACCCTTGTACCGTGGATCAAGGAGAGTGGCCAGCCAGTAATGGTCCCTCTCCTTGATCCGAAGAATACGAGGATCCTTCCGCAGACTTTGCAGGATCAGGGAGGCCATGCAGCGTAGGTTAGCTGAGGCATTCGGTCCGGAGTCCTCTGGGTCACTAAGGACGACATGATCCGCAGCCACCTCCTCCCAGCCACGTACAAGTCCACTGGTTTCTTGGGACTGTAAATCATCCCTAAAAGACTGCTGCTGATGATGCTGAGTGCCAGGCTCCACCTCCATGCTGACACAATCCTCCTCCTCCTCCTCCTCCTCTTCTTCTTGTGCGATGGGTGGGACAGAAGGAACACTGTCTGGGTAAAGGGGGCCTTGAGAGGCAAGGAAGTCCTCCTCTTCCTGCCTCAAGTGCCCTGTCCATTATTCCATGCAGCGTATGTTCCAACAGGTGGACAAGAGGTACAGTGTCACTGATGCATGCACTGTCACTGTTCACCATCCTCGTGGCCTCCTCAAATGGTGCCAGGACAGTGCATGCATCCCTGATCATGCCCCACTGGCATGGTGAAAAAAACCCGAGCTCTCCTGACCCTGTCCTGGTGCCGTAGTCGCACAGGTACTCATTGATGGCCCTCTGTTGCGTGTGCAGCTGCTGCAGCATGGCCAATGTTGAGTTCCACCTGGTGGGCATGTCACATATAAGGCGGTTCTTGGGCAGGTTCAACTCCTTTTGCAGCTCAGCCAGGCGAGCACTGGCATTATAAGATCTGCGGAAATGCACACAGACTTTCCTGGCCTGCCTCAGGACATCCTGTAAGCCTGGGTACCTGCCCAAGAACCGCTGCACCACCAGGTTAAGGATGTGAGCCACACAGGGTACGTGGGTCAGTTGTCCCTGTCGGAGAGCGGAGAGGAGGTTGGTGCCATTGTCGCAAACCACCATTCCTGGCTTAAGCTGGCGTGGCGTCAACCACCTCTCGGCCTGCCCCTGCAGAGCAGACAGAACCTTTGCCCCAGTGTGGCTCCTGTCCCCCAAACACACAAGCGCAAGCACGGCATGGCATCTTTTTTGCCTGCGTACTTGCGTAGCCCCTTGAACGCCTACGGAGCACCGCTGGTTCCGAGGACAATGCACAGGAAGAGGCCACGGAGGAAGAAGAAGAGGAGGGGGTGGAGGACAGAGGTGTGTCACAACCAGTAGTAGCATTTTGGAGGCGTGGCGGTGGAACAACCTCCAACACTACTGCACCTTGTCCTGCATCCTTCCCAGCTGCCAAAAGAGTGACCCAATGGGCCGTGAAAGATAGGTAACGTCCCTGTCCATGCCTGCTTGACCATGAGTCAGCGGTAATATGCACCTTACCGCTGACCGCCCTGTCCAGCGAGGCCAAGACATTGCCTTCCACATGCCGGTAGAGAGCCGGAATCGCCTTCCGTGAGAAAAAGTGGCGTTTGGGAACCTGCCACTGAGGAACCGCACATTGCACAAACTCACGGAAGGGGGCCGAGTCTACCAACTGAAAAGGCAGCAGTTGAAGCGCTAGCAATTTAGCCAAGCTAGCATTCAACCGCTGGGCATGTGGATGGCTGGGAGTGAACTTCTTTCGACGGTCCAGCAGCTGAGGCAGGGAAATTTGCCTGCTAGAATCGGACGTCGGTGTACTGCTAGCAGAGTGCCCGCAAGTACTTGGCTGTGACACACCTAATTCTACACCTTCATTCCGCTCAGAGCAGGTTTCAGAGAGGACTGAAGGTATAGTGGGGTTGGAGATCCCAGCTGATGTGGTGCAAGAAGAGGTCAGCTTTGTTCTTTGGTGTGGGTCTTTAAGGTAGGCTTGCCAACGAGCTGCATGGCAGGTCAACATATGTCTGGTCAAGCATGTGGTGCCCAAGCGGGTGATGTTTTGGCCACGCGATATACGCTTGAGACATATGTTGCAAACAGCAGCTGTGCGATCTGATGCCCTCGACTGAAAAAAGGCCCACACCAAATAACTTTTTGAATAACGGGCAGAGGCAGCGCCCTGCACAGGCGGAGCTCTGCGGTGTGATTCCGTCGGTGTGCTGCCCTTACGCTGGCCCCCGAGGGCATCCTGCCTCGTTGGAGTTGTGCCTCCTCCTCATCCTCCTCCTCCTCCTCCTCCTCTCTCCTATTAGGCACCCACGTGGAGTCAGTGACCTCATCATCCCCTCCCTCCTCATCACTGGAGCCAATCTGGCAGTATGCTGCAGCTGCTGGAACATGACTGCCAGATTGGTGTCCTTCTTGAGCATCCCCTCTCTCTGCTCTCACGCTACTGCCTTCCTCTAGCTGGGTATCATCATCAGACCCTTCGAAACGCTGGGCATCCTCCTGGAGCATGTACCCAACACTGTGCTCAAACAGTTCGGGGGACTCCTCAGGAGGACATGGTTGGTCTAGGGAAGGAGTGACTGATGATGACATTGATAGCAGGGAAGAGGACGCTTTGGCAGATGCTTTGCCAGTACCCTGAGCCTGGGTGAGAGGATGAGGAGGATGAGGAGGATGAGGAGGGCTTGGTCATCCACTCTACCAAGTCTTCGGCATGATGTGGCTCAACACGTCCAGCTGCCGAAAAGAAGGACAAGCGTGTCCCATGGCCACGTGCTGATGGCGATGCACCGCGTCCACGACCAGCACTGTTGTCTCTAGACACAGAGCCTTTTTGCCCTCTTTTATTGGCTCCTGACTGTCTGCCTCTCCTTGTTTGCCTTCCAGACATTATAATGGCCTGCAGGGAAATGAGAAAAGCAGCAATACAGGCTAAGTTAAGGTGTAATATGGTCAGGAGGCACACTCCGCCCGCTGTAAGTGCCGTAAAATCCTGTTGGTGTAACACATAAGGAAAAGCAGCAATACAGGCTAAGTTAAGGTGTAATATGGTCAGGAGGTACACTCCGCCCGCTGTAAGTGCCGCAAAATCCTGTTGGTGTAACACACCAGGAAAAAGCAGCAATACAGGCTAAGTTAAGGTGTAATATGGTCAGGAGGCACACTCCGCCCGCTGTAAGTGCCACAAAATCCTGTTGGTGTAACACACCAGGAAAAAGCAGCAATACAGGCTAAGTTAAGGTGTAATATGGTCAGGAGGTACACTCCGCCCGCTGTAAGTGCCGCAAAATCCTGTTGGTGTAACACACCAGGAAAAAGCAGCAATACAGGCTGAGTTAAGGTGTAATATGGTCAGGAGGTACACTCCGCCCGATGTAAGTGCCGCAAAATCCTGTTGGTGTAACACACCTGGAAAAAGCAGCAATACAGGCTAAGTTAAGGTGTAATATGGTCAGGAGGCACACTCCGCCCGATGTAAGTGCCGCAAAATCCTGTTGGTGTAACACACCTGGAAAAAGCAGCAATACAGGCTAAGTTAAGGTGTAATATGGTCAGGAGGCACACTCCGCCCGCTGTAAGTGCCGCAAAATCCTGTTGGTGTAACACACCAGGAAAAAGCAGCAATACGGGCTAACTTCAGGTGTATAATGTGCAGGAGGCTTAGCAACAATGACACTGACACTGTCCCCTGCCTATCCTTCTCTCTCCCTGCACACAAGGTTTATCAAAGTATATGACACTGACACTCTTCCTGCCTATCCTTCTCTCTCCCTGCACACAAGGTTTAGCAAAGAATATGACACTGACACTGTCCCCTGCCTATCCTTCTCTCTCCCTGCACACAAGGTTTATCAAAGTATATGACACTGACACTCTCCCTGCCTATCCTTCTCTCTCCCTACACACAAGGTTTAGCAAAGAATATGACACTGACACTCTCCCTGCCTATCCTTCTCTGTCCCTACACACAAGGTTTAGCAAAGAATAGATTTGACAAGATTTGACACTGTCCCTGCCTATCCTTCACTTTCCCTGCTCCGGAACACACTACACAAGGCCGCCGCGCTGGCGGCATTTCATAGTGTGGGGCGTGTACTATACCCCCTCAGCTTTAATTGGCCACAGGCATCCTGCCTGTGGCCAATCATTGCTCTCCTCGCTGCCGGCGCTGTGATTGGCCAAGCATGCAGGGTCACAGTGCATGCTTGGCCAATCACAGCGCCGGGATTACACTGCGATGGCGCAGTGTATTGTGGGCCGTTCGCGTCACTCGAATTTGGCGCGAACGGCCCAAATCGTTCGTTGTTCGCTGAACGCGCGAACAGTCGATGTTCGAGTCGAACCTATGTTCGACTCGAACATCGAGCTCATCCCTACTTTCGAAGTATATTGTAATGAGAAAGAACCATTATCACATGGGATCTCTAAGATGTATAAATTGTTAAACAACCCCTCCGAGGACTATTCAATGCCGTGCTTTAGTAAGTGGGAGAGAGATCTAAAGAGAACCTTCTCCTCGATGCAACGTAAACAAATTATTTATCTGACTTTTTATTCTTCAGTAAGTAGCAAGACTCAGGAGTCTAATTATAAACTTTTGACACAGTGGTACTACACCCCTGCACGATTGAATAAATTTTCAAATGAGAATTTAGATAAGTGTTGGAGGTGTGGAGAAGAAAGCGGATCGCTAGTACATATATTTTGGTCTTGTAGGAAAATAAGGCAATATTGGCTTGATATTCAAAAAATTATACAAGACATAACGGACATACCAATACCAGATGACCCTGCATTTCTCCTCCTTCATTGCTCACAAATCCCCGCTCAAACTTATACAAGATCAGTAATAAGTCACATGATTAATGCAGCTAAAGCAGGGATCCCATTGCACTGGAGGGAATCTCAACCCTCCTCAATTTTGGAGTGGTTAAATAGGATTCTCGAAATAGAAGCTATGGAGGACCTTGTCCTCTCAGCTAAGAATAGGGAAAATCAATATAAACAGGCTTGGCTGAGTTGGATCAGATTTAAGAATTCTGAAACTGGGAAGAGACTACTGACAGCGTGAGGAGTAGTTAAATAAAGACATCTATAAACGGGAGCTATATAATTATATAGTTTAACTTAAAAGGGAAATTTATATTTCAATAACTTATATTTCAATAACTCTCTCCTTTTCTCCCCCCCCCTTTTTTTTTTTTTTCCCTCTCCTCCCCTTCTCTCGCTCTCCTTCTCTCTCTGACCCCCATTGTTATAGGGGGATGTTATGGGGAGAGGAGGGAGGGGACTGGGGTTGATGGAAATTGATTATTATAGGGATGGGTTAAGTTGGGTTTAGGTAGAAAGAAGAATGGAAATAAACTTTTTGTCAAATTATTTTCCTATTGCATAGGAAAGAATGTTGTAAAATAATTTTTTCATGTGTTTGTCAATGGCAAAATTGAATAAAAAATTAAAATAAAAAAAATAAAAATAAACGCAGGGCCGATCCTAGGGTCACAGACGCCTGGGTGCAGAAATATTTCTGGCGCCCCCACATGGGCGTGGTCATCTTACAAACTCCTCCCCTTTACATATGTTTCTATGGCAAACACAGAGATGCTCCCCTAAGAAGTCTTTGTTACCCTGGGATCCTCCCATGATCTTTTAACAATAAAGAAAATACAGGAAGAGAGTACACTAATGAGACCTGGCGGGGAGTCTCTCTGATGCACACAGAGAGGGCTTCTGTTAGAGAGTCTGTTAGAAAGAGCCCCCAGACATGATACAGGAGATGGTCAGAGACTGCAGACATGATGCAGGAGATGGTCAGAGACTGCAGACATGATACAAGAGATGGTCAGAGACTGCAGACATTGTACAAGAGACGGTCAGAGACTTCAGACATAGTACAGGAGTTGGTCAGAGACTGCAGACATGATACAAGAGATGGTCAGAGACTGCAGACATGATACAAGAGATGGTCAGAGACTGCAGACATGGTACAAGAGATGGTCAGAGACTGCAGACATGGTACAAGAGACGGTCAGAGACTGCAGATATACTACAGGAGATGGTCAGAGACTGTAGACATAATACAGGGGACGGTCAGAGTCTGCAGACATATTACAGGAAATGGTCATAGAGTGAAGACATATTACAGGAGATGATCAGAGACTGCAGATATAATACAGGAGATGGTCAGAGACTGCAGATATAATACAGGAGATGGTCAGAGACTGCAGACATAGCTCAGGAGATGGTCAGAGACTGCAGATATAATACAGGAGATGGCGAGAGACTGCAGATATAATACAGGAGGCGGTCAGATACTGCAGATATAATACAGGTGATGGTCAGAGACTGCAGACATAATACAGGAGATGGTCAGAGACTACAGATATAGAACATGAGATGGTCAGAGACTGCAGACATAGCACAGGAGATGGTCAGAGACTTCAGATATAATACAGGAGATGGTCAGAGACTGCAGATATAATACAGGAGATGGTCAGAGACTGCAGACATAATACAGGAGATGGTCACAGACTGCAGACATAATACAGGAGATGGTCAGAGACTGGAGACATACTACAGGATATAATGGCTGATCGGCCCTCTCACCTGACCCAGCGATAGAGCAACAACGGTTCCTCTGATCAGGAGCCAGCTCATTCTGAATTGCCAGTGGCGACTCAGCTGGGTAGAGTCCAGATCTGTATTCTGGCAATGACTCCATTCCTTGTTCCACCAGGGATGGCACCAGGCTGTGTTGCTTTCCCTCTGGTGGCGCAGGGCAGCGGGTTTCTCTCTCTGGTGGTGTACTCTAAGCACTGTCCTTTCCCTCTGGAGTCCTGGGTGCACTTCCCTGAAAGCTTTTCTGGGCTCCTGGCTCTCTCTCTCTCCCATTCAGCTGGGCATGCTATGTGGGCTGCAGTTTCCGTGTTACAGTAGGGCTGCCAGTCCTCGGAACTATATGTCCCACAATCCTTCTCTGATCCTTTTTTTATTCTATTTCTTCCCTGGCCGATATGAAGGGGGGGAAACATAGTGGGCGGCTGTGCTGGCAAGCGGCGCTCACTAGTACAGCAGAGCGAGGAGAGGGAGGGGGGAAGAAGAGCCCGCGGCTGCAGTGGCGTCACTAGGGTTGGTGTCACCCCCCTCCACCAACTATAGTCGCCCTCAGTACAGACCCCCCTCCACTTAGTATAGACCCCCCTCCATCAGTGCATACTCCCCACTAAGTATAAACCCCTCCCTCAGTACAAACCCCCACAGGACAAACACCCCCCTCCATTAGTACAGATCCCCCAGGAAAAACCACCCCCCCTCCATTAGTACAGACCCCCCTAAGGACAAACCATCCCCCTTCATTAGTACAGACCCCCAGGACAAACCACCCCCCCTCCATTAGTACAGACCCCCCTCAGGACAAACCATCCCCCTCCATTAGTACAGACCCCCAGGACAAACCACCCCCCCTCCATTAGTACAGACCCCCCAGGACAAACCACCCCCCTCCATTAGTACAGACCCCCTCAGGACAAACCATCCCCCCTCCATTAGTACAGACCCCAGGACAAACCACCCCCCCTCCATTAGTACAGACCCCCCAGGACAAACCTCCCACCTCCATTAGTACAGACCCCCCCGACAAACCACCCCCCTCCCTTAGTACAGACCCCATAAACCACCCCCATTAGTACAGACCCCCCTCAGGACAAACCACCCCCCCTTCATTAGTAGAAACCCCCCTTCCATTAGTACAGACCCCCCGGACAAACCACCCCCTCCATTTGTACAGACCCCCCGACAAACCACCCCCCTCCATTAGTACAGACCCCCCACAAACCACCCCCATTAGTACAGACCCCCCCACAAACCACCCCTCTCCATTAGTACAGACCCCCCTCCATTAGTACAAACCCCCCACAAACCACCCCCCTTCCATTAGTACAGACCCCCCTCCATTAGTACAGACCACTCCCCCTCCATTAGTACAGACCCCCCATTAGTACAGACCCCCCATTAGTACAGACCCCCCCTCCATTAGTACAGACCCCCCCCACAAACCACCCCCCTCCATTAGTACAGACCCCCCTCCATTAGTACAGACCCCCCCACAAACCACCCCCTCCATTAGTACAGACCCCCCCTCCATTAGTACAGACCACACTCCATTAATACAGACCCCCCTCAGGACAAACACCACCCAGGCAGCAGCTGGAGAGGAGAGCACAGTGTGCAGCCATGCTGCCAGGGTGGAGAAGATTGTGACAGAGAGGAGGAGAAGCACACATGACGGGCACTGCACAGCACGGACCCCCCGCCCCCAACTACGTCACTGCGTGGGTCTCTCTCCGAACAGAGACAGCCGCTCCGATCTCCTCTGACAGGAGGATGGAGGGGGATGGACTTCAGCAGGAAATACAGCGGCAGTGTCTCGTCACATTCGGCTCCCCATCACAGATTGCTCCGAAAGTGACGTTCAGTCGCCGCCATCTTTCTACACCCCACAATCCTGCACAGTAATGATAGAGTGAGAAGGGGGCAAGCGGACATCTTGTTACACCCACCGGAGTTTTAGATTTCACAAAACTGAGCTTATATGCTTAAATACAGTATTTGGAAATCCAACGGACTGTTTAGATGTTAAATTTTAAAAGCAGCAGCAAACCTGCTGACCTTACATGGTTGCTAATGTGACAGAACACCTCTGATTTTCACATTTACAGTAACATGTAAACAGCCCCAGGGGACATGTATCAATGCAAAAAAAGTTTTAAAAACTGCAGTTTTTTCGGGAGCAGTGATTTTAATAATGCTTAAAGTAAAACAATAAAAGTGAAATATTCCTTTAAATTACGGGGGTGTCTATAGTATGCCTGTAAATTGGCGCATTTTTCCCGTGTTTAGAACAGTCCCTGCACAAAATGACATTTCTAAAGGAAAAAAAGTCATTTAAAACTACTCGCGGCTATAATGAATTGTCGGGTCTCGGCAATACAGAAAAAATTCATTGAAAAACGGCACCAAAATAAAAAATAAAAATTGCGTGGGGGTCCCCCCAAATTCCATACCAGGCCCTTCAGGTCTGGTGTGGATATTATTTTTTATTATTTTTTTAATTAAAATAAATACTTTTTTATTCTTTTTTTATTTAATATAAAGACTGAAAATGTCACCATATAGTCCTAATTAAGGGTTAATGGACTTTTACTAAAAATACTAGCCGAATGACCCCCTGTTCAGTTTGCGCCAAAACTTTCGAACATCGCAAACGTTCGTACCGAATAACAAACCCCATAGAAGTCTATAAGACTCGAACTGGAAAAATCTAAAGTGCCCATTTTGAAGGCTTATATGCAAGTAATTGGGCATACAATGATTTTGGGGGTCCGGGTACTGCCCTGGGGGACATGTATCAAAGGGAAAAAAAGTTTGTAAAAAACATAATTTTTAAATGAGCATTGATTTACTGATGCTTAAAGTGAAACCATAAAAAAAGATAAATAACAATTAAAATGAAAAAAATCCTTTAAATATAGTGCCTGGGGGCCCCCTTAGTCTGCCTGTAATGTGGCACATCTGTACCGTGTAACCTGCTGCAGCAATAATTAAATTTATAAAGCCAAAAAAAATATATTTTCCATTTAAGCTTTCTTTCATTTATAAACAATGGCTTGGGGAGCTAGTCTGTATAAAGAGGCCAATTTTGTGCACTCGGAATAAGATTAGAGATTTTTTGGATACATTCTGATGTCTCTTTCGCAGACTTTGGATAGATTTTTTTTTTTTTACAGATGAAATCAACTCCCACAAAGCTAGGCGACCTAAACAGTCTTTCAGAGATTCAAGATTTAGAAAGCACTTAAAGTGGTTGTAAGAGTTCTGTTTAAAAAATAAATAAAATAACAAACATGTTCATACTTACCTCTGCTGTGCAGTTGGTTTTGCACAGAGTCGCCCCAATCCTCATCTTCTGGGGTACCTCTGCGGCTCTCCTGGCTCCTCTTCTTCTCAAGTGCCCCGTTGGAGAAGCGCTCTCCTTTGTGGTCACCCATGTGGGTGGCTCCTGTGTCCTGCTGCTGTGTCTGTAGACATAGACAGCAGGACTCGGCTCACCCCCCCGGTGCCCGAGTCATTGGATTTGTTTGACAGCAGCGGGAGCCAATGGCTGCACTGCTATTAATCTATCCAATCAGGACACGAGACACCTGTCGGAGCTGGTGTGCTCGTTCCTGTCGTGGGAATTATGGGGCTCAGGTAAGTATAAGGCGGGCTCGGGGGCGCTGCTTCAGCACAGAATGTTTTTCACCTTAATGCATAGAATGCATTAGGGGAAAAACGGCAAGGGTTTACAACCCCTTTAACCACTTTCCGACCAGCGCACAACGATATACGTTGACACAATGGCTCGGCTGGGCATATGGGCGTACAGGTATGTCCCCTTTAAGATGCAGCATTTTGGGCGCGTGCACGCACCCACTGCAAGCTCCGTGAGCCTGACGGCGGGTCCCATGGACCCGATGTCCGCGGGGATACCCGCGATCGTCTCACGGAGAGGAAGAACGGGGAAATGCTGATGTAAACAAGCATTTGCCCGTTCTTCCTAGTGACAGGACACTGATCACAGTTCCCTGTAATTGGGAGCGGTGATCAGTGTCGTGTCACACGTAGCCCATCCCCCCTACAGTTAGAACACATCCCTAGGACACACTTAACCCATTCAGCACCCCTCCTGGTTAACCCCTTCACTGCCAGTGTCATTTTTACAGTAATCAGTTCATTTTTATAGCACTGATCGCTGTAAAAATGACAATGGTCACAAAATGGCGTCAAAAGTGTCCGATGTGTCCGCCATAATGTCGCAGTCATGATAAAAATTGCTGATCGCCACCATTACTAGTAAAAAAAAATATATATTAATAAAAATGCCATAAAACTATCCTCTATGTTGTAGACACTATAACGTTTGCGTAAACTAATCAATAAACGCTTATTGCGATTTTTTACCAAAAATATGTAGAAGAATACGTATCGGCCTAAACTGAGGAAAAAAATGTTTTTTTTTTTATATAATTTTTGGGGATATTTATTATAGCAAAAAGTAAAAAATATTGCTTTTTTTTGTCAAAATTGTCGCTCTATTTTTGTTTATAGCACAAAAAATAAAAACCGCAGAGGTGATCAAATACCACCAAACGAAAGCTCTATTTGGGGGAAAAAAGGACGTCTATTTTGTTTGGGAGCCACGTTGCACGACCGCGCAATTGTCAGTTAAAGCGACGCAGTGCCGAATCGCAAAAAGTGCTCTGCTCTTTGGGCAGCCAAATGGTCCGGGGCTTAAGTGGTTAATCAGCAACATCGGCATCTTGATAGCTGCTCCTAATCCAGGACTGATTCATTTTGATAAATGTCAGCCGGTCCACGGAGTCTGTGGACAGACACGCTCTCTTATCTGTCACAAAATCCCCAGCAGCACTAAATGCCCATTCGGAAAGCACCCTGGATGCAGGGCAGCACAGCAGCTCAATTGCATACTGGGCAAATTTCAGCCAGTGGTCTTTTCTCATGACCCAGTAACCCAGTGGATCTTCAACTGGAAAGCTCTCCATTTCTCTTTTTGCACCTAGATAATCTCCCACTACACGATGCAGATGTTGCCGTTGGGATGTGGAAGCTGACAGCCATGGGTGCCCAGGATGAAAAATGCATCACTGAGGTGGCCTACTTCTCCACCGCTCCTCTCTTGACCAACAGAAGCCTCAAAACTATGTTTTCCAACAGGCTGTAACCTACCAGAGTCCGAAAAGGCGTTACATAAACTCCTCTTTAAGGTGTCCTCAAGAGATTTCATCTTCTGCTCCCTCTGTGGGGACGGGATGAGTTCCGAGACTTTCCCCCAGGTAATGGTGGTCAAGGAGGGTTGCCAACCAATAGTGATCCTTCTCCTTGATGCCACGTATTCTCTGGTCCTTTCACAAGCTTTGAAGCACGAGGGAGCCCATGCACTGCAAGTTTGCAGAGGCATGAGAAGCAGACTCCTCTGGGTCACAGAGGATTACAGTATCTGGAACTGCCTCCTCCAGGCAACACACTACTCCCAAGGGTTCTGGGGATGGAAAACTATCTGTTAAGGGTTGACATATGTCTTGCTCTGCTTCAATGCCTACAAAACTGCCAAAATCCTCCTCCTCCCTCTCCTCTTGTGTGTTCTGTGGCGTGGCAAGAATGTTGTCTGCATTAAGTGGGTTTTGAGAGGAAAGGAAGTCCTCCTCTTCCTCCCACTGCTCTGCCTCAAGTGTCCTGTCCTCTGCCACACAGAGTCTGCTCCAGCAGGAACACAGCAGGGATTGTGTCACCGATGCATGCATTGTCACGGCTCACCATCCTTGTGGCCTCCCCAAATGGTGACAGTACCGTGCATGCATTCTTTATCAGCAGCCATTTGCTTCTCAGTCACCGCTGTCTGCTCTGCCCATCCCCCCTCCCGCACTCACTGAAGAGCTGGGCTGTGGAGGGGCTAGGAATGGCTGGCTCAGGCTCTCAGCGGCTTGCTGAGAGGCTGGGTCGGGTGCTGGTCCAGGGTTGTGGGCGGATCCCGACCGTATTGTCGTGATCTTGCCCCAGCCTGGACCGGCTCTGTGACTACAGCTGACAGCAGGGGCGTACCTAGAGCATTTGGCACCCGGGGCGGATCCTATATCTGGCACCCCCCCCAACTTTAAAATGTAAAAACACCCCACTGTGCCCCCTGCATATCTCTGCACCCCCAATATCTTTTTTTCATTACTGTGTACCCCCCTCTCCACAACTGCACCTCTGGACTCCTTTACACAGCCCCCCCCCCCCACAGGTCTGCACCCCTGCACATTACACAGCCCCCCCCCCAACTATCTCTGGATCCCTTGATTTGTTTTTTTTTATGATTGTGGATAACCAACTAATAATTATAGCACCAAATCCCCAAAATAGTGAATGGACAAGAGTAAGCAAGATGGGATTCTATAGCGGTGCATAAATGACAATTGTATCAAGTGAATTATAGTAAAATATTTTTATTTTGACACCAAAACAAAAATAAAGGACAATAAAAAGTGGAATGGAAGGTGATGTTACAAATAATACAATTTAGATGGACAGTTTAGATGGTATGAGGTCCCGACATGTTTCGCCCCTGATTCGGGCTTCTTCAAAAAGGGAAAGTACTGTCCACTATGGTAATGTACACCTTCTCTCTCCGCAATCCAGCCAACTCAGATGGCCACACCCCAAATGGTGACACCCGGCCCCTGCCACAGATCACAGGGGGTAGCACGCAATATCAAAGAAGGAGAGGGCCCGTGTTGGGCACTATAAGAGCTAGAGTGGAAACAACTTAGTTCCTGGGACGGCACGGATAGGCAATTCAAGAAATGTATAGGCAATGACTCCCAGCAAGCTTTGTGAACGTCATAAATCGTGAGGTCCCATGGTGTCAAAATAAAAATATTTTATTATAATTCACTTGATACAATTGTCATTTATGCACCGCTATAGAATCCAATCTTGCTATCTCTGGATCCCTGCACATTACACAGCCTTTCGTTGTGCCATACTCACACAGGTACTCATTGACGGCCCTCTGCTGCACGTTCAGCTGCTGCAACATTGCCAAAGTCAAGTTCCACCTGGTGGGCATGTCACAAATCAGGCGGTTCATGAGCTGGTGGAATTCTCACTGAAATTCAGCCAACCGAGCAAAAAAAAAAATTCCCATTACAGAAGAGTACAGGTGTCTCCAGAGCACTAATAAAATTAGACACCAGTCTAAAGAGGACAGGTGTCCACCACAACCAGTCAACCGACTCACACACTCTCCTGCAGGGACGCACAGTAAGACTGGAGCATATCCATGGATGTAAATTGGACTTAAACTGTAATAATAAGAGGTCAAGTAAAATTGACTGTAAATATAAGTGCAATTCCAGTAAAGACGTGCATACAGTCCGTTAGGGCATTTTCCACAGAGAGTTAAATGGATTGATAAATGCAATTCGAGGGTAAAAGTCAGTGAAGGGGACACTTTTTAGCACTGCTGATGATAACTTGATTATTCCACACAGATAATCAGTTGTGGAGGGTAACGACCAACAAATGGGGTTAAAGCTGGGGATAGCAGAACGCACCATGAAATGGTGCTGCTAGAAATCAAGTAAACATCCCAAAGTAACTATTCGGGGAAATTACTGCTCACCCTTGTAGTGTCCGTTCGTTTCGGCCCACTCCAATCTTCCGTCCGTGGATCCCGGGACCGGCACTCGTTCAGACACTGGTGTATTACTATGTGACACCTCCGGCCGGAGGGTACGGCATGCAGCCGTCAACTAGTTTCCGGGACACAATGCAACCAGAGAACTTGGTTCCGGGGGTTTGGAAAGTTCCTCTGGAGAGAGGCAAGTGGAGAGTGAGCTGTCAGCATGCAGCGTGGTTTCCTTGCTGAGTAGCCCAAGGCTGTGTCACTTACAGAGATAGGAGCCAAGAGTAAGTTCATAGAGCCTTTGGGAATAATCCCAGTGATGGCTAGGTAAGTGGCTGGGAGGGTGGCTGGTCCTGCCTCACCGCTGGTATGCGTAATTCTTACGCGTTTCGATCATTACTGATCTTCATAAGAGCATGCGCAGATGGTGAAAGTCCCTCCTTAAGTACCCTTAGGTAATTGCAAAGACAATCAATCCAGCTGGGTTAATTAAGGGAGCAAACACATCCAGCACATTAACATTCAGGACATACAGACTAACTAGGCAAGTGAGGTTCCCATATCAAAGTAGCTGAATGCCAAATCTAAATATCAATAGAAATACCTTCCAGGTCTTTGATGAAAAAGAAAAAGAAAAGAAAAAGAAAAGGATAAAGAAAAGGAAAAGAAAAAGAAAAAAAAAGGGGAAAGGGGAAGAAAAGTGAAAAGAAAAAGAAAAGAAAAGAAGGAGTTAATACTGACACAGAGCATTCTGCCATAGAACTAAAAAAAATAAAAAATAAAAATTCTAGAGTGTGTACAGGAACTCAATTGGCTGGGGTATATTGAACACAATATAGGTTTACAATCCTTAAGCCAAATATTAGGCATAGCTCTTTTTCATATGCTGGAGTAATTTAGAGGAATAGATACAGTAGTTTTATTCCGCAATAGGTAACTACTGAAAGCGGATAATTCTAAAGTTGGTAAGTAGGGATGAGCTTCGAGTTCGAGTCGAACTCATGTCTGTTCTGCCGTACGCCGCATTTTAAACATTATGGGCCGTTCGCGCCAAATTCAAGTGGAGCATCATGGCCCATAATTCACTGTGGCATCGCAGTGCATTGCTGGCTGATGATTGGCCAAGCATGCACTATGACCCGCATGCTTTGGCCAACCACAGCGCGGTAAGAACGGAGAGCCATAATTGGCCAAAGCCAGGGTGGCTTTGGCCAGTTATGTCTCAGGGGGTTTAGTACACGCCACACACTATATAAGGCCGCCTGCGTGGCGGCCTTGTGTAGTGTGTTGCAGCGGTGGAGAGAGATAGAGAGAGAGAGAGAGACAGTGTCATTTCATTTGAGTTAGATAGAGCAGGCAGGCGAGTCAGTTAGCTGCAGTCAGTGTATATCACGTACCTGGTGGAGACTGGAATGTGATGGAGGCCTCCCTTGCTCCTCCTGCCTACACTCCTGAAGGTGGGAACAGAAAGTGTAAAGGCAAGAAGTGGCATGAGTGGTGGGTAGAGCTGGCAGTCACGGTCCTTGGAGCAGGAAGTAGAAGCAGCTTAGCACCAGAGCATAGACAGGAGCTGAACCAGGAGAAGAGCAGCAGTCAGCAACAGCCGTGCAGTGTGGTACCAAATCAGGAGGCAGATCAAGTCCAGTAAACAAGCCAAAGTCAAGATACCAGGTAACAGAGTAAAAGGAACAAGCAGAGGCGAAGTCCGAAGGCGAGCCGGGTCATATACGAACAAACAGGAACAGCAGATCAGGTCTTGGAAGATCAGGAAGAAGCTGAAGATCATACAGCATTGTGTACAGTGATAGAGCAGTTTAAATAGGCCACTGGGCGCCAAGTGCTAATTGGTGTGTGCACGTGCGCACACACGCCGCGCTCGCGCACAGGTGTGTGCACGCGCACATCTCCGTGCGCGATGAACTGGCATTGTAGGAATTATGTTGGTCCTTTGCTCATGAATATTAGCACGAGTACAATGTGTACGAGCATGAGCAAGCACTCGCACTGGCCTTTTAGTGATGGAGGTCCGGTTTACCTTACAGTGTATTTAGTATATATATGCATCCTAGATGTTGTATATATATATATATATATATATATATATATATATATATATATATATATATATATCACACTGTATTCAGTTTAGCTAGATCAGTTCCTGTTATTCTCTTCCTAATATACTGACAGGCAGGCAGGTGATTGTGGTAGCTGCAGTAATTTCAGTTAGTGTACTGTGTCCTTTGCACAGTGAGCACCTAAAGCTACCTGAAGACAATTTCTGATGATCTCATACTAATAATACCACAGGCAGGGAGCTGCAGTATTTTCAGTTAGTGTACTGTGTCCTTTGCACAGTGTGTACCTAAAGCTACCTGAAGACAATTGCTGATGTTCTCATACTAATAATACCAACGGCAGGGAGCTGCAGTATTTTCAGTTAGTGTACTGTGTCCTTTGCACAGTGTGCACCTAAAGCTACCTGAAGACAATTGCTGGTCTTCTCATAAAAATAATACCAACGGCAGGGAGCTGCAGTATTTTCAGTTAGTGTACTGTGTCCTTTGCACAGTGTGCACCTAAAGCTACCTGAAGACAATTGCTGGTCTTCTCATAAAAATAATACCAACGGCAGGGAGCTGCAGTATTTTCAGTTAGTGTACTGTGTCCTTTGCACAGTGTGCACCTAAAGCTACCTGAAGACAATTGCTGGTGTTCTCATAATAATACCACAGGCATGGAGCTGCAGTATTTTCAGTTAGTGTACTGTGTCCTTTGCACAGAGTGCACCTAAAGCTACCTGAAGACAATCGCTGGTGTTCTCATAATAATACCACAGGCAGGGAGCTGCAGTATTTTCAGTTAGTGTACTGTGTCCTTTGCACAGTGTGCGCCTAAAGCTACCTGAAGACAATTGCTGGGTTTCTCATAATAATAATAATACCACAGGCAGGTAGCTGCAGTATTTTCAGTTAGTGTACTGTGTCCTTTGCACAGTGTGCACCTGAAGCTACCTGAAGACAAATGGGCCGTGGGGGTACCCATGCCGATTTTCTCAATGACTTTCATCCATATTGCCAGGACCACACATTACATTAAAGCAGCAAGCAATTTTAAATGACTTTTTTTCCTTGAGAAATGTCATTTTGTGCAGGGACAGTTCTAAACACGAGAAAAACGTGTCACTTTAAGCATCATTAATGTAGCGGGGTCTCCTTTAAGACTCTCAGGACTACCTTACCCAGAACCCCATTTGGCACCCAAGATGCAATGTTTCCACCCCAGAAACTCATGGGTGGGGTTATATAAGGAGGAGGCGAGGCTGCGCTCGGCCTCTTTGGGACACGAGACTTCAGTGGAGAGATCTTCCTGTGCGGATCCGCTGTGGTGCAAGGCCTGAAGCCTGGGGCCTTGCGCTGCTACCCAAAAGTGCCTTCCACCCCCATTGCGAGCCTGGGTGGCATCTGACTCGGTCATCCTCAACCCCTGCTGAGCCGAGGACCAGACCGCTGCAGACGCTGTGTGTGGAGACACAGCAGGTGGAAGTTCCCGGACTGGGATCGCGTCCGGAGGGGTGAGCGAGCACATGCTCAATCCATATACTGTATACTATTGTTAGGCCTACAGACTGCCGTGGCCCACCAGTTCATATTTAAGCCCCCACTGGAGATCCATAGCAGAACTGAGTCAAACGGATCTCTAGTGGAGTGTTCTGTGTTGGCACTTTTACCCTTTTGGATTACAAATGTGTTCCTGAAATGTGCACCACCGTTTAAAGACTTGCATACGAAGAATTCATCCCCTAGAGACTGAGTTATATGGTCAGGCCTGGCCATCTAGATAGTTTATTTAGTTGTTGCGCCATAGGGCGCATAGTGAAGTACTGTTACACGTGGCGCGTGTGCGCCATATCTTACTAGTTGTAGTGTGTCTATTGCTGCAGGGCTCTGCAGATATATTCCTGTGATTTGCTATAACTGTTGATTTTATTGCCAGTAGAAGTAAACTCGTTATTCTTCTATCATTGTATTGGTGTCTGAATTTAACCATAGAGCATAAGATATATACATTACCCTAGACCAGTGATTCTCAACAAGGGTTCCGTGGAACCCTAGGGTTCCTCCAGAGGTTGCTAGGGGTTCCTTCAGCATAGGGAAATTTCTGCCTCTCAGATAAGTTCACACTGACACCATTGATGTTTTTAGCTATCTGTAAGGAGGTAATTCTCCCCAATGGCCACAAGTGTAAGGACCATTCTTCCCACTGACCATCACACAAAGGTATCATGAATTGTAGATTTCTAATTTTTAGCAGGGGTTCCCCGAGACCGGAGAACTATTTCAAGGGTTCCTCTGTGTAGAAAAGGTTGAGAAAGGCTGCCCTAGACTAACTGTGCCAGGGGGGGTCGAGTAAATCTGCGGCCCTCTTAACTGAAGGTATCGCTACACTTGGGGGCTCGTCCGGGATCCTGAAACAGCAGGTGAACGCCAGAAGTGCCAGCATGGACCCCATGAACCCACAAGCAGTAGAAGCGTGGTGCAAAGCCTCTAGGGCAGACCCAAACCGCTCAATAGTCATCAGCCTCCCTGGGGAGGAATGGTCGACTGAAACGGTAGAGGAGTTAATGAAGTCAGTGTCCCCAGATCACACACCGTGGGTGACGGAGATAAAGTCAGACCCAGACATCTCATATCAGTATGCACTAGTAGAGTACTGGGACGGGATGCTGGAGGCTTACAAGCGCAAGTGTGTGCGGACGCCAGACAACAGAACCTATAGGTTGGCGCGCACAGTAACTGTAAAGAAGGAGCCATCACCAACGGGATCACCACAGGCTGCGGCCCGTACCTCACCAGAAAAAGGAGACAGGGTGACACCTCCGGTGGCACCTGCACCTGCCACTGCTATATCACCAGAATTGATAAAGGCAATAGGGGATCTGCTAACCAAATGTCAGAAGACAAGCACGGTGCATGTAGAGACTAGCTACCGGAGACTAAAGACATTCTCAGGGAAGCTCCCTGTCCCTGCAGGGGAGGAAGACTTCGATACTTGGGTGGAACAGGCATTACAAGCAGTGGAGGCATGGGAGGTGCCTGAAGTGCAGAAGAGGCAACGAGTGATAGAAAGCCTTAAAGGCGCAGCAGCAGAAGCGGTGAAAAGTTTCCGGTTTGGAAATACAGACTGCATGGCTCAAGACTGTCTAGCTATGCTACAGGAAGAGTTTGGTCAGCTAGAAAAAGGTGACAGAGCTGGTCTACCAATTTGAACATACTTTCCAACAGCCGAATGAGAAGCTTTCAGAGTATGTCAGAAGACTGAACAGGTTGCTGTGTAAGATTGTCTTGAAGAAGGGAATGATGCCCCAAGATACAGATGCAGCAAGAATGAAGCAAGTCTTAAAGGGAGCGTTACGCACGGATCCAGTCTGGTTGCACTTGAAAACCTCAGGAGGAGGAACGTCACTGACTTACTCTGATTTGATAAAAATCATCAGAGATGAGGAGGCACTGCAGAAGGATCAGGCGATGATAAAGACAATTCATGCCCCTACACCAGTGATAGTCAACTCGCTCATGACTCCAGAAAGGGACTCAGAAGTGGACACTTTGAAATCACAAATGTCTCAGGTGTTAGAGATGCTAACCTCTCTGATGGCGAAAGACACTCAGGGTCCAGAGAAAGAGGTAGCGAGAAAGGAACTGTTCCCAGCTGTTTCGGCACCCGCATCTCTGCAAGACTGGGGGGACATAATCTGTTTTAACTGTGGGGGAGTTGGCCACATTGCAGATACATGTTCCAGTCCCAAGAAGAAGAAAACAGATAACCGCAAGCCGGCGGGAAACTCCAGAGTGCCCCGGTGAAGGAGTCAACCGGGTGCCCAACATCTTCAGTGAGCTCCAAGCTGAATGCAAAGCAGAAGAAAAGAGGAGACAAAACCCCTCAGAGGAAACACAACATTCCTCAACAGAGATACACCCCAGAGAAAGGGGGCAAGACCCCTCAGAAGAGGCACAGCATTCCCCAGAGGGGATGCACACCTAAGAAAAACAATAATATCCCTCAGCGGGTCTGTACACCCATTGAAAGGAGGGAAATCAATACATACCAGGCTCAAGAAAGACTAAAGTCCAAAGGGAGTTGGACGAGAGAGAGTCCAAAGGGAAAGGACCAGAAGAAGGCGACCCCTGCCAGGCCATATCCTATAGTGCCCATTCAAGTGGAGGGAGTCTACACCAGAGCCATCTTGGATACTGGGGCACAAGTGACCCTATTATACCGGGATTTCTACGATAAGCACTTGAGTCATCTGCCCATCCAGAAGATAGAGGAACTGGAAATATGGGGGATTGGAACCCAGAGCTTCCCCTATGATGGCTATCTGCCCATCAAGATGACCTTTGACCCATCTGTGGCTGGGAAGGCCGAAGTGTTTGACACCCTAGCAGTTGTGTGCCCTCGACCGCCAGAAGCCAACAAGAGTTCCCTTATAGTAGGGACAAACACGGACCTGGTCGAAGACTCCTGACTCCTCTAGTGAAAGAGAAGGGGCAAGCGGCCACCAAGATCCACCCCATGCTGAAGACAGCCTACCAACAGCTGGTCCTATAGCAGAAGACCCCTGGAGAGGGGATAGGGAAGGTGTGGAGACTTGGAAGAGAAGGGGTAGTGTTGCAGCCCGGCGAAGTAACCTGTCTCAGAGCCACTGTGAAGCTTACTTGGGAGCAGCCTGGACCATTTGTCGTGCTGGAGTCCGAGCCAAGGGGAGAGTTCTCAGGTCTGGAAGTGATACCAGAAGTGATTCCGCTGAAGGCCCTGAAGAAGGCCCATTGTAGAGTTCCGGTGAGTGTTAGGAACACTACAGGTGGCCCCATGGAGATCCCCGCCAGAATGCTGCTGGCCAGGTGAGCCCTGCTGCCCCAGAAGTCAAGGGGACGGGTGAAGGAGGAGATGTTTGGGAGAAGCTGTCCATGGAAAACCCGAATCTGCCCAGGGCTTGGAAAGAGAGAGCCAAGGCCCAGTTGACCAGATGGGAGAAGATCTTCTCCAAAGATGAGTTCGATGTGGGGTGTGCAAGGAGTGCCACCCATCGAATCCGCCTCCAAGAAGACAAGCCCTTCAGAGAGAGAGGGTCAGGCGGGTCCCGCTAGCAGATCTGGAGGATCTAAGGGAACAACTCGCAGAACTCAAGAGGACTGGTGTGATCCGGGAGTCTAGAAGCCCCTATGCCTCCCTGATAGTGGTGGTCAGGAAGAAGAATGGGTCGTTGAGGCTCTGTATAGACTACAGGACTCTCAACAGGAGAACCATCCCCGACCAGTACACCACTCCGAGGATAGAGGACGCTTTACAGAGTTTGTCTGGAGCCAAGTGGTTCAGCGTTATGGATCTCAAGAGTGGATACTACCAGATCCCTATGCATCCGGACGACAAGGAGAAGACAGCCTTCATAACCCCAGTGGGGTTCTTCGAGTTTGATCGAATGCCTCAGGGACTGTCTGGAGCTCCTGCTACCTTCCAACGTCTCATGGAAAAGACTGTAGGAGACATGAACCTTATTGAAGTCCTTGTATACCTGGACGATGTCATTGTCTTTGGGAGAACCTTAGAAAAACACGAAGAGAGGCTGGAAAAAGTGTTGAAAAGACTCAGTGAGGAGGGACTCAAGCTTTCGCCTGAGAAGTGTCGGTTCTACCAGTCTTCTGTGAACTATCTGGGGCACATAGTGTCTGAAGAAGGGGTGGCCACAGACCCTGAGAAATTGGAGGCAGTTACCTCCTGGCCACGACCCACAACAGTAACAGAACTCAGATCCTTCTTAGGGTTCTGCTCCTATTACAGGAGGTTTGTGGAAGGATTCGCCCGAAATGCCAGACCATCGAATGAACTACTCAAGACTGAGGGAGAAGAGGACGACTCAGGGCCCAGGAAGCCGGGAGAGTCAGTCAGAGATCAGTGGAACCAGAAGTGTGAAGAGGCCTTCCAGGCGATGACGAAGAGCCTAACCACTGCCCCAGTCTTGGCCTACGCAGACCCAACCAGACCCTATGAACTACATGTAGATGCTAGTCATGACCGTCTGGGAGGAGTACTTTACCAAGAACACGAAGGACAACTGCGGCCTGTTGCCTACGTGAGCAGGAGCCTGACCCCCTCTGAGAAGAACTACCCCACTCACAAGCTGGAGTTCCTGGCCCTTAAGTGGGCGGTAGTAGACAAGCTCAAAGACTACCTGTATGGGGCGGAGTTCACTGTGAAGACCGACAACAACCCCCTTACCTACCTTTTCACCACAGCAAAGCTGGACGCCACTGAACACAGGTGGCTGGCCGCACTGTCTGGATTCAATTTCAGCCTAAAGTACAGGCCAGGGGCTGGAAATCGAGATGCAGACGCTCTGTCCAGGAGATCTCATGCCCCCACCAGTGACACAGGAGACTGGACTCAAGTGGCACCTGACGGGGTGCGGGCCCTTTGTCAAGGGGCTGAATTACAAGCCAGAGGAGGCTCGAGGGCAGAAGAGATAGGAGTTACCATGGTAGGAGTCCCCAAACAATACTGTGGAGTAACCCAACTGGAGGAAGACAATCTGCTGAAACTGTCCAAGAAGGAGCTGAGATGCGACCAATTAGAAGACCCCATGGGGAAATTGGTCCTGGAAGCCCTGGAGAATCAGGATCCAAATAGACTCCTGCGCCACTCCTCAAAGGAAGCTCGCCTGTTGAGGAAAGAGTGGGACAGGTTGCAGGTGCATCAGGGAGTGGTCTACCGAAGGGGCCCCTCTGATGACCTGGAAGATAAATGGCAATTGTTCCTTCCGGAAAAACATCGAGAGACTGTTCTGATTGCCCTACATGACAATCACGGCCACCTAGGGGCGGAAAGGACCTTTCAACTCGTCAGAAGTCGGTTCTATTGGCCCTGCATGAGGGCAGAAGTAGAAGAGTACTGCCATTCATGTGCACGCTGCATCCAGAGGAAGACTTTACCCCATCAAGCTGCCCCAATGGGCCATCTACAAAGTCAAGGCCCAATGGATCTGGTATGCATTGATTTTCTCTGCCTCGAACCCGACCTGAGTGGACTAGGAAATGTTCTGGTGATAACCGATCATTTCACCCGGTATGCCCAAGCTTTCCCAACCAAAGACCAGAAGGCTTCCACAGTAGCCAAGGTACTTATGGAGAAGTATTTTGTCCATTATGGGCTGCCACAGCGACTCCATTCAGACCAAGGAAGGGACTTTGAGAGTCGGCTGATCCGGAAACTCCTGGATTCGTTAGGAATCAAGAAAACCCAAACCACACCTTACCACCCACAGGGAGATGCTCAGCCGGAGAGGTTTAACCGAACCCTGCTCAACATGTTGGGAACTCTTTATAGTGAGAAGAAACAACATTGGAGCAAACACATAGCAGCTATAGTACACGCTTACAACTGCACCACAAGTGATGCTACAGGCTACTCCCCCTATCGACTCATGTTTGGGAGAGAAGCAAGGTTGCCTGTGGACCTGGCCTTTGGCACCTCCTTAGACCATTCCTCAGCCACCTCCCACAAAGGATATGTGGACTGGCTCAGACACAGCCTGAAAGTAGCCTATGAACAAGCTCAAACGGCCTCAGATCAAAGGGGAGCTCGAAACAAAAGAAACTTCGACCTGAAGGTCCGGGTGCAAGACCTTCAGCCCGGGGACCGAGTACTGTTACGCAATCTGGGGGTCCCTGGAAAACACAAACTTGCCGACAGATAGAGACCTGAACCCTATGTCATTTGTAAGAAGTTGCCAGGCCTACCTGTCTACAAGTTGAAGCCAGAAGGGAAGGTAGGACCACTGAAGACGTGGCATCGAAACCACCTGCTCCCACTTGCTGAAGCAGTCAGGATACCTCCAGTGAGGGACTCCCCTGAACCAGTCTCTATTCTGGATACTCCCAGGCCAAACACTCGGTCCCAGACCTCTCGGGCTGAAGGTGGAGAGGCTTCTGAACTTAGTGGAGATGAAGGAAGAGAACTTGACTGGCCTTCCCCAACTCCAAGAACTTCTGCTATAGATCTTCCAATCACTGAAGACACTGTAGAAGGAACACTGAATGCAGAAGCCACTGAGTTCATCCCATCTAGTCCTTCATCAGATTACTGGGAAGATGCCTGTGATACTTACTCAGAAGAGGACCCTAGAGACTCTACGTATCCTTCGGCCCCTGAAGCAGATGTTCCAGAGCCCGCCATGTTGCCCGAACCTGCTACGGAAGAAGAGCCTGTGACGGAAGAAGAGCCTGTGGCGCCAGAGCCAGAAAACCCAAGAGAGCAAAGGGCTCGAAGAGTCATAAGGCCTCCCAAAAAGTTGACCTACCCACAAATGGGGAAGAGCTCAAAAGATTCTGTGGTCACTGCCAGGAGGAGTGCAGAGAATCCGGATCCCTCCACTGTTCATTTGGTGGAGGGCAACCCCCACTCACTCTCTGGCACAGTTAGGCAGGCCACTCATGATAGTGTGACATGTGGGCAAGGGAATTCAACCCCTCGGTTTTGGTGGGAATTCCCTATGCCAACATCATACGCAACGTTGTCTAGGGTTGTACGCAGTGTATGTTAGGATTATCTTTGGGGACCAAAGAGTTTAAATGGGGGAGTGTGTAGCGGGGTCTCCTTTAAGACTCTCAGGACTACCTTACCCAGAACCCCATTCGGCACCCAGGATGCAATGTTTCCACCCCAGAGACTCATGGGTGGGGTTATATAAGGAGGAGGCGAGGCTGCGCTCGGCCTCTTTGGGACACGAGACTTCAGTGGAGAGATCTTCCTGTGCGGATCCGCTGTGGTGCAAGGCCTGAAGCCTGGGGCCTTGCGCTGCTACCCAAAAGAGCCTTCCACCCCCATTGCGAGCCTGGGTGGCATCTGACTCGGTCATCCTCAACCGCTGCTGAGCCGGGGACCAGACCGCTGCAGACGCTGTGTGTGGAGACACAGCAGGTGGAAGTTCCCGGACTGGGATCGCGTCCGGAGGGGTGAGCGAGCACATGCTCAATCCATATACTGTATACTATTGTTAGGCCTACAGACTGCCGTGGCCCACCAGTTCATATTTAAGCCCCCACTGGAGATCCATAGCAGAACTGAGTCAAACGGATCTCTAGTGAAGTGTTCTGTGTTGGCACTTTTACCCTTTTGGAGTACAAATGTGTTCCTGAAATGTGCACCACCGTTTAAAGACTTGCATGCGAAGAATTCATCCCCTAGAGACTGAGTTATATGGTCAGGCCTGGCCATCTAGATAGTTTATTTAGTTGCTGCGCCATAGGGCGCATAGTGAAGTACTGTTACACGTGGCGCGTGTGCGCCATATCTTACTAGTTGTAGTGTGACTATTGCTGCAGGGCTCTGCAGATATATTTCTGTGATTTGCTATAACTGTTGATTTTATTGCCAGTAGAAGTAAACTCGTTATTCTTCTATCATTGTATTGGTGTCTGAATTTAACCATAGAGCATAAGATATATACATTACCCTAGACTAACTGTGCCAGGGGGGGTCGAGTAAATTGCCGGGGGGTTGGTGGAGCTGTCTTCAAGGCCCAAACTAAATCTGCGGCCCTCTTAGCTGAAGGTATTGCTACATTAAAATCACTGCTCCCGAAAAAAACTGCAGTTTTTAAAACTTCTTTTTGCATTGATACATGTCCCCTGGGGCAGGACCCGGGTCCCCAAACCTTTTTTAGTACAATAACTTGCATATTAGCCTTTAAAATTAGCACTTTTGATTCCGAAGGTTCGAGTCCCATAGACTTTAACGGGGTTCGATAGTTCGCGCAAACTTTCGGTCCATTCGCAGGTTCTGGTGCAAACCGTCGCCTACTCTTTGACTGCATTGGATGAGTCATTGATACATATTTCTTTGTGATTTTTTTATGGCAAGTGTCAACATTCCCTGTCTAATGCCGCGGTTAATACACACGGTTGGAATTTCCGCCATCAAAAGTCCGATGTGAGCTTTTGGTCGGAAATTCCGAGAGCGTGAGTATGCTCTATCAGACTTTTGCTGTCGGAATTTCCGCCAGCAAAAGATTGAGAGCAGGTTCTCAATTTTTCCGACGGAAATTCCGATCGTCTGAAGCAATTCCGACGGGCAAAATTCCGACGCATGCTCGGAAACAGTTTGACGCATGCTCGGTGTTAGGGATTTAGTTGTTTCAAACCAGCAAAGCAGGTTAAGGTTCAATGCAAGAAAAGGCTTCAGCGACCCCCACAGGCCCGGAGATATCAATTAATGACACAGGAGACAGCTTTTGCAATGTGCCCAAAAGATACCTGGTTTAATCAGCTTCAGACGCTGGTATATATGCAGGTCTAGGGGACAAAGGTGGGGATGGGAGGAGTTCACTAAGCTCATACGTGTTACAGTAAAGAAACAAATTCAGGTTAATAATTTCCTATTAGCTAGTACGTGTTACAAGTTCAGGTAATATTTCGCTGATGTAATATAAGACAAATTCTTACATCATTGTGAATTTTACCATAAGGACAGTTTTAAATATACTTGCTATATTGACACAGATCTTTGAGAACGCTTAGCTTATCTAAAACAAACATAAGCCAAGGCAAAATCTATACATACATGAATAACTAGGTGAAAGGTGTCTACAGAAAATAAGAACCAACAGAAACTTGTGACTTCTTTAAAACCTTTTTTTTAACCCATGACATGGCGTCCTGAACTCAAAATGGAGGTTGTCATGCTATGTTCCTTTACACTCGGAAGCATTGAACTTAATTTTCTCGGCTCGTCGTAGTGTTGTACATCACCGTATTCTTGACAGTCGAAAGTTCAGAGAACTTTTGTGTGAACGTGTGTATGCAAGCCAAGCTTGAGCGGTATTCTGTCGGAAAAACCACCCAAGGTTTTTCCGACTGAATTTCCGCTCGTGTGTACGGGGCATAAGGGTTGACAGGAGGTTTGTGCCATTATCGCACACCATTTCTGGTTTCAGCTGGCGTGACGTGAACCACCTCTGGGCCTGCCCCTGCAGAGCTGCAAGAATCTCTGTTCCACTGTCGCTCCTGTCCCCTAAAAAGACCAGCTGAAGTACTGCATGGCACCTTTTAGCCTGACTCATTGAATAGCCCCTTGAACGCTTAGGGGGTACTTGTAGTTTATAGGACAAATCATCAGAGGAGGGCATGGAGGAGGGGGGTGGAGCTGACAAATCTTGCACCATCACTACGCCTGCATCAAGCTGCAGCACTGAGCCCTGTCCTGCATCATTTCAAGTTGCAAGCAAAGATACCTAGTTTGTTGTGAACTAAATATATTGTCCCTGATAATGCTTGCTGGACCATGTGTCAGCAGTAACGTAGACCTTGCGGCTGACTGCCTTGCCCAACAGTGCCACAACATTGCCTTCCACGTGATGGTAGAGAGCTGGAATGGCCTTACATATAAAGAAATAGCCATTGTGGTACAGCGCATTCTGCAAATTCACGGAAGGCGTACAGAATCCCCCAGACAGAAAGATAGGAGTTGTAAATCCAGTTGCTTTGACCAGCTTGAATTTAGACGCTGTGCATGTACAGGCAGTGACTGTATTTTGTATTTTTTTGCTGCAGCAGATGGTGCAGATAAATTTGCCTGATTTAGTTTACAGCAGGTGGTGTACTACTGGCAGATGTTCTGCAAGGACCTGGGACACCCTGCGCCATACCATCATCCCTATAAGTGGAGGCTGCTGAAAGGTCCTGAGGTATAGCGGGGATAGAACTGAAAGGTGAGGAGTAGCAGAATTGCATCCCTTTTGTGTTGCTTTCAGGTACTCTTGCCACTGGGTTGAGTGGTGGGAGGTTAAATGCCTTGTCAAGCATGTGGTACTCAAATGGCTGCTGTTTTTGCCACCCTTGATGTGCTTGAGGCAAAGTTTGCAAATGGCAACAGTGCGATCGGCTGCACATGTGCTAAAAAAGGCCCAAACAGCTGAGCTGTGGGAAGTGGCATGGAACATAATAGCTACACAATCTGATAGAATAGGGTGGCTGCTCTTCCATGATGGTAGCCTTTTTGGGGTTGTGTCTCACCCTCGCTTTTCTTCTATGCTCTATCCAGCTCACATCAGTGACCTCATCATCATCATTCCCTCCATCCTCATTATCACTGGAGACAACTTGGCAATACGCTGTGGCTGGGGGAACATGACTGCCAATATGTTGTTTACCAGTGTTCTCCCCTCTCTGTAGGCTCATGTTCCTACCTTCCTCAACCTCAGAATCAAGATTGGAATTAAGTAATGGCTGTGCATCATCAAGGAACAAGTGGCTGACGCTGTGTTCAAATAACTCAACTGACTCCTCCATGCCTGATGCTGGGGCTATGGCCGGAGTAGCTGTGGACAAGGAGGCAGAATAAGCCACTCTGGCAGCTGCAGTGGACTGCGTACTAGTCTCTGCTTGGGTGACGGAGGATGAGGATGGTTTAGTAAGCCAGTCCACCACCTTCACTGAATCCTGTGGCTGGATAAGCATGGGCAACATCACTGAACAGAGGATATTATGCCCTGCCTGAGGACGGACCACGTCCACCTTTGCCTGCGGACACATATGCTGCTGGCCCCCTCACAGTGCCATGGGAACGTCTGCCTTTCCTTGTTGGCCTCCCAGACATAATGGGGGGATGCGTTTTAACAAAATTTAACAAAGATGCAGAAATGTGTACATGGATTCACTTTAATCAATGGAAAGTGGTGTTTAGTACACTTTAACCACTTAAGACCCGGACCAATACGCAGCATAAGGACCAGGCCCCTTTTTGCGATTGGGCACTGACAATTGCGTGGTCGTGCGACGTGGCTCCCAAACAAAATTGGCGTCCTTTTTTCCCCACAAATAGAGCTTTCTTTTGGTGGTATTTTATCACCTCTGCGGTTTTTATTTTTTGAAATTTTGAAAAAAATGCAATATTTTTTACTTTTTGCTATAATAAATATCCCCGTATATATATTAAAAAAACATATTTTTTTTCCTCAGTTTAGGCCGATACGTATTCTTCTACATATTATTGGTAAAAAAAAATCGCAATCGGCGTTTATTGATTTGCGCAAAAGTGATAGCGTTTACAAAATAGGGGTTAGTTCTATGGCATTTTTATTATTTTATTTTTTTTACTAGAAATGGCGGCGATCAGCGATTTTTTTTGTGACTGCAACATTATGGCTGACACATCGGACACTTTTGACACTATTTTGGGACCATTGTCATTTTTACAGCGACCAGTGCTATAAAAATGCACTGGTTACAGTAAAAATGACACTGGCAGTGAAGGGGTTAACCAGGAGTGGGCGCTGTAGGGGTTAAATGTGCCCTGATTTGTGTTTCTTACTGTGGGGGGGGCGTGGCTTAGCGTGTGATGTCACTGATCGTCGTTCCCTATTACAGGGAACAGACGATCCGTGACAGGCACACTACGAAGCACGGTAAGCAGAGGTAAGTGTAAACAAACCTCTCCCCGTTCTTCCTCTCTCTGACCCGATCACGGGACACCAGCGGCGATCGGGTCCGATGTTCCCGCGGGGACGGTCACGGAGAAGAGGACCGGGTCGCGAACGTGCCACCGGCGGCGCATTTGCGACACATGGCTGGGCTCTTAAAGGGGACGTACCTGTACGCCCATATGCCCAGCCGTGCCATTTTGCCGACGTACATGGGCGTGCGGCGGTCCTCAAGTGGTTAACTTGTGTACTCACTACACAGACACACTCCACTGACACACTAAAATATACTGCAGTAAAACCGCACTAACGCACTGAAATATACTGCACTAAAATATACATTGTTAAACGTTCACTTACGCACTGAAATATACTGCGTTAAACATGCACTAATGCACTGCAATATACTGAAGTAAACATGCACCAATGCACTGAAATATACTGCATTAAACATGCACTAACAAACTTCATTGCTCTTGCACATGTATGGATACCTGGTCCTGCCACCAGCTCATATGTCACTTATGGATGTACGAGCTGCAGTGGCGTCACTAGGGTTGGTGTCACCTGCTGCGGTAAAATGTTTATCCCATCCTCTCCACAAACACTTTGACCCTGAGTCTCCGCCTCCTTTTTTTAATTCATGGGGGCCGCCATCTTTCTGACTCCTCCTATAGGTGTAGCGCCACCCCCGAAGGAGTCGCTTGGTAACTTTTGGGTTCTCTGTTCTGTGTCTCAACCCCAAGAACAACCTCAGCCTCTCATGAACAGAGATGGGATAAAGGTGTTTGCATGCAGTGTCTTTGTAGAGTGTACACAGGGTGGGCTTCCACCTGCTCACCAATCCTGAAGACGCCACAGCTCAAAGGAAGGGGATGTCCTGGAATAGGGTCTTGAAGGATGCCCGACTGGCAACCTAATGACCCAGGGATCCAGTGATGCCTGTATAGATGTGCCTGGAGGTGCAACAGTTAGGCTACTTTCACACTGAAGCGCTGGATGCGCTGGCGGTATAGCGACGCTATACCGTATTTTTTGCCGCGATTTGCGGGCACTAGCGGGGGGATTTTAACCCCCGCTAGCGCCCGAAAATGGGTTAAAAACGCCCACAATAATGCCTCTTTGCGGCGTTTTGGAGGCCCTACCCCATTGATTTCAATGGGCAGGGGCGCTATAGGAGCAGTATTTTTACCGCTCCTATCGCGCATCAAAGATGCGGCTTCCAGGAGTTTTATGACCTTCCTGCAAGCGCAACGCTCCAGTGTGAAAGTCCTCGGGCTTTCACACTGGATACAATTGAGCGGCTTTTTTGGGGCGCATTGCAGGCGCTATTTTTAGCGCAATAGCACCTGCAAAGTGCCCCAGTGTGAAAGGGGCCTTAAACCCACATCTGACTGGTCTCCACCTTTCTCAGGCCCAGATGTCTCCAAACGCAGGCAAGGGGAAAGAGCTCCATCTCCTGCTTCTGGTCTCATGGTCTTCTCTCTCTGACCGCCTTGTGGTCTCTCCCCAGATCAGTAACTCTGATCCTTTCTCCTTTCCTTGCTTCAGGCTTGCCCTTCTCCCTTTCAGTTCAGCCAGCATGCAGGGGGCTGTAGTTATCTCCTATATATTGCTGGGAATACATGTCCCATGGTGCTCTCCTCCCCTCTTGTGCTTGGTCCTCTTCTTGGCCAATCAGAAACAAGCATTGACGGGCCGGGCTACACAGAGCTGGCCGCCTTCTCTTGTCCCACGCTGCTGACAGGGTGTGGGGGGGCAAGCGGGGGGAGGGAAACACTGACAGCCCCTCTGTCCCCTATGCAGTGACAGCTGTGTACACTCCCCACGGCTTGAGTGGGGAGGGGAATTCCGGCACCCGCTACATAGGGTTGAATGGGTATTGGACTCCAGAAACATGGCGGCTCATCCCAGCCAGGGATCCTGGCCTGCCTGGGGCTGGAGTGGACACTTGAGAGGTGTCACCTCTCTGGCAGGTGTCACCCAGGTCGCATAGCGATGCCACTGACAATCTGATGGGAGGAACTATTAGCGATCAACAAAGTAGCAGGTATCTGACCTATCTGGTAAATAAAATTGTGTACCTCGCGCCAAATAATTGTGTATAATTAAATTACATTAAATAAAAAAATATAAACATATTATATAAAAATATAGCTGCACCCCTAAACTGAGTGGATATACCAATAGTGCAATGTGAGAGAGGTTGGGAGGGGGCGCTAGAGGCCTATCTGACTGAGCATATAGAGAGGTCTATGAGCAACAAGGTGGCAGCTTTTCTTATAGCCTAAAGACATGTTACTAAATTATATGTTATCTCATTTTTTAGGAAGACCAAATGCAATAATTATTCCTTGCCCTTGCTGGAAATGTATATTGCTACATAGAGTTTGCATGATATACTGTAGCCTATAAATGTACTGTAATGATTTGAGTGCAAATGGACTGTCTTTAGACTAATTCTGTAAGTCTACCTTTCTCTCACAGATGTGGATGAATGCGTAGATGAGTCTAATTGTGTCAATGGTCAGTGTATCAACACTCGAGGCTCCTTCTATTGCCGTTGCCCACTACATATGCAGTACCACACAGAACACAAGCTTTGTGTGCCCAATACTGAGCTAGGTAAGGATATTCCATGCATTTACTGATTAATTGTGCATCCCTCAGCTATGCTTTGAATTCTAAAATTCCAAGCCTGCAACATTGGTGTTTCATTATTTCATAACGTGACTAAGTTATTTTTTAGGCTATTTTTAAAGGCTTGTTGCAAATGAGTTTGAGTTGAATGAATGGACACATTAATCACATACTCTACATATAAGACTACAATAAAGAAACAACCACAATGTTTAAAGGGTAACTCCACTTTCCAGGGTAAAAAAAGCAAATAAATAATAATATAGTGTATACAATTTCGACACAAGCAATATTGTAATTGAATGTTATTAAAAATTACCTTTCCTTTTTAATCTGTAGCTCTGTAATTTTCTAAAAATGCAATATGGCTACCTGGAGGTGTTCTGTACACAGAATGTGTACAGAACACCCCCCAGAAAACTAATTTCCTGCTTGTGTGATTGGCTCACTGATTTTCCCTGAAGTCTGCACTAAGATACAAGTCAGATTGAGGGCATCCCCTGCAACAGAAATTTCATTTTTGGTGAGATACTTTCAATAAGAAATCATGGCTAAAGGGATGCAGGCCCAGCAGCTTTCCCCATTAGCAGGTACAATGGGTGGACGAGAGGGGCCACTACCCTGGGTGGAGTGTGGGAGGGGGCACCAAAACACTGGAGCATCACCCTTTGTCTTAGCCTCTGTGTTGCTAAATTCTGTTCTAAAGCAAAACTGAGAATGTGTTCATACCTCCTGCAGGCTTCCCCACCTCTTGCTGGAATAAACACAAACACTCTCCCGGGCACAGGTACCTGACAGGCTGGGCGGCTTTATCGGGAAATTTAGAGGTTCAGTACAGGTGGGTGGAGCAGCAGACAGCAGTACACTGCAGCCCTGATCACTGTTTTCTGCTCAGCAGACATCAGAGCTTTCCTCTCTCAAACGTGCTAATTTTAAAGGTATATATGCAAGTTATTGCCATAAAAAGTGTATGGGGACCGAGTACTGCTCTAGGAGACATGTATATGTAAATAAAAGTTTTTAAAACAACCATTTTTTCCAGGAGCAGGGATTTTAATAATGCTTAAAGTGAAACAATAAAAAAGAAAGATTCTTTAAATATCGTGCCTGGGGGTTCCCTTAGTTTGCCTGTAAAGTGGTGCATCTGTGCGATGTATAAAACAGTGCCGCAGGAAAATTACATTTCTAAAGGAAAAAAATGTAATTTAAACTTGCTTGCGGCTGTAATGTATTTATATATTGGGAAAAAACCTGCGCTAAACCAAATAATATTGAGAAAAATTAATAAATACTTGATCAAAGAAAACTGTGATGCTGCTACAAGTAAAAAGCTAAAAAAATACTAAAGCTCAACAAACATATGCAAAAAGAAACAAGTGCGCAATCACCATGAATTAAAACAACAATCCTGCAAACAGGAAAAAAATATTTAAAACATCAAGTGAAAAATAAATATATATAGTGAAAAAAAAGGGGTTAATGTAGAGAATCTTCTATTATAAGGAATCTCCAAACAATATTAATTTAACGAATGTGTATAAAAAGTGTCCCAAAAAAGAAGTTGTATATTTAAATGTTTTTAAATATTAAATAATCAGCTCCACCAATCTTCATATGGGTAAGGAATTATCCGATGTAGATCTTATTCCATATACATTCGACAGTAGGGAATAATCTTAAAGCCGCTTACCAGATCGATGGGACCTCGGATTACAGAGGTCTCAAGAGCGTGTGCATCTGCCTGCCGGCACCGAGGATATCCACCTGCTCCTTATCCCAAGGGATCTCTCCTCGCTCCACCAGCTGATCGGATGTCCAACACACAGGAATCAAGGTAAGCAGAGATAATGATTGCTCCAGGTGCACTCCTAGGAGTTTGTTCAACTCACCAGGAAGGGATTGAATGAAAAAAACTTCATGGTGCAGTATTTCAGAAAAAAGTTTCCAAATGATTTATTGAAAAAATCACAGCAAAGACCAAAGCAAGTTCACATCCAATCCACACTTCATAAAAAGATATATATAAAAACAGGAACACAAAAGGGGGGGAAAGGGTAAAAAAGGAAAAAATATCCGAAAAATCAGTCAGAGACAGTGTTTGCTCTCTGACTGAATGTATATGGCTGTAATGTATTGCTGGCTCCCAGCAATATAGATTAAAAAATCAAGGAAAAAAAGGGCGTGCGCCCCCCCCCCCCAGTCCATACCAGGCTCTTCAGTTCAGGTTTAAAAAAAAAAATGCATGGGGGTCCCCTCCAAAATCCCTGCCAGACCCTTATCCGAGCATGAAGCCTGGAGGTCAGGATGGGGGAGGGGATGGGTGAGCGCCCCCCCACTCCTGAACCAAACCATACCAGGCCGCAGACCCCAGCAGCCAATGGCCAGGGTTGTTGGGAAGAGACTCCTGTCCCCATCCCCCTCACCCCAGCACCTTCCCCATGTTGAGGGCAACAACCCAAAGGGCTTATCGGAATCTGGAAGCCCCCTTTAACAAGGGGATCCCCACATCCCGCCCCCCCCCAAGTGAATGGGTATCGGGTTGTACCCCTACCAATTCACCAAAAAAGTGTCAAAAAGGAAAAACCACAATAGACAGTTTTTGACAATTATTTTATTAAAAAAAAAAAAAAAAGCATCCTGCGATGTACATCCCTCATCAATTACGCATCCCGCCGGACCCGAAAAAAAAACAAAAAAAAAACGCTGTCTCTATGGGAGACCTCCTGGTGACTGCTGTCTTTTCCTTTTGACAGCTCTTATATAGGCAAGGGCAGGGCCACCGGCTGACATAACCAGATGACCCTGCCCCCGTCTGAGGTCACATGATATCAGAAGGGGGCTACTGTCATAGCCAAGAGGCAGCAGTCGCCGGGAAGCATCCCATCGAGGTGGAGCTTTTTTTATTTTTTTCTATTCTTTGGGCCTGTCTGGGGGCATGATTGAAGATGGATGGACAATGGCAGGACACTTTTTTTCCAATTTATTTTTATTTTATTTTGGCGTGGAGTTCCCCTTAACATTTATACCAGACCCAAAGGGCCTTGTATGGATTTTGGGGGGACCTTATGTAATTTTTTTCTTAATTCTGTCATAGGGTTCCCCTTAACCACTTCAATACACTTTATTATATACTCTGCACTGCACTATATACCCTGCACTGTGTGTATATATATATATGTATATATATATATATATATATATATATATATATCTATAGATATAGATATATAGGTATATATAGATATACATACATACACACACACACACAGTATCTCACAAAAGTGAGTACACCCTCACATTTTTGTGACAACACTGATGAAATGACACTTTGCTACAATGTAAAGTAGTGCGTGTACAGCTTGTATAACAGTGTAAATTTGCTGTCCCCTTAAAAAAACTCAACACGCAGCCATTAATGTCTAAACCGCTGGCAACTAAAGTGAGTACACCCCTAAGTGAAAATGTCCAAATTTGGCCCAAAGTGTCAATATTTTGTGTGACCACCATTATTTTCCAGCACTGCCTTATCCCTCTCGAGCATGGAGTTCACCAGAGCTTCACAGATCGCCACTGGAGTCCTCTTCCACTCCTCCATGACAACATCACGGAACTGGGGGATGTTGGAGACCTTGCGCTCCTCCACCTTCCATTTGAGGATGCCCCACAGATGCTCAATAGGGTTTAGGTCTGGAGACATGCTTGGCCAGTCCATCACCTTTACCCTTAGTGGTCATCTTGGAGGTGTGTTTGGGGTCGTTATGTTGGAATACTGCCCTGCGGCCCATTCTCCGAAGGGAGGAGATCATGCGCTGCTTCAGTACACAGTACATGTTGGCATTCATGGTTCCCTCAATGATCTGTAGCTCCCCAGTGCCGGCAGCACTCATGCAGCCCCAGATTATGACACTCCCACCACCATGCTTGACAGTAGGCAAGGCACACTTGTCTTTGTACTCCTCACCTGGTTGCCACCCCACCCGCTTTACACCATCTGAACCAAATACATTTATCTTGGTCTCATCAGACCACAGGACATGGTTCCAGTAATCCATGTCCTTAGTCTGCTTGTCTTCAGCAAACTGTTTGCGGGCTTTCTTGTGCATCATCGTTAGAAGTGGCTTCCTTCTGGAACGACAGCCATGCAGACCAATTTGATGCATTGTGCAGCCTATGGTCTGAGCACTGACAGGCTGACCCCCCCACCCCTTCAACCTCTTTAGCAATTCTGGCAGCACTCATATGTCCCAAAGACAACCTCTGGATATGACGCTGAGCATGTGCACTCCACCTCTTTGGTCGACCATGGCGAGGCCTGTTCTGAGTGAAACCTCTCCGGTTAAACCGCTGTACGGTCTTGGCCACTGTGCTGTAGCTCAGTTTCAGGGTCTTGGCAATATTCTTATAGCCTAGGCCATCTTTATGTAGAGCAACAATTATTTTTTTCAGATCCTCAGAGAGTTCTTTGCCATGAGGTGCCATGTTGAACTTCCAGTGACCAGTAAGAGAGCGTGAGGGTGATGACACCAAATTTTTATTTTTTTTAATATTTATTGAGATTTTCACAGTTACAAGAGATGCAAGTGCATAACATAGAGCGTAGTAGCCCTGGTCTATAATCCTGAACAAAAGAAAAAATAGGATTTTTATAACAGCTTACCTGTAAAATCCTTTTCTTAGAGTACATCACGGGACACATAGCAGACATATTAATAACTATGTGGGTTATACGCCACCTATAAGTGAATGGACACTGGTACACTCAAAGACAGGAAGTCCCCCTCTATATAACCCCTCACTTATAGGGAGTACTTCAGTTTTTGTAGCCAAGCAATATACATATATCCCAGTAAGAGGGGAGGGAACTCTGTGTCCCGTGATGTACTCCAAGAAAAGGATTTTACAGGTAAGCTATTATAAAAATTATATTTTCTTTATCGTACATCACGGGACATAGAGCAGCCATAGTAATAACTATGTGGGATGTCCCAAAGCAATGCCTTCTGAGGGGAGGGAGAAACAAACAAAAAAATCAGGCCGTCATCAGACATGAGGACCTATACTGCTGCCTGCAGTATACTACTCTTGCCATTTTACATCCATTTGATAGAATTTAGTAAATGTATTTACTGACGACCAAGTTGCGGCCTTTCAAATATGAGTCACAGAAGCCTGGTGATGCACTGCCCAAGAAGCACTGACTGCCCTGGTAGAGTGCGCTTTAACTTGAAAAGCCGGAACCTTCCTTTTCAGGTCATAAGCCTGAATAACAACCTGACAAATCCATTTTCAGATAGTCGACTTTGGCGCTGCCTGCCCTTTCCTGGGGCCATCTGGCAGCACAAACAAAACATCAGTTTTCCGTATCTGAGATGTCGCCTTCAGATAGGCTTTTACTGCTCTCACTACATCGAGAGAGTGTAAAAATTTTCTTCCGCAGAATGAGGTTCTGGAAGAAAGGAAGGCAGGACAACATCTTGATTCAGATGAAATCCTGACACTACTTTAGGCAGAAAGGTGGGGGTGAGGACGCAACACCACCTTGTTCTTTTGAACAACTAAGTATGGCTCTTTACAAGAAAATGCTGGCAATTCTGATACTCTTCTAATACCAATTTCTTTGTCAAAAGAACCAAGGGAACATTGTGCATTGGTTCAAAGGGTTGTCTTTGTAAAACTGACAAAACTAAATTCAAATCCCATGTACACAAGGGTGACCTAACTGGCGGAGCTATACGCGTTACCCCTTGTATAAAGGCCCGGATCAAAGAATGCAAAGCAAGCGGCCTTTGTAAAAATACTGACAACGCCGAGATCTAACCCTTGATCGTACTCAAGGCTAGCTTCATTTCTACTCCCAACTGCAGGAAGGCAAGAATTCTGCTTATGGCATACTTCCTGGGATGCCATCTTTTGGTTTCACACCAGGAAACATAGGCCCTCCAGACCCTATAATAAATGGTCCTGGAAGCCGGCTTCCTTGCATTAATCAGGGTAGTTACCACTGAACCCGAAAGTCCCTGATTCTTCAGAATGTGGGCTTTCTATAGCCAAGCCCTTAAATTTAGCGATTGTAAGGCAGGATGGAACACCCGCTCTTGCGAAAGCAGGTCCGGATGACATGGCAGAATCCATGGATCCCCTGCTGTCATCCTTACAATCTCTGTATACCAGGATCTTCTGGGCCATGCCAGGGCTACTAGAACTACCGGCTTCTTTTCCCCTTTGATCCTGCGAAGAAGCCGCGGGAGCAGCTGAACTGGAGGGAATGCATAAATCAGTAAAAACTGATCCTACGGGATCACTAACGCATCCGTCCCGTATGCGGGTGGATCCCTTGTTCTTGACACAAAGCTGTCCAACCTCTTGTTGAACCTGGATGCCAATAGATCTATGTCTGGGGTGCCCCATCTTTGGCACATAGCCAGAAAAATTTCGGGATGTAGAGCCCATTCTCCCGGAAACAGTTGTTGACGGCTCAAGAAATCTGCCTGCCAATTCTCCACTCCTGGAATGAAGACTGCCGATATGCAAGGCACATGCTCCTCTGCCCAGACCAGAATGTGATTCACCTCCTGGGCTGCACGACTTCTGGTGCTGCCTTGGTGATTAATATAGGCCACTGCCGTGGCATTGTCGGATTGCATCCTGATGGGACAACCTCGTAACTTGAACGTACAGGCCATTAAAGCCAGACGTGCCGCCCGAATCTCTAGGATGTTGATGGGCAAGGTCCTCTCGGACTCTGACCACCTCCCCTGGACAGTGGTCTCTTCCATTACTGCACCCCAGCACAAAAGGCTGGTATCCTTTGTTACAACCTTCCAGGCACCTGGCATGAAGGATTTTCCCTTCTGCAAATTTTTTTTTTCAACCACCAACTGAGACTCTAGCGCACACTTGGGGCCAGATACTTTGGGTAGTCCAGGGCTTGGGACTTTTTGTTCCAGGCAGACAGAATACTGTTTTTCAACAGTCTTGAATGGAACTAGGCATAGGGAACTGCTTCGAATGAATCCACCATCTTCCCTAGAAACCTCATGGAAAGGCAAATGGAAGGACCTTCCTTGCCCCAACCACCTGGACCAGCTCTCTTATAGCGTTGACTTTTGTCTGAGGCAGAAACACCCTTTTTTGGGCTGTGTCTATAACCAGACCTAAATACTCCAGCCTCCTTACTGGTCGCAAGGATGATTTCTCTTGTTTGGGTATCCAACCCAGATGTTCCAGATACCTGATCGTGCTGGATAAATTTTGGTTTGATCGTGCCACCGACTGATCTACCAGCAACAGGTCATCCAGGTATGCCATTACAGCTATACCATGGGCTCTTAGTCTCACCAAAGCCGGAGCCAGAACTTTAGTAAACAGGTGCGGTGGCTAACCCAAAGGGCAAAGCCACAAACTGAAAGTGGCGGTGTTCTACCGCGAAACGTAGAAACTTCTGGTGAGCGGGAAAAATTGGCACATGCAGATATGCATCTTTGATATCTATTGACGCTAGAAATTCTCCTCCCCGCAGAGTGGATACGACTGATCGGATTGATTCCATGTGAAAAGAGCGGATGTTTAGGAACTGATTCAGATTTTTGAGATCTAGAATGGGTCTGACATCTCCATTTGGCTTCAGCACCGTGAAGAGATTTGAATAAAATCCCATGCCCTGCTCTTCTGAGGGGGTCTCTATGATTACCCCCTGAGAAATCAATCGGTCTAGCGCCAGAAATAAAGACTTTCTTTTCCCTGGTTCCTTGGTGACGATTGAGCTTAGAAAATGAACCGGTGGGGATTTCTGAAACTCTAGTTTGTAGCCCAGGGTTACCACAGAGATGACCCATCTGTCTTGGATCTCTTCTTGCCAAACCCCTGAAAATCTCAAAAGTCTTCCCCCCACTCGATCGAGGGGGCATCCCTTCACAAGGAGGCCTTGGAACCCTGTTTTGTAGGCTTCTGTCCCCAGGGCTTCTTCTGGCCTTGAGGTTGGCCCTGAGGTCTACTTTTGGCTCCTGATGGCGTAGGCCATCGCGACTGCCTGGAGGCTGTCGCCCCTGGCACTGAAGAGGACGCATGCTTGAATGAAGGACATTTGCTCCTTCTCCTAACTGGTAGAAGGGTACTCTTACAACTTGAAATCTTTTGGATGTATTTATCCAAATCTTCCCCGAACAACTACTGTTCCCCATGAAAGGGAAAACCAGCCAATAGCCTTTTGCATGGCGACTCAGCTGACCAATGCTTTAGCCATAGAATTCTACGCATGTGTACTAACAGGAGGAGAATAAGGCGTGAAAAGAATCTTTAATCGCATCAACCGCAAAACATAAGGCCCTTGGTAGCTCAGGTTAACTTGGTTCTTTAGGGATTGACAGATGCCTATTGCTGCTATTGCAGGTTGTGCTACTGCACCTGCTACAGAGAATGAGGCCCTAAGTAAAGATTCCAGTTTCTTATCGGCTGGATCCTTAAACACTTGTACATTGTCCACCGGACAAGTTAAACTTCTATTCACCGAGGAGATAGCAGCATCTACTGCAGGTAAATTCCACTTTCTAGTAAACTTCTCTTCCATAGAGTAAAGAAGGGAAAACCTTTTTGGAGGAAGGAAATGCTTATCTGGGTGGTCCCAGTCAGCATACTATATCAGCTGCTCCAGCAAAGGGTGTACAGGGAACGCATGAGGACCCTGTGGAGGCTTTAAGGAACCTAAAGAAGAAAAGGGGGCTTCAGCCACCTCTTCCGGAGGCAATCTATATCCAGAACGGACCAATTCCGTAAGGGACTGAACCAGCAATCTTTGGGTTTGCGAGGCCGAGGAGGTTCTTCTGACACTGAATCCTCCAAGGAGGAAACATTTGCATGCCTTTCTTCTAGATCCCGTGAGGGTAATTCAACATCTCCTGCCCACTACTGTTCTATTACGGGAAGGACAGGAGCAGGATAAGGAGACCTATCACGCTTTCTCCCAGCCTGGGAAGAAGATGCGATCATATTAGCTATCTTCCCTTCTAAACCAGCTAATGCTGAAGCCAAATCGTCCTTAGTGACGTATGCAGGGGCTGAAATGTTGGAAACAGCTGCAACACTAGAGAGTCTAAATGGCTCAGACTGGCCAGCAGCTTCAGATCTTTCAGGGGAGGATGGTATCGTGGAGGCGTGACTAGGATCCTCAGACCCTGACCGCGGCACTCTTGCTCTCCCCCTGCTGCATTTCAACCCCTCCTTCGGGACACATAGTACCTCTTCTTTTTGTGCTTAGGACTAACACAATGCATCTACTGACGAGTTCTAGTGCAGCAATGAGTAATATGCTGCTATAATTGCTCAGCCTGATGGTTAGTAGACATGCCTTTATAAATGCCTGTATACAATCACCCACATGCCCCACACATATGCTCCGTGTCCTTCACCAGCCACCAGACTGTTACTAGACTGAAAGGCTTTATAGGGTAGTGAGCCCTGCGCCTGCACCGTGCCTATGTGCACGCCGGCATCCTCATGCACGCTGCCGCGCTAAGCCCCACCCCCCCTGCCTCACAGGAACTTCCCTTACATTTAAAAAATGCTGTTTTCCCGCAATAGTGTGTAAAAACACAGCCCCGCAGTCGGGATTGTTTGGGGGGTTGAGGGGTTCTCACTAAGGGGGTGCCAAACGCCCGGTGGCAGGCGATCCCCCACAACCCTTCTGCTGGCTGAGACAGAGCAAGGAGCAAGCTGCTCCACACAAGAGAGTTGCTGACACTGAGCATGGTAATGTTAACATTCAGGTATGTTACATTTTACACCCTCTAGTTGTGAAAAACAGGTAAGACATAGTCTACTCAAATAAATAAGTCCATAAGTGAACCTTGGGATCTTCTTAAAGGGGTTGTAAACCCTCATGTTTTTTCACCTTAATGCATCCTATACATTAAGGTGAAAAAACATCTGACAATTATCAGCCCTTTACTTACCTGAGCCCTGAAATGTCCCGCGTCGAGAACACGCTCTTCCTTTGCCCGGGCTTCTTGGCTCTTCATTGTATAGATTGATAGCAGTGCAAGGTAACCCCCTTGGGAGAGCGCTTCTCCTAGGGGGTTATCTGAAGCTGGGAGGAGCCGAGAGAGCTGCCAAGGGACCCGAGAAGACGGCGTTCGGGCCACTTTGTGCTAAACGAGCTGCACAGTGGAGGTAAGTATGACATGTTTGTTATTTTTAAATAATACAATTTTAACCTTTAGTATCATTTTAACTTACCATTCCCGCCGCAGGGTACTGCTGGAAATTCACAGACAGACCCAATCTTTACCCATCACGGCGGGACATGTCATGACGGACCTTCAAGGACTGGGTTCCCCTTGTATATGGGGACCTCTCCCTTGGACCCATATAGCACCCTGCCAGAGCAACCTTTGGTTTGGAATATGTGACCAAGGAGCTGGATCCCAGGGTCCAGCCCTCAAAAGAGGAGCGTTACAGGCAAAACCTTGTTATTCTCCTCAAGGCTCGGGTACCATCCATTTGACTCTCTTGGCACTTTAAATAGATCCGATTGCATAGCCCCTTGGATCTGTCAGGGAACCCTTAGTGGAGCTTATTCTTAGAACTTCATTAACCGTGACCAACACCTTAGACACTGGTGAAAAAACTGAGGTACTCCCTGTATGGGAGGGGTTATATAGAAAGGGACTTCCTGTCTTTGAGTGTACCAGTGTCCATTCTCCTATAGGGGGCATATAACCCACATAGTTATTACTATGGCTCCTCTGTGTCCTGTGATGTACGATAAAGAAAAAGGGGGGGTAAAATTTTTAAATTGTAGGTGTGGGAGGGGGGGGGCAGGGAGAAGGGACGGGAGAGGTAACAGGGGAGGTATATTTACCTGCAAACAATGATATGGATTAACACGTCAAAGCATAACATAATATTGAACATTGGTACCCTCAGGAGTGGAAGCAACGTTTGGTGTATCTGAGTGGTGATCCTCAGAGAATACCATAGTAACAGTAAGATTAATATTAGAGGCTGCTTGTCTTTGAGAAAGGACCTGGGGTCATTCGTGTGACGGTTCTAGGATGGCAAGGAAATGCAGGGATCAGATAAGTTGGAGACTTTAAGTTTACCTAGGGAGTTTGTGAGGTCTCGTTTGAGCTACCAATCTGTGAAGCGAAATGGATGCATCAGATCCAGCAGTTCCTTTTGGGTGAACGTGACCTCCATATACTTATGCCATTTGGCAAAAAAATGTGAAGTACAGCGAAAGTGTAATACGATGGTGTCCAGCCTATCAAGGTTAAAGAGCGATAGTATCGCCAGTTTCACAGCCGGTAGGCTGTCTGGCGTTGATTTAATCCAGTGGGACATGATCCTAAGAGCCACTAGAAGATAAATAGGAGTCCATTGTGTAAAGTTAGACTGTCCTGTTGACGATGATGAGGGATTTGATGGTTCACATCCAAATAGGCACACACAATAGAAGATTGTTGGGTAGCTGAGCCTTTTTTGGTTTTAAAGATGTAGTCTAGCACAGAATCCCAGTATGTAGTAATGGTTGGGCATTCCCAGAGGCCGTGGAGAAGTGTAGGATGTGATAGCGAGCACCAGGGACATTGCGCTTGAGTAGGATCTATCACATTGATGTAAAACGGGTAGTAAGCCCTGTGGATGATTTTAAATTGGGTTTCACGCCAGGTCTCTGAGATCGTAAGTTTATGAATGTATTGGTATCCCGCTAGGATCTTTTCCGGGAGGTCCTTGTCGTTGAAAATAGTAGATCACTTCTGGAACGGGGCAAGATGGTATTTATTGGATTGGTGTGTAATAAGGTAGGAGTAGAGACTGGAGATGGAATAATCGTCTCTTTGGAGCACTACATCAATGAAGGAATTTTGAAGGGGATTAGCCTGAGGACCATTACAAGATTGTAAATAGTCAAACATTTGATAATAATGGAAGATGTGCGATGACGATAGGGGAGAAGGCTTGGAAGGACTTGAACTCGCCAGGTTTTCCATGATACAGGGAGGTTATTTTGGTGAGGCCAGGAGCGTACAGTTGGTCAAAGGCTTTATTCATGATGGAAGGGAGGAACATAGGGTTACCTTGAATGATTAATTGGCAAGATATACTCGAGGGTAACCACAGCAGTCTCTGCACTTCTCTCCACGCAATGACTGTGTCTTTGATAAGGACACTTGACTTAGGGCGGAGTGGTAGAGCTCTAAGATTCGAATGGAGGATAGCTGGAAGGGCATGTGGAGAAGCCAGAGCGCCCTCGAGCATAATATTAGAGTATCTAGATTTTCCGGACAACTAATCAAGACCTTGTCTAAGCAGGCATGAGAGGTTATAGAAACGCATATTGGGCAAGCCTGCACCACCCTCGGACTTAGGGAGACATCATTTTTATTCAATATTATTTTATTAGTTTATATAAGTATTACAGGGATTTACCCTAAACAAAATAGATAATAGGATTTTTATAACCGCTTACCTGTAAAATCCTTTTCTTGGAGTACATCACGGGACACAGAGCGACATAGTCATTACTAATGGGTTATATAGATACCTTCAGGTGCTGGCACTGGCAACTTCCAAAACCGGAAGTACCCTCCCCTATATAAGCCCCTCCCATCCGGGAGCACCTCAGTTTTGTAGCAAAGCAATAAGTGTCCCTAAAGAGGGGTGGGAGCTCTGTATCCCGTGATGTACTCCAAGAAAAGGATTTTACAGGTAAGCTGTTATAAAAATCCTATTTTCTTTCTCGTACATCATGGGACACAGAGCGACATAGTCATTACTAATGGGATGTCCTAAAGCAATGCCCAACGAGGGGGGGGATACACCATACATAAGCTGAGCGCTATCAGACATGAGGATCTTTTGCGGCCTGCAACACACTGCGCCCAAAGGCGACATCCTCCTGACTTCTAACGTCCACCTGGTAGAACCTAGTAAACGTGTGTACTGAAGACCATGTTGCGGCCTTACAGATTTGAGCCAGGGAGGCCTGGTGATGCACTGCCCATGAAGTTCCAACTGCTCTCGTGGAGTGCGCTCTAACTTTGAACGGAGGCGGTCTCCTTCTCAAGCCATAGGCTTGCATTATGACCTTTCGAATCCACTTGGCTAAAGTAGATTTTGACGCTGCCTGACCCCTTCTGGGGCCTTCCGGCAGAATAAACAAAGTATCCGTTCTGCGAATCTGAGCAGTGGCTTTTAGATAAGCTTTAACTGCTCTTACTACATCTAAAGAATGCAATAACTTTTCCTCTACCGAAGTAGGTTTGGGGAAAAAAGAAGGAAGAACCACATCTTGGTTCAAATGAAACCTCGATACCACCTTAGGAAGAAAGGCTGCATGAGGGCGTAACACTACTCTATCCTTATGGATAACCAGATATGGCTCCTTACAGGACATAGCTGCTAATTCCGACACTCTTTTAGCCGAACAAATGGCTACTAGAAAAATCAATTTCCTGGTGAGAAGAACCAAAGAAATATGCTGTAATGGTTCAAATGGTTGTTTCTGTAGAACCGACAGAACCAAGTTTAGATCTCATGGACATATGGGAATATTACCCGGAGGACTAATACGCATCACTCCTTGTATAAAGGCTTTGACTAGTGAATGCGAAGCCAAGGGCCTTTGAAAAAATATTGACAAGGCCGAAATCTGACCCTTGATAGTACTCAAGGCAAGCTTCCTATCTACAGCCCATTGTAGGAAGTCCAGAATCCTACCTATTACGTATTTACGTGGATGCCATTTCTTGGCCTCACACCAGGCGATGTACGCCTTCCAGATTCTATAGTAGATCTGCCTGGATACCGGCTTCCTGGCATTGATCATGGTAGATACCACAGGATTAGAGAGCCCTCTCTTTTTTAGAATGTGGGCTTCAATAGCCAGGCCGTCAAACCTAGGGCTGGTAAGGAAGGGTGGTATATCGGTCCTTGCGAAAGCAGGTCCGGACGACGTGGGAGAGTCCAAGGACTCCCCACTGACATTTTACAATCTCCGCGTACCACGCTCTTCGGGGCCACGCTGGAGCCACCAGAATCACTGGTTTCTTTTCTACCCTGATTCTGCGGAGTAATCGAGGTAACCATTGTGGCGGTGTGAATGCATATATCAGCTTGAACTGATCCCAAGGGAACACTAGGGCATCCGAGCCGCAAGCTAGGGGATCCCTTGTCCGAGAGACAAACCTGTCCACCTTTGCGTTGAATCTGGATGCTAGAAGATCTACATCCGATGTTCCCCACCGCTGACATATTGTCCAGAAAACCTCGGGGTGAAGGGACCCTTCCTCTGGGCATAATTGCTGGCGACTTAGAAAGTCCGCCTTCCAATTCTCCACTCCTGGAATGAATACCGCAGATATGGCTGGGACATATCTTTCTGCCCATTTCAGGATGTAATTTGCTTCCCTCTGGGCTGCACGACTCCTGGTGCTCCCCTGATGATTGATATATGCCACTGCTGTGGCATTGTCTGATTGAATTCTGACAGGGGACCCTTGGAGTTTGGATGTCCATGCTACTAGGGCATACCGGGCTGCTCGTATCTCTAAGAGATTGATGGGCAGGGCCTTTTCTGCATCCGACCATCTGCCCTGGAGAGACTATTGCTCCAGTACTGCTCCCCAGCCTATAAGGCTGGCATCTGTAGTGACCACCTTCCAAGAAATCGGACTGAAGGATTTCCCTTTTTCCAGATTCTGGGGAACCAACCACCAACGGAGGCTCTTGCGAACGGAAGGGGACAAGGACATTGTAAGTCTAGGGCCTGAACTTTTTTGTTCCAGGCTGACAGTATGGCCCCTTGCAAATTCCTTGAATGGAATTGACCGTAGGGTACTGCTTCGAATGATGCCACCATTTTTCCCAGCAGCCTCATGCACAGGCGTATGGACGGCTGTCTTTTTTGTACCCACTAAGTGGATCAAATCTTTCAAAGACAACACCTTTCCTCGAGGCAAGAATATTTTTCTCTGGCCTGAATCCAACCTTAGCCCCAAGTATTCCAGACTTTTGACTGGTTTTTAGGGCTGACTTGTCTCGGTTGATAATCCAACCGTGAGATTCCAGATACTTGATTGTCTTGTGAACGACCACGTCTAGTTTTTTCACTGAGTGGTCTATCAGCAACAAGTCATCTAGATATGCCATTATCATTACACCTTGTGTTCTTAGATTGGCCAATAAAGGGCCAGAATTTTTGTAAACACTCGTGGTGCTGTGGCCAAACCGAAGGGTAAGGCTCTGAACTGAAAATGGCGCCCTTCTACTGCAAAGCGTAGAAATTTTTGGTGGACTGGAAAGATGGGAATGTGCAAATAAGCATCTTTGATGTCGATCGCGGCTAACCAATCCTCCCCTTGTAGGGCAGTGGCCACCGATCGGATCGACTCCATCGGAAAGTCCTGATATACAGGAATTTGTATAGCCCTTTTAGAATTAATATGGGCCTCCCGTCCACGTTTGCTTCGGGACTGTAAAGAGGTTTGAGTAAAACCCGAACCCTCATTCTTCCAGGGGAACCTCCATAATTACTCCTTGGAGCAATAGTTGTTCTAGTGCCAACAGGAGGGACTCTCTCTTCCGGGGATCCCTTGGCACGTTTGACCTCAAAAATGGGAAGGAGGAGAGTCTTTTAACTCCAAACTGTATCCCAAACATACTGCGGAGAGCACCTATCTGTCTTGATCGTGTCCCGCCAGGTCTCTTGCGAACAACTGGAGTCCTCCCCCCACCCGACTGAGTGGGGGCAACCATTCAATGAATTTAACTTTGGGGGAGGTTTTGTACCTCCCCTGACCCAGGGTTTCTCATTACCCTGCTATTGTCCCTGTTTTTTTACCCCCGGGAATTGACCGAGGAGGCCGTCGGAACTGTTACACAGCCGATGCCCCAGGGACTGGAGAAGCAGGCCTCTTAAAGAGGGACCTCTAACTCTGTTTTTAACTGGCAAGAGCGTATTTTTACCGCTGGAAATGTTCTGGATATATTTGTCCAGGTTTTCCCTGAATAAGCGTTCACCATGAAATGGGACGCTAACCAGCCATTCTTTACAGGGAGCTTCAGCAGACCAGTTTTTGAGCCATAGAAGCCTATGCATATGTACTATAGACAGCGTAAGGCGGGAGGCCTGATGGACTGAATCCTTTATGGCGTCAACCGCAAAGCCTAAGGCTCTAGGTAGATCAGCTAGGGCAAGGCCTGCTGATCTGTCAAGTCCCTCAAGACCTGTTTCAACTGATCCTTCACTGCTTAGCAGACCTCACTGCTGGTTGTGTCACCAAGCTTGCTGTAGAAAGAAGCAGACTTTCATAAGGACTCCAATCTTTTATCTATTGGGTTCTTGAACATTTGGACATTATCCATTGGATATGTCAGTGATTTATACATACAAGAGATGGCTGTGTCCACTGTAGGGACCTTCCATTTTTTGATGAACTTATCCTCCATGGGATAGACCACCGGAAATCTCTTGGGGGAATAAATATTTTCTCAGGACGTTCCCAATCCTGGTAAATGAGCCCTTTCAGTAAAGGGTGAAGTGGAAAAGAACAGACAGTCTGGGGGCTTCTAGCGACCCCAACGAGGATACAGTAGTGGTTGATGGTTCCGCAAGGTGCATTTTTAAATGCTGATCGGACCATGTTAGTCAGAGACTGAACCCATAATCTTTCAGCTTGAGATGCTGAGAAAAGGTTCCCCCACTGTTGATTCCTCTATAACAGAATCAACCTTATCCTGATCCCCTTCAGGCAGGTCGATCCCTGTATGGGACTGTTGCTCTGCTAACAGGCACTCTGAAGGAGGAGACGGAGATCGGGCGTGCTTTCCCTGACAGGGAGGCAGCGATCAATGTTGACAATCTCTCTCTAATCCTCCCAGAGCTGAGGAAAAAACCTCCTCTGTTACATACACAGGAGCAGGTGAACTGAGGACAGCCACAGTACCAAGTACCCCTGCGGGGTCTCTACGGTCACTTACCTCTGAACTTCAGGGGAGACTGGTGCAGCAGAAGCATGCCCAAGATCCTCAGAGCCCGATGAGACCCCCTTCGCTTCCTGGAAGATTCAGTTCCGGAGCTTCTGGACGGCATATTCCTAAGCCTAAAGCTGAGGTATTCCAGCCGTAATACACCACTTTTACTGAGAATAGTCTAGCACAATTGCTGCTATATCACAGTTGGTGTCTACTAAAGTGCCTTTCTAGGGGATGCCTGCATCAACCGCCTCTGTGTGCCTTTATACTGTTGCTAGCTCTGTCTGTGCACTTCAATAGCCAGCTATAATGTGCTTTAAAACACGCTGGATGCCCGCACATGCGCAGTAGCGCCGCGGCGCACACCTGAGCGTCATCCACCCGCTCCGCCCCTTTTTCCAGATCGCCTCTATATATAGAGGCGCGTGCACGCGCACGCGCGCGGGCACGTGCGCCTTCGGCGCCTTTTTTGAAAACAATAAGGAGCTAGATGGGAGCCAGGGTCCCTTTGCCGCAGGGCCCGGGGATGGATGAGCGCAGCAACAGGGCAGAGGAGACAGCTTCCCATCAGAGAACATACCAACTGCCTGGATTTGATTCTGGAAGAAAAAAATCCACATTACAAGAAAAAGAACCATAGCGGCCTCTAGTGTCTAACACAGGTACCGCGGTCTTACATTTTTATTTTTTTTTTTCCTTCCCTACTATTACATTTTTTTACATTTTCTCAGTAGTAACAGGCATACACAGAATATTAGCGGGAATACCTTAGGTAACAGGCAGAAAGACAAAATAGGCTTGGGGGTCCCTCAATAGAACCAAGTTCCCGAGGGCCCCCACTTACCTTTTCCTCGCCGCAGGACTCTGTTTGGTCCACAGAAGCCCAAACTTCACCTATCACGGCAGGCATTGTAATCAAACCTTCAGGGACCGGGTTCCCAAGGATTCCACTCCCCTGGACCTGTATAGCACCCTGCACAGAAAACATCTTGGTCGTGGGTATGACCAGAGCTCTGGATCCCAGGGTCCAGCCCTCCTAAGAGAGGCATTACAGGCAAAACCTTGCTGTTCTCTGCAAGGCCCGGGTACCGACCGTTTAGCTATGAAGCTTTTTTGGTCGGATCCGGAATAGCTTACTGAGGCCCAAAAGAACCTGTACGCAAGCTCAGTGAAAAACACATGTTACTTCTTGGCCAACACCTTAGACACTGGCAAAAAAACTGAGGTGCTCCCGGATGGGAGTAGCTTATATAGGGGAGGGTACTTCCGGTTTTGGAAGTTGCCAGTGCCAGCACCTGAAGGTATCTATATAACCCATTAGTAATGACTATGTCGCTCTGTGTCCCGTGATGTACGAGAAAGAAATATATATATATATGGGGACCATCTACATATACTTTCAGAATACAGTATATATTCTTACAAATCTTCAGTACAAATCTTCCCTATCTACGAGGAAAAAAAAAAGGGGGGGGAGAAAAAGAAAAAAAAAGGGGTGCTGCCCTATTAGCTTATAGAACGGATCGGATATTATTCTACTAGAGAGGGGAAAAAACAGTTATGTTCACTCCAACACAGCTAAACAGTGGTAGAACTTCCCTTAACCTAATTTGGAAACTCAGATGAATGTCGAAACTTGGACCAAACGGACCAAGTATGAGAGAACTGTTCTTCTCTTCCCATTTCCCGCGCCAACAGACCTTCCAGATCTCTAATATAGTCCATTTCAATTGCCCATTCCCCCAGGGAGGGTACTCTCGTTGATTTCCAATGTCGTGGAATGACTGCTCTGGCTGCAGCGAGGAAGTGTCTAAGCACATCCTCCTTCGCTTTCTTTAAAGATCCTGGAATCATAGTTAAGAGAGCCACTCTGGGTGATGCGTGGATAGTTGTATCCACTAGTTTTCCATATAGATCAAAGATATATTTCCAAAACCTTCTCACTGGGGGACAATCCCACCAGTAATGGAGCATATTTCCCTTTGACTCATGACAACGCCAACAGATATCAGATATATCCTGGTTAAATTAATGGAGGGTAGAGGGGCACCTATACCATATACTCACCAGTTTATATCCCTTCTCTTGAGTTTTTGTAGTTATTGACATTTTATGAATCAAAATAAAGCTTTTTTACCAATCCGATGTAGTTAAAGTCTGTTGGAGGTCTTTTTCTCATTTCCGTGTGTATAGGGGAAGATCTGAATGGATTGATAACAGCAGAATAGAGTATAATGCTGAGACCGAGTGTGATATTGGCTCCTCTTGCAAAAGCAGACATTCAAAGGCAGTTGGTTTGGCATAGATATCTTGTTTTGATGGAATAGATCGTATATAAAATAAAGCTTGATGCCTCTGTAGCCAATGTGTAGGATTATAAGAGAGCATCGTAGATGAAGAGGCTACCGTTAATAATGGGTCCGACTGTAGGACTTGAGCAATTCTTCTATGTTCCCGTTCATACCAAGGGCCAAATACAGTTGAGTGTAAGGCTGGAAAAAAATCGGGTGTTCCAAAGAAGGGGGTCATGGGGCTCAATTGTTTTGATATTTTATAGATGGGTATCATGCGATCCCATATATGTAGTGTTTGCCTAGTAAGATCTGCTGGAATTGAGAGGCCTTTTCGTAGAATAGACGAAGTCCACGGAAGGGCACAGAGATCTATAGGGTTTATGTGTCCTTCTAATTGTACCCATAGCTTAGATGAGGAGTGGTGGAACCAATCTATAATACGTGTTAATATGGTCGCTTTATGATAGATAGAAACATCTGGTACCCCTACCCCACGTTGGTTTTTCGGAAGGGATAGTGTCCCAAAGCTAATTCTAGGTTGAGCTGAATTCCATATAAACTTCGAAAATAGCCAATGGATTTTACGGAAGAACAAGGCCGGGAGATGGATTGGAATAGTATGAAACAGATATAGAAGGCGAGGGAGTATATCCATCTTAAGGGTATTAATTCTACCAAACCATGAAAGTCTCTTAAATGCATAAGATGTCAAAGCGATTTGAACTTTATAGAGCATCGGGAAAAAACTTAAGAAGTATAATTGTGATGTTGAAGCTGGTATATTAATCCCTAAATATCGAACTGACACTGGACAGGTCCTGAAAGAAAAGTTCTTCGATATTCGCTTGATGTTTGTTTGCGATAAGGATATATTAAGAAGTTCCGATTTACTATAGTTGACTTTAAAATTACTGACTTCACTAAATCTCTGAAATTTTAGGAGTATAGAGGGAAAAGAGGTATGGGGTTTTGTTACAAATAAAAGCAAATCATCTGCAAAAAGAGCCAATTTTGCATGTAGAGGACCTACCTGAATGCCTGTAATATTTTGGTTTTGTCGCAATGCGTTTGCCAGATGTTCCATCGTAATAACATACAACAGAGGCGACAATGGACAACCCTGACGTGTTCCATTGGAAATAGGGATAGCAGGAGACAAAGATCCATTCACCCTAATTCTAGCTGATGGTGATAGATATAAGGACATAATCTGTGCTATCATATAGGGACCAATGCCAATCTGTTGAAGAGAAGATCGTAAAAACTTCCAACTAACACAGTCAAACGCCTTTTCAGCATCAACCGTTAGTAGGCAAAGAGGAATACCTTGGGTACGGGCATAATCTGTCAGCAGGAGGGCTTTAAGCGTGTTATCTCTAGCCTCTCGACTGCTGACAAAGCCAACCTGGTCCAGATGTATTAGTTGGGGCAATAATGGTTGTAGGCGACTAGCTAAGATCTTAGCAAAATTTTTTACGTCGACCCCAATTAAAGATATAGGTCTGTAATTTGCACATAGAGAAAGATCCTTTTCTGGTTTCGGGATAAGTGAGATATGTGCTTCCATCGTTTGTGTAGTAAAAGTAGACCCATTCGCTATGGAATTAAATACCTGAGTCAAAAAAGGAGTGAGAAGGGGTGCAAAGTGCTTATAAAATTTAGGCGTAAAGCCATCAGGGCCTGGACTTTTACCCACTGGAGTGTTAGCAATAGCCTTAGCGACCTCTTCCTCAGTAATTGGGGTTTCTACTTCTTCTATCGTGTCTTCATCCAAGGAAGATAATGAAGTATCTGCTATATAGGATTCCACATTATCCTCTTCAGTGACAGGTGAGCTTAGTAGTTGGTGCGGGGATATATTGTAGAGAGACTGATAGAAATCGCTGAATGTTTTCATAATTAAGGAAGGTGAAGATATAATTTCTCCATTTGGTCCCTGAAGCTGTGAAATAAAAGTAGGAGTCCGTTGTGGATTTAAGGATCGAGCCAACGACTTCCCACATTTATCGCTAAATTTGTACTGATATAGTGCCAATTTACCCGCATATGAACGGGCCGAAGATTCATACAAGTTGCCCAAACACATCCGAGCGGAGGCAACCTCCAGTAGTGTTTCAGTCGTATTTGAGCATTTATGTTCTATTTCTAAAGTTCTAAGCATTTGGACCGCCATTGTAATATCTGCTAATCGCTTCCTTTTCAATCGGGCACCTAATTGAATAAAAGACCCTCTCAAAAGGGTTTCAGGGCCTCCCATTGAATGGGAAGTGCGGTAGAGTCTAAGGCATGGTCAGCCAGGAAATTTGAGATAGTTTCCGTAATATAAGTAGAACATTCTGGATCTGCCAGTAATGCATCATTCAGACGCCACGTCCATTCTCTAAATGGAACCAAAGGAATTTTAAATGTCAGAAAAAGAGGTGCATGGTCTGACCAAACCATAGTGCCAATATCACATGTTGGTGACCAGTCAAGACAGTTATGGTCCACAAAAAAGTAGTCAATTCGACTATAGGATTGATGGACCGGAGAGAAATAAGTGTAATCTCCAGATTTAGGATGCAATATCCTCCAGACATCTATTAATTGGTGGTCGTATAGGATACGCTTCAACATCTTCAACCTAGATAGTGGAACTGCAGTTCTTGATGAAGAGGTATCCAACTGCGGGTCCATTGGAAGATTAAAATCACCACCCATAATGAGTCTCCCTTCCATGAAACCAAACAATGTTTCCAGATATCCCATCGCTGTTTGACTTTGGTTAGTGTTTGGCAGATATACATTTGCCGCTGTAAATTTAATTCCCCAAAGGGAAAACTTAACAAAGACGTACTGTCCCTGAGGATCTGCTAAATAGTCCATTAAGTCAATAGGCAAGGTTTTGTGAAAAGCAATAGAAACTCCTTTAGCCTTCTGAACAGGATTAGTACTATGGAACCACCGATTAAAGTATTTGGTGGAGCAGGTGGGAAGAGAATCAGTCTGAAAGTGAGTTTCTTGTAGGAAAAGTAAATTGACTTTATTATTTGTGCATTTGATACAAGATTTGCCCTCTCTTAGAAGCAATATTTAAACCTTTAACATTATAAGAGCATATATTCAAGAGTGGTTGAGTCACCATTGTAACAGCCATGGTGGAGAGATGAGAAGGAGCAAAAAAAAATAATTAATAATTAATAATAAAAAAAAATTATCTCCCCGAAAAAAGGGACACTCCAGGAAAAAAAAAAAGAAAGAAAGAAGGGGGGGGGTAGGTGTGTGTTGCAGGGAGACCCTAATGTGCCTGAAAGACGCAGAGCACTGTGTGATACACCACACAATAGGCACTAACTGTGCCTGTCCTATGTAGGGGGTAAACAAGGAGAAAAAAATATATACAAAAATCAAAAATCAAAACCACGAGATGTGTTCCCTGCAACATAGCAGACATAGTAACATCATTCAAAAAAAAATGAATTCAAAAATAAATAGACCCAATTAATTCTCAAGTTGTTTTAAATGCAATATATAGACCATCGCCCCTTTGAGCGGGTAAGTTAAGGTACATACTAAAACATATTATTTCCTAATTAAGCTCAAATGGAAAGAAGAAAATAGGGGGGAAGGGAGAAAATAAAAAAAAAGGAAGAGGAGGGGGGGGAGAAAGGGGGGGAGGGATACTTATGAGGGGAGAAAGGAAAAAAAACATATATATATATATATATATATATATATATATATATATATATATATACATACACATACGAGGAATACACATATTTCCAAATTTAAGAGGAACAAATTATTTCATCTTCTCCTCTCCTCCCCCTCCCCCCCCAAAAAAAAATAAATATGAAAATCAAATCAAATCTCCATATTATGCCCCATACACACGATCGTTTTTCTTGCCATTTTTTTTCTTGCCGTTTTTCACGTCGTTTTTTTTCATGTTTCCTCTCAAGCCTGTCTTGCGTACACACGATCATTTAAAAAACCGATCAAGCAAAGCGCAGTGACGTACAACACGTACGACGGCACTATAAAGGGGAAGTTCTGTTCGAATGGCGCCACCCTTCATGTTAGTAAAGTTTGTTGAGCGACGATTCGCTCTTTTCAGTCTCGTGCTTTTCAGTCCGTGACTGCGTGACGAATGTGCTATCTCCATTACGAACGCTAGTTTTACCAGAACGAGCGCTCCTGTCTCATACTTGATTCTGAGCATGCGCGTTTTTTTCACGTCGTTAAAGCATACACACTATCGTTTTTCACGTCGTTAAAAAAAACGACATGAAAAACGACGTGAAAAAAGAGAGCATGTTCGAAATTTTTAATGGCCGTTTTTCACGTCGTTAAAAATGCTCTGGAGCCTACACACGATCATTTTTAATGGCCATTTTTTTTAATGGCATTTTTAACGGCATGAAAAACGATTGTGTGTATGGGGCATTAATCTCAAGGTAAGTCATAATGGCTTTAGCGGGAGAAAAAAGGATGAGGGGAAGAGGGAAAAAAGGGAAGGGGAGAAAGACGGAGGGGGTGAAAGGAGGATGGGGAGAAAGGGGACGGGGAGAAAAGAGGAGAGAGGGGAGAGGAGAAAAGGAAGGGGAAAAAGGGATGAGGAAAAAGGAAAGGGGAGAAAAAGAAGGGGAGAAGGGGGGGACATTTAAAAAGTCTTTATTCATGTGTCCAAAAAAATCAAACTTTATTCTAACTAACTGGACTCATTATTAGCATCTTGCGGCCCAGGTTGAGATCTAACACTTCCTCGTTGTTGAGTGGCGGTAACGACTAATCTTCCTGGTTGGCGATGCTCCTCAGGAGGGTCAAGCCAATTTGGAATAAAAATATGATCCTGCTCAAGAAAATTAAACAACGCTGAGAGATGCTCCGGATCAGAAAGGACAAACTTCTCAGATCCACGTGTTACTTGAATACTAAAAGGGTGACCCCAAGTATAAGTAGCACCTGCTTGACGAATTAAATCTAATAAAGGACGGACCATCCTTCGCATATAGAGTGTATTCAGACATAATTTTTGCAGCGCTATGCGTGGCTTTTTGTGGAACCATAAAAAGGCAGACAGCGCCTTGTGGATTTTCTGCACATCAGAGTGCTTTAGTAGGAGAGGTATGGTCTGCATTGGATAGAGTAGTCGTGCAAATGACACCATTTTGAAGAGGTGCATCTCCCAAAGAGCGAGAGGGAGAGGGTTGCCCAAGCTTCCAACTCCATCACAATTTTATTAATTAGAGGCAGGTAGTTGAGACCGTATAGAGAGGAAGGTTCTCGGCCTATATGGATACCCAAATAGGTGATGTGCTGTGCCGCTAATGTAAACGGGGATGATAACCTCACTTTTGTCAAAATGAATTCTAAAGCCGGAGCTGAGTCGAAAGGCCGCAAAGAGTTCCTGTATTTTGTCAAAGTCTGAAAGAGGGTTGGTGGAGAATAGTAATATGTCGTCTGCGAATAGGGCGGATCGGAAGGTTTGGTTGCCCATAGCAATACCACTGACTCCGGCTGGCGAGTTGAGTATCCTGGATAGAGGCTAATTGCTATATTAAAAAGTAGAGGGGAGAGGGGATATCCCTGTCTTGTTCCCTTTGTCAGAGGGATTGTGTCTGAAACAAAATCGGGAGTGACGAGGCGAGCTGTGGGGAACGCATACATTTGCTGTAGAAAATACATAATCGGGCCCGAAAATCCAAATGCGTCCATTACTCTGAATAGCCACAAAAAACTGATGTCATCAAATGCCTTTTCGGCATCGAGTGAAATGATGGCAACATCTTGGTCAGGGTGTGATTTGGCATATTCCAGCACCATCAGGACCTTACGGATGTTTAAGGTGGTGGATCATCCTGGGACAAAACCAGATTGGGATGGGTGGAGTATAGAGGGGAGTAAAGGAGCTAAGCGTGAGGCTATTATTTAAACGAGAATTTTAACGTCCACATTGATCAAAGAGATTGGGCGATAGAAACCCGGGCCACCATCCCACATAGCGGTGAATACATGTTTCAGAGTGTCAGGGATAAAATCTTTAGTCAATTTATAGAATTCGCCCGTATATCCATCTGGGCCCAGGGCTTTGGCTGAGGCTAGAGGTTGAGGCTGAGGCTGAGGCTAGAGATTTAATAGTCAGCTGGATGTCTGCTAAGAAGATGGGAGCATTGAGTGCTTCTAGGTGAGTGGAATCGAGTCTAGGTAGGCGAACCTTAGCAAGTAAGGCCTCCGCTGTGGTCTGATTAGTCAGGTCCTTAGAATATAGGGTCTTGTAATAGTCAGAGAGTAGTTTACTGATTTCTGCAGGTGAGGTAAAAAGGATTTTTTAAGGTAGAAATGTGGGTATGTCTCCTTGGACCTAAGCAAAGCTTAGCCAATAGTTTGCCTGCCTTGTTGCCAAATCTGTGAAAATGTAAGGTAGAGTAAGACATCTTAGATGCTTCTTGCTGTTCTGCCCATAGATCAAAACTATGTTTGGCCTGTTGCCAGGCTCTAATGTTATCAGGGGTGCGGTTCAGCATTTGGTGTTCGTGTGCTGAGCGTAGAGCTTCACTGGCTTTCATATATGGTTGCCGAGAGTGTCTTTTAAATTGAGTAGTGTACAATATAATTCATCCCCTTAGGAAGGCTTTACCTGCTTCCCAATAGAGGTTAGGGTCAGTGATGTGAGCCCCGTTAGTAGAGGTGTATTCTGCTCAGGCTTCATATAGCATGTGGCGAAAGTACTCGTTGTCAGCTAGATGCGAAGGAAAGCGCCCCGTGGGTGAGGGGGAAGAGGATTTCGTATTTGTCAGCTTTACAACAATTGGGCTATGGTCCGAAATTCCCGCATCTCTGATTTCCGTGCCGTATAGTGCCAATAATAATGCAGGGGAGGCAAAGAAATAATCGATGCACGAAAAGGAATAATGGGGGGGGGGGCGAATAAAAGGTAAAATCTCAAGCAGTCGGATGTGTTTGTCGCCATATGTCCACAAAATGCATGGATGTGATGGACTGGGCTAGAAGAGTAGGGTCGGCAGGTAGGGAAGTAGAATTTCTTGGTACACGAGTGTAAATATTGGTGCGGTCCTCCAATGGGGACATAACAGAGTTAAAATCTCCGCCTACTAAGTGAAGGGCTTCAGGGGCAGTCAATATCCAGGATACCATATCTTGAAAAAAAGAGTATCAGGAGAGTTAGGAGCATAGCTGTTACTGATAGCTATGTCTTTAGTGGCTAACGTCATATGCAGTGTCATTTTGCGGCCAGACGAATCAGTCCGTACATCTCGAATAGTATTTCTTAAATTCTTGTGGATCAGTATAGCCACTCCAGCTTTGAGGCCTATTGCCGGAGCACCATACACATCACCAACCTATAGTTTGCGAAGACGGGTTAAATCGTCTGCAGACAGGTGGGTCTCTTGAAGTAGTACTACATCCACCGAAGGAGCTTTAAGTGTCTAAGGATGGACATGCGTTTACTTTGGGGGTGAAGCTCCTTGACATTCCAGGAAACAATCTTTAGGTGAATCCCATCAGTTCGAGGAGCCACGTCTGTGACAAAAGAGAATAGAGAAGCAGAATCTTAAAATAAGGCCTCCCGTCAGGCATTGTGCCTTCCATCTGAGAGTCACCAAAACATTGTGGGCCACCTGAGGGTACAGTTACGAAACAGGTAATTCTGATCAACAAATAAAAAGAGCTGAAATAGAAAAAGAACAAAAACAAAAGAAAAAAAACAGTGAGGTGAAGGAGCCACCTAATACCTAGTGCGAACTTTTTTCCACATTGGAGCTAACATACATGCAGAGCTCCCGCCAGGCGCTTGCTCCTTTCCTAGGGGTGAAGAGTAAGCTTTGGTTGGGGGAGAGGGGAAAGGGGAGGTGGGGGAGGACAACCATAGGGAATAGAGGGGAAGGACAGGGGAGGGGATGGGGGGTAGGGAGGGGCCCACTGAAAGCTGGGCCAGGGGACAGGCTCAGAAGAGCGAAAATGTGACTCAGGGTTCAACCCGTAAGGGGAGCAGGTAGCTGGCTAGCGACATTGAGCTGAGAGGTACCCACCTAGATATTCAGCATTGCAGGTTCATGACAAAACAAGTGTAAAACCAAGAACAAAAAACAGTTAATGAAATGGTTATAGCCCAGAAAATGTAACAGGGAGTTCAGAGGGAAAGAAGAGAAAGGGTAGAGTTATCTGTCTCCTGTGTATTTTTAGCAATGTGAAAGTTACGGGAGTCTTTCAGCAAATTCCTGGGTGGTCCTCCTGGTTAGTGAAGCGACCACGTTTATACAGAGGCTTAACCTCCCTGGCGGAATGATTATGTCAGATTTTTGATGCTGAAAGCGGTACCATTATTTTGCATGGAAATTTGGCGTTTTATATTTTAGGCCTGTAATTCTTAGGAATAACTCACTTAAATCTGTCCAAACAAGTCTAGTAGACATCCCGGGTATGATAAAGTTTGAAACACAAAATCATTAATTATAATATAATAAATAACTATAAATAATTATAACAAATAATAATATAATAATAATAAAAATTATTCAATAATGTAATCAAATCAAAAACACTGAAATTTGCTCAGTTACAGAATTGTCGCTGTCATTACTTTCAGTGTTTGATGACGAATTTCCCCACAAATCACTATCGCTCAATTCTGCAAGCTATTCTAATTTATTATCGCTGTTTTCTAGCTGTCTAAAACCACTTTTGATGTGAAGGGACGCTTTTTGGTTGCTATGGACAATCTCCAGTTTTCAGGCAGAAAGAAAAGTATTTATAATATAAAACTACATGCAGGGCACTGGACAAACCACTAGGGACAAAGGGGATGTGTATTTATTTGATACAGTACTGTAATCTGTAAGATTACAGTGTACTGTATCTATACTGTGTTTTCTACTTTTTGAATTTGGCGCCGAACTCCGTCCCTGTGCGTCGCAACGCTCGCAGGGAACGGAGCTCGGCACTGTGAATCGAGCGAGACACGGTGGCTCGCAGATCACAGCGGGGAGACATCGCAGGATCCAGGGGACAAGGTAAGTAACATCTACATGGATCCTGTGATGCAATCCCGAGTGTGGCTCGGGGTTACCACTTTTGGTATGAAAAATTCACCCCGAGCCACACTTGGGAATACCACTCAGCAGGTTAATCATTGTTGTGTTGGCATAGCAGATGAAGCCTTGGTGCATTTTGAAGAAGAGCCATAAGTAGAGTTGGAGTGTTCTGTTTCCATGCCAGAGGTACTGTTGATGTAGTGCTCCGCATCATCCAGGGAGGTAAAAGTAAGATGTTCTCCTGTACGGAATTGGACATGCAGAACAGCTGGATATGCTAGGGGGAACTTAACTTGATTGCTGTATAGCCCTGAACAGATCGGTGAGAAGGCCTTGCGTCGTTTCATTACTTCCACTAATAGTCCGCAAATAGCAGTAGATTTGCATCATCAACGGATGGGGAACACGAACGGTGAAACTTTTGCATATTGGCATTTTTGTCGGCATAGTTGAGATATCTGACAATTACTGGACGGGGTTTGGTGCAATTTTCTGCATATTGGCCAATGCGGTGGGCACATTCAATAGTGCAGGGGATGCAAAGGCCTAGTTGTTCAGGAATTACTTTAGCGCAAAGATTCGTGAGCTAAGCATTGGAGGGGCCCTCTCCCACCACTGATAAAAGTTATTTTGCGGTGAATCCGTTGCAGGGACCACTTTTATCTGAAAGCCGACCGCCCGCTGAAGAAGAGAATACCGGGGTTATAGCAGCTAGCTGCTGCCATAACAATGATATTCCTCTTCAAACAGCCGATCTATAACGACGGCAGGCGGTCGACAAGTGGTTAACACATTTCCTAGCTTCATAATCACTTCATCAGGAGTGGTGTATACCAGTATTAATTTTGCAGCAAATTTTGATTTAGTGTTATGCCGTGTACACACGAGCGGTTTTCCCGTCTGAAAAAGTCTGATGTGAGCTTTTGAAAGGAAATTCCTACCGTGTGTATGCTCCATCGGACTTTTCCTGTCGGAATTTCCGCCAGAAAAAGTTTGGAAGCAAGTTCTCTATTTTCCCGATGGAAAAAATTCCTATCGTAAAAAACATTTGTCTGTATGTAATTCCGACGCGCAAAAAAACACGCATGCTCAGAATCAAGTACAAGACGGGAGCGCTCGGTCTGGTAAAACTAGCATTCGTAATGAAGATAGCACATTCGTCAGGCTGCAATTTATTGGATCTTTTAATTCAGCGCATTCTTTTGTTCTTTATAATGGTAGAATAATGAAGCTGTTTTGCTGCTGATATTCACACAGAGTTCTGACAAACGTATTTCTTTATTATTTCTCGTGATCTCATGAATAATCTTTTTGGTTTTTAAAGCCAGATCTCCATAATAATGTTTAGAATATTTTTTTATCGTCAACTTTTTTTTATTTATTTTTTACTTTTAATCAAGATCTCCTGTTTTTTTGATTTTAAAATTATTTTCTAGTGATCTCCATATATTTTTTTTGTGAGTGTCAAGTTACCACAACATTATTATATTGTATTTTTTAACCGTAAGGAGGTTGGTTGGTGTCCTTTGTTAATTTGACATTGTATTTTTGAAATGTACCTGCCTACTCACAAACAAACTGTCCTTTTTAAGAAAAACACATAGGCAAGTATTTCATGAAAAAAAAATATCCATTTATTCTGGCTCATAACAAAATAAAGAGGAAGGCAACGCTGGAGAAACTGCTAGAATTTGCAAAGCCTTTGTATCCCAGGGCAGACATCAAGTATTTGAAAAATAAAATTGGTAGCTCTAGGAGTCCATACAATAGGGAGTACAATCTGGTCCTGGACTCCCAGAGATCATCAACAGCAGCAGATGACATATATGTCTCCAGTCTGTGGTACTACAAAAGCCTGCGTCTTCTGTCAGACCAGACTAAACCCAGGCCATCACTTTCTTGTCTTTCCTGCAGCCTTCCCTGCAGCCTTCCCTGCATGCTTCCTTGGAGCCTGTGGCTCTGTGGACTTGTGGCAGGAGGAGGAGGAGGTGGAGGAGGATGGACAAACTCTGAAAGGTGGGTATTTGCAGAAAGTTGGCCCATCAACCCCTTATTTAGGGTCTGTAAAATTATGTTCTCAGAGAGGAGGCGTTGGCCCTCCTCCATTTTCTTTATTTTTGCAGCGACTATGCAGGCATAGCCCTCTTGAACGGTGGGGGGTCTCTTACGGTCGCATGAGCATCCCGAATGAGGGCATGTGCTGCCTCATCCAGGTTCCTACCCCTCCTGGGCCTTTTTGTTGTAAGGCGGGGGAAGGCATCTGGAATTGGGTCAGGCCACTGGGCCCGGCCACCTCCTGGCTGCCACTTACCCCTGCCACTTCCTGCCTGCCACTTTCCAGACCCTCATCCTGGCTGAGGTCTTCCTGTGAATAAAAAAGGGACATAGTTTTAGTTTTTGGTTAATCAATCACACACCATTTTCAGCTCATGACTGTTGCAAATTGAATGTTAATAAATAGAAAAGACTATCATTCTGACCCCAGCATTTTTCATTCATGTCCCAATCATTTTTGGCGAGAGGCGCCTCTGGGTGTAGCAGTATTAAAACAATTTATTAGGCAGTGAACAAAAGCCACTCACATGTTGTTGGTAAAAAACAAGCATGTAGAACTTCCCAATCAGGGGAAAGGAGGGATCATCAGATGTGTCAGTCCACTTCTCTTCCTGCTGGGGCGCAAGGGTGCTCTGGATTCGCTCGCACTGCTGACAGATGTATAGAAGAGGCTAGCTGCAATGGAGGAGGAAATCCAAAGCGAGGCTTGGAGTGCGATGGTGTAGCAGGTGAGGGGTGCTGACGTCACTGGAATGCGACGCGTTTCGTGAGGTACAGGCTGCGAGTGACGTGGCAGTCGCACTCCTTTATCAAGCTTATTACCTCCTCCGATGCCAGTTCCAGCAATGTCTCCTCTCAGCTTCCTCCTCTCCGAGGACTACACCCAGAGGCGCCTCTCTCCTTGTGTTTTTCCCGCAGAACTGGAACATGGTCTCTGTTCCCCTTTGACGGCAGCCCTGGGAGTGTAACTTTAACCTCTGATATACCCTTCACCTCCAGTACTTGGACTTTTAACTAACTTTTCACCTAAGTCTACTAGCTGTGTCTATCACTATGTACACTTAGTTACTATATTGTTTGGATATTTGAGTCTCTGGTATTTTTGCGCATTTTTACTTGTATAACAATCATTTTTGGCCACTACTGTCTATTGATATGTAAAACACTTTTTGTTCAAACATAAATTTCTTATCAATAATAACATCTAGTTAACATAATTATTTTTAGGACAAGAAATATGTTGAAAAATACTATACCTGACTCAAGCTGGGCTCCTTCAGTTCTTCCAGGTTGGAAGGCCCAGGTTGGTCATCGGAATCCTCAGCTGGGGTGCAAGGAAGGGGGAAGGAAGTGTAGAAAGTGATGACCTCACTTCAGTCTGGTCGTCCAGAAAACGCATTTTGTTGTAATACCACAGACTGGGTACATACACGTCCTCTGCTGCTGCTCCTGATCTCTGTGAATCCAGGACCTTATTACGCTCCTTCTTGTATGTGCCCCTCAAGTTACCAATTTTCTTGTCCACAAACTGAAAGTCTGTGTTGGGGACCTCCGTCTTCACAATCTGCAGCAGTTTCTTCAGCGCTGCCTTCCTAGCTGGTTTGTTTTTATGGAGGGGGTTTCTGATTTCCCACAAACCGGGCAGCTCCCTGTACCTGTCAATGAACTCGCTCAAAAACTCTGGCTTTTTAAAAGGATTCATTATTTCTGCAAGACAAAACACAACAGAAAAATACTAATGTCAGGCTATACTCTCATAATCGTATTCCAATATAGGCCTCAATCTAGAAGCAGTATAGACCACTGATGCCCCAAGTTAAAATCCTACCTTCGTTATCACGATCGGCACTTCCTCCACTCACAGATCGTACGTTCAACGCACGCGCGTTACGCTTTATATACACTGCGAATGTGTGAAAATCCACCCGCGTCGCCTGCCCCTGGCATTCTTTCTAGTATATTCCCTGTCCCTTCTCTTTCGGCACGCAGTGGGAGAGACATGGTGGAGACACAGAAGGTGTGTGATAATACCAGTAACGAGGAGGAAAGCCCGGAGCCAGAAACATCATGATCCAGGAGGAGATATAAGGCCTCAAATACAGTTGCAATAAAAAGTATGTGAACCCTTTTGGAATGATGTGGATTTTTGCACAAATTGGTCATAAAATGTGATCTGATCTTCATCTAAGTCACTACAATAGACAATTACAGTCTACTTAAAATAATAACACACAAATAATTAAATGTTACCATGTTTTTATTGAACCCCTAGACTAATGAGACCTTCAAGAGCTAATTGGAGTGAGGTGTCAGCCAACTGGAGTCCAATCAATGAGACTAGATTGGAGGTGTTGGTTACAGCTGCCCTGCCCTATAAAAAACACACGCCAGTTCTGGGTTTGCTTTTCACAAGAAGCATTGCCTGATGTGAATGATGCCTCGCACAAAAGAGCTCTCAGAAGACCTACGATTTAAGAATTTTTGACTTGCAAAAAGCTGAAAAGGGTTATAAAAGTATCTCCAAAAGCCTTGTTGTTCATCAGTCCACGGTAAGACAAATTGTCTATGAATGGAGAAAGTTCAGCACTGCTTCTACTCTCCCTAGGAGTGGGAGTCCTGTAAAGATGACTGCAAGAGCACAGCGCAGACTGCTCAATGAGGTGAAGAAGAATCCTAGAGTGTCAGCTAAAGACTTACAAAAGTCTCTGGCATATGCTAACATCCCTGTTAGCGAATCTACGATACGTAAAACACTAAACAAGAATGGATTTCATGGGAGGATACCACAGAGGAAGCCACTGCTGTCCAAAAAAAACATTGATGCACGTTTACAGTTTGCACAAGAGCACCTGGGTGTTCCACAGCAGTAGTGGCAAAATATTCTGTGGACAGATGAAACCAAAGTTGAGTTGTTTGGAAGAAACACACAACACTATGTGTGGAGAAAAAGAGGCACAGCACACCAACATCAAAACATCATCCCAACTGTGAAGTATGGTGGTGGGGGCATCATGGTTTGGGGCTGCTTTGCTGCATCAGGGCCTGGATGGATTGCTATCATCGAAGGAAAAATTAATTCCCAAGTTTATCAAGACATTTTGCAGGAGAACTTAAGGCCATCTGTCCACCAGCTGAAGCTCAACAGAAGATGGGTGTTGCAACAGGACAACGACCCAAAGCATAGAAGTAAATCAACAACAGAATGGCTTAAACAGAAGAAAATACGCCTTCTGGAGTGGCTCAGTCAGAGTCCTGACCTCAACCCAATTGAGATGTTGTGTCATGACCTCAAGAAAGCGATTCACACCAGACATCCCAAGAATATTGCTGAACTTAAACAGTTCTGTTAAGAGGAATGGTCAAGAATTACTCCTGACCATTGTGCACGTCTGATCTGCAACTACAGGAAACGTTTGGTTGAAGTTATTGCTGCCAAAGGAGGTTCAACCAGTTATTAAATCCAAGGGTTCACATACTTTTTCCACCTGCACTGTGAATGTTTACATGGTGTGTTCAATAAAAACATGGTAACATTTAATTCTTTGTGTGTTATTAGTTTAAGCAGACTGTGATTGTCTATTGTTGTGACGTAGATGAAGATCAAATCACATTTTATGACCAATTTGTGCAGAAATCCATATCATTCCAAAAGGGTTCACATACTTTTTATTGCAACTGTATGTCCTTTGTAGAGATGGCGGAGATGGTGGACATCTTGAAGAGGACCGACTATGATGGGAAGCATGGACCGTACTCCAACCCTAATGTGAGAAAGGCCAAGATCATGAGTAAAGTTGTGAGAAGTCTGCACAGGAATTTTGGGGTACAACGATCCAAGGAGCAATTGAGGAAACGCTGGTCAGACCTGAAATTGAGGGAGCATGATCAGTACAGAAGGATCAAGAAACTGCTTAAAAAAAGTAAGTATTTGTCCTGTGTTCCTATTATTATTATTATTACTTGCATGTTGTTCCATGTGCTCTTCTTTACTGTTGTACAGTTAAAAATTACAACCTTCAGGTTCGTGGGCACAGTAATCGCTCGCAGTAAACATTGTTTGTTTGCCCACTAAATACAATGTTTTTGGCAGATGCAGGGTTAACTACATTTGGTCATGCCTATTTGTATTAAAAGAAATTTAGTACATTGTTGTCTAGATGTGTTTGTAACTAGAATGAAAGGCAAACTTGATTCAGTGTAAAGGAGAGGACACTCAGCAGCTGTTTACACATCTGGACCCAGGAGCACTAGTGTAGGACACCAGAACAACCTTTTTAGGGTGTCCCACACAGGTGCTCCAGTGGATACTTGGGGTGTCTCCATGTGTGAAACTCGGCCAAAAAAGGTAAGTATTCCAGCTTTGGTAAGGGAAAAAATCATGTCTACAGCTTGGAACAAAACAGACAATTGTACCCCACTTCCAAGCAATGTTTCATATTCTTATTTCTGGCCTCAAAATCTGTGTGCTAAGTATACATTTTGTTTTATTCTCATAGGGGAGAAAATACTCGGGACATCTGAGGACACCAGGAACCCCACACCTCAGAAAGAATGGCAACCTGAGGATGTGGAGGAAGGAGAGGTGGAGGAAGTGGTTAAAATTGTCACCACAACAGGTCAGTGTCTGAGACCACAGATTCAGGTAATATATGTATGCCTGCATATTTATAATACATGGTTTTTAATATTTTTTTTAGGTAATGTGCTGGTTGTGGAATAACAATCTCCTCATTTCACAAGTGCTAGTGCACAAATCCTAATCCAGGACATCATGATGTGGAATTGGGAAATAGACATCATAAGGAATAAACTCAATGATCTTGAACAAAAAATGAAGAACATGATTGATGTATTAGGAAGAATCTAAACATAATTCCCCCCCTTTTGTTTTTTTTTTGCCCTATTTCCACATATTTTTCTACATTTTAAAAGCCAAATTTTGAAGATGCACACAGTGTGTCAACATGTGCTATCTGCCATCACGGGATATCAATGTACGCGTTTTGTGGGTGCAACCCCTTCCTCGCAACTTAAGTAGGTGAGAGGAAGGGGTTTCATCTCCAAAACACGTCCATTGATCCCCCATGATGGGAGATAGCACATGTTGACATTAGGCATGGTATCAGGAAGGAAATCCCCATTTTGCCTCCAAATTTTTGTGCATCTTCAAAATTTGGCTTTTTCAGGGGTGACATCACCCCATCTGATGAAGGCAAGATCAACACAGTTTTGACATACTATAATGTCTGATATTGCATTCACTTTTTCTACGTTGAACTTTGCAAGTTCCAGAGTTGTGTATGTTATGGTTTGAAACGCCTGTTAAAGCAAAATATAAAACTAAAAATGTCAAACTTAATTAAACAAAGATGTATTTTTTTGTGGAAATTTTTTTTATAACACACATGTGAGTGTGCACGGAGTAAAAAATGTTATGCTCAACAATGTGTGGCTTCTTCTTTCAATGCTCAATACCATTTTTTTTGTAATTTGGTGTTTACAGTGACAATGGGGGTAATTTAATAAAGCAAAATCCACTTGGCACTACAAGTGTACTAGGAGAACCTAGGAGACAGCTAAAAGAAACACAAGCAGTAAATCAAATTCAAGATGATTTCAGATAAAAATAATTTATTTTTAAAAATGATCAGAAATTTGCTGGCATAGCAATGGCCCCCCTACCCGTAAAATAGTCCATATATTTTTGGCGCACATCACGGGCGCTTTGGGGGGGCAAGTCAGGACGGCCAGCTTCCAGGGCCTTCAGGGTAGTTTCTGGAAGTCCGGCCTCAGGCCCAACTGAGGCAACATAATTATGAGTATTTTTCCTTAGAAAATTGTGAAGAATACAGCATGCTAAAACGATGTGGTTCAGTTTATACTCCGCCATATTTATAGATGTAAGGAACAGGCGGAACCAGCTAACCATTATGCCAAAGGCATTCTCCATGACTTTTCTGGCTCTGGCCAGTAATTAAAAACCCTCTTCTCCGGGGTGAGGGTCCTCTGGGGGAATGGCCTCATAAGATGTGCACCCAGACCAAATGCTTCATCTGCGACGAACACAAATGGGAGTCCTTCCACTTTGTCTTCAGCAGGTGGCAATGCCAAGCCACCACTCTGGAGACGTCGGGAAAACTCTGTTTGGGCGAAGACTCCACCATCCGACATCTGACCATTCTTCCCCACATCCACATATAGAAACTCATATTGTGCCGACACCACCGCCATCAACACTATACCATGAAACCCCTTATAGTTAAAATAGTATGACACCGAATGGGGTGGTGGCACGATGTGGACGTGTTTCCCATCTACTGCCCCTCAAAATGGGAAGCCACAGTCTGCTATTCCTGTGGCCTTGAAGGAAACCGTGGAGTCAAACCAGAAAAAAAATATTAGTACTTTTGCACATAACATTGCAAGCAGATTATACAAAAACATTCTTGGCCAACATCAGTATAACATTTATTTTAAGGAGTATTTAAAGACAAAAATATAAGGTCCACTTATTAGATTCCTCACCCCCTCTGATGGCCCATTGTAAACATTTTAGGGGGGTTCTAGCTGAATTTGGGACCCCAAAAAAAGCCTCTGGCACTCTGCCTGAATTTAAGGACAATAATAACATTTGTACACATTTTAGGGGGGGGGGGAGGATAAAGCACTACATTGGAGCTGACAAAATACATTGTTAAGTGACTAGGCTAGGTGTATATGGGCCCAGGAAAGCATACTGGAGAGGTTAGTGAAGGCAAATATGCATGTAGGCCAAAAAAGGAGCATTAAAAGCTTACAGCATGCATGGGGACAAAGGGGACATTCACAGTATATTACAATCCTGGTAATTAGGGAATGATGAAAGAAATACAATACATTAGCATACATTAAATACATAGAATGTGATGTTAAAGGAGAAAACTTACCTTAATATAGTCCTTCTGCAGGACTTGTATGATGGCAGAACAGGTCTCTGAGATAATGATCCCCAGAGCCTGGGGGGAGATGCCTGTCGAGAAAGGTCCTGCCAGACTTCTCCTTGTCGCCAAGTATCGCAACGTGGCAACTAGCCTTTGCTCGGGAGTGATGGTTTGCCACATGCAGGTGTCCTGCTTTGTGATATAAGGGGACAGCAAAGCCAACAGATGGTGAAAAACGGGGTCCGTCATCTGGAGAAAATTCCTAAAATCATCAGGATTATTCTCCTGGATCTCCCGCAACAAAGGAATATGACAGAATTGGTCACGTTGGAGCAACCAATTCTCCGTCCATGAACTCCTCACCCTGTTCATGAACTGGGCTTGGGTCAAAGCAAGAACCCCAACACCAAGACTCTGCACAGCACAACTCTACGACGAGTACGTAGCAGCAACATGGCTAGAAAACGGTTGGCTGGTCAGAACGAACTAACAGAACGCACTGAAGAACAGAAAGGCCTGTGAAGAGCGAGCTGAAAATCAGAAACGAGCGGACAAGAACGCACTGAAAAACAGATACAAACTCACTACACGCACTGAAAAACAGATACAAACCCACAAGAATAAACTGAACCGCAGTAACGATCTGAAAAGCACTGTGACGGGAGTCACTTTTGGGCGCAGGGTGACCAAGAAAATAATGAACCCTGAGAATATGATTGGATTACTTAAAATGGGACAGTAATATTCATTAACAATATCTCTCAAAAAATATGAAGATTTTATTCCCTGTACACTGTGAGGTCTATGACCAGGAAGTATAACTCCTAATATGGGCATTCCAGGAAGTTCAATGTAAGAGACCGACCGTCTATTGCTTATCGATTTTGCTTTTGTCTGGATAAGTAAATTGTGTTTAATCTTGTCTGAGGCAGCTTTCCCTTCACCTATTATTAAGTGTGCTAATGAACTCACCTGTTGTCTGCTAAGGGATGTATTGACACTCAGAATAATGTGTATTGGGGGCTCATTATGTAACCAGTGTGATATGTTGTGGGTGGATCCAGTTCATTGTTCATGTGGTGACTGCAGTATTCTCAAGTGTATACAAAGAGCTTGTATTCTTTTCAATAAAGAATATATAGAGTGAAGGAATTTGGACAGTTTCCAGAAACAGACTTTGTTCTCCAGTCCCGATAATTGATTAAAAGAAGAAATGAAGAGAGAGACTGGGCTCTCTCTTTGCGAACAAAGGGACTGTTATGGAGATCGTATGTCTGTTTGTAGGTAAGCACTCAAAGACAAAAATTAGAAAAATATAAATTTTAATAAGGCATTAGTTATAGAAGTGCAGAGTGCCAACATGTTTCGCAATAAGCGTCGTCAGGGCGCTGCATCCATCTATATTTGCATCTAATTGTGTAAAACATAAAAGGAATATATAAATAACATAGGTCAACAAATATATATTACATACAATAAGTTGCAATATTTAATCATTGTATAGGTTTTGTAGTGCCCTATCTACAATGGTAATAGTTCATTGGTAATGGTAATGGTAGTGCTTACAAAAATGGTAAGCACTACTATTACCATTGTAGATAGGGCACTACAAAACCTATACAATGATTAAATATTGCAACTTATTGTATGTAATATATATTTTTTGACCTATGTTATTTATATATTCCTTATATGTTTTACACAATTAGATGCAAATATAGATGGATGCAGCGCCCTGACGATGCTTATTGCGAAACATGTTGGCACTCTGCACTTCTATCCATCAATTACTACGCATCTACTACTGCATCATGGTCTTGTCTGTAACTATGACTATGTCATGTTTTAACTAATGCCTTATTAAAATTTATATTTTTCAAATTTTTGTCTTTGAGTGCTTACCTACAAACAGACATACGATCTCCATAACAGTCCCTTTGTTCGCAAAGAGAGAGCCCAGTCTCTCTCTTCATTTCTTCTTTTAACCTTTCAATAAAGAGTCTGATTCCTGTTTGACCCTCAATACAGAGCCTCGTCTCGTACTTGGGGGGGAGAATTATTTGTATGGCTTTGTTGTTCGGCTGATTGGAGTGTTCGATAGCTGCCTTTGTGTTCAGAAATGGAATGTCCTAAAAGGATTTAACCCCTTTCATACTCGGGGGGTCGTTACAATTGGTGGCAGCAGTGGGATTGTGCTTCTGTGCTGTGAACACATCCAAACCATCACCTGAATCCAAGGTCTGGATAGCAGGAGAGGAGAGGTACAGATACGTCCTCATGGAAGAGGAATTCCAAAGGAGGATGCGATAGATGCGGATACATCTCAAGGGACTAGTATCGATGCAGGTCTTGCTGGGATGATATGATTCTGTTCGCCTACAACTCTGGAAGAAAGCGCTAGCTCTCGAGCAGCACCACCAGGGAAAAAGTCTCACCTCCATCCATGTAAGGTACTGGTCGCAGTATGAAGTATGAATGCTGTTATTGTGGGAACAACAGACGCAGGAGTTGACAGCTGAGTTAAGCAGGCTGATCCAGGCAGAGATGCGGTTACACAAGAGTTACAGAGACCTCCGGTGGTATGTAGCCCAAGTGTGCCCATGGACAGCGGATAGCAGCCCCACGGAAGGCTTTGACTATGCTGGCCTGTGATTGTTGTATTGGAGGCTGTGCAGGGACCCTGACTTTGGGAGTGATCGGGAGTGGCGTTTGGAGGAAATAATGGAGCACAGAGAGCGAAGACTGAATGTCTCGGAAGTGCTCTGGGCACATGAAGATTTGGAGTTTCTGGCCGTTCAGGAATGGGAGCTGGAGATCGCCTACAGACAGCTGCTAGACTCTGCTCAGCAGCAGGGTGGGGCTCCCTTTGCCTGGGACTATCGGGAAATACCAGTTGACAACTCTGAAATCCTGGCTGAAGATTCGGCAATGTGGCAGAGTAATAGTGTGCTTTACCAACCTGCCCCTGCAGCTATGGACACGGAGGTCTTATAGCGGATGCAGCAAGTGCTGACTGACCTTGATGATCCTGTTTCTGCATGGGATGATCTTTGATGGAGGAATGTGCCTATCCAGCAGTATGCCAGTGAATCGGCAGTGGAAAATCTGGAGATTGCCATCCCCAAAGCTGAAGTGTTGACAACAGGGCAGAGATCTGCTAACCTCTGCCCAGCACTGATAGCATCTTCTGGGTTCCACGGACAGGAGATGGTGAACCTATATCCCCAGACACCAGTTGCAGAGACAGGGGATTTGATAGACTTTTCTGCTGAGGAAGAACAACCTGATGAGCCTCCAGCAGAAGAGCTGGTATCAGGGCTAAGCTTTACTGTGCTCTGCCCAGCACCAACAGCAGTATCTGTGGAGTTACAAGGAACTTCCCCAGCTGAAGCGCTGGTCACCGGACAGAGGGTCCAAGACCTCTGCCCCACACCTGTGGCAATTCCGGAGGCTCAGGGTGAGAAGGTGGTGATCACTTCCCAGCAGCAGATACAGGGGGAGAAGGGAGAGGAGGTGCTCGTCGTCCCTCCCCAACAGTCGGCCAGGGTGGAGGAAGCGGTCTTTCCTCCCCAGCAAAGATCCGTCCACCTGGGAGACAGTACCACACACATGTTGTCCCAGCAGCCAGATGAGGGAACAGAAAAGGAAGCAGTGAGCTCACCTCCCCAATGGCAGCTACACAGTTTGGGAGTGGAGGAATCCAGCCTCCTTACCCAACGGTTAGCCGAAGCGGATTATGTGGAGTCCCCAGCAGAAGTGCTGGCAACAGGGCAGAGTGCTACCAACCTTTTCCCAGCACCGGCAACAACTGTGGAGTTCCAGGGAGCCGGGGCAATTGGCCCCTCTATCCAGCGACAAGCTGATGTAGTGAAGCTGCTACTCCGAGCTGAATCACTGGCAACAGGGCAGAGCGCCGCTGGCCTCTGCCTAGCACCTACAGTGTCTCTACAGCTTCAGGAAGCTGGGGCGATCGGCCCCTCTGCCCAGCAGCAGACCGAGCCCCGGAATGTTAAAAATCACCCAGCTGAAGTGCTGGCAGCCGGACAGAGAGTCAATGAACCTCTGCTCCACACCTACTGGTGCCAACTACTTCTTGCAGCCAAGATTGGAGATCATGCGAACTGACTATGTGAGTTCACTTTGCCCGACTAACACATGTCCAAACCAGGTGGAGGTCTGGGACCTTGTTGGTCGACTTTTGATGGGGGACAAATGTGACAGACTCACCCGGGACAGAGGCTTTGGAGAGGACTGAATGCTAGCCTCTTGCCTACCGATCATGGGCCCCGGCATTTGGGGGGAACGGTGCTGTTTGTGAGCTGTATGCCTGGGGAACCTTGAGGTGGTGTTACTTTGGATTCAGGTCCATCACCCCCCAAGACACACAGACTCTGGGAACCCTGTATATGCCATATTAGAAAGACTGACTGATTCATACTGTTAGGACACATACTGTTAGGAGGTGCTGATGTCAACTCCAGCCACCTGTCTGTCTGTTGTCTGTTATAATGTAAATGAGTCTAGTGTGGCTTCTCTTTCACCCATTGTTGTCTGTGCTAATTGACCCTGCAATTGTATGAAGTAATTCTGTGTTGATATGTAGTAAGGAAGACACATTGGCTGCATAAGGGATTAGTTAATTAGTAGGGATGAGCCGAACACCCCCCGGTTCCAGCACCAGAACCTGCGAACGGACTGAAAGTTTGCGCAAACTTTTGAACCCGGTTAAAGTCTATGGAACTCGAATGTGAGAAATCAAAAGTGCGAGTTTTAAAGGCTAATATGCAAGTTATTGTCCCAAAAAGGGTTTGAGGACCCGGGTCCTGCCCCAGGGTACATGTATTAATGCAAAAAAAGTTTTAAAAACTACCGTTTTTTCGGGAGCAGTGATTTTAATGATGCTTAAAGTGAAAAAATAAAAGTGAAATATTCCTTTAAAAATCATGCCTGCGGGATGTCTACAGTATGCCTGTGAAGTGGCACATGTTTCCCGTGTTTAGAACTGTCCCTGCACAAAATGACAATTCTAAAGGAATAAAAGTCATTTAAAACTGCTTGCGGCTTTAATGTAATGTCTGGTCCCGGCAATATGGATGAAAATCATTGAGAAAAACGGCATGGGTACCCCCCCACCCCCAGCCCATTACCAGACCCTTTGGGTTTTGTATGGATATTGAGGGGAACCCCACACCCAAATTAAAAAAAGGCCCTATATACTCTGAACAGCAGTATACAGGCGGTGCAAACAAGACAGGTACTGTAGGTTTGTTCTTAAGTAGAATCTGTTTGTAATTTTGAACTGGTACATTTTTAAAGTGTAGCTCCAGCCAAAAAATCTATTTTTAAGCTTTTTGGAAAATATAGAGAAGGGTTATCACCCCCGTAACATTTGTTTTGCTGTCTGTGCACCTGTTCAGAAGATTTCATCTCACTTTCTGTCCCAATGACAATTGGATTTTGAAAATTTGGGGTTTTTAGTGAAACAAGGAACTCTTACAGGAGAGAATTTCCCTTCCTACGGGTAGATTTCCTCTCACTTCCTGTTGTCTCCTTCCGTTTGCAAGTAGGAGTCGTTTGTAAGTTGGATGTTTGAAATTAGGGGTCTGCCCTATAAACTCTGCAGAAATTTGGACCTTAGGTGTTGCCACAACACTGTAAGCCCTCACAGTTACTTTTGGTGGGCACAGAAACGGGCCCTGCTGTGAGATATTAGATCAATAATTGTAATTACATGCCCCTATTGAACAAGGGCAGAAAAATTGGGCCTTAGGCACTGGTGCTGGTGCCACAACACTGCAACCCCTCACAGATACTCTAGTTGGAGCGCAGGAATGAGCCCTGCTGCAAAGTATTGCAGCAAAAATTGTAATTACACGCCCCTGTTAAACAGGGGCAGAAAAATTAGGCCTTAGGCACTGATGCTGGTGCCACAACACTGCAACCCCTCACAGAAACTCTAGTTGGAGCACAGGAATGAGCCCTGCTGCAAAGTATTGTAGCAAAAATTGTAATTACACTCCCCTGTTAAACAGGGGCAGAAAAATTGGGCCTTAGCCACTGGTGGCGGTGCCCAGAACCAAAAATGTTCCTACAAGCTATCAGCATGATCATTGAGAAGGAAGAGGATAGTCACTCAGCATAACAGGCTAGTCACTCAGCATCAGCATAGGCAGTCTTGAAGGGATCTGACGTTCCAAAAAAATTAGGTGCTTGGTAGCTGGTGGTGATCCAAGATTGATTCATTTTTATGAAGGTCAGCCAATCGACCGAGTCAGTGGACAGGCGCACCCTGTGATCGGTTACAAAGCCTCCAGAAGCACTGAATGTGCCTTCCCGAAAGAACACTGGATGCAGGACAGGCCAGTAGCTCAATTGCATACTGTGCAAGCTCTGGCCAGTGATCCATCCTCAAGACCCAGTAACCCAGAGGATTTTCGGTGGGAAAGGTGTCCAAGTCTGATCTTGCCCCTAGGTATTCCTGCACCACGTAAAACAGACGCTGGCGATGGTTGCTGGAACCGATCAGACCTTGGGGCTGTGGACAAAAAAATTGTCTGAACGCATTGGTCAGACGGCCACCTTCTCCACTGCTCCTTCTGGGACTGACCAAAGCCTCAGCAACACGTTATCCAGGACCAGGAATTTGTAACCTCCCAGGCTCTGGGAACACGTTGTACAAACCTTTCTGCAAGGCCTCCCGAAGATGTTTCATCCATTGCTCCCTCTGCAATGGCAAGATAAGGTCCACAACCTTACCCTTGTAACGTAAATCAAGGAGGGTTGCCAGCCAGTAATGATCCCTCTCCTTGATACCATGAATACGAGGATCCTTCCGTAAGGCTTTGCAGGATAAGGGAGGCCATGCAGCAAAGGTTTGCTGAGGCATTCGGTCCGGAGTCCTCTGGGCCACTAAGGACGACGCGATCCGCAGTCACCTCCTCCCAGCCACGTACGAGTCCATGGGTTTCTTAGGACTGTAATTGATGCCTTGAAGACTGCTGCTGATGCTGAGTGCTAGGCTCCACCTCCATGCTGACACAATCCTCCTCCTCCTCCTCCTCTTCCTGTGTGATAGGCGGGCCAGCAGGAACAATGTCTGGATAAGGGGGCCTTTAGAGGTAAGGAAGTCCTCCTCTTCCTCCCTCTGTTCTGCCTAAAGTGCCCTGTCAATTATTCCACGCAGCGTGTGCTCCAACAGGTGGACAAGAGGGACAGTGTCACTGATGCATGTACTGTCACTGCTCACCATCCTTTTGGCCTCCTCAAATGGTGACAGGACAGTGCATGCATCCCTGATCATGACCCACTTGCGTGGCAAAAAAAACTCAAGCTCCCCTGACCCTGTCCTTGTGCCATATTGGCACAAATACTCATTGATGGCCCTCTGCTGCATGTGCAGCCGCTGCAGCATGGCCAAAGTTGAGTTCCACCTGGTGGGCATGTAACAGATTAGGCGGTTCATGGGCAGGTTAAATTCCTTTTGGAGGTCAGCCAGCCAAGCACTGGCATTATATGACCGACGGAAATGCACAGACTGTCAGGGACGTGCTGGGCTTGAACCTGGGACCTCTTCTGTGTCTGGCATTGACTCTTCCAGCGGAGCTATCTGAGATGCTGGACAGTTCCCTGCCTGATCTGCTGGATAACCTATCTGATCCATTAGACTACTCTGCTTGGTGTCTGATTACTGTTGAACTCTGAACCCCTTGCTCCTCCCATGTACTTCCTATAAAAGACATTCCAGAGATGTTGCCCCTTGCGGTTTGATCTGCTTCTGTTCCCTGAGTTCCTGATTCTGTGCTTGTATCCTGTTCCTGTGTTTGACCCGGCTTCCTGACCACGCTTCTGTCTCCAGTCCTGACCTCGGCTCGTTTGACCCTGCTCAGTTATCTGCCAGTCTGCCTGTTGCCAAGATTCGGCCTGGACTTTGACTACTCTCTGCCTGCCACTTGTGATGTTTACCTTGATGTGTATGACCGGGCTTGTCTGACTCTGCAAACCTGCACCAGCTTACCTGCATCCTCTGCTCTGCAAGCTGCACACGCTGACCTGCATCCTTTGCAATGCAAACCTGCACCTGCTGACCTGCATCCCTGCTCTGCAAACCTGCACCTGCTGACCTGCATCCCTGCTCTGCAAACCTGCACCTGTTGACCTGCATCCCTGCTCTGCAAACCTGCACCTGCTGACCTGCATCCCTGCCCTGCAAACCGGCACCTGCTGACCTGCATCCTCTGCTCTGCAAGCTGCACCTGCTGACCTGCATCCGCTGCTTCCGGAACCAGCCGTTCCAGTCTCCACTCGGCTCCACCACTCCAAGCAGTGAGGATCAGACAGGCACCCTTACCTCACCATGCTCTTACCACCACTGTCCCCACTCCAGTGGTCTCCGAGCTGGGGTTGTACGGAAGGTCCTTCTCCGCACGTCAGGCTCACACCTAAGGTACGTTACACAGACTTTCCTGGCCTGCCTCAGGACATCCTGTAAGCCCGGGTACCTGCCCAAGAACCACTGCACCACCAAGTTAAGGACGTGAGCCAAACAGGGCACATGGGTCAGTTGTCCCTGTCAGGGGCAGAGAGGAGGTTGGTGCCATTGTCGTAAACCACCATTCCTGGCTTAAGCTGGCGTGGTGTCAACCACCTCTGAGCCTGCCCCTGCAGAGCTGACAGAATCTCTGCCCCAGTGTGGCTCCTGTCCCCCAAGCACACCAGCTCAAGCACCGCATGGCCTCTTTTTCCCTGCGAACTTACGTAGCTCCTTGAACGCCTACGGAGCACCGCTACTTCCGAGGAAAAATCAGCACAGGAAGAGGCAATGGAGGAAGAAGAAGAGGAGGGGTGAAGGAGAGAGGTGTGTCAGAATCCCCACTAGTAGCATTTTGGGGGCGTGGTGGCGGAACAACCTCCAACCGCCTGCTGAACCATGAGTCAGCGGTAATATGCACCTTATCACTGACTGCCCTGTCCAGTGAGGCCAAGACATTGCCTTCCACATGCCGGTAGAGAGCCAAAATCGCCTTCCATGAAAAAAAGTGGCGTTTGGGAACCTGCCACTGAGAAACCGCACATTCCACAAACTCACGGAAGGAGGCAGTCTACCAACTGAAAAGGCAGCAGTTGAAGTGCTAGCAAATTTGCCAAGCTAGCATTCAACCGCTGTGCATGTGGATGGCTGGGAGCGAACTTTTTTCGGTGGTGCAGCAGCTGGGGCAGGGAAATTTGCCTGGTACAATCTGACCTTCAAAACGCTGGGCATCCTCTTGGAGCATGTACCCAACACTGTGCTCAAACAGTTCAGGGGACTCCTCAGGAGGACATGGTGGGGCTAGGCAAGGAGTGACTGATGCCATTGAGCCGAGGGAAGAGGCCGATTTGGCAGCTGCTTTGCCAGACAAAGTACCCTGAGCCTGGGTGAGAGAGGATGAGGAGGAGGAGGAGGACGGCTTGGTCATCAACTCTACCAAGTCTTGGGTATGTTGCGGCTCAACATGGCCAGCTGCCGAAAAGAAGGACAAGCGTGTCCCACGGCCACGTGCTGATGAGGATGCACCGTGTCCACGACCAGCAGCACTGTTGCCTCTAGACACAGAGCCTGCTTGCCCTCTTTTATTGCCTCGTGACTGTCTGCCTCTCATTGTTTGCCTTCCAGACATACTAATGGCCTGCTGTGGTGTTAGGAAAAGCAGCAATTGTTTTCCGTTAGTTTTAGGTGAAAACTGTGCAGAGGACACAGTACACTGAAAATACTTGCAGCTCTCTGCTTGTGGTTTTATTATGAGAACACCACTATAATAGTCACTAACTGTATTCAGGTGAGTTTTAGGTGAATTCTATGCACTGACTGTCTGCAGCTTGCACAATCACCTGCCTGCCTGTCACAGTATAGAGAATAACTGTATTCAGGTGAGCTTTAGGTGAACGCTATGCAAAGCACACATTAGTACACTAAGTGAAACACTGACTGTCTGCAGCTTGCACAATCACTGGCCTGCCTGTCACAGTATAGAGAATAACTGTATTCAGGTGAGCATTAGGTGAATGCTATGCAAAGCACACAGTAGTACACTAAGTGAAACACTGACTGTCTGCAGCTTGCACAATCACCGGACTGTCTGTCACAGTATAGAGAATAACTGTATTCAGGTGAGCTTTAGGTGAGCGCTATGCAAAGCACACAGTAGTACACTAAGTTAAACACTGACTGTCTGCAGCTAGCACAATCACACTGATTAATTTTACTATAAGAAAATGGCTGCCTCCCCACTTCCGGTATTAGGAAGATGGCCACTGCCCCACTTCCGGTGCCGCTCTGTATATTCATACAGCGCCGTTTTTTCATTGCCTTTAGTATCAGTGACAATACTATTATTCTCTGAGTGACAGCGTCACCCGACACGTCTTCCAGCACTTTCATGGTCTTTTGCGGTTTTTCTCATAGGACGGCACGGGTTACATTCGAATTGACCACAAGCAAATGGCGGCTGCCCTACTTCCGGTACTAGGAAGATGGCCGCTGCCCTACTCTCGGCGCCGCGTTAATTTATTTAGTGTAGTTTTTGCCGTTTTATTGTTTTAACATTGATTTTAATGCATATCTCTGAGTGACACTGTCCTTAAGTTTATCTTTATGTCCCCCAGCGATCTTCATTCGTTTTACTCAGAGCAGTCAGCCACACATCCTGCTCTGAGCACTGTCAATTTACCACAAAATGGCTGCAGCCCCACTTCCGGTTGCGGGAAGATTACCGCGGCCCCACTTACGGTTTTCAAAAGTTAATGACACTGACCATATCTATATAAATACACTTCCAGTATGCCTCTAGTTACTCCTGATGAAGTCACGTGAACATGACAAACACGCGTCGAGACACCAGAGGCACCGGAGGTGACATTTGCGAGCTCGCTGCTCGTTTCTATATGCTTTCTTCCATGCAACTTTTGTGAGTACCTTTTGTGATGTTTTTATTGCCAATGAATTTATTTTTAAATATACTACACTATTGGCGCATCCATTTCCCTTTTCTCTGCGAGGGCTATTATTATACCAAGTGGAAGTTCAGTGTGCTACCCCAGTAAAGTTAGAGGCCATACAGCGCTAGGAGACGCCATACCAGGAACTGACCGGAATACACGCCGGATTCGCCAACCTATATCTTTATATGCTGTTACCTTACAGCAGTAAGGTAAGGGGACATCCACACTAATCACAAGGGAAATAGGAAATTTCCCTTTCAACCACGTCACTTCACTTTGGATTATCTGGCACCAGCACCGTCACCAATTGTTTTCCTTAACCAGTCACAGTTTTCTGCACAAGAACACAGATCATCATTTTGTTTTGATTTCTGCTATTTGGAATGACTTTTAATTTAGTTACCATGTTTTGTGTTACTCCAGCATCAGTCTGAGGACTTGTTTTGATGCATGTTCACGGCAGGATTCAGCATTTATTATCACTTTGGATACATTCACTTTTTTATTTAATCTTTGATGTTATGTTTTGATATCGATCATTACTTGTATGTTTATTAGGTGCACTCATTATCTGCCTCCCCCCCCCCCCCGTTCAGCGCAGCATTATTTTTCTCGTTTGAATTATGGGCCGTGACGCGTCCCTCAAATTTGGCGCGAACGGCCCATAATGTTCGATCTTCGTCGAACGATCGAACAGCCAATGTTCGAGTCAAACATGGGTTTGACTCAAACACGAAGCTCATCCCTACCGATATAGTTCTTGCAGAGCGAACATATCCCCCCAGACGATCGTTCTGTGCAATGCACAGGGGCCCTTTCGCTGACGGACATATCCCCACTCTGCAAACATCTCTCTCCAATCCCAGGAAGTTTTCCACTACCAGACAGGATTTAATCAGCGTCAGTCTGTCCCAGTCAGCTTTTTGGAGCGGGCTGCGGGAGTACTAACACTGGGCGACACTATGACAATACATATTAAATACATCTTCATAAAATTTCCACAACAGCTCCTCCTCTTTTGTCATTTGCTCCCATTTGTCCCTCGATAAATCTTGATCTTCTTCTTACACCTGGAAATTAATCAGTCCTTACAGTCCATATGAGTCCATAAAAACGAAAACACAGCTTTACATGTAGACTCTGTTCTTCAGGACAGATGACATGGTGAGCTGTAGTAATTGCCGGTTGGTCTGGGATCCTCTGTGTCTTGTACGTGGGTTGGGCTTCGGGACGTCTCATCAAGGAAGATGTGGTCATCTGCTCGGGCTCTGGTCACGCGTCCAATCCGGCAACAGGAGTACCTTATCACGACATATAGAAGGAATAGAAAAAAATGACATATATAGTATATATACCCCTACTTCCTTCCCCAAAGATTTCCAGACCCTTAAAAGGACTTCCAACCTTCACTAGCTATGGCTCTGGCTTCAACAGTTTAAATGAACATCCCATCCACAATGGATGATAATTGTTCAATCGTATCATAAGCTCAAGCCCCCCACCTTGTACACGCAGGAAACCATGCCCAGACTTGGTCGGGGTTGGTGAACAATTCCCTTCTAGCTGTCCCTGCCATTCTTACCTTCTCTCGCGCCATCAGATCCTCACAATCGGCCGTGACATAAGATGCTGAGACAAGTTTCACCAGCACGCATGAACCTCTTGAATTGGGGGTGTTGCCTTATGAAGAGTTTATGAGTAATCTCCATTAGCAATGGGGAATATTTGTACATAGATGTATATATAGTTTAGGATAAGAAATTTGTAGTGTGTATGAAATATTGTCTCTGTAAGGGTTAACTTGGCTGGATGTAAAATATACATGCTAGGCCTGAGAAAATCTATTTAACAGTTACCTTTTGACATGCAGGAATACTGGGTGAGAAGGGGCTGTGGAGCCGCTCTGCTGTTTACCTAGTTTACATATTCAAAGGGCCAGGAATTCTGTAAGATCTCAGTGTGTAGTCGGGACGGTGCTGACTTCATTAGCTAGATAAAGACTTTTGTATTCTTCCATGTTAACGAACCAGATATCCATTTAAGGGACAATTCGCCACAGCTATTTCCATGCATAGCTAAGTGTCCCATTCAAGAGAAGGTAACGACCTTCGGTTAAATTAATTTCTCTTCAAATCTAATTATCACTAACCCAAGTAGGGAGGGGGCTAGTGAGGGGAAATTAAGTTAAAGAGGATATTTCCCATATTTGGAAGAGATACGCCCGGAGGGAGGAGAGAGCTAACAGAATAACCAATCAGAGGGGCCCTGTTTAAGTCAATGAGAGATGGGCATATATTAGTGGGAGCCTCAATCAGAAGATTTGGAGATGAATCTGCCCTGGGCCCAGGAGCATTAGGATAGGTAATTATCAGAGCATCTCCCAGCACTTAAAGGTATACACCTGCGTGTCATATGTTTAAAGGTTTGCTATTTGTAGTGTGATGTATATACTTTGTATTTTAACCTAATATTTACTCCTTTTGTATTTTAACCTAATATTTACTCCCTTGCTTAAGAAAATATATTTTCTGTGTAGTAGATAGACTTTTTAACAATACTCTAATAAAATGTCATTATGTTAACGCTTTCACTTCTGGTCAAAAGAACTCTTATTTAACCCATATCATATCTTTGAGATATTAAATCTTAAATATACATTTTAAAGGTTAACAGGGGGAATTACCTTATAAGCTGTAGATCCGCATAAGCACCAAACTAAAGTTGAAACACACTTGTGGGCTACCTAGTTGTCCTGATACCCAAATCGGCAAGAGGCAGAGCTATTGCTAAAACTATAACTAATTTTACCCTCTAGAAATGTATCATTAAATTCCATTGACAAGTGTCTGTTTGGAGTCTTTACTAGTTTGTCAAAACTCCTCGTACCAATATTAACATCATAAATAGCATGTACCGCTGTCATCGCTGGGGACTAAAGCTCAGTGGAGATTCAGAGTAGACCCAGCAATTGGTCCTGTTCGCTTTCTTAGTTAGTCAGAGAATACACTTTAAACAATAAGTTGTGATGCTTTTCATTGTTACCCTTGCTAAAGTTTACTAAACAAAAAAATATAAATAAACAAAGATACTTTGGTGTGGTTGAGCGGCTTATTGCAGTGGCTGGCATGGTCTCATCCCTCAAGCTTCTTTACAATGACCAAGTCACCTGGTTGGAAAATAATGTAAACTGGTTATTGTGTCAGGGTCCAGGAGGGACTCATGAACCCTGTGGTAGACCTTTTGAAGTTCATATTACAGTGGCTGCATCTACCCCATCAGCTGAGAATGTAGGTGACAGCTAATGAGGGAAGTACGACTCTGGTTTTGGTTGACCTCCAAAAAAACCTCATATGGCAATAACCCAGACATGTGGGACTGTGGTCACTGCATAACCTGTGCATGCTTTACCATCTGGGGTGTAATACCTGGAACCATTGACAAAAAGAAAGGTTCTTATTTCGCCAGACTGCTGCTTGTTGATTCAAATTCTATCAAAGAAAGACAGTCTTGGCACAAACTTGGTTCGAATTACAAAGGTTAGTATTGTTAGTTTGAAAAACTGTCATTCTTACATTTATCCCCCCATTTTCTTCCTCATGACAAACTGAAGGAAGAACTGCAGGATTTAGAGTGGTGCAGGAAAAAATAAACAATGAAATAGCTTATGATACTTTTCCTCCTTAGACTAGTGTATTTATCCATATGTACAGCTGTCTACATACACCTGCTCTCTATGTACATACACTTTCAGAAACTCCTTGGACCTGAAAATTACTTATAAGCAAAATTATTACTCTATCTTTCATATTTAACCTGCAAAGAATGGCAAACAAAAAATTGTCAATTGTCAATGTCATTCTTTAAAACCGATTCAAACAAAAACCCTCTGTAACCCTTACTTTTCCGGTTCCTACAAAAATACAACAGCCGCGACGAGTAGGAGGATCGCCGGGGTAAGTTCGAACATAGAACAATAGAAAAAAATACAATGGGAAAAACATGAGAGCAGCTCAAAACCCTTGCATGGACCAGCCATACAAAGTTCAAACAAACGGGCATGAGAATTTTAACCACAGTTTCTCCTCTGAGAATCACAAAAACGTGTACTACACCTCCATCAACGCACTCATCATTACAGATTTCTGAAGCCGCAGCTGAACTACATCAACTCCAGAGTAATACCCAAAATAGTATCATTGGATCACCTATGTTATTCTTTTTGGGGTTTAAAGGCCTTTGCCCCAAAATTAGGCTTTATGCACTGTGTAACCGTCTGACTGTGGGAAGCCTCCATTCCTTCCCTTGCACAGACCTCCTTGTGTCCATGGCGATTCGAATCGGCTTATCGTCTTACCCCTGCGTCCAGGGAAAACTATTTCACCCATTTCGGGGAGCACCGCCTGGTGCCTTCTTCTACAGTGGATTGACGGACTACAACCACTATATCTGGTCCAGTCCCCCAACTAGAAACCTTAACCGAATCGTCAACTCTATGGCTTGTTGTCCCAACACTTTTGGCACAGAACTACAGAGTACCACTCTTTTAACAACCAACTATTAACTATGCCAAATGACAACCACAGATCAACCCCCGAATTATGCCTCTACCCCTCACAGTGTATGCATACACAAGCGTTTTTCCGCTGTACACCCATACACTGCATCGCCAGACTAAACTACACAGAACACTTACACCCGTTTACCACCTGTAGAACAATGAGGCTTCTCTCTGTATCTAGATGTTACAATAATAATGTGGATGCCTCACGTTTGCTCTCTACCCAAAACTGTATTTACAGTATAAAACTTCACAAAAACAACTGAAATTAAATTTAAAACACTCTTTCAAACACCAAAGTGTTTTCCATTGTCCTTCCAAGCACAAATCTCATTGCTCAACTTTCTGAAGACCCCAAGCTCCTCCCACCAACTTCCTGTTGATACATAAATGCTGAAAAGAACTTCCTGTTGCATGCTCAGCTCTTAAAACCCCAAACTGGTTTATTTATATATCAATGTACGGGAAGAGGGAGGGAGAGGGGGAGAGCCCCATCGCCTTGTCTATCAACACACCAAAAAATCCATGGCTATATATATATATATATATATATATATATATATATATATATATATATATATATACAGTCTGGTCCATAAATATTGGGACATCAACACAATTCTAATCTTTTTGGCTCTATACACCACCACAATGGATTTGAAATGAAACGAACAAGATGTGCTTTAACTGCAGACTATCAGCTTTAATTTGAGGGTATTTACATCCAAATCAGGTGAACAATGTAGGAATTACAACAGTTTGTATATGTGCCTCCTACTTTTTAGGGACCAAAAGTAATGGGACAATTGGCTGCTCAGCTGTCCCATGGCCATGTGTGTGTTATTACCTCATTATCTTATTTACAGGGAGCAGATAAAAGGTCCAGAGTTAATTTCAAGTGTGCTATTTGCATTTGGAATCTGTTGCTGTCAACTCTCAATATGAGATCCAAAGAGCTGTCACTATCAGTGAAGAAAGCCATCATTAGGCTGGAAAAACAAAACAAACCCATCAGAGAGATAGCAAAAACATTAGTTGTGGCCAAATCAACTGTTTGGAACATCCTTAAAAAGAAAGAACGCACCGGTGAGCTCAGCAACACCAAAAGACCCGGAAGACCACAGAAAACAACTGTGGTGGATGACCGAAGAATTATTTTCCTTGGTGAAGAAAACACCCTTCACAACAGTTCGCCAGATCAAGAACACTCTCCAGGAGGTAGGTGTATGTGTGTCAAAGTCAACAATCAAGAGAAGACTTCACCAGAGTGAATACAGAGGGTTCACCACAAGATGTAAACCATTGGTGAGCGTTAAAAACAGGAAGGCCAATTTAGAGTTTGCCAAACAACATCTAAAAAAGCCTTAACAGTTCTGGAACAACATCCTATGGACAGATGAGACCAAGATCAACTTGTACCAGAGTGATGGGAAGAGAAGAGTATGGAGAAGGAAAGGAACTGCTCATGATCCAAAGCATACCACCTCATCAGTGAAGCATGGTGGTGGTAGTGTCATGGCGTGGGCATGTATGGCTGCCAATGGAACTGGTTCTCTTGTATTTATTGATGATGTGACTGCTGACAAAAGCAGCAGGATGAATTCTGAAGTGTTTCAGGCAATATTATCTGCTCATATTCAGCCCAATGCTTCAGAACTCATTGGACGGCGCTTCACAGTGCAGATGGACAATGACCTGAAGCATACTGCGAAAGCAACCAAAGAGATTTTAAAGACGAGGAAGTGGAATGTTATGCAATGGTCAAGTCAATCACCAGTGGAAGGGGTGGATAGCTTTTAAACTTACACTGGGATACTCAGAGATATTGGGTGAATAATATACAACCTAGAATTGGAGATTAAAGTAGTAAATACTATAGAAGAAAGGGATTCAAGGTCAGATCAGAGGTCAGGGGAGGGGGGGAAGGGGGTGAGGGGGGGGAAGGGTACACTAGGAAGGGAGACTCCTTATGTGTTCATATGTACGGATTAAAGAAACAAATTTTAATTGTTGGTAAACCACACATGATGCGAATCCAAGAAGAGACGACTTTAAGGAATAATACCATGAGATAGTCTCTCGGGGTGATTAAGTCTGAGTGGAAAAAAAAAAAAAAAAAAGAAGTCAATCACCTGACCTGAATCCGATTGAGCATGCATTTCACTTGCTGAAGACAAAACTGAAGAGAAAATGCCCCAAGAACAAGCAGGAACTGAAGACAGTTGCAGTAGAGGCCTGGCAGAGCATCACCAGGGATGAAACCCAGCGTCTGGTGATGTCTATGCATTCCAGACTTCAGGCTGTAATTTACTGCAAAGGATTTGCAACCAAGTATTAAAAAGTGAAAGTTTGATTTATGATTGTTAATCTGTCCCATTACTTTTAGTCCCTTAAAGTGGGAGGCACATATACAAACTGTTGTAATTCCTACACCGTTCACCTGATTTTGATCTAAATACCCCCAAATTACAGCTGAAAGTCTGCAGTTAAAGCACACCTTGTTTGTTTCATTTCAAATCCATTGTGGTGGTGTATAGAGTCAAAACGATTAGAATTGTGTCGATGTCCCAATATTTATGGACCTGACTGTATTTCAACAATATCCCCTGGGAAGTCAAACCACAAGTTTTGAGACCTAAATATTACACAGCAGTAAACAAAGAGCCAAAACTGAATCTCCTGCGTTTTTTTCTGTTTAAAAAAACAAAACACCTTTAGTTCAGGAAAGGGAAAAATAAACCCCCCCCCCCCATACTGCAAAATAGGAGTTGATCCCCCTCAGCCCCTGGACAGGCAGATCACTTGAAACTGAAAGCCTTTCTTTCCTACCGCAAGCTATACAATAAAAGATGCAGCTGAAACAATAAAACCCAAAACAATGGGGGGGAGGGGCATGAATTTCCCTCTGAGAAAATCCCAAATATTTAAAAATAAAAATAACACACCGCTATGTACAAAAACTCAGTTAAAGTTAGTCTTACAATCTATTAAAATTCAGTGCAAAGTAGGGATTTCACTTAAAACCAAAATCCAATACAAAAATCACCACTCTTGTACTGCAAAGTCAGCTAAACTACAATAGCTTACATTCATACATAAATGAAGACAGAGAAACCCCGACACCATCTGCCTGGAGTTTGCATGTTCTCCCTGTGCCTGCGTTGGTTTCCTCTGGGTACTCCGGTTTCCTCCCACACTCCAAAGACATGCTGGTAGGTTAATCAGATCCTGTCTATAAATTGGCCCTAGTATGTGTATGTGTTTGTAAGCGCGTCGGGACTCTTCGGGGCAAGACCGCGCTATATCAAGGTACTACTCAACTCAACTCAAGAGGCGATGCTTAGAAAAACCATTCAAACCAGCGAATTCAGCATTAAACAAAACAGTTTCTCAGTATGTCACCCCGGTGTCTCACCACTCTGGGACAACCCACAGGGCAAACAGCACAAAATCCTGAAATCTGGACCACAGCAAAATGGCCGACAAAAAGCCAGGCCCCAACAAAATGATGGATGAAATCTGGACCACCGCAAGATGTCTGACGAAAAGCCAGGCCACAACAAAATGGCGCCATTAACGTATGCAATGTAGTTTTTGATTTCGCCCAAATCAGCACAAACTTCCCTACTAGCCAAAACCTTTCCCCACAAAAACTGACAAACATGGGACATCAAATGAACACTTAAATACAAAAAAACACAAGACCACATGGTTTCCCACACACAAAGGAAAACAAAAATGGTGTCCACCAGATTCCAACACAGAAAAGACTGCACTACTCAATTTGCACCAAACATCGAATTTTGCCCCAAAGGCTGAGAAATTCCACCAGCAAGATAGCCGACGAATGCCACAGCACAGTCACATGGTATCACACCCAACAAGATGGCCGCATGGAAAAGCCAGGCCACAAAAAAATGGCGCCATTAACGCATGCAATGCAGTTCCCGCCAAAACCATCACAAACCTCCCTAGAATCTTTCTCCACAAAGCCACACACTTGAGACACCACATGAGCACTTACAAACATGGGACATCAAATGAACATTTAATCCGTAGACAAACACTTTAGGTTACTTCAACTCGGACCCTTGGCCAACTAAAGAGCACATTCAAAAAAATTTAGTTATATGAAACACAACTTAAAACATACAATCCTGTCCCTACCCAAGTTCATAAACACACTGTGGCATCAGCCCCCACACACACACAGCACAATGCTGCCTGCATGCCTGCTCAGAACATCAGAGTTGCCTTCTCTCAGGGCGTAGCCCCTCCAACACAAAACTCCTGCATGCTATTGTTTACAGAGAGTAACCAACTTTCACCATTGTAAATGATAGGACATTGCTGGCTGCCCCTCCCCCACTGAACCTCATGGTGCACAGGAACAAGACTTTGAGAAATACAAACAGCTCAGCCAAACACACACATTGCAGGCTGAATAATCCCACATCTATACCTACATTTCATCCACAGTATACAGTTTCCATATGCATTCACACAGGCACACGCAGGCACACACAGGCACACAATCAAAATCACACATACACATACGATCAAATTCATAGCATTATTTTAAAAAGACAAAAAATGTGTTCTTTTGCAGAGCAGAGCCCCCCCCCCCACGCATCGGAACATAGATCCATTCTCCCCCATCTCGACCCGATGCTTAAGGGGGCTCTATCTACTCCTAGGATCCTGACTCGCCAAGCTGATATGAAGATATCAGGCTGTACACAGAGCACATAGACATTTCTCCTTGTGCTAATAAACACAAACTTCATCTTAATGCAATAATGCTTCTTAAGCTAAAATTCACTCATCATTCATTCGATTTCCCATTCATCCAAAAGCCAAACATCACCAGAATGTTAGGTTCATCTCAGCATCCCAGCATCACCTGCCCAGGAGCCGCCTCTCTCGATCTTTTATTAAAATCCCAGCAGGAAGTGATGTCACAACATGTGACCTCCTCCATAGGAAGCAAGCTCACAGGGTGTGAGCTCCACCCAGCAGATGACCATATAAGGATATGTTAAATACAGCTAATACAATACAATACAATACATCAAAACAACCAATCACAGATGTGTATACATTCAAATAGACTAGCAGTGACTTGCACTGCTTCCAATCACGGGAACCATATGAAAATTATGGCTCAATTTGCCATAATTGTCATATAGTTATGCTATAGTTCTCGTGGACGCAGATCTGTCTGCTTGGAGTCATTTAATGCCAACGCCAAGAAGTGGGCAGTCCCTTGGTGAGGCATAAAACAAACATCCCTAAAAGAGCAAACATTGCTGTGTCCACAGGAAGATTTTCGCGCCACCGGTCTTCCACCAACGTCTGAATGTGCGAATACGCTCACATGAGCGCATTACAGCAAAACCGACACTGGGGGACATCTGACAACATACATTTATAAAATGTCCACAACATTAGAGAGAGCAGGCAGGCGAGTCAGTTAGCTGCAGTTACAGGGTGTAGAGGATATATATGCATTCTAGGTGTTGTATATTTACACACTGTATTCAGTTTAGCTAGATCCGTTCCTGTTATTCTCTATACTGACAGGAAGGCAGGTGATTGGACTAGCTGCAGTGTTTCACTTGGTGTACTGTGTCCTTTGCACAGTGTGTACCTGAATACAATTGGTGGTCTCATACCAATACCACAGGCAGGGAGCTGCATTAATTTCATTTAGTGTACTTCTGTCCTTTGCACAGCGTTCACCTAAAGGTACCCCAATACATTTATTGGTGTTCTCATACTAAAATTACAGGCAGGGAGCTGCATTGATTTCATTTAGTGTACTGTGTCCTTTGCACAGCGTTCACCTAAAGGTACCTGAATACAATTGGTGGTGTTCTCATACCAATACCACAGGCAGGGATCTGCTGTATTTTCAGTTAGTGTACTGTGTCCTCTGCACAGTGTGCACCTAAAACTAACTGAAGACAATTGCTGCTTTTCTCATACTAATACCACAGCAGGCAGTTGATTGTGCTAGCTGCAGTATAATCACTATAGATCTATATATATACATCCCACCTTTGTGCAGCTACATCTCATTGCAGGCCATTAGTATGTCTGGAGGGCAAACAAGGAAAGGTAGACAGTCATGAGCCAATAAAAGAGGGCAAGAAGGCTGTGACTAGAGACAACAGTGCTGGTCGTGGACACGGTGCATCCTCATCAGCACGTGGCCGTGGGACATGCTTGTTGTCCTTTTCAGCAGCGGGCCATGTTGAGCCACAATATGCCGAAGACTTGGTCTAGTGGATGACCAAGCCATCCTCATCCTCCTCATCCTCTCTCACCTAGGCTCAGGGCACTTTGTTTGGCAAAGCAGCTGTCAAAGCGAGCTCTTCCCTCAGCTCAATGGCATCAGTCACTCCTTCCCTAGCCCCACCATGTCCTCCTAAGGAGTCCCTCGAACTGTTTGACCACAGCGTGGGTACATGCTCCAGGAGAATGCCCAGTGTTTTGAAGGCACCGATGATGGTACCCAGCTAGAGGAAGGCAGTAACGTGAGCCCAGAGAGAGGGGGTGCCCAACAAGGACAGCAATCTGGCAGTCATGTTCCCCCAGCTGCAGCATACTGCCATATTTGCTCCAGTGATGAGAAGGGAGGGGATGATAAGGTCACTGACTCCACATGGGTGCCTGATAGGAGAGAGAAGGAGGAGGAGGAGGAGGAGGCACATCTCCAACGAGGCAGGATGCCCTCCAGGGGCCAGCTTAAAAGCAGCCAACCGACTGCATCACACCGCAGTGTTCCGCATGTTCAGGGCGCTGCTGTCTCTGCGCGTTATTCTAAAAGTTCTTTGGTGTGGGCCTTTTTTGAGACGTGTGCAGCAGATCGCACCATTGCTATTTGCAACATATGTCTGAAGCGTATCTCGCATGGCCAAAACATGAGCCGCTTGGGCACCACGTGCTTGACCAGAAATATGTCGACCTGCCATGCAGTCCATTGGCAAGCATACAAAAAAGACCCACACCAAAGAACAAAGCGGACCTCTCCTTGCTCCTCATCAGCTAGGATCTCCAACCCCGCTATACCTTCAGTCCTCTCTGAAACCTGCACTGAGAGGAATGAAGGTGTAGAATTAGGTCACAGTGTGTCACAGCCAAGTACTTGCGGGCAATCTGCTATCGGTACACCGACGTCAGATTGTACCAGGCAAATTTCCCTGCCCCAGCTGCTGCACCGCCGAAAGAAGTTCGCTCCCAGCCATCCACATGCCCAGTGGATGAATGCTAGCTTGGCTAAATTGCTAGCACTTCAACTGCTGCCTTTTCAGTTGGTTGACTCTGCCCCCTTCTGTGAGTTTGTGGAATGTGCGGTTCCTCAGTGGCAGGTTCCCAAACGCCACTTTTTCTCATGAAAGGTGATTCTGGCTCTCTACCGGCATGTGGAAGGCAATGTCTTGGCCTCGCTGGACAGGGCGGTCAGCGGTAAGGTGCATATTACCGCTGACTCATGGTCCAGCAGGCATGGACAGGGACGTTACCTATCTTTCACTGCGCATTGGGCGACTCTGCTGGCAGCTGGGAAGGATGCAGGACAAGGTGCAGTAGTGTTGGAGGTTGTTCCGCCACCACGCCTCCAAAATGCTTCTATTGGTGATTCTGACACACCGCTCTCCTCCACCCCCTCCTCTTCTTCTTCCTCCATGGCCTCTTCCTGTGCTTTATCCTTGGAACCAGCGGTGCTCTGTAGGCGTTCAAGGGGCTACGCAAGTACGCAGGCAAAAAGATGCCATGCAGTGCTTGAGCTGGTGTGCTTGAGGGACAGGAGCCACACTGGGGCAGAGACTCTGTCAGCTCTGTAGGGGCAGGCTCAGAGGTGGTTGATGCCATGCCAGCTTAAGCCAGGAAAGGTGGTTTGTGACAATGGCACCAACCTCCTCTCCGCCCTCTGACAGGGACAACTGACCCATGTGCTCTGTTTGGCTCACATCCTTAACTTGGTGGTGCAGCAGTTCTTGGGCAGGTACCTGGGCTTACAGGAGGTCCTGAAGCAGGTCAGGAAACTCTGTGGGCATTTCCGCCAGTCATATAATGGCAGTGCTTGGCTGGCTGACCTGCAAAAGGAATACAACCTGCCCAAGAACCGCCTAATCTGTGACATGCCCACCAGGTGGAACTCTACGTTGGCCATGCTGCAGCGGCTGCACACGCAGCAGAGGGCCATCAATGAGTATCTGTTGCAATATGGCACCAAGACAGGGTCAGGGGAGCTTGGATTTTTTTCCCCACGCCAGTGGGCCATGTTAAGGGGTGCATGCACTGTCCTGGCACCATTTGAGGAGGCCACGAGGATGGTGAGCAGTGACAGTGCATGCATCAGTGACACTGTCCCTCTTGTCCACCTATTGGAGCAGACGCTGCATGGAATAATGGACAGGGCACTTGAGGCAGAACAGAGGGAAGAAGAGGAGGACTTCCTTACCTCTCAAGGCCCCCTTTATCCAGACAGTGTTCCTGCTGGCCCGCCTATCACACAGGAAGGGGACGAGGAGGAGGAGGAGGAGGATGATTGTGCCAGCATTGAGGTGGAGCCTAGCACTCAGCATCAGCAGCAGTCTTCAAGGGATCAATTACAGTCCCAAGACACCCATGGACTTGTACGTGACTGGGAGGAGGTGGCTGCGGATCATGTCGTCCTGAGTGACCCAGAGGACTCTGGACCAAATGCCTCAGCAAACCTACGCTGCATGGCCTCCCTGATCCTGCAAAGCCTGCGGAAGATCCTCATATTCGTGCTATCAAGGAGAGGGATCATTACTGGCTGGCAACCCTCCTTGATCCACGTTACAAGGGTAAGGTTGCGGACCTTATCTTGCCGTCGCAGAAGGAGCATAGGATGAAGCATCTTCGGGAGGCCTTGCAGAAAGGTCTGTGATACGCGTTCCCAGAGACTGGGAGGTTACAAATTCCTGGTCCTGGACAACGTGTTGCTGAGGCTTCGGTCAGTCAAAGAAGGAGCAGTGGAGAAAGTGGCCATCTGACCATTGCGTTCAGACAATTTTTTAGTCCGCAGCCCCAAGGTATGATCGGTTCCAGCAACCATTGCCAGCGTCTGATTTACATGGTGCAGGAATACCTAGGGGCAAGATCAGACTTGGACAACTTTCCCACAGAAAATCCTCTGGGTTACTGGGTCTTGAGGATGGATCACTGGCCAGAGCTTGCACAGTATGCAATTGAGATACTGGCCTGTCCTGCAACCAGCGTTCTTTCGAAACGCACATTCAGTGCTGCTGGAGGCTTTGTAACCGATCACTGGGTGCACCTGTCCACCGAGTCGGTCGATCGATTGACCTTCATAAAAAGGAATCAGTCTTGGATCACCACTAGCTACCAAGCACCTGATTCTGATGTAACAGAATAATTTTCTTTGAAATGTCAGATCCCTTCAAGACTGCCTATGCTGATGCAGAGTGACTATCCTGTTATGCTGAGTGACTATCCTCTTCCTCCTCAATAATCATGCTGATAGCATGTAACAACATTTTTGTTTCTGGACACCGCCACCAGTGGCTAAGGCCCAATTTTTCAGCCCCTGTTTAACAGGGGCGTGTAATTACAATTTTTAATGCAATACTTTGCAGAAGGGCTCATTCCTGCGCTCCAACTAGAGTATCTGTGAGGGGTTGCAGTGTTGTGGCACCAGCACCAGTGCCTAAGGCCCAATTTTTCTGCTCCTGTTTGACAGGGGCGTGTAATTAAAATTTTTGATGCAATACTTTGCAGCAGGGCTCATTCCTGCGCTCCAAATAGAGTATCTGTGAGGGGTTGCACTGTTGTGGCACCAGTGCCTAAGGCCCAATTTTTCTGCCCCTGTTTAACAGGGGCGTGTAATTACAATTTTTGATGTACTAATTCACAGCAGGGCTCATTCCTGCGCCCACCAAGAGTAACTGTGAGGGCTTACAGTGTTGTGGCAACACCACCAAAGGCCCAATTTTTCTGCCCCTGTTCAACAGGGGCATGTAATTACAATTCTTGATCTAATATTTCACAGCTGGGCCCATTCCTGCGCCCACCAAGAGGAACTGTGAGGACTTACAGTGTTGTGGCACCAGCACCACCACCAAAGGCCCAATTTTTCCTACCACTGTTCAACAATGGCATGTACCGTATTTATCTGCATATAACACGCACAGGCGTATAACACGCACCCTAACTTTAAGAGGGAAGTTTCAGGAAAAAAGCTTTCCACAGCCCCCTGTGTATAACACGCAGGCACAGTTTACCCTCTATTTTCAGGGTAAAAAAGTAAGTGTTATACGCCAATAAATACAGTAATTACAATTCTTGATATAATAGTTCACAGCAATGAGTTCCAGCGCCCACCAAGAGTAACTGTGAGGGCTTACAGTGTTGTGGCAACACCAACACCTAAGGGCCAAATTTCTGCAGAGTATATACGGCAGGCCCCTATTTCAAACATCCAACATACAAACGACTACTACTTGCAAACGGAAGGAGACAACAGGAAGTGAGAGGAAATCTACCTCTAGGAAGGGAAATTCTCTCCTGTAAGAGTTAATATGGGAAAAAGGTGTCTCCTCTCCACTGATGCTTTATCACCAATCCTTGTTTCAATAAAAAACCCAAATTTTCAAAAAACATTTGTCATTGGGATAGAAAGTGGGGTGAAATGTTCTGAACAGGTGCACAGACAGCAAAACAAATGTTATAGGGGTGATAACCCTTCCCTATGTTTTCCAAAAAGCTTAAAAATAGATTTTTTGTCTGGAGCTACACTTAAAAAATGTACCTGTTCCAAATTACAAACAGATTCTACTTAAGAACAAACCTACAGTCCCTGTCTTGTTTGCACCGCCCGTATACTGCTGTTCAGAGTATATAGGGCCTTTTTTTATTTTGGGTGTGGGGTTCCCCTTAATATCCATACAAGATCCAAAGGGGCTGGTAGTGGGCTCGGGGGGGATACCCATGCCATTTTTCTCAATGATTCCCATCCAAATTGCCGGGACCAGACATTACATTAAAGCCGCAAGCAGTTTTAAATGACTTTTTGTCCTTTATAAATGTCATTTTGTGCAGGGACAGTTCTAAACACGGGAAACATGTGCCACTTCACAGGCATACTATAGACACCCCCAGGTACAATATTTAAAGGAATATTTCACTTTTTTTTTTTCACTTTAAGCATCATTAAAATCACTGCTCCCGAAAAAAATAGGATTTTTATAACAGCTTACCTGTAAAATCCTTTTCTTAGGAGTACATCACGGGACACAGAGCGACATAGTCATTACTAATGGGTTATATAGATACCGTCAGGTGCTGGCACTGGCAACTTCCAAAACCGGAAGTACCCTCCCCTATATAAGCCCCTCCCATCCGGGAGCACCTCAGTTTTGTAGCAAAGCAATAAGTGTCCCCAAAGAGGGGCGGGAGCTCTGTGTCCCGTGATGTACTCCTAAGAAAAGGATTTTACAGGTAAGCTGTTATAAAAATCCTATTTTCTTTCTCGTACATCACGGGACACAGAGCGACATAGTCATTACTAATGGGATGTCCTAAAGCAATGCCCAATGAGGGGGGGGATACACCATATATAAGCTGAGCGCTATCAGACATGAGGATCTTTTGCGGCCTGCAACACACTGCGCCCAAAGGCGACATCCTCCTGACTTCTAACGTCCACCTGGTAGAACCTAGTAAACGTGTGAACTGAAGACCACGTTGCGGCCTTACAGATTTGAGCCAGGGAGGCCTGGTGATGCACTGCCCATGAAGTTCCAACTGCTCTCGTGGAGTGCGCTCTAACTTTGAACGGAGGCGGTCTCCTTCTCAAGCCATAAGCTTGCATAATGACCTGTCTAATCCACTTGGCTAAAGTAGATTTTGACGCTGCCTGACCCTTTCTGGGGCCTTCCGGCAGAATAAACAAAGTATCCGTTCTGCGAATCTGAGCAGTGGCTTTTAGATAAGCTTTAACTGCTCTTACTACATCCAAAGAATGCAATAACTTTTCCTCTACCGAAGTAGGTTTGGGGAAAAAAGAAGGAAGAACCACATCTTGGTTCAAATGAAACCTCGATACCACCATAGGAAGAAAGGCTGGATGAGGACGTAACACTACTCTGTCCTTATGGATAACCAGATATGGCTCCTTACAGGACATAGCTGCTAATTCCGATACTCTTTTAGCCGAACAAATGGCTACTAGAAAAATCAATTTCCTGGTGAGAAGCACCAAGGAAATATGCTGTAATGGTTCAAATGGTTGTTTCTGTAGAACCGACAGAACCAAGTTTAGATCCCATAGACATATGGGAATATTAACCGGAGGACTAATACGCATCACTCCTTGTATAAAGGCTTTGACTAGTGAATGCGAAGCCAAGGGCCTTTGAAAAAATATTGACAAGGCCGAAATCTGACCCTTGATAGTACTCAAGGCAAGCTTCCTATCTACAGCCCACTGTAGGAAGTCCAGAATCCTACCTATTACGTACTTATGTGGATGCCATTTCTTGGCCTCACACCACGCGATGTACGCCTTCCAGATTCTATAGTAGATCTGCCTGGATACCGGCTTCCTGGCATTGATCATGGTAGATACCACAGCATTAGAGAGCCCTCTCTTTCTAGAATGTGGGCTTCAATAGCCAGGCCGTCAAACCTAGGGCTGGTAAGGAAGGGTGGTATATCGGTCCTTGCGAAAGCCGGACGACGTGGGAGAGTCCAAGGACTCCCCACTGAAATTTTACAATCTCCGCGTACCACGCTCTTCGGGGCCACGCTGGAGCCACCGGAATCACCGGTTTCTTTTCTACCCTGATTCTGCGGAGTAATCGAGGTAACCATTGTGGCGGTGTGAATGCATATATCAGCTTGAACTGATCCCAAGGGAACACTAGGGCATCCGAGCCGCAAGCTAGGGGATCCCTTGTCCGAGAGACAAACCTGTCCCCCTTTGCGTTGAATCTGGATGCTAGAAGATCTACATCCGATGTTCCCCACCGCTGACATATTGTCCAGAAAACCTCGGGGTGAAGGGACCCTTCCTCTGGGCCTAATTGCTGGCGACTTAGAAAGTCCGCCTTCCAATTCTCCACTCCTGGAATGAATACCGCAGATATGGCTGGGACATATTTTTCTGCCCATTTCAGGATGTAATTTACTTCCCTCTGGGCTGCACGACTCCTGGTGCCCCCCTGATGATTGATATATGCCACTGCTGTGGCATTGTCTGATTGCATTCTGACAGGGGACCCTTGGAGTTTGGATGTCCATGCTACTAGGGCATACCGGGCTGCTCGTATCTCTAAGAGATTGATGGGCAGGGCCTTTTCTGCATCCGACCATCTGCCCTGGAGAGACTATTGCTCCAGTACTGCTCCCCAGCCTATAAGGCTGGCATCTGTAGTGACCACCTTCCAAGAAATCGGACTGAAGGATTTCTTTTTTTCCAGATTCTGGGGAACCAACCACCAACGGAGGCTCTTGCGAACGGAAGGGGACAAGGACATTGTAAGTCTAGGGCCTGAACTTTTTTGTTCCAGGCTGACAGTATGGCCCCTTGCAAATTCCTTGAATGGAATCGACCGTAGGGTACTGCTTCGAATGATGCCACCATTTTTCCCAGCAGCCTCATATACAGGCGTATGGACGGCTGTCTTTTTTGTACCCACTAAGTGGATCAAATCTTTCAAAGACAACACCTTTCCTCGAGGCAAGAATATTTTTCTCTGGCCTGAATCCAACCTTAGCCCCAAGTATTCCAGACTTTTGACTGGTTTTTAGGGCTGACTTGTCTCGGTTGATAATCCAACCGTGAGATTCCAGATACTTGATCGTCTTGTGAACGACCACGTCTAGTTTTTTCACTGAGTGGTCTATCAGCAACAAGTCATCCAGATATGCCATTATCATTACACCTTGTGTTCTTAGATTGGCCAATAAAGGGCCAGAATTTTTGTAAACACTCGTGGTGCTGTGGCCAAACCGAAGGGTAAGGCTCTGAACTGAAAATGGCGCCCTTCTACTGCAAAGCGTAGAAATTTTTGGTGGACTGGAAAGATGGGAATGTGCAAATAAGCATCTTTGATGTCGATCGTGGCTAACCAATCCTCCCCTTGTAGGGCAGTGGCCACCGATCGGATCGACTCCATCGGAAAGTCCTGATATACAGGAATTTGTATAGCCCTTTTAGAATTAATATGGGCCTCCCGTCCGCGTTTGCTTCGGGACTGTAAAGAGGTTTGAGTAAAACCCGAACCCTCATTCTTCCAGGGGAACCTCCATAATTACTCCTTGGAGCAATAGTTGTTCTAGTGCCAACAGGAGGGACTCTCTCTTCCGGGGATCCCTTGGCACGTTTGACCTCAAAAATGGGAAGGAGGAGAGTCTTTTAACTCCAAACTGTATCCCAAACCTACTGCGGAGAGCACCTATCTGTCTTGATCGTGTCCCGCCAGGTCTCTTGCGAACAACTGGAGTCCTCCCCCCACCCGACTGAGTGGGGGCTTCATGAATTTAACTTTGGGGGAGGTTTTGTACCTCCCCTGACCCAGGGTTTCTCATTACCCTGCTACTGTCCCTGTTTTTTACCCCCGGGATTTGACCGAGGAGGCCGTCGGAACTGTTACACAGCCGATGCCCCAGGGACTGGAGAAGCAGGCCTCTTAAAGAGGGACCTCTAACTCTGCTTTTAACCGGCAAGAGCGTATTTTTACCGCTGGAAATTTTCTGGATATATTTGTCCAGGTTTTCCCTGAATAAGCGTTCACCATGAAATGGGACGCTAACCAGCCATTCTTTACAGGGAGCTTCAGCAGACCAGTTTTTGAGCCATAGGAGCCTACGCATATGTACTATAGACAGCGTAAGGCGGGAGGCCTGATGGACTGAATCCTCTATGGCGTCAACCGCAAAGCCTAAGGCTCTAGGTAGATCAGCTAGGGCAAAGCCTGCTGATCTGTCAAGTCCCTCAAGGCCTGTTTCAACTGATCCTTCACTGCTTAGCAGACCCCAATAGCTGCTACTGCTGGTTGTATCACCAAGCAGATTTTCATAAGGACTCCAATCTTTTATCTATTGGGTTCTTGAACATTTGGACATTATCCACTGGACATGTCAGTGATTTATACATACAAGAGATGGCTGCGTCCATTGTAGGGACCTTCCATTTTTTTTTTTTTTTTTTTTTTTGGATGAACTTATCCTCCATGGGATAGACCACCGGAAATCTCTTGGGGGAATAAATATTTTCTCAGGACGTTCCCAATCCTGGTAAATGAGCCCTTTCAGTAAAGGGTGAAGTGGAAAAGAACAAACAGTCTGGGGGCTTCTAGCGACCCCAACGAGGATACAGTAGTGGTTGATGGTTCCGCAAGGTGCATTTTTAAATGCTGATCGGACCATGTTAGTCAGAGACTGAACCCATAATCTTTCAGCTTGAGATGCTGAGAAAAGGTTCCCCCACTGTTGATTCCTCTATAACAGAATCAACCTTATCCTGATCCCCTTCAGGCAGGTCGATCCCTGTATGGGACTGTTGCTCTGCTAACAGGCACTCTGAAGGAGGAGACGGAGATCGGGCGTGCTTTCCCTGACAGGGAGGCAGCGATAAATGTTGACAATCTCTCTCTAATCCTCCCAGAGCTGAGGAAAAAACCTCCTCTGTTACATACACAGGAGCAGGTGACTGAGGACAGCCACAGTACCAAGTACCCCTGCGGGGTCTCTACGGTCACTTACCTCTGAACTTCAGGGGAGACTGGTGCAGCAGGAGTATGCCCAAGATCCTCCGAGCCCGATGAGACCCCCTTCGCTTCCTGGAAGATTCAGTTCCGGAGCTTCTGGACGGCATATTCCTAAGCCTAAAGCTGAGGTATTCCAGCCGTAATACACCACTTTTACTGAGAATAGTCTAGCACAATTGCTGCTATATCACAGTTGGTGTCTACTAATGTGCCTTTCTAGGGGATGCCTGTATCAACCGCTTGCTGTATGCCTTTAAATGTTGCCAGCTCTGTCTCTGTACTTCATAGCCAGCTCACTACAATATTGTGGTTTTTTTTTTTTTTTAAACTGCTGGGACGCCCGCACATGCGCAGAAGCGCTGCGGCGCGCACAGAGCGTCATCCCCCAGGCTCCGCCCCCTTTCCCGGCTCACCTCTATATATAGAGGCGCGTGCACGCGCACGCGCGCGGGCACGTGCGCCTTTGGCGCTAATTTCAAATATGGTAACAAGGGACAGGAGCCAGGGCCCCTCTTTGCCGCAGGCCGGGGGATGGACGAGCACTGCAACATGGCAGAGGAAGCAGTTTCCTATAAGAGAACTCACCATCTGCCTGGACTTTGCTCTGCTGAGAAGAAGCTAGTCCAAATGACAAGAAAACATTCCACAGCGGCCTCTAGTGGACTTTTTTTTTTTTCTTGACCACCATTAAAAATTATTACATTTTTTTAGTAGTTACAGGCATGCACAGAATTTTGCGGGAATACCATTAGGTAACAGACAGAAAGACAAATTAGGCTTGGGGGTCCCCCAATAGAACCAAGTTCCTGGGGGCCCCCACTTACCTGTTCCCCGCCGCAGGACTTTGTTTGGTCCACAAAAGCCCAAACTTCACCTATCACGGCAGGCATTGTAATCAAACCTTCAGGGACCGGGTTCCCAAGGATTCCACTCCCCTGGACCTGTATAGCACCCTGCACAGAAAACATCTTGGTCGTGGGTATGACCAGAGCTCTGGATCCCAGGGTCCAGCTCTCCTAAGAGAAGCATTACAGGCAAAACCTTGCTCTTCTCTGCAAGGCCCGGGTACCGACCGTTTAGCTATGAAGCTTTTTTGGTCGGATCCGGAATAGCTTACTGAGGCCCAAAAGAACCTGTACGCAAGCTCAGTGAAAAACACATGTTTCTTCTTGGCCAACACCTTAGACACTGGCAAAAAACTGAGGTGCTCCCGGATGGGAGGGGCTTATATAGGGGAGGGTACTTCCGGTTTTGGAAGTTGCCAGTGCCAGCACCTGACGGTATCTATATAACCCATTAGTAATGACTATGTCGCTCTGTGTCCCGTGATGTACGAGAAAGAAATGGCCGTTTTTAAAACTTTTTGTTTGCATTGATACATGTCCCCTGGGCAGGACCGGGGTCCCCAAACCCTTTTTAGGACAATAACTTACATATTAGCCTTCATAATTAGCACTTTTGATTTCGAACATTCGAGTCCCATTGACTTTAATAGGGTTCTAAAGTTTGCGCGAACTTTCGGCCCGTTTGCAGGTTCCAGTGCGAACCGAACCGGGGGGTGTTCGGCTCATCCCTACTACAGAATAACAAAAGGTATGAAATCTGACTGCAAGAAAGTTTGTTAAAAAATCCCTGCAATGCACATAGATGATACTTTTCTCAACAAAAGTGGAGTTAAGTGTGCTGTGCTTACCTTTGTATGAATTTCCGGATGAGTTGTCCGCAAATGACGCTTCAAGTTTGTTGTATTTTTACCATATGGTTTACAAAGGGTCTTGTTGTCCTTAACTTCAAATATAAAATACATCCATAGATCTTCTCTTTCTACCAGTTGACATTTCCTGTTCAGCAGTGGGGATGAGAAAATATGAGAAGCGACTCGCCTCGGTGAGGTCTGGACGTGGAAGGTGAGGAGGAGGCCTGTAATACACAGTGCTCTGGACAGTCTGCGGACAGTGAGATGGCCTGTAATGCTGCACAGTTCTCTGAACGGTGGCTGTAATGCTACACAGTGCTCTGGACGGTGGTCTGAGTAGGCCTGTAATGCTGCAGAGTGCTCTGGACGGTGGTCTGAGGAGGTCCATATTGCTGCACAGTGATCTGGACGGTGATCTAAGAAGCCTGTAATGCTGCACAGTGCTCTGGATGCCGCTGGTCAGAGGAGTCAAAATAAAAGGGGAGTGGGAATAGGACCCAAGGTGTCCTTGCCTTCAATGAAGGAAAAGGAACAAACTGCGGTTTAACCTGATATAACTTTATTAGAATAAGTAGTAGAAAAAAATATTTATCATTGAAAGGAAAGCATAAACAACGGGAAATTGCACATGGTAAAAACTGACAAAGTTGTCACTTAAAAACACATGCCCATGAGCTCAGCCATATCCAAGTCATCCACACGTGTCAATCACCTCAAGTTATTTAGTGTGACTTAACATATAATGCTTACGTACGTTAGGCGAGGTGCGTTCTGGGAAACATTGGTAGCACAGACCGGTATCCGTATTGTGCTTAACCATGGACCTCCAGACTCCCTATATGCCTATAGAGCTGCTGCATTAAGTATTTACAGTATTGAAAAAAGCATTAATCATCACAGACAAATAAATGCAATTTTGGCTGGAAGGTATCCCTGCCAGTTAGTGAACAAGGCAGGTTTTGTTTCTTGGTGTAGCACTATCAGTCATAAAGATGGTAGAATAGTAGAATGCAGCATGCAGTCAGAGGAGGCCTGTAATACACACACAGTGCTCTAGACAGTGGTCACTCTGAGGGATGGCCTGTAATGCACAGTGCTCTGAATGCCAGTGGTCAGAGAGGAGGCCTGTAATGCTGCACAGTGCTGGATGGTGGTCTCAGGTCAGGTCTGAGGGATGGCCTGTAATGCACAGTGCCCTGGATTCCGGTGGCTAAAGGAGGCCTGTAATGCTGCACAGTGCTGGATGTGGTCTCAGGTCTGAGGGATGGCCTGTAATTCACAGTGCCCCAGATGCTGGTGGTCAGACGAGGCCTGTTGTAATGCTGCACAGTGTCCTGGATGGTGGACTCTCAGGTCAGGTGAGTCTGAGGGATGGCCTGTAATGCACAGTGCCCTGGATCATGGATGCCAGTGGTCAGAGGAGGCCTGTTGTAATGCTGCACAGTGCTGGATGGTGATCTCAGGTCAGGTCTGAGAGATGGCCTGTAATACACAGTGCCCTGGATGCCGGTAGTCAGAGAGGAGGCCTGTAATGCTGCACAGTGCTAGATGTTGTCTCAGGTGTGAGGGATGGCCTGTAATGCACAGTGCCCTGGATGCTGTTGGTCAGAGGATGCCTGTTGTAATGCTACACACTTGCACAGTGCTGGATGGTGGACTCTCAGGTCAGGTGAGTCTGAGGGATGGCCTGTAATGCACAGTACCCTGGATCATGGATGCCGGTGGTGAGAGGAGGCCTGTTGTAATGCTGCACAGTGCTAGATGGTGGTCTCAGATCAGGTCAGAGGGATGGCCTGTAATCAGGGCCGCCATCAGGGGGGTACAGGCAGTACACCTGTAAGGGGCCCGGATGGCCCCCCCTTTTTTATTTATTTTTTATATTTATTTTTTATTATTCATTTTTTTATTTTATTTTAGTTTTTATTTTTTTTATTTATTTATTCATTTTTTGTAAGGGGCCCAGAGGTCCCCAGAGGCCCGGAGGTCCCCAGGGCCCCGAATGTCAACACCTCTTTTTTATTTATTTTTTTATAAAAAAAAATTATTATTCATTTTTTTATTTATTTTTTTTATTTTTTATTTAATTTATTTATTTTTTTATTTTGTAAGGGGCCCAGAGGTCCCCAGAGGCCTGGAGGTCCCCAGGGCCCCGGATGGAAACCTCCCTTTTTTTATTTATTTTTTATTAAAAAAAAATATTATAAATTTTTTTATTAAATTTTTTTGTAAGGGGCCCAGAGGTCCCCAGGGCCCTGGATGGAAACCTCCCTTTTTTTTTATAATTTTTTTTTGTAAGGGGCCCAGAGGTCCCCAGGGCCCTGGATGGCAACCCCCCTTTTTTTTCTTTTTTTTTTCTTCTGTTTTTTTTTGTGTTCGTCAGCACCCAAACCCCCTGCATCTCAATTCGTGGCACCCCCCCGCTTCTGAATTTGCGGCAGCCCCCCGCTTCCCAATTCACGGCGGCAGCACCCCCCCCCCCAGTTCTCCTCGGCTCCAGGGGGCCCATACCTGAAGCTGTGTAAGGGGCCCCAAAATTCCTGATGGCTGCCCTGCCTGTAATACACAGTGCCCTGGATGCCGGTAGTCAGAGAGAAGGCCTATAATGCTTCACAGTGCTGGATGTGGTCTCAGGTCTGAGGGATGGCCTGTAATGCATAGTGCCCTGGATGCCGGTGGTAATGCTGCACAGTCAGTGCTGGATGTAGTCTTAGGTCTGAGGGATGGCCTGTGTGCACACACAGTGCTCTGGACAGACAGTGGTCTGAGGGGAGGCCTCGCCGCAGGCCTGGTGTAATTGTAATGTACACTACATACTCACAGTGGGTCCTCTGTCTGCTCTCTGCTCTGGACATGGGTGGCCGTCGTGAGTCGGGACTCGACAGTGGGAATCTCGTCGGGACTCGGGAGGCCTGGCTGTAATGCACAGTACTGCACTGGTCTCTGGCAGTCGTCACGGTGTGAGACTCGGAGCCTGTAATGCTGGCTGCACACAGTCACTTGCCTGCTGGGAGCGGGTGGAGCTCCTTGGAAACCGGAAGTTAGTCCGCGAGGGTAAATGTCCCTGCCTCACATCTTCTTTTAATTTTTGTTTCTTTAAAGAAAATTTAATTGGTTTTCGTCATAGTTTTTCTTAGTGGACAAAAATGTGCTGTACTTTTCGTTTTGTTTTCGTCACTGTAAAAATGCCACTGACAAAATTTTTGACAAACATTTTCATTGACAAAACTAACACTGGTGTATACAGGCTAAAAATGTAAACATAACTGTACATACAGTAGATCTTCAAGACAAAGATAATACAATTGCATAATAGATAGCATAGCATATAGAGTATAGGAGCTATGGGTTTATTATTATTAATATTATTATTATTGTTAATAGTACTTATTATAGCGCTCACCCCGAAAGGGCCTTCTGATTTTATCCCAGGTTCCTTTCCCACACTAGTGTAGTAGCAGCCAGGCACTTAGTAACAGTCACACTTCTAGCTCAATTAAAAATCTTTTTGATGCTTTAATGTAAGTTGAACTTGGATAGTGTGAAGGAAGGCTGTGTACTACTCCAGTAATACTTTCTCAAATTTCCTAATACAGTCCCTCCAGCAGCAACTAAGGGACAGAGTGATATAGAGACACCATAGGAGATGTCCCGCTTTAAGCAAGCTCTGGCACTGATACACAAGGGATAGAAACAGCGCACATTCGCAACGATCCCACGCGTAGGTCTATGCTCACAAATGTCCCTAGATTTTTGGATGCCTTCTTACAATATCAGCCAGACATTTCTCCTGTGAACTCTCCAGGTGAGATCCTAAGTGATAATTCCTTAATCAGTTCCAATAAGATCCAGTAGAACAGGCCCCCCCAGCTCTAGCTGAACTTGGACCTCGATGATCACTGGAACAGGCCCCAAAGCTCTGTGTCAGGGTCACCTGTGGCCAGGTGACAGATGCACACCGTAGGGGGACAGGAGTGCACCACGAGGTAGTGAACCCTATGGCTGGCTTCTGCGGATAGGAAACTGGGTGGTTGTGGAAAGCGGGACCAGAGGAGCACAACCGGGATCCAAACGGAAGCTAGAGCCAAGATTCCCCAGGGCGCGGAGTCTAAGACCCAGCTGGTCTTCTCCAGGGCCTCTAGTGGTGAGGATGTTAGCTGCAGGCTGGGACCAGGTCGCGGCCCCTGGAGTTTCCTAGCTCACGCCCCGTAGGATAAGGGGAAAAGAGGGGAAGCAGCAGCACACGATAAGAGAGAACCGAATAACAAGCTGAAGGTCAGGGGCCACAAGCAGACAAGGATAACGAAGAACGAGCCGAAGGTCAAGGGTCAAGAGCAGACAGGGATAGTCGGGGACAAGCCAATAACGTAACAGAGAGATAGACGTAGCACACGGCAGGCAGGAACCCAAACACACAATGCCTAACAAACATGTTGATCAGCAAAGCAGGCTTGCAGTGCACAGGTTAATATAGTGTTCAGTGATAGGGCCTGGGGTGGAGTCAGGCTGGGAGGAGATTATAAAGGAAGCCAGGTGAAAGGGCTCAGGCCTCTAAGATGAACACATGGGAAGGAAGGTAAGCTGACAGACAAACACTACTGCATATCCATGACAGTACCCTCCCTCTTATGGGCCCTCCCCCGCCTGGGCCCAGGCTTAAAGGGAAATCTCTGATGAAACCTTCTCAACAGATGAGGTGCAGCGACATCAGATGCAGCGATCCAAGACGCCTCCTCAGGACCAAAACCTCTCCAATGCACAAGGTACTGAAGAATGCCTCTGCAGAGCCGAGAATCCAGAACTTGTCTAACCTCGTACTTAAGATTATCCTCAGAGACCGAAAACGAGGTAGGGAGATGACAAGAAGATCTATTGAGGACCAAAGGCTCTCTAGGAATAAGCAAGGGCATGAGAGGATCAACAGGAATCTGAGGAGGGTCCCCTAGACCCTTAAAGGGGAACTGGTCATCTTGCACAGGACCATCAGACTGGGCAGATGTCAGTGGAACCCTGAAGTCAGGTTGGTTAGAAGGTGACATGTCGCCGGAGTCAAACTGAATAGCTGAAGGACAAGCAGAATGTCCCGAACAAGAAAAAGTAGGAGGCTCACTGGGCATGGGCTGGACTGGCATAACTAGTACAGAGGCAGAGTGAATAGCTGAGTCAGGTGTAGCGACTACCTGAATCGCATCGCAAGACGTAGCGACTGCAGGACTTGTAGACAAGCTAGCCTGGCTGTGCGTCCAAGGGTGGTTAGGGACAGAGAAATGTAAATGGTTATGCAACCTGGAATGAATGACCGGCTCAGATTCACAGGGGGCAACCTTGGGTAGGCAGGACGAGGAACAGGAGGAACCCCAAGCCAGGATCTGTCCAGTAGTCCAGTCCACATGAGGAGAATGGAGCTGTAACCATGGGAGACCCAAAATTATAGGCGTTGAGGCCTTGGGTAAGATAAGGAAGGATATCCACTCCTGGTGGAGTGTCCCTACCGACATCTTAACAGGGAGGGTCTGGAAGCGGATAGGTCCCCCTGGGAGAACAGTACCATCAATCGCCAAGACCACCAATGGTGTGGTGAGGGGCAAAAGAGTAAGTCTCATGGACGATGCGATTTCCCAGTCCATAAAATTACCAGCGGCTCCGGAATCCAGATATGCTGAGACCGAATGAGAAGAAGCACCAACATGAAGGAACACAGAAAGCAGAAGACGAGAAGGGGAAGGTGATATTTCTGGGTCCAATACTCCACTTTCCAGATGAAGTGGACCCGAACGTTTTTCTGGACAAAGAGAGCAAGTGTCACGAAAATGACCTTTGCCCCCACAGTAAAGACACAGACCAAGAGTTCTGCGCCTAGCACGTTCCTCTGGGGATAGCCTGGTCCGACCCAGCTGCATGGGTTCCTCAGCTGGTAGGAGATGCTCTACGGGTCGAAGAGAGGGGAGCTCAGGCTGACTAAGAACCAAGGAGTGCTGGCGTTGCTTTTCTAAGGTCCTCTCCTGAAAGCGAATATCGATCTGGTTACACAAGGAGATAACGCCGGCCAGATCAGTGGGGATGGTTCTTCCTGCTAATTCATCCTTCACTCTATCAGACAGGCCATGCAAAAAGGTTGCGACTAAGGCCTCATTGTTCCAGCTCAACTCAGCCGACAGTATGCGGAAATGAAGGGCATACTGTCCCACAGAAGCAGACTCTTGGCGGAGACGTAAAAGGGCGCTGGCCGCTGAAGAGACACGAGCCGGTTCTTCGAAGATATTCCGAAAAAGTTTCAAGAAGCCAGACAGGCTAGAAACCACTGGATCATTCAGTTCCCACAGAGGGGCTGCCCAGGCTAAAGCTTCACCAGAGAGGAGGGAAATGATATAGGCTACCTTAGCCCGATCAGACAGGAAGTTTTGGGGCTGGAGCTCAAAATGAATTGTGCATTGGCTAAGGAACCCCCTGCAAGCCTTGGAGTCCCCAGAGAAACGGGACGGAGCTGGCAGTTGTAGTGAGTGTGTGGCTGCGACTGGTGCAATAGGTGCAGCCGCTGGTTGTATTTGAGGTTGCGGATTCAGGGTTCCCAAGGAGGCCTGAAGCTGCTCAAAGCGAGAAGCCAGATCCTGGAGGAATCGCATCACCTGAGTCTGATTCGATTCCTGGGTTTCAAGTCTGCAAACTATGCCCTGCAACGGATCATCCACGGGTAACGGGATGTCAGCCGGGTTCATGGCTGATCAAACTGTCAGGGTCACCTGTGGCCAGGTGACAGATGCACGCCGTAGGGGGACAGGAGTGCACCGCGAGGTAGTGAACCCTATGGCTGGCTTCTGCGGATAGGAAACTGGGTGGTTGTGGAAAGCGGGACCAGAGGAGCACAACCGGGATCCAAACGGAAGCTAGAGCCAAGATTCCCCAGGGCGCGGAGTCTAAGACCCAGCTGGTCTTCTCCAGGGCCTCTAGTGGTGAGGATGTTAGCTGCAGGCTGGGACCAGGTCGCGGCCCCTGGAGTTTCCTAGCTCACGCCCCGTAGGATAAGGGGAAAAGAGGGGAAGCAGCAGCACACGATAAGAGAGAACTGAATAACAAGCTGAAGGTCAGGGGCCACAAGCAGACAAGGATAACGAAGAACGAGCCGAAGGTCAAGGGTCACAAGCAGACAGGGATAGTCGGGGACAAGCCAATAACGTAACAGAGAGACAGACGTAGCACACGGCAGGCAGGAACCCAAACACACAATGCCTAACAAACACGTTGATCAGCAAAGCAGGCTTGCAGTGCACAGGTTAATATAGTGTTCAGTGATAGGGCCTGGGGTGGAGTCAGGCTGGGAGGAGATTATAAAGGAAGCCAGGTGAAAGGGCTCAGGCCTCTAAGATGAACACATGGGAAGGAAGGTAAGCTGACAGACAAACACTACTGCATATCCATGACACTCTGTGACACTTCAGTACTGCCCAGAAAGGCAAAAGCCCTTCAGCCTTGGAACTTCTCCTCCTGGACCTGCTGCTCCTGGCCTCAGACTATTTATGAACACCCCAGACACCTACTGGGCTTCCTTCCCCCAGGGATTGGCCAAGACCACATAAATATTCAGGCTGTTGGTCTAACCCTTTCCAGCCCACTACATTCTAGAATTCACTAGAAGGTAGGGGGAAGCAGTTGAGCCTGCAGCCAGTAAAACCTAGAACAGCCCAAAATAATCACACACTGCTCCACTGACTGCAGAGGATCCAAAAAAAACAAAATTTACTAGCAACCCATCTCAGGGGGTGCTATATTATATAGCGCAATCAATTTATACAGAACTTTACATACACTATTTTACCAAAAGTATTGGGAAGCCTGCCTTTACACACACATGAACTTTAAAGACATCCCAGTTTTAGTCCGTAGGGTTCAATATTGAGTTGGCACACCCTTTGCAGCTATAACAGTTTCAACTCTTCTGGGAAGGCTGTTTACAAGATTTAGGAGTGTATCTATGGGAATGTGTGACCATTCTTCCAGAAGCGCATTTGTGAGGTCAGACACTGATGTGGATGAGAATGCCTGGCTCGCAGTGTCCACTGTAATTCATCCCAAAGGTCCAAAGGTGTTCTATCGGGTTTAGGTGCAGGCCAGTCAAGTTTCTCCACCCCAAACTCACTCATCCATGTCTTTATGGACCTTGCTTTGTGCATTGGTGTGCAGTTATGTTGGAACAGGAAGGGGCCATCTCCAAACTGTTCCCACAAAGTTTGGAGCATGAAATTGTCCAAAATGTCTTGGTATGCTGAGCGGAGACTGTGAGCCAGGCCATTCTCGTCCACATCAGTGCCTAACCTCACAAATGCGCTTCTGGAAGAATGGTCAAACATCCCCATAGACACACTCCTAAACCTTGTGGACAGCCTTCACAGAAGAGTTGAAGCTGTTATAGCTGCAAAGGGGGGACCAACTCAATATTGAACCCTACGGACTAAGACTGGGATGACATTAAAGTTCATGCGTGTGTAAAGGTAAGCGTCCCAATACTTTTGGTAATATAGTGTATTTATTAGACATTCACATTAGTCTGTGCTCTTAAGGAGCTTAAAATCTAAGGTCCCTTACTCACATTCGTACACACACACACACACACAGCCAATTTAGACAGGAGCCAATTAATCTAGCAGCATGTCTTTGGAATGTGGGAGAAAACCGGGGTACCCAGAGGAAACCCACGCAGGCACTGGGAGAACATGGTTTCTAATGTACAGAATGCAGTGGTCAGAAGTATGCCACGTACAGCCGAGTGTACAAATTGGGGGTAGGGGTGTGTAATGTACATTCAAGAGTACAGAGTGCAGCAGCCATAAGTATGTATCATATAATGGAAAAAGGTGTGTGGGAATATAATTGTTTAATATACAGTGGCTCAGCAGCTGATCCTCTTGTTGAGAAATCTAACTGCCGTTAAAAACGCTTTGACGGTAGACCTGGGAGAGGAGGAAGATAAGCAATCTGTGGGAGAAATAAAATAAGATAAACTGGGGAAACGTAAAAGAGTGGTAAAGAAAAGCACTATGAGTAAAACTACGAGTAAAGCAGTGAAGGGTAACACCCCTAAAACCCCAAAAGATAAAGCAATGACTAGCACGATTAAACGGTATATGACCCAGGAGGCAAGCCTAAAAAGCCCGGGATTGGGAAAACAACAGCAAGTGAAAACACAAGAAAAAGGGCACTGGTAAAAAGACAGGAGACGTACCGGACCAATCCAGAGACGATTTAACAACTATGAGGGAACTAGAAATAAGTAGAGCAGACAAACAATGTACAGAAGCAGAAATTCCAACAAAAGCGGTAATGACTGAGATGCTACTGAGATTAGAAAATGCAATCAAAGGAAAAATCAACACTCCAAGAGCAGACCTGAGGCATTTGTTGACAAGAGTAGAGGCAACGGAAGAGAGAACAGACAACCATGCCCAGGAATTAAGGACACTAAAGGAGCAAGTCAAATGAACACAACTAAACCAGAGGAAAATCTTATACAAGATAGAAGATCAAGAAAACCGCAACAGAAGACAAAATCTGAGAATCCGTTCGCTCCCAGAGGAAAGAGGAGAAGATCTGAGAAAGATTATGTATATAATATTCAACCCTATACTTGATAAAGGAGCAGAGGACTTCCCCAAGATCGAGAGAATTCACTGGGTCGGAAAACTAAAAAATACGGAAGCAGAGTGGCCGAGAGACATAATAGTGAGATTCAGGTTTTTTGAAGATAAAGCAGAAATTTGGGCAAAAATTAGGGGAAAACCCCCTATAAAGTACGAGGGGTCGGAAGTTCAAATTTTTACAGATCTGTTACCTGAAACACTCGCTAGGCGACAAACCCTGAAACCACTACTAGAGCAAATGCGTGCTAAAAACATTAAACATAATTGGGGATTTCCAGCATGCCTGATAGGCCAGAAGGAGGGAAGATCTGTGAGATTAAGGTTCCCGGAAGAATTGGTAGAATTCTGTAATAATCTGGATCTACAGGTGCCAGATCTGCCGGGCTGGGCAGAAGGAGAAAATATACTACAGTAGGAAGAAGACTATGCCTACTAGGCTAAAAACTATAAGAATAAACTTAAACTAACGAATTGGATGGGGGAGCAGAATGTGGGGAGGTGGGAGGGTGGAAAGAGCAAAAGGGGGCTGAGATAAGCTGACCCGGGCAGAGCGTTGCACTCCCGGCCAACCCGTCCCTTACCTCGCTTTTGCGAGGAGGGGGACGGAGGCCAGGTGGCATGGGCAGAGCCGCACCTCGCAATAAGAGTATCAGAGGTGGAAATGGTGTATAGGGCCACCTCAGGTTCTGAGGCCAGTAAGGGGCCAAGGGGAGAGTGGAGGGAGGGTCACGGGTGGGTTATGGGACGAGGGAGGGGGAGGGCAGAGGGGGGGTGGGAGGAGAAGGATGGGAGGGGTGGGGGGATGAGGTACCTCTTAAACTTTGTAGGAAACCCGATGCGGGAAGGTGACTCAGTATAGATGACAACAATAAACTACATTATGTATAATGTACGGGGATTAAACACACCCTCAAAGAGACATAAGACTCTTAAAGAACTCAAACACTACGGTGCTGATGTGGTATCCCTCCAGGAGACCCACCTCACACACGATACAAATGTGAAATTGTACTCCGCAGATTTTCCCACATGATATTATATTGATTCAACAACAAAGAGAGAAAGGGGAGTGGCAATTGGATTTGCCAAAGCTATGAGGTTCAAATTGGAGGACAGGTGGACGGACCCAGAAGGCAGGAATATCTTCCTGAAGGGTAAACTGGGTGAAACGACATGCACATTAGTAAACATTTACTCCCCCAATAGGAACCCCATAAAATTACTGCAAGAGTTAATAGCAAAACTGATGGATTTTAAGAAAGGACATGTAATAATAATGGGCGATATGAATTTCTGCATGGACTCAGGGGTGGACAGTACGTCCTGTGTACAGAAAACAAACAATGTACAGCTTAAAAAGGTTAAACAGAAAATGCATGTGTGTCAATTAATCGATACATGGAGGGTCTTGCACCCTAAAACACAATAACAGAGGGTCAATTAAGCACACTCTGGATACGGATGTATAGAACAACTAGTATATAGAAGGAATGGGGAATGAATATTCAACAGAAGTAAATATATATACACACATTATAGTCCATGACAAATAGTCCATATGTTAGCTCAAAAACTAGCTTTCCGCAGAAATGGCTGCCAGCATGCAGATATAAGAAATCTGGAATATAGCAGGAGGGAAAAAAGCAGCGCCTTCTAAGCGTAGCAACGAAACAAGTTTTATTTTAAAAAACACATTATGAGGAAATACACTCACAAACGAGCAATAAGTTAGGGCTTATCTGTAGAAGGGATCATCCGCTATTCCCGGGGGCTGTTTGGTCCTGGTGTTAGGGGATGAGGTCTCTGGATGTCCTCTCAGCTGTCGGCAGCGGTGGCGGAACCCAGCACTCACGGCAAACGAGACAGGAGACAGTATTGCCTGGAACACAGCCGCAGATGTCGTCACTTCCGGGTGTGAGGTCAGCGGGGAGTAGCGCGCGTTCGAAGCATGCGTGCTTCTTCATCAGGCTCTATAGGGGCCATCTTGGACTGGGGCAAGTTATACCAGACTGAATACAATCCTATTGGCTTACCCTGTCACCATGGAAACTTATACAAACAGCGGCAGTATGAAACTATCCTAGCGCTGACAATGCTAATAGATGGTATAATTAGGATTAAAAAATACTATGATAAAAAATACTATGATAAAAAGACTATGATGAAAATGGGATGGGGGGCGGGGGGAAAGGAAAAAAGAAAAAAGATAATAACACTATAAGGAGTAATCTATCAATATATGCAGAACCAATTAAACATGTCTATGAGGGGATTGGAAAGACGAGCATATAATGCCAACCAGCACACATGTGTAGGTCCATGGTGTAGGCCCTGGACCTGATGGGTTCACTACTTATTATTTAAAAAAAAATTTAAGAAATCTTGGTGCCTAGGATGGACCAGTATATTAATGGGCTAGGGGTATGAATGAATGAATGAATGAATGAATGACTTGTATAGCGCTCACATGCGAACTGAATCGCCTCTAGGCGCTTTTTGCATCCAGTGTCTGCTTGGCTGGTGCGGTCATTTTACCCCGTAGGATCGCGACACGCTTGGGACACACGGTCGTACACACATATATACATATATACTGGGCCAATTTGGACAAGATCCAATTAACCTACCAGCATGTCTTTGGGTAGAGTATGACATGAGTAGGGAGGCCCTCCTTGCTGCAATAACAGTAATCCCGAAGGAGGGGAAGGATGGCACGCTATGTTCAAGCTACAGGCCTATATCGCTGCTCAATACAAAATTGTACGGTAATATTCTTGCAGGACGGATGAAAGGTATGATGACCACACTGATCCATCCGGACCAGGTGGGATTCATCCCAGGAAGAGAGGGGAGGGACAATGGGGTGATAACGTTGATCCTCCTCCACCAAATAAAAAAATAGGGGTCCCCAGGTCTATTTCTGTCAATCGATGCTGAAAAAGCATTTGACATGGTAGACTGGGGACTCATAATAAAAACTTTGAAAACAATGGGTATTGGCCCAAGAATGATCCAGTGGATTAAAGTACTGTACCATCACCCTATGGCAAATATAAAAATCAATGGCGTGCCATCCTCCCCCTTTGAGATGAAAAACGGGACGAGACAGGGGTGCCTCCTTTCCCCCTTCTATTTGTGCTGTCCTTGGAACCACTCCTTGCAACGATCCGAAACAATCCCGACATAAGAGGCATTAGGGCAGGAGAGGAAGAACATAAGCTGGCAGCTTTTGCAGACAATGTGTTGTTCTATATAACCAATACTAAAACAATATGGCGACTTGGCAAATTTTAAAATAAATTTAACCAAGTCAGAGATCTTGAATATTAACATAAGCAAGCATGAAGCAGTGGACTTACAGTGGGAATTTCAATTTCCATGGAAAAAAGAGCTAAAGTACTTTTGAAAAAACTAGCTAACTCTATGAAGATAATATACAAAATCAATTAAATGCCCCTGCTAGTTGAAATAAAAAAATGAAATGAAGAGAATAATGTATAGCCCCTTATCTTGGATAGGGAGGATTAGCACCTTGAAGATAGTATTGTTACCAAAAATGTTATATAAGGTTCAAATGTTGCCTATGGCACTGACACAATCCTACTTCAATGTGCTAGTAAGTATGATAAGGAAATTTATTTGGCAAAATAAAAAAGCTAGAATTTCCCTTGCGGTATTTAAACAAGGGAAAAAACAAGTGGGTCTCGTGGTTCCTGATATTAAAAAATATTATAATGCGGCGGTGCTATCAAGAGTAGTGGAGTGGACTAGGGGAAAAACAAAAAAAGGTGGGATAAGTTAGAGAATAGGGATGAGCCGAACACCCCTCAGTTCGGTTTGCATCAGAACACGCGAACAGGCAATAAATTTGTTCGAACATCCGAACACCATTAAAGTCTATGGGACTCGAACATGAAAAATCTAAAGTGCTAATTTTAAAGGCTTATGTGCAAGTTATTGTCATAAAAAGTGTTTGGGGACCCGGGTCCTGCCCCAGGGGACATGTATCAATGCAAAAAAAGTTTTAAAAACTGCAGTTTTTTCGGGAGCAGTGATTCTAATAATGCTTAAAGTGGAACAATAAAGGTGAAATATTACTTTAAATTTCATACCTAGGGTGTGTGTATAGTATGCCTGTAAAGTAGCGATTGTTTCCCGTGCTTAGAACTGTCCCTGCACAAAGTGTAATTTCTGAAGGAAAAAAAGTCATTTAAAAGCACTCGCTGCTATAATGAATTGTCGGCTCCCGGCAATACAGAGAAAAGTCATTGATTGAAAAAAAAAAAAGCGTGGGGGTCCCCCCAAATTCAATTACCAGGCCCTTCAGGTCTGGTATGGATATTAAGGGGAACCCTGCATAAAATAAAAAAATGACGTGGGGTTCCCCCCAAATATCCAAACCCGACCTTTCAGGTCTGGTATGGATTTTAAGGGGAACTCCATGGCAAATTTTTTAAAAAAATGGCGTGGAGTTCCCCCCAAAAATCCATACCAGACCCTTTACCTGAGCACGCAACCTGGCAGGCCGCAGGAAAAGAGGGGGGGACGAGAGAGTGCACCCCCACTCCTGAACCGTACCAGGCCACATACCCTCAACATGGGGAGGATGCTTTGTGGGCCTGTGACGCAGGTTTCTGTTGCATCAGAGGGGGGCGGGGTCACCCGTACGTCACTGGGTAAGCCCGGATTTCCCCTTGCTTTAGAGGGGGACGGGGTCACGTGACGGGTGGCCCCGTCCTCAGCTACATAAGAGACCTGTCAGGCTGCTGGGATTCCCGGGGTGTCTCCGGTGGAGACAGGATGCTTGCTGTTCCTCGCTGCGCTGGACATCTCATCGTTGGAGCCTGGACCTGGAGAGGAGAGATCATCCACCGCTGGACCCTGGAGAGGAGATCACCCATCGAAGGATACCGACAGCGTTGGAGTGGAGACCGAGAGTGGATTACCACCGCTGGAATCTTTTTTTAATTTTTTTATTTTTAAAAAAGGACTTATCCCAACGGTGTCTGTGTGTTTTTAAAAAAAAAATACACTTTCTTTGTGAAATGGTAGGGGTACAATGTACCCCTTACCAATTCACATGGATGGGGGGCGGGATCTGGAGGTCCCCTTTGTTAAAGGGGTCTTCCAGATTCCGATAAGCCCCCCACCCACAGACCCCCATAACCACCGGGCAAGGGTGGTTTATGGCCGTTTTTAAAAAAAATAATTGCATCGATACATGACCCCGGGGGCAGGACCCAGGTCCCCAAACACTTTTTATGGCAATAACTTGCATATAAGCCTTTAAAATTAGCACTTTAGATTTCTCCCATAGACTTTTACTGGGTGTTCCGCGGCTTTTCGAATTTGCCGCAAACACCTCAAATTGTTCGCTATTCGGCGAACGGGCGAATAGGCAATGTTCGAGTCGAACATGAGTTTGACTCAAACTTGTAGCTCATCCCTATTAGAGAACACAATGAGCAAGGCACATTTAGGAAGTATAATGTGGAACCCCTACAATTTAGAACACTAGATTATAATACACATACACTGACACTAAATGCACTAAAAATTTGGGACATAACACACAAAACAAGTAAGTGGAAAATTAATTCACCTTTAATTTCACTGAAAGAAAAAGTAGGATTTTTAAAACAGCTTACCTGTAAAATCCTTTTCTTGGAGTACATCACGGGACACAGAGCAGCATAGTCATTACTATGTGGGTTATATAGAATTACCTTCAGGTGCTGGCACTGGCAACTTCCAAAACAGGAAGTACCCTCCCCTATATAAGCCCCTCCCATCCGGGAGTACCTCAGTTTTGTAGCAAAGCAATACGTGTCCCCAAAAGAGGGGTGGGAGCTCTGTGTCCCGTGATGTACTCCAAGAAAAGGATTTTACAGGTAAGCTGTTTTAAAAATCCTACTTTCTTGTTCATACATCACGGGACACAGAGCAGCATAGTCATTACTATGTGGGACGTCCCAAAGCAATGCCACATGAGGGGGGGGATACACCATACATAAGCTGGGCGCCATCAGGCATGAGGATCTTTTGCGGCCTGCAACACACTGCGCCCAAAGGCGACATCCTCCTGACTTCTAACGTCCACCTGGTAGAACCTAGTAAACGTGTGTACTGAAGACCATGTTGCGGCCTTACAAATTTGCGCCAGGGAGGCCTGGTGATGCACTGCCCATGAAGTTCCAACTGCTCTCGTGGAGTGCGCCCTAACTTTGAACGGAGGCGGTCTACTTCTCAAGCCATAGGCTTGTATTATGACCTGTCGAATCCACTTGGCTAAAGTAGATTTTGATGCTGCCTGACCCTTTCTGGGGCCTTCCGGCAGAACAAACAAAGAATCCGTTCTACGAATCTGAGCAGTGGCTTTTAGATAAGCTTTAACTGCTCTTACTACATCCAAAGAATGCAATAACTTTTCCTCTACCGAGCTTGGTTTGGGGAAAAAAGAAGGAAGAACCACATCCTGGTTCAAGTGAAACCTCGATACCACCTTAGGAAGAAAGGCTGGGTGAGGACGTAATACTACTCTGTCCTTATGGATAACCAGATATGGCTCTTTACAGGACATGGCGGCTAATTCCGACACTCTTCTAGCCGAGCATATGGCTACTAAAAATATAAATTTCCTGGTGAGTAGAACCAAGGAAATGTGCCGCAAAGGTTCAAATGGCTGCTTCTGCAGAACCGACAGAACCAAATTTAGATCCCATGGGCATATGGGAGCCTTAATCGGTGGAATAATACGAGTCACACCTTGCATAAAGGATTTGACAAGTGAATGCATAGCCAGGGGCCTTTGAAATAGTATTGACAAGGCCGAAACCTGGCCCTTGATAGTACTTAAGGCAAACTTCCTGTCTACAGCCCACTGCAGGAAGTCCAGAATTCTGCCTATAACGTACTTACGTGGATGCCATTTTCTGGCCTCGCACCAAGTGATGTACGCCTTCCAAACTCTATAGTAGATCTGCCTGGATACAGGCTTCCTGGCATTGATTATAGTTGATACCACAGAGTTAGAGAGACCTCTCTTCTTTAGGATGTGGGATTCAATAGCCAGGCCGTTAAACTTAGAGTTAGTAAGGAAGGGTGGTATATCGGTCCTTGCGAAAGCAGGTCCGGACGACGTGGAAGGGTCCAAGGACTCCCCACAGACATTTTGATGATCTCCGCGTACCAGGCCCTTCGGGGCCACGCTGGAGCCACCAGGATCACCAGCTTCTTCTCCAACCTGACTCTGCGAAGGAGTCGAGGCAACAATTGTAGCGGAGGGAATGCATATATCAGTCTGAACTGATCCCAAGGGAACACCAGAGCATCCGAGCCGCAAGCGAGGGGATCCCTTGTCCGGGAGACAAATCTGTCCACCTTTGCGTTGAATCTGGATGCTAGCAGATCTACATCCGGTGTTCCCCACCGCTGACATATTGCTCGGAAGACCTCGGGATGAAGGGACCATTCCCCTGGGCATAACTGTTGGCGACTCAGAAAGTCCGCCTTCCAATTCTCCACCCCTGGAATGAAGACAGCTGATATACATGGGACATGCTTTTCTGCCCATTCCAGGATGTGACTTACTTCCCTCTGGGCTGCACGACTCCTGGTGCCTCCCTGATGATTGATATATGCCACTGCTGTGGCATTGTCTGATTGAATTCTGACAGGGGACCCTTGGAGTCTGGATGTCCAGGCTACTAGGGCGTACCGGGCTGCTCGTATCTCTAAGAGATTGATGGGCAGGGTTTTTACTACATTTGACCATCTGCCCTGGAGAGACCATTGCTCCAGTACTGCCCCCCAGCCTATAAGGCTGGCATCTGTAGTGACCACCTTCCAAGATATCGGGCTGAAGGGTTTTCCCTTCTGGAGATTCTGGGGGATCAACCACCAGCAGAGACTCTTCCGAACGGAAGGGGACAAAGCCATCGGGAAGTCTAGAGCCTGAACTTTTCCGTTCCAGGCTGACAATATGGCCCTTTGTAAATTCCTTGAGTGGAATTGGGCGTATGGCACAGCTTCGAATGATGCTACCATCTTTCCTAGCAGCCTCATGCACAGGCGTATGGACGGCTGTCTTTTTGCACAAAGCAGACGGACCAAGGCCCTCAAAGAGGATACCTTGTCTAGAGGTAAGAAAATCTTCCTCTGGTCTGAATCCAGCCGTAGCCCTAGATATACCAGGTTTTTCACTGGCTGTAGGGCTGACTTGTCCAGGTTGATGACCCAACCATGAGACTCTAGATACTTGATTGTATCGACAATTACCACTTCTAGCTTGGCAACTGAGTGGTCCATCAACAACAGGTCGTCTAGGTATGCCATTATCGTTACACCCCGTGTTCTTAGATCGGCCAACAGTGGGGCCAGAATTTTTGTGAACACTCGTGGTGCTGTGGCCAGACCGAATGGTAAGGCTCTGAACTGAAAATGGCGCCCTTCTACTGCAAAGCGTAGGAATTTTTGATGACCTGGAAAGATGGGAACATGCAAGTAAGCATCTTTGATGTCGATCGAGGCTAACCATTCCTCCCCTTGTAGGGCAGCGGTGACCGATCGGATCGACTCCATCCGGAAAGACCGGACGTTTAGAAATTTGTTTAGACTCTTTAGGTCCAATATGGATCTTATGTCCCCGTTTGGCTTCGGGACTGTGAAAAGGTTTGAGTAGAAACCCAACCCCCACTCTTCCATAGGAACCTCCATAATTACTCCTTGGAGCAATAGTTGTTCTAACGCCAATAGGAGAGACCCTCTTTTCAGAGGGTCTCTTGGCATGCCTGACCACATAAAATGGGACGGAGGAGACTCTTTTAACTCCAACTTGTATCCCAGAGTTACTGCGGAGAGCACCCATCTGTCTTTGATCGTCTCCCGCCAGGTCTCTGCGAACAACTGAAGTCTTCCCCCCACCCGTTTGAGTGGGGGCAGCCCTTCATAGGCTTGACTTGGAGGCTGGTTTAGTACCTCTTTGGATCCAGGGCTTTTTATTACCCTGTGGCTGTCCCTGATTTTTACCTCCTGAGTTTGACCGAGGAGGCCGTCGGAACTGCTTAGTAGCAGACGTCGCAGGGATAGGAGAGGTAGTCCTCTTAAAAGATGGACCCCTAGACCTCTTTTTACTCGGTAAGAGAGTACTTTTACCACTGGAAATCTTCTGGATATACTTATCCAGGTCTTCGCCAAAAAGGCGTTCCCCATGAAATGGGAAGCTAACTAAGAGCTTCTTACAGGGAGCTTCAGCAGACCAGTTTTTGAGCCACAGAAGCCTACGCATATGTACCAAAGACAGCGTGAGGCGGGAGGCCTGATGGATAGAATCCTTGATGGCGTCAACCGCAAAGCATAATGCTCTAGGCAGATCAGCCAGAGCCTGGGCCTGCTGGTCTGGCAAATCCCTCAGGACCATTTTCATTTGATCCTTTAAAGCTTGGCAGACCCCAATAGCTGCCACTGCTGGCTGTGTAACAGCCCCTGCTGTGGAAAAAGCAGATTTTAATAAAGATTCCAATTTTTTATCCACTGGATCTTTGAACATTTGAACATTATCTACTGGACATGTCAGTGATTTGTTCACAGAAGAGATGGCTGCATCCACCGTAGGAACATTCCATCTCTGGGTGAACTTTTCCTCCATGGGATAGATCACCGGAAACCTTTTAGGCGGAACAAATAGTTTATCAGGATGTTCCCAGTCCTGGTATATAAGTCCTTCCAATAATGGATGTATTGGAAAGGAGCAATTAACCTGGGGAGCTTTTAGCGACCCCAATGAGGAGACAGCAGTAGTTGATGGTTCAACAAGAGGCATTTTAAATGCAGATCGAACCATGTCAGTTAGGGTCTGGACCCACAATCTTTCAGTCTGTGATGCTGAAAATGGTTCATCTACTGTCGATTCCTCAAAAACAGAGCTAACCTCCTCCTGATCCCCTTCAGGTAGGTCGGTCCCTTCCTGGGACTGTTGCTCTGCCAACAGGCACTCTAATGGAGGTGATGGAGATCTGGCGCGCTTTCTTTCCTGTAGAGAAGAAGCGATCAATGCAGCCAATCTCTGCTCCAATCCCTCCAGAGTTGAGGAAAAAACCTCCTCTGTTATATATGCAGGAGCAGGTGGACTGAGGACAGCCGCAGTACCTGGCACTCCCGGGGGTTCCTTATGGGTATTAACCTCTGATTTCTCAGGGGAGGAGGGTGCAGATGACTGCTCCAGATCCTCAGAGCCCGATGGAGACCTCCTACACTTCCTGAGAGGTATATCTCAGAGTTTTTTAGGCGGCATATTCCTTAGTTCAAAGCTGAGGTATTCCAGCCGCAATACACCCCTTACTGAAATAGTCTAATGCAATTTGCTGCTATGTACATCAGTGGGTGTCTACTAATGCGTCTTTCTGGGGATGCCTGTATCAACCGCCCGCTGTAAGCCCCTATACCATGCTACCAGCTCCTTTTCATGCTCTGTGTCCATAGCAAGCAGCGTGGACTGAGTCCTTTTATCTTGCTGGGACGCCCGCACATGCGCAGAAGCGCTGGGCGCACAGAGCGCGTCATCCGCCAGGCTCCGCCCCCTTTTTTGAAGCTAAACCTTATAAAAGGAAAGCATGTGTGCGCGCGCGCGTGCACGTGTGCGCTCTTGGCGCCATGTAGGGAGAGGAGCCAGGGTCCCTGTTTCACCAGGACTCGGGGATGGAAGGAAACTACTTGGCAGCATGACAGAGGAATGCAGCTTCCCTGATAGAGAGCTCACTCATCTGCCTGGACTTTCACCATGGAAGGAATAGTCCCAAGAAAAAAGACGTTCCACAGCGGCCTCTAGTGGACAAACACAGGTACCGCACCTTTGTCTTTTTTTTTTTTTTTAAAACCTCCTATATGAAAAAACATTTCCAGGTTTACAGTTTTTTTTAAAACTTCCCTTATGAAAAAACATTTCTAGGATTTCTTAGGCATATACAGCTATTAGCGGGAATACCCTTTAGGTAACAGGCAGAAAGACATATTAGGCTTGGGGGTCCCCTCAATAGAACCAAGTTCCTGAGGGGCCCCCACTTACCTTTTCCCCGCCGCAGGACTTTGTTTGGTCCACAGAAGCCCAAACTTCACCTCTCACGGCAGGCATTGTACTAGACCTTCAGGGACCGGGTTCCCAAGGATTCCACTCCCCTGGACCTGTATAGCACCCTGCACAGATAGCCTCTTGGTTTTGGGTATGACCAGAGCTCTGGATCCCAGGGTCCAGCCCTCCTAAGAGAGGCATTACAGGCAAAACCCTGCTCTTCTCTGCAAGGCCCGGGTACCGACCGTTTAGCTATGAAGCTTTTTTGGTCGGATCCGGAATAGCTTGCTATGGCCCAGAGAACCTGTACACAAGCCCAGATGAATACATGTTAACCTTGGCCAACACCTTAGACACTGGCAAAAAACTGAGGTACTCCCGGATGGGAGGGGCTTATATAGGGGAGGGTACTTCCTGTTTTGGAAGTTGCCAGTGCCAGCACCTGAAGGTAATTCTATATAACCCACATAGTAATGACTATGCTGCTCTGTGTCCCGTGATGTATGAACAAGAATGATTATTTTCCACCAGGTAAAGAAGCAATAGGTGGAAATTGGATAATAAGCGAGAACGCACAATTAAGAGACATAGTCAGTAGGGGGAAAATTATAACATATCAAGAGTTGAAGCACAAAACCAAATTCATGGTGATGAATGAGTGGCGGTATCTCCAGTTGAATCACTTTGTTGAGCAACTACCCCATCCAATAAGAACAGAGACGGAATTAACTCCATTAGAGCGGTTATGTACCGCAGAAAATACAAAAGGTAGCATATCTCAAATCTATAAAATATTGCTGGCTGTGGAGCACCTGGAGATCCCGCCATTCATAAATAAATGGGAAAGGGAACTGGGATCACACATAGATAAAGTCACTATTAGTAAGATCCTGAAACAAACCATAGCTCTGTGGTAGATACCAGAACGGCCGAAATGAACTATAAATGTTTAACAAGGTGGTACGCAACTCCTGGTAAAATCAACAGGTACCAACCGGGAAAATCTGCGGAGCATTGGTGAGGATGTAAGGAGATAGGAACAATGGCCCACCTGGGGTGGGACTGTCCAAAAATTTAAAAATATTGGAAAGGGATCTTGCAGCTAATAAAAGTAATCACTAAAAAAGAAATACCTGAGGACCCGTGGATAGTTTTTCTACATGGAGTGGAAGGATCAGTAAAACAATATAAAGACTCAGTAATCCCACATATGTTGAAAGCCGCGAAAAGACTTATCCCTAAAAAATGGCAAGAAGTGGAAGGCCCTTCAATCCGAGAGTCGATAAACACCGTGGAGGAAATACATAATATGGAATGTTTGAGGTTGAGTCTAGAGGAAGAAAGTGCAGGGTCAACAGATAAATGGTAGAGTTGGAAAGTGTTTAAAAAGACACGTAGCTACGTAGAAGTAGTTAGTTCTTAGACCGAGAGAACCCTCCCGCTGCGGGAGTAAGACAATAAAAAATACATTTTAAAAGACGAATCCTATAAGTCGAGAGGTACGAGGTGGGGAGGGTGGGGGAGGGAGGGTGGGAGACTTCTGGTTGTACAACCCAGAAATCAATAGGGCACAAGGGCTGCAATAGGGTGTATAGTACCTTTTTCTTATATATTCATATTTTGTATGCTTGTATTTTTGATAAAACAAAATAAAGAATAAAAAAAAAAAAAAAATGGTAAAAGGGTGTTTACTACAGAGCACAGTATGTAATGTGCACTGCACACTACAGTACATAATCTTGCTGCAATCTATATACTGTGTTGTAGGTTGTATTCTGCTGACCACTACCCTGTATATTGCACTATACATTATATGGATAATACATTAAATCAGGGATAGGCAACCTTACAGAGGTGGAGATCTACCTAAACAACACGGGAGAAGTCAAAGATCACCGGTCACAGTGCCGCCTCCTCACACCTGATTTAAACCTCTAATTGCAGGACTATTGTGTTGCAAATGCATGCATTGCACGGAAATCATGGGTTTAAACAGGGCCGGACTGGCCTACCGGGATACCGGGACATTTCCCGGTAGGCTGCCTGCCCTGGGGCTGCTTTGAGCTATGCTGTGGCTGTGGCTGTGGCTGCAGCGCAATGCAGCGCTCCCCTCCCTCCTCCTCCCCCTCCTCCTTTCTACTTGTCATGCACAGCGGTCTGTGTCACGGAGCTGCAAAATGTTCGACTGCACTATGACAAAAGTCCCGCCCTCCTCCTAGACCAGCTTGTGTGATAGAAGCAGTGTTCTGTCTATCACACGAGCTGGTCTAGGAGGAGGGCGGGACTTTTGTAATAGCACGGCCGAACATGATTTCACACTCAGCTCCGTGACTCAGCGGGAGATGCCCGCTGTGTGTAATCAATGCACTAAGGCTGCAACGATGGTGAGGCTGTAATGAAGGCACAGTGAGGCTGTAATGAGGGCACAGTAAGGCTGCAATGAGGGCACAGTGAGGCTGCAATGAGGGCACAGTAAGTCTGCAATGAGGGCACGGTGAGGCTGCAATGAGGGCACAGTAAGGCGGCAATGAGATGGGCACAGTAAGGCTGAAATGAGGGCACAGTGAGGCTGCAATGAGGGCACAGTAAGTCTGCAATGAGGGCCTAGTAAGGCTGCAATGAGGGCACACTAAGGCGGCAATGATTGGCACAGTAAGGCTGCAATAATGGTGAGGCTGCAATGAGGGCACGGTAAGGCGGCAATGATGAGCACAGTAAGGCTGCAATGAGGGCACGGTGAGGCTGCAATGATGGGCACAGTAAGGCTGCAATGAGGGCACGGTAAGGCGGCAATGATGGGCACAGTAAGGCTGCAATGAGGGCACAATAAGGCTGCAATGATGGGCACAGTAAGGCTGCAATGAGGGCACGGTAAGAAGGCAATGATGGGCATGGTGAGGCGGCAATGATGGGCATGGTGAGGCGGCAATGATGGGTATGGTGAGGCGGCAATGATGGGCACGGTGAGGCGGAAATAATGGGCAAGGTGAGGCGGCAATGATGGGCAAGGTGAGGCGGCAATGATGGGCATGTGAGGCTTCAATGATGGGCACGGTGAGGCTGAAATGATGGGCATGTGAGGCTGCAATGATGGGCAGGCTGAGGCTGCAAAGATGGGAACAGTGAGGCGGCAATTATGGGCACAGTGAGGCTGCATGGACTGGCACAGAGGCTGCATTGATGGGCACAGTGAGGCTGCATTTGATGGGCACTGGTGAGGCTGCATTGATCTCTTGTAGAATGTCCTCAGTCTCTGACCATCTCTTGTACCATGTCTGCAGTCTCTGACCATCTCCTGTATCATGTCTACATTCTCTTAACATCTTTAGTATCATGTCCTCAGTCTCTAACCATCTCCTGTAATATGCCTGAAGCCTCTGATATCTCCTGTACCATGCCCACAGCCTCTTTCCATCTCCTGTAATATGCCCACAGCCTCTGACCATCTCCTGTAATATGCCCACAGCCTCTGATCATCTCCTATACCATGCCCACAGCCTCTGACCATCTCCTGTAATATGCCCGCAGCCTCTAAAATCTCCTGTTCTATCCCCTGAGCCACTGACCATCTCCTGTACTATGCCTGCAGCCTCTGACCATCTCCTGTACTATGCCCACAGCCTCTGACCATCTCCTGTACTATGCCCACAGCCTCTGACCATCTCCTGTACTATGCCACAGCCTCTGACCATCTCTTGTCTTATAGCATGTCTGCAGTCTCTGAGGGAGTCTGGAGAGGAGTCAAGAGTGGGAGCACCGCCGGGATGGGGGTCATGGGAGAAGTCAGACATGAGTGGACTGTGGAGAGGAGACTATAGGAAAACCAGAGCCGCCAAGCTGGAGCCGACTGACTGATCCCTGTATGGTGCACCTGAGAGGAGGTCAGTGACAGCGCCGCCAGGCCAATATGAGGGGGGGTCACTGATGTAAGGGGCAAGTGAATACATGAATGTAAGGGGAAAGTGCAAGTAAAGGTACTAATGCGCTAACAAAAGGTGCTTGAGAAAAAAAGGTGCAATAAGATCTAAAAATAAGTATATATATATATATATATATATATATATATATATATATATTAGGGCTGTGGAAATTAACTATTAATTCCTTGATTAATCGATTAATTGTTTTGATCGATCAAAATTCTTTTGATTGGTACTCACCTCTCCCCCGGCTTCCGGGTCTTCCGGGAGATCCGGTGATGTCACGGACACCGGCGGGGCTTGCCGTGTCCATCTGAAGGGCTCCTTTGCTGTGCCTTCATATCTGCATGCCGGCGGGACCTTACTAGCTGCCACAATTCCCTCTATCAACCTGGGATTCTACAGCCATCCACTAGGAGTTGTGATAGTTCCCTTCACGGGACATCTACATGCCGACGGACTGATGTTAGCCCCTTCTCATCTGGATTCAGCAGTGGTATCGTTGTACACATTTTTATACCAGTGTCATACTTGGCTACATGTTTTTATGACTGCTTTTGCTACCGTTTGGTATTACTCGCACCATTTTTACAGTTTATGTAGCTACATCGATTTTATCTCCAGTGCAATATTTATTTTGTTACCTACTTTAAGGCTATAATAGTTTTAATGCTATTCCCATCGAGCGCTGCCTTTGTGTGTTTTTTGTATCCTGCTATCCATTTTTCCAGTAGTTGGTAGCTGCACTGGGAATCGGCCTGCAAGGAGATCAGCTAAAAGTAGTTGGATCTATGTGCGTTATAATTAATCGAAATTAGTCGGTTAATCGATTTAAAAAAATCGATTAATCGAACACGAAAATTTTAATCAGTAACAGCCCTAATATATATATATATATATATATATATATAAGGGGCGTAAACAGAAGCTAACTTCTGTAGTGCGTCCAACACCCAAAGAAAGTATTTAAATATTGTGAAATAGCGCTAATTACTTTAAGACACAATAATATGTGAATAAATGCAATCTAAATAGAATAATATAATAAAGTGCATCACAAACAATTAATGAAATATACTAAGATGCATCATGATAATATCAAAAAAAAGGTCCATAAACTTGATACTAATAAAGCTAAAACAAGTTCATATAAAGTTGCTGCAATAGATTACATCCAAAGAAATCCAATTATCCAAGGAGCAACTTAACCACTTACGGACCGCCTCCTGTCCATTTACGTTGGCAGAATGGCACGGACAGGCATATCAACATACCTGTACGTCCCCTTTAAATGCCTGTCCGTGTGGTCGCGTGCTGCCGGCGGCGCGCTCGTGACCCTGCCGCAATCCTCGTGAGTCGGACCGCGGGTCCCGCGGACTCGATCGCCGCGTGGATCCCCGCGATCGTCTCACGGAGGTATAGAGCGGGGAGATGCTTCTCCCCGCTCTGACTAGTGACAATGACACTGATCTCGGCTCCGTGTACTCGGAGCAGAGATTGGTGTCATGTGACACAGAGCCCATCCCCCCTACAGTAAGAAACACTATGCAGGGAACACTTAACCCCTACAGCGCCATCTAGTGGTTAACCCATTCACTGCCAGTGTCATTTTCACAGTTATCAGTGCATTTTTATAGCACTGATTGCTGTGAAAATGACAATGGTCCCAAAAATGTGTCCGATGTGTTTGCCATAATGTCGTTTTCACGAAAAAAATCACTGATCGCCGCCATTACTAGTAAAAAAAAAAATATTTTATAAAAATGCCATAAAACTATCCCCTATTTTGTAAACGCTATAACTTTTGCGCAAACCAATCAATAAACGCTTATTGCCATTTTTTTTACCAAAAATATGTAGAAGAATACGTATCGGCCTAAACTGAGAAAAAAAAAAATTTATATATTTTTTGAGAATATTTATGATAGCAAAAAGTAAAATATATTGAATTTTTTTCAAAATTGACGCTCTATTTTTGTTTATAGCGCAAAAAATAAAGACCGCAGAGGTGATCAAATACCACCAAAAGAAAGCTCTATTTGTGGGAAAAAAAGGATGTCAATTTTGTTTGGGAGCCACGTCGCACGACCCCGCAATTGTCAGTTAAAGCGATGCAGTGCCGAATCGCAAAAAGGGGCCTGGTCTTTAACCAGCCAAAATGGTCCAGGGCTGAAGTGGTTAATCCTTGCCCAGCAGGGTGGTAACATGTATGACCAAGATGACCAAATGGATAAAGGAACAGGAATGATAATCCAAATCTATGAGATATACAGATGAAAACGGCAGATTCCTCGTATCCTCCCCCTGTAGTAGTGGCCCCTTACCTCATAGGAAGACCACACTGGGTCTAATGGAGCATGGAACGATATCAGTTAGGGCAACAGCAAGGGCTCATTTCTCCTCAGTAACTTCCAAGCAGGGCACCACTGCAATACTGCCTCCAAACACAGCACAGGTTTCCTGGAAGGTATATCTCCGGATTCAGTGTTTAAAAACAAGAAAGAAGATTCCCTATAGTGTAGTAGATTTAAAAAGGTACAAACGTCCATTTATTGAAATAAAAAATTCACAAAAAAAAGGCAAAAAATTCCATACAGATAAAAACAGCGTATTTTTTTGCCTTTTTATTGTGAATTTTTTATTTCAATAAAGAGGAGAAAGGAGCCCTCGCTGTTGGCCTAACTGATATCGTTCCATGCTCCATTAGACGCAGTGGGGTCTTCCTATGAGGTAAGGGGCCACTACTACAGGGGGAGGATACAAGTAAGGATTTCTCTGGATGTAATCTATTGCAGCAACTTTATATGGACTTGTTTTAGCTTTATTAGTATCAAGTTTATGGACCTTTTTTTTGATATTATCATGATGCATCTTAGTATATTTCATTAGTTATTTGTGATGCACTTTATTATATTATTTTATTTAGATTGCATTTATTCACATATTATTGCATTTTAAAGTAATTAGCGCTACTTCACACTATTTAAATAATAACGTAATGGGGCACTGATATAAAGGTTTCCCCTTATATCAGTAACCCACCCCTTCTTACCTTAGTGTATTTTCTGCGGAAGGTGGTTCCTGGTCACCAGAGTCCCCCTCACATTCCCAGAGTCCCAGGTGTCCCCCTTGATGATTGCTTAATTTTTACTACTTTTAACTGAAATTAGCTTTTTTATATATATATATATATCCCTAGCCATATGTGCTTTCATATCTGTCTTATCTATATATAATACGCTCTACATATGTGCTTTAAAATGAATGGTTTTCCCTTTTATGAACAATAAAATAATGATGTTGGACTGGTATAATAATGCTATGGGGCTTGTGTGAAATTATTTCCAGGGCTGGTTTTTATTCCCAGTCCGGCCCTGGGTGTTCAGAAGGCAACATATCGCCTCCTCACCACCTATCATCACTCCGATCACTTTTGAAGCAGCACTTTTGCTTGTTTACACGTAAAGTTAGGGGGTGGTAAAACAGCAGGATATAATAGAAGTCTATGGCTAAGCTCAGCAAACTCGCAGGAAAGCTGCAGGTACACTGCCCTGCACCCACGGTGTGGGTAAACCGCAGCTCATCAGTGTGAAAGCAGACCAAACTATTATGTTCGGTGTATTGCTTCACACTGACCTGAAGATCTCTCCTTTCCTGCTGCTGGCACCACTCTGGAGACCACTAGCTGGGATAAGAGGTGAAGTGTAGGGATGAGCTTCTAATTCGAGTCGAACTCATGTTCGACTCGAACATTGCCTGTTCGCATGTTCGCCGAACAGCGAACAATTTGGGGTGTTTGCGGCAAATTCGAAAAACCGTGGAACACCCTGTAAAAGTCTATGGGAGAAATCTAAAGTGCTAATTTTAAAGGCTTATATGCAAGTTATTGTCATAAAAAGTGTTTGGGGACCCGGGTCCTGCCCCAGGGGACATGTATCAATGCAAAAAAAAGTTTTAAAAACAGACGTTTTTTCGGGAGCAGTGATTTTAATAATGCTTAAAGTGAAACAATAAAAGTGAAATATTGTTTATATTTCGTACCTGGGGGTGTGTATAGTATGCCTGTAAAGCAGCGCTTGTTTCCCTTGCTTAGAACTGTCTCTGCACAAAGTGTAATTTCTGAAGGAAAGAAAGTCATTTAAAAGCACTCGCGGCTATAATGAATTGTCGGCTCCCGGCAATACAGAGAAAAGTCATTGATCAAAAAAAAAAATTTGTGGGGGTCCCCCCAAATTCAATTACCAGGCCCTTCAGGTCTGGCATGGATATTAAGGGGAACCCTGCGTCAAATTTAAAAAAAAAATGACGTTGGGTTCCCCCCAAATATCCATACTAGACCCTTCAGGTCTGGTATGGATTTTAAGGGGAACTCCACCCCAAATTTAAAAAAAATGGCATGGAGTTCCCCCAAAAATCTATACCAGACCCTTTATCTGAGCACGCAACCTGACAGGCCGCAGGAAAAGAGGGGGGGACGAGAGAGCGCCCCCCCTCCTGAACCATACCAGGCCACATGCCCTCAACATGGGGAGGATGTCCCCATGTTGATGGGGTCAAGGTCCTCGTCCCCACAACCCTTGCCTGGTGGTTGTGGGGGTCTGCGGGTAGGGGGCTTATTGGAATCTGGAAGACCCCTTTAACAAAGGGGACCCTCAGATCCCGCCCCCCTCTGTGAATTGGTAAGGGGTACATTGTACCCCTACCATTTCACGAAGAAAGTGTAAAAAACAAAACAAAAAAAAAACATGCAGACACCTTGGAAAAGTCCTTTATTAAAAATAAAAAAATAAAAACACATTCCAGCAATGTGATCCAATGTCCCGCGGCGATCTGATGTCCAGAGCTGCAGTCTCCACTCGAAACGTCATTGGCTGAGCAGACCTACACTGCGGAGGAAGTTCCCCATCAGGTCCGCTCAGCCAATGACGTAGGCAGGGTCTGAGGTACGGGGGGGCGGGGGTTCTGGATGGTTCTGGATGTGACCCAGCAGCAGGCCCTGACACAGAATCTGGGGAGGATACTAGGGAACTGCCTGATAGCATTGAAGTGTTCCCCACCATGAATCAACCTGTCATGGACACGGTTTTAAAGGACATGCTATTATCCCTCAGGAGCTCACTCCAAACGGACATTATGTCATGTATGCAGAAGTTTAACAAGGAGATTCAGGTGGTTGAGGCAAGGGTGGACCATGTTGAAAACAAGATGGGGGAATTTGCTGAAACCATAAACGACCTGTTAGACGCGCATGATGAGCGCGGAGAGGAAATAGAAGGGCTTAAAACGAAAATCGCAGACATGGAGGACAGGGCAAGAAGAAACAACTTAAAAATCAGAGGTATTCCAGAAACAGTGCAACAGGGAGAGCTGAGAACCTATGCTGTCACCCTTTTTAGGGATATCTTGCCTGAACTTACGGAGATGGATGTTTCCATTGACAGGATTCATCACTTGCCCAAGCCATCTTACCTCCCTGACCAAGTACCAAGGGACGTTATTTTGAGGCTACATTTTTATTTTACCAAAGAAAAATTAATGGCAGCCATGCGCAACAAAGACCAGCACCAACATTTGCATTTTTTTGCAGATCTTTCGCAGCACACTCTCCAAAAAAGGAGAGACCTGAACACCATTACTAAGGCTTTGCGGAATCACAGGATCAGTTACAGATGGGGTACCCTACTAAACTCACCGTCCCTAAAGATGGGAAAACCTTTGTTATAGACTCCCTGGAGAGAGGATTAAAGCAGCTCAAAAAGTGGCAGATCATCCCGGAACCAGAGGATCGGCCAGTATCCCCCAAAACCCCCCAAAAGGAGCCTGAATGGCAGAAAGTGAATGCAAAGAATGCACAAAAACATTAGACCTTGGAAATAGTGCATTTGATACCCTATGTGCCCTGTGGAGAGAGGCCTCTCTCCCATTTGAACTCACTCTTAAGTACACTTGAGCAGCAGGAGCTGCACTCAGGGGTTTTACCCTCATTTGTTTCTCTTATACTTTGAGAACTATGTTTACACCTCTCCAGTCACCTGACTTTGTGCTGCCGAAGGCACAGCATACTTTTCTTCTCAGTTTTGTTTTCATTATTTTGTTGTTCATCAGTTTCTTTTTTGCACTGCAGCATATATGTGTAATCTTGATTCCATTGCTGAAATCTGTACTAGAATCACCCGGAGAACATATGAGGAAGAAGACCTGTCTCTACGAATCTATCTGTCCACGATCCATGCAACTCTTCAGGAGCCAAATGATTCAACAAACAGTGTGTGTTCTCTTCCTCAACACAATTCCACTTTTCGCCACAAGAGGGAGATATGGTCACTTATACTACATAATTTAGATCCAGGATATTCCATTAACAGTTGCTCCTTATCAACATGGGGATAACCTTTCTATCCATTAACGCAAAGGGATTTAATCACCCAGCTAAAAGGAGATCATTGTGGAAGGAGGCTTTACAGTTTAAATGCGATGTACTGTGTGTTCAGGAAACTCACTTCACTATCAAAGACCCTCCTAAATGCTACAACAAAAGTTTCCCTTATATTTTTTCTGCCAACGCAGACTCTAAGAAAAGAGGAGTTCTTGTAGCGTTCAGAGACACTATCTCCTTTCAATTGCAGGAGGAAATTAAAGACCCACAGGGCCGCTTTATCATATTAATATGTGAAATCAATTCCTCAACATATACCACCGCCAACATCTACGCTCCCAACTCCAACCAAATCCGCTTTTTCAATAAAACTCTCCGCAAAATACGGAAACACCAAAAAGGTTCATTGATTGTTTGTGGAGAATTCAACCTTATCCCTGACTCCAATTTAGACTACACATCATCATCAACTAGACTTGGTAGATACCTTCAACCTTCTATCCACCAACATGGTCTGTTTGACGTCTGGCGTTGCCAGCACGCAGGTGAAAAAGATTTTCCTTTTTTTTCTGCCTCACATAAGACGTATTCTCGGCTGGATCTTTTCTTAGTGGATCAGTGGGTACTGACCAGAGCTACCTCCACATCCATTAACACTATTACATGGTCCGACCATGCATCAGTGACCCTGACTATAACCGATACCTTCTCTTCCAACCCAACCCCTGTGTGGAGGGCCAACCCTATCCTTTTACAAACTGAGGACACTAAAAAAACAATGGAACAACACCTGACTCAATATTTTATGGACAATGAAGCGTCTGTTAGTGATCGTTTTGTAATGTGGAACGCCCATAAGGCGTATATGAGAGGCATATTTATCCAGTTGGGGGCGAGGAGGAAGAGGCAGCAGCAAAGGCAATTAAAGGAACTCACACAAAACATCCAACTCCTAGAAACACAAAACAAAAAAAATCCCCTACCCCAAATCTCCCACCAATTGTCCCAACTCCGCTATGAGTTACGCACAAATCACCTGGGCCAGATGGGTTCATTGGGGAATACTATAAGACTTTTCAAAATCTTTTAGCACCACACTTAACTAAAGTTTATAATGCTGCGGTTGCCTCTTCGTCCTTCCCCCCAGAAATGTTGAAAGCTTTAATAATAACGTTACCGAAGCCAGGGAAGGAACCATCCATTCCTCAAAATTTCAGACCAATTTGCCTCCTTAACAACGATTTGAAACTATATGCCAAATTAATAGCCTTGCGCCTACTAGACATTCTTCCCCAAATCATACACCCCGACCAGTCAGGATTCACTAAGGGCCGCCAGACATCAGACGCTACAAGACGCCTAATCAATGTTATTCACCATGCAAAACTGAAGCCCTGTACACACGATCAGTTTGACTGATGAAAACCGTCCGATGGATTGTTTTCATCAGACAAACCGATCGTGTATGGGACCCATCAGTCTTTTTTCCATCAGTTTTAAAAAATAGAACATGTTTTAAAATTATCTGATGGATAAAAAACCGATGGCAATTTCCGATCGTCTGTGGGGAAATCCATCAGATAAAAAACCCAAGCATGCTCAGAATCAAGTTGACACATGCTCAGTAGCGTTGAATTTCATTTTTCTCAGCTCATCGGAGTGTTTTACGTCACCACGTTTGGAACGGTCGGTTTTTTGACTGATGGTGTGTAGGCAAGACTGATGGAAAACAGTTTCATCGGATTTCTGATGGACAAATCCATCAGACGAAAATCCATAGGATATCTGATCGTGTGTACAGGGCTTTAAAGGAACGCCTTCTCTGCTCCTAGCTTTGGATGCAGAGAAGGCGTTCAACAGGGTACACTGGGGATATCTATCGAAAGTGTTGGAGGCCTTTGGATTTGGGGGTCCGATATTCTCTGCTATAATGGCTTTGTACATTGAACCCTCTGCCCAAGTATTTAACTCGGGTGTGCTCTCCAAGCCATTCCTAATCACAAATGGGACTCGCCAGGGATGTCCATTTCACCTCTGATCTTTAACATGGTTATGGAACCCCTGGTGAGCCACATCCGCGACCACCCCCACATAACTGGATTCAAATTTCAAAATTCATCCCATGTCATTAGTTTGTTCGCAGACGACGTCTGATGCTCACTGATGTGAAAAACTCCTTGGCTTCGGTACACATGGTCTTGAAAAGGTTTAATGGTCTCTCATACTATAAGGTTAATGAGGATAAGTCATACATTCTAGGTCTTAATGTGCCACATGGAACAATGAGTGAACTAGCTGCTAAGTATCCCTATACATGGACCACCTCAGGGTTAAAATAACTTGGAATCCAACTAACTCCTACTATAGATGGGTTAGCTAAGGCAAACTACTCAATATTTCTAGATAGCCTACATAAGAAACTCCAAAACATATCTAAAACCGAACTATCAAGGTCAGGCAGATTGGCAGCTTTTAGGATGCTAATACTCCTCCAATTCCTGTACCTATTCAAGACCTTACCTATACTGGTCCCTAACAGCTTCTTCCCTACAGCCCAATCACTAATCAACGGATACCTCTGGATGGGTAAGAGGTCAAGGTGTGCTTTTTCTAAATTAACTTCTTCTAGGAAAGTGGGTGGGGTAGGCTTGACAGTCTTAAAGGATTACTATTTAGCAGCTATCCTGACCCAACTTAAGACCTGGTTTCCCCAAAGCACAACCAATAGATGGATAGAAATAGAAAAAACCCAAGTCACTAATGGCAACCTGTACCATTTTCTTTTAACTAGCCCACAAACTGCCATTAAGTCTGAAGTATGGTCACCCACCATTAAAGCGTCAATGCTAGCTTGGAAGATACTAATATCTACCACATTCCAGGACTCCAAAATTTTGCCTATCCACCTCCCATTGTTAAGTATATCTAGCATTATCCCAGATATAGACGTAAGCACTTGGGAAAAGAGGGGGATTACACAAATAAGACATCTTTTAATAGGCCCCGCTCCTAAGACTTTTCTCTCCCTTCAAATAGAGCATGGCCTTTTAGATACAGACTATTATACCTATCTGAGGCTGATTAACTACTTACACACCTCCCCTCCTACCACGGTAAATCTTCCATGGCAAGTGACCCAATACTATACTACACCAACCTCCAAAGCCAAAGGAATATCCTTGTTTTATAACATATTGGGAAACAAAAACACCTTTGACAGAACCTACAACATACAAGCTTGGGAAACAGACCTTGGTAGTGGGTATACTGATGAGCAATGGAAAATTGCTTTACGAGTTAGCTATTCGGTGACTAGGAGCACGAACTTGTGGGAACTCATGCAAAAAATTCTACTAAGATGGTATTTAACTCCCCACAGAATTGCCAAATTTTCTCCTCCAACGCATGCTGGAACTGTGGAATGATAGGATCCCTGTATCACATTCTATGGTCCTGTCCGGTGATATCCGTTTTTTGGAAAGAAGTGTTCCACTTGATTAAACAGGTACTGAAATTGGCGGTACCTATCTCCCCGAGTTTGGCACTTTTAACATTAACGATAGAATCAATACCTCGTGAACATAAAACCATATTAGTCCATATACTCCTCAGTGCGCTTGGTAATTATGAGACATTGGAAGAGCCACCCAACTCCAAATATACACAAGGTTATTTTGACCACCAATACCCACTCTACGTATGAACGATTGTTTGCTAGGGCCCAAAGTAACCATTTAAAAGTTGATGTCCTGTGGAAAAATTGGGTAGACTGGTATGACGCACATAAATTCCTCATGTAGCTTGCAGTTTATACTTGAAATGCATTATATCTTAGAATTTACCATTAGCAAGGGAATATGATCCAGCAACATTATCTCACTTCTCATATTTGCTGCATTTTTTTGTTTGTATGTTTTGATCTTTTCTTTCTTCTTAACAGTTATGTTGTTATTGCTCAGTTATCTCTTTTATCAGTATTGACCACACCTATGCCTGAATCCTGGTTGGGAACAATTCTTCACTACCTTACCTGAGTGTTGATAACTACGGTTTAGACGTCACTCTCTGCTGGGCGGCACAGCATGGTCCCTATTGGGGTGCGCAGGGCAGAGATGGGCATCCTGGAATATAAAAACTACTAGGCGGTATAAGCTAACACTTACAGGATTACATATGTTGGTACCACACTAAAGTGCATCTATATCCTGAATTGTTTTGTAATCAAAATAGTTGATCAATAATGTCTACCAAGCCACAATACTGTTTTCACTTCTATTTTATTCTGTATGTGAAAATTCTTCAGTAAAAACCTATTGAAATAAAAAATCACTGCTCCCGAAAAAACGGCCCTTTTTAAAACTTATTTTTGCATTGATACATGTCCCCTGGGGCAGGACCCAGGTCCCCAAACCCTTTTTAGGACAACAACTTGCATATTAGCCTGTATAATTAGCACTTTTGATTTTGAATGTTCGAGTCCATTGTATTTAATAGGGTTCTAAAGTTCACACGAACTTTAGGTCTGTTTGAAGGTTCTGGTGCGAACCGAACAGGGGGGTGTTCGGCTCATCCCTAGTGAAGTGCAGTCGGTATCACTCCGCATGGGACAGGAGCTAGCACTATGGGAGAGGCATCGGCTTATGCCACTCTTGCTCCCTTCTAAAGCTCCAACTTTACAAGTAGTCCCTCTGCATTGTACTCCGTTTGATGCTCTGGGATGGTGGGTCAGCAAACCCAGATTTAGATCTACCAGCCACCTGTCAGCGATCTACAGGTTGCTGACCCCCGCATTAAATAATCATGACATAAACCTTGCTCTCTTTACATTAGGCTATGTTTTACATACTTTTGACCAGTTCACTCTGTATGTTGCACTTCAAGCATACAGAGTGGTAAGGGTTATGTAGTGTATAGCCTTGTATATAGAGTGGAGTGTGTAATATACTACCCAGCATGCAGAGTGCGGTGGTCAAGATTATGTATTGCGCAGCACAGAATTCAGTGTGCAGGGCACAAGAATAGGCTCCCAACCATCCCAGTTTGCCCATGAAAGTCCCGCCTTGGGAGGTCTGTCCCGTGTCCCGGGCACCTTCATTCCGGGACAATACAATGTCCTAGAATTGTCCCCTTGGCTGATCTAATGCCGCCACATCACTGCTGTCTCTCACTGCCGGTGTACTGCTGGCCGAGACCCGCTTTAGTATTCACCCCCAGGCGCTGCCTGGCTCACTGCCCAAACAACTGGTTGCTAGACGCAGCCCGCCTGGCATCTAGCAACCAGTGATGCCATGACGAGGAGGAGAGCGGGGCCCCAGCATTCAGAGCGAGCCGGGGGAGGATTTAACTTTCTCCTCGCGCCTAAGCCCCACCCCCAACTCCGCCCCCCACTCCGGGTCTCACCTGAAGGCTGTTCCTGCAGCTGGAAGAAAGGTAGGAGAAATGCTCCCTGCCCCGAGGACGCTCATGGTCACTCTGCTTCCTCCCATACATTGCCCTCTCCAGTTATGCTGTACAGTTCCCCCATACTGCGCTCCACTATCCCCTCTCCTCCCTTCATACTGCCCTCCAGTACCCCCCTGCCATCATACTGCCCTCCACTACCACCCCTCCCATTATACTGCCCTAAACTGCCCCACTCCAATTGTACTGCCCCCCTCCTAATTACTACCCTCCACTGCCCCCCTCCCATTATACTGTAAAGAAAAAGGATAGCGCATATAAAGTGTTGTGTGCCAAAGATGTAGTGACTTATATGTTCTGCCACTTCCCAATGTGGGTACTTGCCGTAGCCAAAAAGTTGTATAAAGAAAGAAAATTCTTCTCCTATTGGGACCAAAAGAGATGAAACCCAACAGAGGAAGTATGGACAGCTACTATTGGCAAATAAGGGGCAATAATTAACCAGTAAATACTGAAAATTTGATGAAACAACATTCCATTAGTATACGCAAGAAACAGCAGTGACTAACAATAAAAGGAAAAAAAGGAAAAAAGTATTTTTGTCTCCCTTGTTTATTCCTTCCGCCACGGAAGAATATTTTAATTATAGCTATGTTTTGTGGATTTGCTTTTGATCCGTTCTCAGCGCATATACATTGTATGTAGATCAGTTCAATTTAGCGTTAGTATCTTGGGTTTATTTGTTTCCCTTAGATAAAGGAGGAAAATAACTTGTATATTCTTTTTGGTATCAGGTCTTTATACTAAACAATCCTCGGTGTGGGCTAAAATATCTTTGTCATCATGGCCTTTACACTAGGGGAAGACATAGATCAGGAGATAAGAGAAGCATTTGAAAAGGACTCTTCCCAGCTTTTAAATATAAATGAAGAAATTAGAGACGGATTTAAAGAGCATAAAAAGTTGCTGATTAAACACCTCAATAGAAAATGGGACGTCTCATTTTTGGAGACGTATATCCAACATAAGATAGTCCCTTGGGGGCTAAGAGACAGAACTATCCCAGCTGAACACCTCCACAATGACAGGTTCCTTCCAAAGTGAAAGGAACTCTGAATCAACCATGGCATCTTTGTCATGGCTTTAGTTGTGGAGGAGGAAAAAATCCAGCTAAATTAATATAGAGACCTTATAGAAAACAGTGCTAAACTCCTTGATCGGCTGAAAGAAAATTATGAATTTGTTAAGCAAAACGATTTCCTGAAGAAAGAAATAGAGAAGGTACAACAGAACCTTAAAACCAAACAATCCAAGTACAGGAGAGATTTATTGGACTTTGAGAGAGATCAAATATTTGATTTAACCAAGAGAAGGAGGAGAAGTAATTCCTCCAGAGGAGGATTTCGATCACAATCACGAAACAGGAGGGACAGATCTTCAAACTCACCTAACAATGATGATACTCCACGAACAGTAACTTTTTTAGAGAAAGAGGGGACACAGGATGGCGCAACCTCTGCCCCCTCTCAGGACACAATAAGCTCCCAAAAACAGATGAAAGACGCCAGTAGTGTATTTAGGTTATGTGCTGCCCTAGGCCTGACTAAACTGGTTCACCCCCTAATTTAAATATGACCCACCCCTTCCTGTCAAGGCTACACCCCTTTCTGTTTAAGACCCGCCCTGAAATTTTTGAGTGGGGACACTAGTTCTTAGGGACTGGGGGGGCATTAGATTCCCTTAATTTGCATAGATTTCCTCTCACTTCCTGTTTGGCTATGGGGCAGGAAGCGAAGGGAGATCTCTGCAATGGGACAGGGATGGTAAAAAATAAACTGACAGGGACTATAACCCTCCCTTACTCTACCCAAAATGAAAAAAAAAATGTTGCCTATAGTTCTACTTTAACCACTTAACGACCGCTCACTGTATATATACGTCGGCACAATGGCACCGACAGGCACAATCACGTAGAGTGCACGTGTATGCCTTTGTACAGTTGGGGGGTACAATCGGACCCCCCTTCTGTACAGTGAGCGGTCGGAATTCGTTGGGGAGCGATCCGACATGAGGGGACGGCCGTTCGATTCCGGCCACCCCCCGCGATCGCTCCCGGCGAATGGAAATGCCCCCTCTGTCTGTCGAATGTACACACAGACAGAGAAAGCAGGAGGAAGTGATGTCATCTCCTGTGCGGCGCTCACATATACCGAGCGCCGTACAAGAGAAGACATCAAGGTTAGTGCACAAACACTACACTAACACCAGCACACATAGGCACATAAATCGCCCCCCCAGGCCCCCCCAGATCACCCCCCAGCCCCCAGTCACAGTGTCACTGATTGCAGTGACCATTTATTTACTGATCACTGCAATCAGTGACATTTGTGACTGTAAAAGTGTCACTACATTTAGTTTTAGGTCCAGTGTAGCCCCCTAACCCCCCCTAATAAAGGTTTAACCCCTTGATCACCCCCCAGATAACCCTTTCACCCCCTAGCACCGCCGTTGCTAAGCGATCATTTTTCTGATCGCTGTCTTAGCGTCGGTGATGCAGATCGGTACCCAGTAATTTTTTTTAGGTTCGCCGCAGGTTTTTATAGCGTCGGGTACCCCCATAAATTATCTAATAAAGGTTTAACCCCCTTGATCGCCCCCAGGTAACCCTTTCACCCCCTATCACCACTGTCGCTAAGCGATCATTTTTCTGATCGATGTCTTAGCGTCGGTGATGCAGATCGGTAGCCAGTATTTTTTTTTTAGGTTCGCCGCAGGTTTTTATAGCGTCGGGTACCCCCATAAATTATCTAATAAAGGTTTAACCCCCTTGATCGCCCCCCAGGTAACCCTTTCACCCCCTATCACCACTGTCGCTAAGCGATCATTTTTCTGATCGCTGTCTTAGCGTCGGTGATGCAGATCGGTAGCCAGTAATTTTTTTTAGGTTCGCCGCAGGTTTTTATAGCTTCAGGTACCCCTATAATTTATCTAATAAAGGTTTAACCCCCTTGATCGCCCCCTAGGTAACCCTTTCACCCCCTATCACCACTGTCGCTAAGCGATCATTTTTCTGATCGCTGTCTTAGCGTCGGTGATGCAGATCGGTAGCCAGTAATTTTTTTTAGGTTCGCCGCAGGTTTTTATAGCGTCAGGTACCCCCATATATTATCTAATAAAGGTTTTAACCCCCTAATTGCCCCTAGTTAACCCTTTCACCAGTGATCATCATATAAGTGTTACGGGTGACGCTGGTTAGTTAGTTTGCTTTTTATAGTGTCAGGGCACCCGCCGTATATAACCCAATAAAGGTTTAACCCCCTGATCGCCCGGCGGGTGATATCAATTAGGTTTTAGCGTCAGAGAGGGTCTGCGTCACACCCCAGGCAGCGTCAGGTTAGTGCCAGTAACGCTAACACCCACGCGTGAAGCATACCCCTCCCTTAGTGGTATAGTATCTGAACAGATCAATATCTGATCTGATCAGATCTATACTAGCGTCCCCAGCAGTTTAGGGTTCCCAAAAACGCAGTGTTAGCGGGATCAGCCCAGATACCTGCTAGCACCTGCGTTTTGCCCCTCCGTCCAGCCCAGGCCACCCAAGTGCAGTATCGATCAATCACTGTCACTTACAAAACACAACACACATAACTGCAGCGTTCGCAGAGACAGGCCTGATCCCTGCGACTCCAGTGCTGTAGGAGGTGATTTCACCACCACAGTTAAAAAAAAAAAAGCAAATATGCTGAAGCATTGGGACAGCAGGGGCGGAGGAGCGATTTTGCTCCTAATGCCGCGTACATACGGTAGAAATTCCGACGGAGGCTTGCCCGTGGAAAAGTCCGACCATGTGTGTGCGGCACAACTTTTTTGCGGGAGGATGCCCCCATGCTTCGGCATATATAAATGGTGCATGTATGCCCATCATTAGAAGTGGGTGGATGAAGGGCGGTATTCTAATGGTGGGCATACCCACCGATCAATCTCTTTTTTCGTTCAGCCACCTGGCTGCATGAAAAAAAAAGATTACAATACATGTCCAACAAGGACCAGCAACGTACTGGTATGTTGCTGGACTTTGAATGGTTATACCAGATTGATGCCTGCGGGTTTAGGTATCATCTTGGTATCATTCTTTTCAGCCAGCGGCCGGCTTTCATGTAAAAGCAACCCTAGTGGCTAATTAGCCTCTGGACTGCTTTTACAAGCAGTGGGAGGGAATGTCCCCCCCGGATATAAAAAGCGCCATTGGGAAATTGGGAAAGCATTTTATCACACCGATCTTGGTATGGTCAGATGCTTTGAGGGCAGAGGAAAGATCTAGGGTCTAGACCCCAGTTTTTTCAAAAAAAGAGTACCTGTCACTACCTATTGCTATCATAGGGGATATTTACATTCCCTGAGATAACAATAAAAATTATAAAAAAAATAAATATGGAAGGAACAATATAAAAATAAAATAAAAAAGCAAAATTAATAATAATAAAAAAAAAAAAGCACCCCTGTCCTGCCCTGCTCTTGCCCAATGGCGAACGCAAGCGTCGGCCTGGCGTCATATGTAAACAGCAATTGCACCATGCATGTGAGGTATCACCGCGAAGGTCAGATCGAGGGCAGTAATTTTAGCAGTAGACCTCCTCTGTAAATCTAACGGGGAAACCTGTAAAGGCTTTTAAAGGCTTTTAAAAATGTATGTAGTTTGTCGCCAATGCGCGTTTGTGCGAAATTTTAAAGCATGTCGTGTTTGGTATCTATGTACTCGGCCTAAGATCATCTTTTTTATTTCATCAAACATTTGGGCAATATAGTGTGTTTTAGTGCATTAAAATTAAAAAAAGTGTAGTTTTCCCCCAAAAAATGTGTTTGAAAAATCGCTGCGCAAATACTGTGTAGAAAAAAAAATGCAACACCCACCATTTTATTCTGTAGGCCCTTTGCTTTAAAAATATATATAATGTTTGGGGGTTCAACATAATTTTCCTGCAAAAAAAAATATGTTTTCATGTAAACAAAAAGTGTCAAAAAGGGCTTTGTCTTCAAGTGGTTAGAAGAGTGGATGTAAGCTTCCTAATGTTGTGTATAAAATGCCAGAACAGTTCAAAACCCCCCCAAATGACCCCATTTTGGAAAGTAGACACCCCAAGCTATATACTGAGAGGCATGTCGAGTCCATGGAATATTTTATATGTTGACACAAGTTGCGGAAAAAATATTTTTTTTTTTTTGCACAAAGTTGTCACTAAATGATATATTGCTCAAACATGCCATGGGCATATGTGGAATTACACCCCAAAATACATTCTGTTGCTTCTCCTGAGTATGGGGATACCACATGTGTGAGAATTTTTGGGAGCCTAGCCGCGTACGGGACCCCAAAAACCAATCACCGCCTTCAGGCTTTCTAAGGGTGTAAATTTTTGATTTCACTTCTCACTGCCTATCACAGTTTCGGAGGCCATGGAATGCCCAGATGGCACAAAACCCCCCCAAATGACCCCATTTTGGAAAGTAGACACCCCATGCTATTTGCTGAGAGGTATTGTGAGTATTTTGCAGATCTCGCTTTTTGTCACAAAGTTTTGAAAATTGAAAAAAAAAAGAAAAAAAAATGTCTTTCTTCATTTTCAAAAACAAATGAGAGCTGTAAAATACTCACCATGCCTCTCAGCAAACAGCTTGGGGTGTCTACTTTCCAAAATGGGGTCATTTGGGGGGGTTTTGTGCTATTTTGGCATTTTATGGCCTTCGAAACTGTGATAGGTAGTGAGGAGTCAAATCAAAAATTTGTGCCTAGAAATCCTGAAGGCGGTGATTGGTTTTCGGGGTCCCGTACGCGGCTAGGTTCCTAAAAAGTCCCACACATGTGGTATCCCCGTACTCAGGAGAAGCAGCCAAATGTATTTTGGGGTGCAATTCCACATATAACCATGGCATGTGTGAGCAATATATAATTTAGTGACAACTTTTTGTAATTTTTTTTTTTTTTTGTCATTATTCAATCACTTGGGACAAAAAAATAAAAATATTCAATGGGCTCAACAGGCCTCTCAGCAATTTCCTTGGGGTGTCTACTTTCTAAAATGGGGTAATTTGGGGGGGTTTTGTGCTATTTTGGCATTTTATGGCCTTCAAAACTGTGATAGGTAGTGAGGAGTGAAATCAAAAATTTGCGCCCTTAGAAATCCTGAAGGCGGTGCTTGGTTTCCGGGGTCCCGTACGTGGCTAGGCTCCTAAAAAGTCCCACACATGTGGTATCCCCGTACTCAGGAGAAGCAGCAGAATGTATTTTGGGGTGCAATTCCACATATAACCATGGTATGTGTGAGCAATATATCATTTAGTGACAACTTTTTGTAATTTTTTTTTTTTTTTTGTCATTATTCAATCACTTGGGACAAAAAAAAAATATTCAATGGGCTCAACATGCCTCTCAGCAATTTCCTTGGGGTGTCTACTTTCCAAAATGGGGTCATTTGGGGGGGTTTTGTACTGCCCTGCCATTTTAGCACCTCAAGAAATGAGATAGGCAGTCATAAATTTAAAGCTGTGTAAATTCCAGAAAATGTACCCTAGTTTGTAAACGCTATAACTTTTGCGCAAACCAATAAATATACACTTATTGACATTTTTTTTACTAAAGACATGTGGCTGAATACATTTTGGCCTAAATGTATGACTAAAATTGAGTTTATTCGATTTTTCTTATAACAAAAAGTAGAAAATATCATTTTTTTTCAAAATTTTCGGTCTTTTTCCGTTTATATCGCAAAAAATAAAAATCGCAGAGGCAATCAAATACCATTAAAAGAAAGCTCTATTTGTGGGAAGAAAAGGACGCAAATTTCGTTTGGGTACAACATTGCATGTCCGCACAATTTACAGTTAAAGCAGCGCAGTGCAAAATTCTGAATTCACCTCTGGTCCTTTAGCTACCAAATGGTCCGGGGCTTAAGTGGTTAAGCACAAATTTCTTATAATTTTATGGAGAGGACTAAGAAGATATAACCATGTCAATGGTGCAGCAGAAAACATATAGCACTGTGAGGATGGTTTGAGGTCCAGAATGACAGGACAGTCAAAATTAGAAGCAGCTTGCATTACACTAACAGTGTAGCGCAAGCCGGTGGGGACTCTTTCCGTGCTGCTCCCCTCCAAAGTGCTGCCCTAGGCCTGGGCCTTGTTGGCCTAGGCCAGAATACAGCGTTGAAAGACGCGCAGAAGGGAAAACCTCAGAAACAAGGGAGGGGAGGCTCCCGCACGAGAAGTCAGAATCGCTAATAGATGAAAATACACCTGTTCAGGATATGAAGATCATAAACCTGTCCTCATTCCCCTTGTCCTTGGAACATATTAAACTCCTACAGCGGGGTATGAGCTTTTCTCCAGTCAGCAACATGGATGAATTTACCATCTACAAAGACGTTGCCCTTTTTTTAAGGAAAGTCTTTTTCAAATCACTATATGCACGGAATCCCGCCAATACATCTGAGGAACCTCTCCTAGACACAGACGATGAGAGGGCACTTGCAATTCTAAATTCCCTATTGGAGGAAAATGAAAATGTGGCATCACACAGCTCCCTAATAGGGAGAAAGGCAAATTTAAAAATCAGATCCAAACAAATGCCGCCTTTGAACAAAAACTGTTGGCTAAATATGTTTTTAGAATTGGTGCAGAAAGATCTAAGGGAAATCACCTGGGATCATAAAAACTATGATAATCTCTCACGCCTTGAACGTCAAGCCTTAAAAGAACTTCAGGAAGCAAAAAACATCATCATAAAGAAAAGTGACAAGGGAGGAAACGTACTCCTGTTGGATGATAAGGACTATGAAATAGAGGTAAAGCACCTACTGAGTGAAACAGATACAGATCGTAAAATCACATATGACCCTTTTCCAAAAGTGGTAACTGAACTTAACAGCAGACTGGATGATGCAAAAGAGGCCGGACTTCTTACAAAACGGGAATTTGAATATTTAATGGTGGAAGACTTCAACGTCCCTACTTTTTATTGTATCCCGAAGGACCACAAATCGCTTGAAAAAACACCAGGGAGGCCCATCGTGTCGGCCATACATGGACCTCTAGATCGAATTGGAAAGTATTTGGATTCACTTTTGAAAGAGATGGTCATACAGCTGAAATCATATGTATAAGACACACGTCATGTCCTAGCCAAAATTGCAGAACTAAAAATAGAAGGAGAGGCCTGGCTATTGGGCATAGATGTGGAAGCATTGTACACCTCAATACCGCATGAATGCGGCATTAGAGCTGTTAAGACCTTCCTGGACCACTTTTATCCAGAATATGGCCACCAAAACGAATTTGTTGTTGACCTTTTACAATTTGTGTTATCCAACAACTTCTTTCAATTTTCTCTGAACTTTTATCAACAGATTAGAGGCACCTCTATGGGGGCTGCATGGGCTCTGGCATATGCATGCCTACATCTAGGGCTATGGGAAGAAGAGGAGGTCTACAATATGCCAATGTACCTTGACCATGTACATACATGGTTAAGGTACATTGATGACGTCCTGGTCATCTGGACAGGTGATGTCACCGATCTACACAATTTCATCAAGGAACTAAACATTAACACACGTAATATACGTCTGACCTACACGTATGATCGTTCGAAGATAGCCTTCCTTGATTTAATTATTGAATTAAAAGATGGTAGAATTAACACCAGTACATTTCGTAAGAGCACAACTGCTAACACACTTTTACAAGCCGACAGACACCATCCATCATGGCAGAAAAATGGGATACCCACTGGCCAATTCATAAGAATCAAAAGGAACTGCTCTACGCCAGCTGCCCTGAATGAAGAAGAAAAGGATCTTTACAAGCGATTCCGCGAACGCGGATATTCACATAAGCAGATTCGTCACGCTAAACGTAAAGCAGCAGGCAGAAGCAGGGACAGTCTTCTTTCATTATCTGCTCCTCATGAGAACAACAAACAAAAGGATTTTGGACCGGTAAGGCTCATAACTACGTTCGGAGCACAATGGGGACCCATACGTGAAATTCTGGAGAAACACTGGAACATCTTAACCAGCAACAAGCAATTGGCCAACATAGTGGGAGAGAGCCCCAAGATGGTTGCACGATGAGCAAAAAACCTGGGGGACATTCTCATGCATTCGGAATTTGTCCGTCAACCAAACGCTACCTGGCTGTCCGAATATCCTCGAAGCAAGGGAATGTTCCCTTGCACAAAATGCCAGATATGCCCATATGTGGATAGGACTAACACATTCTTGGATGCAGAAGGGAAAAAAGAATATGAAATCAGAGATCTCATCAACTGCTACACCACTAGGGTAATATATATGATCACCTGCCCCTGTCCGAAAATATATATTGGCAAAACAAAGAGAAGCCTAAAAATAAGAATTGGGGAACACTTAAGAGATATCAAAAAAGAAAAAGAAAGAGACCCAGAAAAGGAACAGGAAAGACCGGTGGCTAAACATTTTGCGCAACACCATCAAGGCAAAATTGAAGGCCTAACGGTTAAGGGGATCTATGCCCTTAAAATTCCAACTAGAAGGGGCGATTTTGATACAATTTTACTACAAAAAGAGAAATGGTGGATTTATACCTTGAGATCCCTCGTACCTCTAGGTATGAACACAGAATGCAATCTACAATCTTTTTTAGATCAATAAAATATTCCCACACTGTAGCTCTAGTTCAATATATTTCTATCACTAGGTGTATATAGCCTGGCACATCTAGGTCCTAATATGTGTTCTCTAGACGACTTGAACCCCTCCTATACTTTATTGATTATTACATTATTTATTAATTATTTTATTAATAATCATTTCTCCATTATGTTCTTGGTGGTGTCTTTTGTGTCTCTGTCTGTATGTCTGTGGACACATAATTTATGTGTATGCAATTAGGAAAATCTAAGTAAGCCCTGGTTCACACTGGTGCGATTTGACATGCGATTTGACATGTCAAATCGCATGTCAAATCGGCGATATTTGCCGCAAATTGCGGTCAATGGCACCGTCTTAACCGGTGCGACGCCGCATCTGCGGCGCTGCACCGATTACAAAAAGTAGTTTTGCAATCGGTGCAATATAATATTTTGCTATTATATTGCACTGATCTCCATTGGCTCCAATAGGGAGCTTTTTATATTTAAATTTTGTATGTGACTTATAACACATTTTTGATACCTAATAAATTATTCATCAATTTTTCAGTATTTACTGGTTAATTATTGCCCCTTATTTGCCAATAGTAGCTGTCTATACTTCCTCTGTTGGGTTTCATCTCTTTTGGTCCCAATAGGAGAAGAATTTTCTTTCTCCCATTATACTGCCCTCCACCCCATCATACTGCCTTCCACTACCACCCTCTCATCATTCTGCCCTTCATTGCTACCCCACAAATCATACTGCCCTCCACTACCACCCCTCCCATTATACTGCCCTACACTGCCCCACACCAATTATACTGCCCCCCCTCCTAATATACTTCTCTCCACTGCCCGCCTCCCATTGTACTGCCCTCCACACCATCATACTGCCCTCCACTACCACCCCTCCCATCATTCTGCCCTCCATTGCCAGCCCCCATCATACTGCCTTCCACCCCATCATACTGCCCTCCACTGCTACCCCTCCCATCATACTTCCCTACACCCCATCATACTGCCCTCTACTGCCAACCCTCCCATCATACTGCCCTCCACTGCCACCCCTCTCATCATACTGCCCTCCACTACCACCCCTTCCCATCAAAAATTGTAAAAAAAACTATTGAAAATAAAATTGTAAAATAAAATATAATGGTAAAATAGAATAAAAAAACAAAATAAAAAAAATTAAAAACTACTGATCCTGTTCACTGCCCTGATTATGTCCTCTGCTCTGCTGACCATGTCTACTGCTGTACTGACCATGTCCACTTCCCTACTGACCACGTCCACTGCTCTACTGCTCATGTCCACTGCTCATGTCCACTGCTCTACTGCTCATGTCCACTGCTCTAATGACAATATCCACTGCCCTACTGACCACATTCACTGCCCTACTGACCACGTCCACTGCCTTACTGACCACGTCCACTGCCCTACTGACCACGTACACTGCCCTACTGACCACGTCCACTGCTCTACTGACCATGTCAACTGCCCTACTGACTGACATCATTCACAGTCCACACTGACACCACTGGTGGAACTACAAGCAAAGGTTGCCCCTGCGACTGGGCCCTGGCTTTCTGCCACCATGGTGGGGCCCAAGACTGCAGGACTGCACAACATGTGAAAGGGATCTGCTGTGGGACCATAAAGGGTCATGGGATTAGTGGGAAGGGTTCTGAGCTCGGAGTCAATAGCCCAGGCCGGAGGTCGGGGGGCCCTTCATGGTTTCTTGCACCTGGGCCCTGAAGGTTCTAATTGCACCTCTGCTGCACCCTGTATATAGCTCATTCCAGTACCCTGCACCCTGTTTAGCTCATCTCAAAACCATGCACCCTGTATATAGCTCATCTCAGAACCCTGCACCCAGTATATAGCTCATCCCAGAACCCCGCACCCTGTATATAGCTCATCTCAGAACCCTACACATAGCTCATCCCAGAACCCTGCACTCTGTACACAGCTCATCCCAGTTCCCAGTTCCCTGATCTCTGTACATAGCTCATCCTAGAACCCTGCACTCTGTACACAGCTCATCCCAGAACCCTGCACTCTGTACATAGCTCATTCCAGAACCCTGTACTCTGTACATAGCTCATCCTACAACCCTGCACTCTGTACACAGCTCATCCTAGAACCCTGCACTCTGTATATACAGTAGCTCATCCCAGAACCCTGCACTCTGTACACAGCTCATCCCAGAACCCTGCACTCTGCATATAGCTCATCCCAGAACTCTGCACTCTGTATATAGCTCATCCCAGAACCCTGCACTCTGTATATAGCTCATCCCAGAACCCTGCACTCTGTACATAGCGTATGTAATGCACTCCAAACCCTGCATGATTTTATCCTTTTTTTTATGAATGTTCTGGGGTTTGTATGAATCCATGAGACTCTTGCTTGTGAAACAATAAAAAAAAACATATTTTATAGGTACAAGGAAGCCTGAGTTTTGTTTAACCACTTCAATACAGGGCTTTTTATACCAATTCCATACCGGGCCTATTCTAGCACTTCTCTCCTACATGTACAAATCATCATTCTTTTGCTAGAAAATTACTCAGAACCCCCAAACATTATATATGTTTTTTTAGCAGACACCCTAGGACAGGGATATGCAATTAGCGGACCTCCAGCTGTTGCAGAACTACAAGTCCCATGAGGCATAGCAAGACTCTGACAGCCACAAGCATGACACCCAGAGGCAGAGGCATGATGGGACTTGTAGTTTTGCAACAGCTGGAGGTCCGCTAATTGCATATCCCTGCCCTAGGGAATAAAATGATGGTCATTGCAACTTTTTCTTGCACGGTATTTTTCAAACGTCTTTTTTTTGGAAAAAAATGGTTTCATGAATTAAAAATAAAAAAACAGTAAAGTTAGCCCAATTTTTTGGGATAATATGAAAGATGATGTTACTCCAAGTAAATAGATACCTAACATGTCACGCTTTAAAATTGCGAACACTCATGGAATGGCGCCAAACTTCGGTACTTAAAAATCTCCATAGGCGACGCTTGAAATTTTTTACAGGTTACCAGGTTAGAGTTACAGAGGAGGTCTAGTGCTAGAATTGTTGCACGCGCTCTAACGCACGTGGCGATACCTCACATATGTGGTTTGAACGGCGTTTACATATGTGGGCGGGACTTCCATGTGCATTCGCTTCTGATCGCGAGCTACCGGGGACAGGGGCGTTTTAATTTTTTTTATTATTATTGATTTATTTATTTTACTTATTTTTATTTTTTTTTACACTTATTTTACTTTTTTTTTTTGATCACTTTTATTCCTATTACAAGGAATGTAAACATCCCTTGTAATATGAATGTGTGTGACAGGTCCTCTTTATTGAGAGATGCGGGGTCAATAAGACTCCACATCTCTCCTCCAGGCTGGAAAACATTAAATTTAGATTTTTTTTTCACTGATCTCATGTTTACTAGCCGCAATGGCGGCTTTGTTTACATCTGAGGACCCCGGGCCTGACGTCATCACATCGCGCCCGGGCCTCCGACGGTCATAGAGATGACTGGTGACCATCTGGTCACCAGTCATCTCTATGCTCGTCACGTGACCCACCACCGGCACCGGACGATTCTCTCCGGGTCCCCGATGGCACGGGAGAGCCCGGAGAAGCACCGGATGGCTGCGGGAGGGGGGGTTGTCCCCTCCCGCCGCCTATAAGAATGATCAAGCGGTGGAACCGCCACCATGATCATTCTTATGGTGCACAGAATCGCTGGCAGAACAAAAGGATATCTGAATGATGCCTCTAGCTGCAGGCATCATTCAGATATCCCCCTTCAAACCTAGGACGTCATATGACGTCCACCCAGGATGGGAGATCCCATCTGTGGACGTCATATTACTATGGCTGGGTATTGAAGTGGTTAATGATGCCCCTTAAGCCCCTTCCACTGTCAGAAGTTTGACCATGCCCACATTTTGGAGCGGCGCACTATGCAAGGTTACTTCCTTCCTCAAGTGTCCCTCATTCTGAAGTTCAAAAGTTGGGAGGTATGGCAATATTACATTCGGTGATGCATAGGAAAGCAGGTGGTATGGTACTGCATGACTATACTCCTTGCTGCTGCCATTCAGGAGGGGCCCAGGATGTGTGTTACTTACTTACATCCTGGGCCCCTAACCGTGGGGGCTGCAATATCGATAGTTTCTTCACTGCACCCTATTAAAGTCCATAAGAAAACCCATAAAACTGCTTGTTTGTAGGGATGAGCTTTCTGTTCAGGTTTAATATGAGTTTGACTCGAACATTGGCTGTTCGCCCGTTCGTCAAACAGCGAACATTATGGGCCGTTTGCACCAAATTCGAGCAGCGCGTCACGGCCCATAATGCACTGCGACATCGCAGTGCATTGCTGGCTGATGATTGGCCAAGCATGCACTATGACCAGCATGCTTTGGCCAATCACAGCGCCGTCACCAAAGAGGGCCATAATTGGCCAAAGGCAGGGTGCCTTTGGCCAATTATGGCTCAGGGGGTTAAGTCCATGCCCCACACTATATAAGGCCGCCTGCACGTCGGCCGTGTATAGTGATGGTGGCGTTGAGAGAGAGAGAGAGTGTGTAATTTCATTCAGTTTGAGCAGGCAGGCGATTCAGTTAGCTGCAGTGTATTTTGTATATATATATACATCCAGGCTTTGTATATATATATATATATATATATATACATACATACATATATATATACACACACTGTATCCAGTTTAGCTAGGTCTCACTGCAGACCGTTCCTGGTGTACTGTTTCTAATATACTTCAGGCAGGCAGTTGATTCAGTTAGCTGCAGTGTATTTAGTATATATATATATATATATATATATATATATATATATATATATATATATATATACACATATACATATACATACACACACACATCCCGGCTTTGTATATATTTACACTGTATCCTGTGTAGCTAGATCTGACTGCAGGCCATTCCTGGTGTACGTATTCAAATACACTTTTAGGCAGGCAGGCAGGCCAGGCAGGTGATTCAGTGATCTGCAGTGCATAAAATATATATACTGTCTCCTACATATATATCCACTGCATTCTAGTCTAGCCAAGCCTATACCTGACTACAGGCCATTCCTGGTGTACGTTTTCAAAGACACTTTCAGGCAGGCAGGCAGGCCAGGCAGGTGATTCAGTGATCTGCAGTGCATAAAGATATATATACAGTCTCTTACATATATATCCACTGCATTCTAGTCTAGCCAAGCCTCTCCCTGACTATAGGCCATTCTTGGCGTACGTTTTCAACTACACTTTCAGGCAGGCAGGTGATTCAGTGATCTGCAGTGCATAAAGATATATATACAGTCTCCTACATATATATCCACTGCATTCTTGTCTAGCCAAGCCAATACCTGACTATAGGCCATTCCTGGTGTACGTATTCAAATACACTTTCAGGCAGGCAGGCCAGGCAGGTTATTCAGTGATCTGCAGTGCATAAAGATATATATACAGTCTCCTAGATATATATCCACTGCATTCTAGTCTAGCCAAGCCTATACCTGACTGCAGGCCATTCCTGGTGTAATTTTTCTAGTAAACTTCAGGCAGTGTTTTGCTAATCCAATGTTACAGCATGTTTGGAAGGCCATCAAGGAAAGGCAGATGCTCACAGGCCACTAAAAGAGGGCAAGCAGGCTCTGTGTCTACAGACAACAGTGCTGGTCGTGGACACGGTGCATCCTCAGCACGTGGCTGTGGGGCACGCTTGTCCTTTTTTCGACAGCTGGCCATGTTGAGCCACAACATGCAGAAGAGTTGGTAGAGTGGATCACAAAGCTGTCCTCATCCTCCTCATCCTCTGTCGCCCAGGCTCAGAGTAGTTTGGCTGCCAATGCAGCTGCCAAAGCGGATTATTCCATCGGCTCAATGGCATCAGTCACTCCTTCCCTAGCCCCACCATCATGTCCTGAGGAGTCCTCCGAACTGTTCGACCACAGTGTCGGGTACATGCTGCAGGAGGATGTGCAGCGTTTTGAAGGCTCCGATGATGGTACCCAGGTTGAAGATGAAGGCAGTAACGTGAGCCCAGAGAGAGGGGGTGCCCAAGAAGGACAAGAAACTGGCAGTATTGTGCCCCCGGCTGCAGCATACTGCCAGGTTTGGTCCAGTGGCGAGGAGGGAGGGGATGATGAGGTCACTGACTACTCTACGTGGGTGCCTGATAAATGAGAGGAGGAGGAGGAGGTAGAACATCTCCAACGAGGCAGGATGCCCTCCAGGGGCCAACTTAAGGGCAGCCAACCAACTGCATCACACCGCAGAGCTTCGCATGTGCAGGGCACTGCTGACTCCGCAAGTTTTTTCAAAAGTTCTTTGGTGTGGGCCTTTTTTGAGACATGTGCAGCAGATCTCACAGTTGCTGTTTGCAACATATGTCTGAAGCGTATCAAGCGTGGCCAAAACAGCAGCTGCTTGGGCACCACATGCTTGACCACACATATGTCGAGCTCCCATGCAGTCCGTTGGCATCAGTACTTAAAATACCCACAGCAAAGAACAAGGCGGACCTCTCCTTGCTCCTCATCAGCTGGTATCTCAAACCCCACTATACCTTCAGTCCTCTCAGAGACCTGCACTGAGAGGAATAAAGGTGTAGAATTAGGTGTCCCAAGCACTTGCGAGCAACCTGTTAGCGGTACACCTAAATCTGAATGTAGCAGGCAAATTTCCCTACCCCAGTTGCTAAACCATCAAAATAAATTCAGTCCCAGCCATCCACATGCCCAGCGGATGAATGCTAGTTTGGCTAAATTGCTAGCACTCCAACTGCTGCCGTTTCAGCTGGTAGACTCTGCCCCCTTTCGAGAATTTGTGGAATTTGCGGTACCTCAGTGGTAGGTTCCCAAACGCCATTTTCTTTTCTCGGAAGGCCATTTCGGCTCTCTACCGGCATGTGGAAGGCAATATCTTGGCCTCGTTGGACAGGGTGGTCAGCGGTAAGGTGCATATTACCGCTGACTCATGGTCCAGCAGGCATGGACAGGGACGTTACCTTTCTTTCACTGCGCACTGGGTAACTCTGCTGGCAGCTGGGAAGGATGCAGGACAGGATGCAGTAATGTTGAAGCTTGTTCCGCCACCACGCCTCCAAAATGCTGGTAGTGGTGATTCTGCCACACCCCTCTCCTCCACCCCCTCCTCTTCTTCTTCCTCTATGGCCTCTTCCTGTGCAGATTTGTCCTCGGAACCAGCGGTGCTCCGTAGGCGTTCTAGGGGCTACGCAAGCACTCAGGCAAAAAGAATCCATGCAGTGCTTGAGTTGGTCTGCTTAGGGGACAGGAGCCACACTGGGGCAGAGATTCTGTCAGCTCTGCAGGGGCAGGCTCAGAGGTGGTTGACGCCACGCCATCTTCAGCCAGGAATGGTGGTTTGCGACAATAGCACCAACCTCCTCTCCGACCTCTGACAGAGACACTTGACCCATGTTCCCTGTTTGGCTCACGTCCTTAATTTGGTGGTGCAGCGGTTCTTGTGCAGGTACCCGGGCTTACAGGATCTCCTGAGGCAGGCCAGGAAAGTCTGTGGGCATTTCCGCTGGTCATATAATGCCAGTGCTCGGCTGGCTGACCTTCAAAAGGACTGAAACCTGCCCAAGAACCGCCTCATCTGTGACATGCCCACCAGGTGAAACTCAACGTTGGCAATGCTGCAGCGGCTACACATGCAGCAGAGGGCCATCAATGAGTACCTGTGCAAGTATGGCACCAGGACAAGGTGAGGGGAGCTTGGCTTTTTTTTGCCACGCCAGTGGCTCATGATCAAGAATGCATGCACTGTCCTGTCACCATTTGAGGAGGCCACGAGGATGGTGAGCAGTGACAGTGCATGCATCAGTGATATTGTCCCTCTTCTCTACCTGTTGGAGCACACGCTGCATGGAATAATTGACAGGGCACTTGAGGCAGAACAGAGGGAGGAAGAGGAGGACTTCCTTACCTCTCAAGGCCCCCTTTATCCAGCCAGTATTCCTGCAGGTCCGCTTATCACACAGGAAGAGGAGGAGGAGGATTGTGTCAGCATGGAGGTGGAACCTAGCACTCAGCATCAGCAGCAGTCTTCAAGGGATCGTTTTCAGTCCTCAGAAACCCATGGACTTGTACGTGGCTGGGAGGAGGTGGCTGCGGATCATGTCGTCCTTAGTGACCCAGAGGACTCCGGACCGAATGCCTCAGCAAACCTACTCTGCATGGCTTCCCTGATCCTGCAAAGCCTGCGAAAGGACCCTCAGATTTGTGGTATCAAGGAAAGGGATCAGTACTGGCTGGCAACCCTTCTTGAGCCCCGTTATAAGGGTAAGGTTGCGGAACTTGTCCAGTCTTTGCAGAGGGAGCTGTTACATACCTGCCGGATGAGCCTGACGTGCAGTGGGAAGGCTTTCTCGTACAACCCCGGTGCAAGGGCCACCGATGTTGCAACAGTGGCCGCAAGAGCCTGGCGGTGTATGGGTGCCTGGTTCGTCTTTGGTCTTGTCAGTTCAGCTGGTGCAGCAGGAAACAGGAAGCAGGCTGGTAGGTGCAGGGTTGGGGAGACACTGAATACGTAGTCAGACAAGCCGGGTTTGGTAACAGACGATCAGATGTAGGTATAGACGACAGGCAGAGAATGGTCAGGATACAGGAAAAGTTCGGCAACAGGATATCAAGCAGTGTAGAGCTGAGCATGGTTACAAGGCAGGCCGGGATCAGGATAACAGAGATCAATCGTAGTCAAACAAGCCGGGTCAAACACAGGAAACAGATCAGATCACAGGAACAGGAAGTCACGGGAACAGGTATGAACTGCAGATCAGACAGCGAAGACACAGTGCTGCTGAGGTGTTTAAATAAGGCAGCCTGATGCCAATCACTGAAATCAGTCTGCACTATGTGAGGGGGTTAGCTCGGCAGCGGGTGTGTGTGACCCCCGGGATGGGCTCCCCATACAAAAACAGGCCCAGCAAACGGAGGTTGTGGTTTTCAAAATAAAAAAAAAAGGTGCGGTTTATTTTCTATTTACAGTGACAAAACACAGCAAAGCCAAAAGAAACATATAAACAAAATAAATCCTGGTCAACTTGACCTCTGACTAAACATACAGGTTTCCTAACTAACAACTGGGATCAGCCTAGTGCTGTCCTAGTCCCTAAGTCCCTGGTTTTAAATGTCCAAGCAAATAGCCACACAGGCTTTGTCTCACCGCACAGGGGTTCACTCTCCCTAGACAGTCCACACAGGTCTGGGTCCAGGCATGAGCTAACACCTAATGAATCTGGGAGTTTTTATAGAGGCCTTAAACGAACTAACAGGCTTCAGCTGGCCTCATCAACTCCCTGCCTGCACGACGCCCAGCCCTCTCCCTAGAGGTATGAGTCATCCATGAGCCCACTAGCCTTAGCTGGGCTTATACAACTCTCCACCTAGTTGTATAAGTCGGCGTAAAGCCTGAATCTGGGCGAAATATATCTACCCCCCTGGATGCAACCAGGTGACTTTACCTTCCTGCTGTCACATACCCCCCCCCTCTTGTTTTAACCTCGGGGTTGGAACACCAGCAATCAGGCATTCATGTACTCGAGACAAAGCATCCACATTCCCCATTTGAACGCCAGGGCGATGCTTTACTGTGAAGTTGAATTCCTGGAGGGCCAGGAACCACCTATTCACTCTTCTATTTGTTTCCTTGTTTTGAGCCATCCACTTTAACGGAGCGTGATCCGTAACCATGTCAAAGTGCCTACCTAGCAGGTAGTACCGAAGGGAATCTAGAGCCCACTTCACCGCTAAACACTCCTTTTCAACGGTGGCGTAATTTACCTCATGGGACTTCAACTTCCTGCTGAGGTAAATGACTGGGTGCTCTTCCCCGTTCCAGACCTGGGACAATACTGCTCCTAACCCCACATCTGATGCATCACTTTGTACGACAAAGTCTTTAGAGAAGTCGGGTGAGTACAACACTGGCTGGCTACATAAGGCTTGTTTCAAGAATTGGAATGCTGCCTCAGCCTCGGGGGTCCATTTAATCATGACCGACCCTTTCCCCTTCGTTAGGTTGGTTAGGGGCACAGCCTTAGAAGCAAAGTGGGGAATGAATCGCCGATAATACCCAGCGATTCCCAGAAAGGCTCGTACCTGCTTCTTGCTGTTGGGACGTGGCCAACTCTGGATGGCCTCGACTTTGTTGAGTTGGGGTTTTATTACTCCCCTCCCAATGGTGTACCCAAGATATTTGGCCTCCTCCTGCCCAATGGTACACTTCTTGGGGTTAGCCGTAAACCCCGCTTCCCGAACAGAGTCCAGGACTGCTTGCACTTTTGGCAGATGTGAGGCCCAATCTGTGCTATGGACAATTACGTCATCCAGGTAAGCCGCAGCATACTTCCGATGGGGCCTCAGCATCTGGTCCATTTTCCGCTGGAATGTGGCCGGCGCATTCTGTAACCCGAACGGCATTCTTTTATATTGGAACGCCCCGTCTGGGGTTACAAATGCGGTTTTCTCTTTGGCCAATTTGGCCAGGGGGATTTGCCAATACCCTTTTGTGAGGTCAAGAGTCGTCATGTATCGGGCTGTTCCCAGCCGGTCGATCAACTCATCTATACGTGGCATGGGGTAGGTGTCAAATTTTGTAACTTTGTTCAACTGACGAAAATCGTTACAAAATCGCCAGCTCCCATCCGGTTTAGGCACCAACACAATGGGACTAGACCAATCACTTTGGGACTCCTCTATCACCCCTAAGTTCAGCATTTTCTGTACTTCCTCCCGTATTGCCTCCCGTCGGGCCTCTGGGATCCGATAGGGTTTTAACTTCACCCTTTCACCGGGCGGGGTAATGATGTCATGCTCTACCCCAAATGTTTGTCCTGGCAGCTCAGAGAATACCTCCTTGTTGCGAAGCACAAACTCCTTAACCTCCTGTTGTTGGGGTTGTGACAAGGTGGCTGCTATTCCAACCTCAGGAATCACGCAACCAGTTTGAGCTGGTGACCAAGTGTCTGCGACTAGGGACTCTCTATCCCTCCAGGCTTTCAACAGATTAACGTGATAGATCTGTTCGGGCTTTCGCCTTCCTGGTTGTCTGACCTTGTAATTCACTTCGCTCACTTTTTCCATTATCTCGTAGGGGCCTTGCCATTTGGCAAGGAATTTACTTTCAACCGTAGGGACAAGTACCAGTATCCTATCCCCCGGGGAAAAGGTACGGGTCTTGGCTCCACGGTTGTACACTCTCTGCTGTGCTAACTGCGCTTGGGCCAAATGTTCCTTCACGATGGGCATTACCTGTGCAATTCGGTCTTGCATCAGGGCGACATGCTCAATCACACTCCTGTGGGGAGAACTCTCACTTTCCCAAGTTTCCTTGGCAATATCCAACAGCCCTCTTGGGTGTCTCCCATACAGTAACTCAAAGGGGGAGAATCCCGTAGAGGATTGGGGCACCTCCCTAATAGCAAACATCAGATAAGGAAGTAGACAGTCCCAATCCTTTCCATCTCTATCCACCACTTTCTTCAACATTTGTTTTAGGGTTTTGTTGAATCTTTCAACCAGCCCATCGGTTTGGGGGTGATACACAGATGTACGTAATTGCGTCACTTTGAACAATTTACACAGCTCCTTCATAACCCGGGACATAAAGGGTGTACCTTGGTCCGTAAGCAGTTCTTTACAAATACCCACCCGGCTAAACACAAGAGATAGCTCTTTGGCTATGGTTTTGGCCGAGGTATTTCGGAGAGGGATCGCTTCTGGATAACGGGTGGCATAGTCCATTATAACTAATATGTACTGGTGCCCCCTAGCGGACTTGATTATAGGACCTACCAAATCCATGGCGATCCTCTCAAACGGGACCTCAATGATGGGTAGAGGGACCAGCGGGCTACGGAAATGTGGCATCGGGGCCGACCTCTGACACACAGGGCAGGAGGAACAATAATTTTCTATGTCCTTCATCACCCCCGGCCAATAGAATCTCTGTAATACCCTCTCTCGGGTTTTCTCTGTCCCCAGATGACCTCCAAGAATGTGCCCATGGGCCAACTCCAACACCAACTTCCTGTAAGGTTTGGGCACCACAAGCTGCTCAACGGTTTCTTCTGCCCTTTTTGCCACCCGATACAGTAGGTCCTTCTCTACGCTGAAGTATGGGTAAGTGCAGGTATTATCTGGGTTCACTAACTCGCCATCTATTTTCACTACGTTTTCGCGTGCCTTTATTAGGGCGGGGTCTTTCAACTGTTCTGTGGCAAAGTTTTCCCTGTGAACCTCAAGATCAGAAAACTCCACAGACGGTAGGTTTTCGTCTGAGGAGGTGGGCTCCTCTCCAGTTTCTTGAGTCTCCCCTGCCAATACTGATAAGGGAAATTCCGGAGAGTCCTCACCACTCTCAGGGGAGTTCTGGCTATCACATTCCTGGTACATAGGGGCACCAGTGGGGGGCTCAGGATCATCCCACAGTTCCCAGAACTTCGGAAAATCCCTTCCCACAATGGCGTCATACGGTAACTGAGATACTAAGCCCACTGGATGAGAGAGGGTACCTTTGGGGGTCTCGAAACACACTGTAGTCACTGGATACTCTCGGGTGTCCCCATGCACACAAATAACAGCTACCTTGCTATTCCCAGAGACCTCTGTTTTAACTAACTCAGCCTTTATCAGGGTCACAAGGCTACCTGAATCCAGCAATACCACAACATTTCTACCATTAACACACATTTTGCATAAATGTTTCTCAATTCCTCGAATGGCAGTGCATGCGACTGTCGCACACAGCGACTGACGTCTGCCCGTCAGAAAGTCACACTGCATGGGTTCCTCCACAACCGGGCAATTGGCTGCAATATGTCCCGCTTGCCAGCAGCGGTAGCAAACGATCCTTCTTGCCGCCTCTTGAGCCGCTGATTTCCCAGGCTGTTCTCGCCAAACTTGGGGTAGAGCTCCCACCCTCTCACTCTCTCCACCCTTACCCCTTGGAATCCTCTTATCCGCCCCTGGGGATGGTCTGGTCTTAGGGTGGAAAGTCCGAGTGTCTCTGGAAGAGGCCGTCAGGTTCTCTGTAGCCAAGTATTTCTCCACACGATCCACAAGACCATCGGCCGTCTCTGGGTCTCCATGGCTTACCCACTTTTGGATGGCAGTAGGAAGAGCTCTCAAAAACCGATCCATTACAACACGTTCCACAATCTTTGGTGCGGACAAAGTCTCTGGCTGTAGCCACTTTCTGCTCAGGTGAATGAGATCATACATTTGAGACCTGGGGGGTTTTCCAAGCTGGAAAGTCCAGTTATGCACACGCTGAGCCCGGACAGCCTGGGTGACACCCAGCCTTGCCAATATCTCAGCTTTTAGCATCACATAGTCTTTTGCTTGGTCAGGCTCTAGGTCATAGTAAGCCTTCTGCGATTCACCAGTTAACAGAGGAGCCACCAGTCCAGCCCACTGCTCCTCAGGCCACTTTTCTCTTTCAGCAGTCCTTTCAAATGTGGTCAAAAATACCTCTGGATCATCCTCTCCAGTCATTTTTGTCAATAAACGACTCACCCCAAAGGACGCGGTATTAGTGGGACGGCTTTCCTCACTGGTCTGCGGACGTTGCTGCATTACTGCTTCCATTTGTTGTAGTCTCTGCTCTTGCTTCTGTAACAGGTCTATGAAGCGGGCCTCAGATTGCTGCTGGGCTTGTTGCTGAGCTTCCAGACTCTGTTGGTGAGCTTGCTGCTGGGCTGCAAGGCTCTGTTGATGAGCTTGCTGCTGGGCTGCGAAGTTCTGTTGTTGAGCTGCAAGGCTCTTTTGCAAACCTGCATTTGTCTGCTGTTGATTGGCATTTGCTAGAGCCAGCTGCTTCAGTATCTCCTCCATGCTGGCTTAAAAAAAACTGCCACTGGTTCTCCACCAACTGTGAGGGGGTTAGCTCGGCAGCGGGTGTGTGTGACCCCCGGGATGGGCTCCCCATACAAAAACAGGCCCAGCAAACGGAGGTTGTGGTTTTCAAAATCAAAAAAAAAGGTGCGGTTTATTTTCTATTTACAGTGACAAAACACAGCAAAGCCAAAAGAAACATATAAACAAAATAAATCCTGGTCAACTTGACCTCTGACTAAACATACAGGTTTCCTAACTAACAACTGGGATCAGCCTAGTGCTGTCCTAGTCCCTAAGTCCCTGGTTTTAAATGTCCAAGCAAATAGCCACACAGGCTTTGTCTCACCGCACAGGGGTTCACTCTCCCTAGACAGTCCACACAGGTCTGGGTCCAGGCATGAGCTAACACCTAATGAATCTGGGAGTTTTTATAGAGGCCTTAAACGAACTGACAGGCTTCAGCTGGCCTCATCAACTCCCTGCCTGCACGACGCCCAGCCCTCTCCCTAGAGGTATGAGTCATCCATGAGCCCACTAGCCTTAGCTGGGCTTATACAACTCTCCACCTAGTTGTATAAGTCGGCGTAAAGCCTGAATCTGGGCGAAATATATCTACCCCCCTGGATGCAACCAGGTGACTTTACCTTCCTGCTGTCACAACTATTAACCCTTAGGTGGCAGATCCATGACAGAAGCAGAGAATGAAACATCTTCGGGAGGCCTTGCAGAAAGGTTTGTGCAATACAATTTTTTAGTCCGCAGCCCCAAGGTCTGATCGGTTCCAGCAACCATCGCCAGCATCTGATTTACATCGTGCAGGAATACCTAGGGGCAAGATCAGACATGGAGACCTTTCCAACCGAAAATCCACTGGGTTACTGGGTCTTGAGGATGGATCACTGGCCAGAGCTTGCACAGTATGCAATGGAGCTACTGGCCTGTCCTGCATCCAGCATTCTATCTGAACTATCATTCAGTGCTGCTGGAGGCTTTGTAACCGATCACAAAGTGCGCCTGTCCACAGACTCAGTTGATCGGCTCACCTTCATAAAAATTAATCAGTCTTGGATCACCAGCTACCAAGCACCTGATGCTGATGTAACCGATAAATTTTACTATGAATTGGCGATCCCTTTAAGACTGTCTATGCTGATGCAGAGTGACTATCCTGTTATGCTGAGTGACTATCCTATTCCTCCCTAAAGTTCATGTTGATAGCTTCTAAGAACATTTTTGTTTCGGATCGCCTCTCAGTGGCTAAGGCCCAATTTTTCTGCCCCTGTTTTACAGGGGCGTGTAATTACAATTTTTGCTGTAATATTTTGCAGCAGGGCTCGTTCCTGCGCTCAACTAGGGTATCTGTGAGGGTTTGCAGTGTTGTGGTACCACAACCAGTGCCTAAGGCCCATTGTTTCTGCCCCTGTTTAACAGGGGAGTGTAATTACAATTTTGCAGCAGGGCTCGTTCCTGCGCTCAACTAGAGTATCTGTGAGGGGTTGCAGTGTTGGGGCACCACCACCAGTGACTAAGGCCCAATTTTTCTGCCCCTGGGGCGTATAATTAAAATTTTTGCTGTAATATTTCACAGCAGGGCTCATTCCTGCGCTCAACTAGAGTATCTGTGAGTAGGAGTTGGACTCGAACATTGGCTGTTCTCCCGTTCTGCAAACAGTGAACAATTTGGGGTGTTCGCGGCAAATTCAAAAAGCCGCTGAACACCGTTAAAAGTGGGAGAAATCAAAAAAGTGTTAATTTTAAAGGTTAATATGCAAGTTATTGTCATAAAAAGTGTTTGGGGACCTGGGTCCTGTCCCAGGGGACATGTATCAATGCAAAAAAAAGTTTTAAAAAACTGAAGTTTTTTCGGGAGCAGTAATTTTAATAATGCTTAAAGTGGAACAATAAAAGTGAAATATTCCTTTAAATTTCGTACCTGGGGGGGTGTGTATAGTATGCCTGTAAAGTAGCGCATGTTTCCCGTGTTTAGAACTGTCCCTGCACAAAAGGGAAAAAAGAAAAAAAAGTAATTTAAAACTACTCGCGGCTATTCATGAATTGCCGGGTCCCGGCAATACAGATCAAAGTCATTGAAAAAAACGGCAGGGGTTCCCCCAAGTCCATTTCCAGGCCCTTTGGGTCTGGTATGAATATTAAGGGGTACCCCGAACCAAAAAAAAAAAGTGTGGGGGTCCCCCCAAATTCCATATAAGGCCCTTCAGGTCTGGTATGGATATTAAGGGGAACCTCTCGCCATTTTTTTCAGGTCTGGTATTGGTTTTAAGGTAAACCCTGCACCAAAATTTAAAAAAAAGGGGCGTGGGGTTCCCCAAAAAATCCATACCAGACCCTTATTCGAGCACGCAGGCCGCAGGAAAAGAGGGGGACAAGAGAGCGCCCCCCTCTTGAACCATACCAGGCCACATGCCCTCAACATGGGGAGGATGTCAGTTGATGGGGACAAGGGCCTCATCCCCACAACCCTTGCCCCAGGGTTGTGGGGGTCTGCGGGCGGGGGGCTTATCGAAATCTGGAAGCCCCATTTAACAAAGGGGAACTCCAGATCTCGGCCCCCCTATGTGAATTGGTAACGGGGTACATTGTACCCCTACCATTTCTCTTTAAATATTTTATTATATTATATTTTGTAAGATACAACAAATTACAATAATATTCATCGTAATAAACAAGTTTCAAGCATAAAATTAAACATAAACAGGATCGCTTCTCATGAAAATGTAAGTTAATCGATTATAGTATTGATTTTTAAACATTCTACTACATAAAACAAAATGTCAGAAATTTTACATATTAAAGTATTTCTAAATAGCGTAAAGTAAAATAAGACATTCAGAGTAATAAATAAAGTGAATAATAAACATTGAGTAAATCAGCCAAAATAGAATATGAAAGTTATGAACCATATATAAAACGAGAAAAGATAGGGGGTTGAGATAGAATAGCATTTTAGAATTTGATGAAGTTAAGGGGTATATCAGTCCTTAATCAGGGCCAGGGTCCGGCTGTGTGGCCTGGCGTATCCTGAAAGAGTAAATTAATAATTTTCCTACCCCTATCTCGTATTCTAACTTTTGTGGGGAGGGGGGGAGGGAAAAGAAAAGGTAGAGTTGTAAGGAGAGGGGAAAAAGGAAGCAGCATTCAGAGAATTATATTATATATTTTAAGTTTATATCAATGATATATTTGTATCTGGTGGAAGATAGTGGTCAATCCATGGTTGCCATACGGATTCAAATTTATGGATTCTGTCCAAGTAAATTGCTTCAGTTTTTGCATGTACCATGGCTTTCGTCACTCTCTGTTTAACAGTTTGTATGCAGAGGGAATTGGTTTTCCATGCTTTGGCTATGGATTGTTTAGCCGCTGTTGTAACAGATAAGGATAGTTTGAATTGGCGAAGGGTCAAGCATTGGGGTTTGTAGTTTAATAAAGCAATCTTTGGGTCAGGCAGTAAGGTTGTTTTAAAAATTGTTGAGAGAATTTAAAAAACTTCCTTCCAGAATGAGTTAGCTATAGGACACTCCCACCATGTGTGTATGTATGTGCCTTGGTCTGTACAGCCTCTAAAACAATTGGCAGGGTATTGATGGTTGAATTTAAATAGACGGGAAGGTACTAAGTACCATCTAGTAAGGACTTTGTAATTAGTCTCAAGAGCTACAATGTTGGGACTGTCTGATTTAGTTGCTTAGAGAAAACAAAGGAGAAAGGAGGGCGCACCAACCTAGTGCATTACCACTTAAACGTTTTATTTAAATTATAAAAAGTAGTAATCCTACTCACAATCAAAGCTTAAATGAAAGCTTATCGGAAAAATCAGCTGGAATTTTTCGGCACCTGCCGACTGGACTCAATGACAGAGAGGGTCTGACAATACCTCAAACCTTTGGATAGCTGACGCGTTTCTGGGGCGCACCCCTTTCCTCAGAGCCTAGATGGTCCATAAAAGCTCTCCCCCCTACTGCCCTCTACCACACTATATATGTTGATATTGGTCTACATCAATACCCCTCCCTCTACACACACCCCCGGTATATGAGGTGATTACATCCTAATAGGCCATTCTTTTGGAGGGTATCCTTATGGAGGACACGCATGGCTGTATTGGCGGCCTGCTTCACTAGAGGACATGATGGCTTATTAATAGCCAGTGTTTCTAGAAGGTGGGGATATAATGCCCATTCTCTCCTGCTAATCTTTTCTAAAGGGTCCAGCCCCCCCCCAGGTCATCTTTGAGTGGTTGCTGGGGTGTCTTCTATTTGTGTGGGAAGGGGGTTAGTGGAAGCCCCACCCATAAGGGTGGGGCTATCTAGGAGTGGGAGGCGGGACTTGCTAATTGGTGGTCACCTGAGCTGATGGCTCTGCATGTGTGCACACACACATATAATGGAGGTCTTTGTGGGGGAGAGCTTTTATGGACCATCTAGGCTCTGAGGAAAGGGGTGCGCCCCAGAAACGCGTCAGCTATCCAAAGGTTTGAGGTATTGTCAGACCCTCTCTGTCATTGAGTCCAGTCGGCAGGTGCCGAAAAATTCCAGCTGATTTTTCCGATAAGCTTTCATTTAAGCTTTGATTGTGAGTAGGATTACTACTTTTTATAATTTAAATAAAATGTTTAAGTGGTAATGCACTAGGTTGGTGCGCCCTCCTTTCTCCTTTGTTTTCTCTAGCCATATGAACACCCATTGTTCTGAGGAGGGCTGCAAGACTTCAGACTTTGCCTTTAGACGGAATTACACTACCCGTGTTTTGACGATACACCGAGAGCGCAGGAGATTTTTTTGTCATGATTTAGTTGCTTGCCATATTTGGGCCCAGTCGTGTTCATCTAGTTGGAGGTGAAGGTCATTTTTCCATTTTTCTATGTATGACGGAAGAGAGGAAGTTTTATGAGAAGTCAATTGGGCATAAAGATCTGAGATTAACCCCTTCCTGTGTGGATTTGATTTACAACTTTGCTCAAAAATTGAGAATTTGTGAGGTGTAGTGTCTGTAGGTTCGTAGGAGGACAGATTTTTTTTTATTTGTAGGTACCTGAAGGATTCTGTTTGTGGTAGATTGTATTGTTTGCAAAAAGTCGAAAAAGGTAATATTTTTGAAGCTTGGAAAAATTGGTGGTTCCTCAGGAGACCTGCAGTGGTCCATGCCGAGAACGATTTAAGGAATGACCAGGCCGGATAGAAGGAAGGGTTATGAAGGAAGGAGAGAAGAGGGTTTAGTTTAGATTGCAGACCAAAACGAGTTTTCAATCTATCCCATAAGGAAAGGCCATGTTTAGTATAGGAATTTGTGATTGATTTCCGTTGGGCTGGGGAGAGCCAGAGGAGATTGGCGGTGGAGAGGGGATCACAGTCTACCGATTCTAATACAACCCATAGTGGTATTTCTTTAGTAGCATGATATTTCGTTAACTGAGCTAATTGTGCCGCATAAAAATATTTTGTAAAATCAGGTACTCCAAGGCCACCTTTAATTTTAGGGGTATATAGTGTATGTTTAGGAAGGCGAGGTCTGAGTTTATTCCAGATATATTGGTTGGTCCTGCGTTGGAGGATACGCAGGAAGTGTGAAGGGACTGAAATGGGGAGTACTCTAACTAGGTATAGGATTTTAGGGAGAATAGACATTTTTATGACAGTGATACGACCTAACCAAGCTAGAGGTAGTGATGAGCCGAACACCCCCGGGTTCCGTTCGCACCAGAACCCGCGAACGGACCGAAAGTTTGCATGAACTTTAGAACCCTATTAAATACAATGGATGCGAACGTTCAAAATCTAAAGTGCTAATTATAACGACTATTATGCATGTTATTGTCCTAAAAATGGTTTGGGAACCCGGGTTCTGCACCAGGGGACATGTATCAATGCAAAAAGAAGTTTTAAAAACGGCCGTTTTTCTGGAGCAGTCATTTTAATGATGCATAAAGTGAAAAAAAAAAAGTCAAATATTCCTTTAAATATCGTACCTGGGGGGTGTCTAAAGTATGCCTGTGAAGTGCCACGTGTTTCCTGTGTTTAGAACTGTCCCTGCACAAAATGACATTTCTAAAAGGAAAAAAAGCCATTTAAAACTGCTTGCGGCTTTAATGTAATGTCTGGTCCCGGTAATATGGATGAAAATCTTTAAGAAAAATGACATAGCTACCCCATCACCTCCCCCCTTACCCCAGCCCATTACCAGCCCCTTTGGGTCTTGTATGGATATTAAGGGGAACCCCGCACACAAAATAAAAAAGGCCCTATATACTCTGAACAGCCGTATACAGGCGGTGCATACAAGACAGGGACTGTAGGTTTGTTCTTATGTAGAATCTGTTTGTAATTTTGAACAGGTACATTGTTTAAGTGTAGCTCCAGCCAAAAAATATATTTTTAAGCTTTTTGGAAAACATAGGGAAGGGTTATCACCCCTGTAACATTTGTTTTGCTGTCTGTGCAGTGTGCACCTGTTCAGAACAGTTCACCTCACTTTCCGTCCTAATGACAAATGTTTTTTGAAAATTTGGGTTTTTTATTGAAACAAGAATTGGTGATAAAGAATCAGTGGAGAGGAGACACTTTTTTTCCCATATTAACTCTTACAGGAGAGAATTTGCCCTCCTAGGGGTAGATTTCCTCTCACTTCCTGTTGTATCCTTCCGTTTGCAAGGAGGAGTCGTTTGTAAGTTGGATGTTTGAAAGTAGGGGCCTGCCGTATATACTCAGCTGAAATTTGCCCCTTACATGTTGGTGTTGCCACAACACTGTGAGCCCTCACAGTTACTCTTGGTGGGCGCATGAATGGGCCCTGCTGTGAATTATTAGATCAAGAATTGTAATTGCATGCCCCTGTTGAACAGGGGCTGAAAAATTGGGCATTTGGTGGTGGTGGTGGTGGTGTTGACACAACACTGTAAGGCCTCACAGTTAGTCTTGGTGGGTGCAGGAATGGGCCCTGCTGTGAATTATTAGATCAAGAATTGTAATTACATGCCCCTGTTAAACAGGGGCAGAAAAATTGAGCCTTAGGCACTGGTGCCACAACACTGCAACCCCTCACAGATACTGTACTTGGAGCACAGCAATGAGCCCTGTTGCAAAGTATTGCATCAAAAATTGTAATTACACGCCCCTGTTAAACAGGGGCTGAAAAATTGGGCCTTAGCCACTGGTGCTGGTGCCACGACACTGCAACCACTCCCAGATACTCTAGTTGGAGTGCAGGAATGAGCCCTGCTGGAAAGCATTGCATACAAAATTGTAATAACACACCCCTGTTAAACAGGGGCTGAAAAATTGGGCCTTAGCCACTGGTGGCGGCACCCAGAAACAAAAATGTTCTTCCAAGCTATCATCGTCAATCGGATCATTGAGGAGGAGGAGGATAGTCAGTCAACATAACAGGACAAACTCTCAGCATCAGCATCAGTCTTGAAGGGATGTGACATTTGAAAATAAATTAGTCTGTTATATCAGCTTCAGGTGTTTGGTAGCTGGTGGTGATCCAAGACTGGTTCATCTTTATGAAGGTCAGTCGATCAACAGAGTCGGTGGACAGGCGCACCCTGTGATCCGTGACAAATCCTCCAGCAGCACTGAATGTGCGTTCTGAAAGAACGCTGGATGCAGGACAGGCCAGTAGCTCAATTGCATACTGTGCAAGCTCTGGCCAGTGATCCATCCTCAAGACCCAGTAAGCCAGAGGATTTTCGGTGGGGAAGGTGTCCAAGTCTGACCTTGCTCCTAGGTATTCCTGCACCATGTATATCAGACGTTGGCGATGGTTGCTGGAACTGATCATACCTTGGGGCTGCGGACTAAAGAATTGTCTGAACGCTTCTGTCAGACGGCCACCTTCCCCACCGCTCCTTCTTTGACTGACCGAAGCCTCAGCAACTCGTTGTCCAAGACCAGGAGTTTGTAACCTCCCAGTCTCTGGGAACGCGTTGCACAGACCTTTCTGCAAGGCCTCCCGGAGTTGTCTCATCCTCTGCTCCCTCTGCGACGGTAAGATAAGGTCCGCAACCTTACCCTTGTACCGTGGATCAAGGAGAGTGGCCAGCCAGTAATGGTCCCTCTCCTTGATCCGAAGAATACGAGGATCCTTCCACAGACTTTGCAGGATCAGGGAGGCCATGTAGCGTATGTTAGCTGAGGCATTCAGTCCGGAGTCCTCTGGGTCACTAAGGATGACATGATCCGCAGCCACCTCCTCCCAGCCACGTACAAGTCCACTGGTTTCTTGGGACTGTAAATCATCCCTAAAAGACTGCTGCTGATGATGCTGAGTGCCAGGCTCCACCTCCATGCTGACACAATCCTCCTCCTCCTCCTCTTCCTGTGCGATGGGTGGGACAGAAGGAACACTGTCTGGGTAAAGGGGGCCTTGAGAGGCAAGGAAGTCCTCCTCTTCCTGCCTCTGTTCTGCCTCAAGTGCCCTGTCCATTATTCCACGCAGCGTATGTTCCAACAGGTGGACAAGAGGTACAGTGTCACTGATGCATGCACTGTCACTGCTCACCATCCTTGTGGCCTCCTCAAATGGTGCCAGGACAGTGCATGCATCCCTGATCATGCCCCACTGGCGTGGTGAAAAAAAACCAAGCTCCCCTGACCCTGTCCTGGTGCCGTAGTCGCACAGGTACTCATTGATGGCCCTCTGCTGCGTGTGCAGCCGCTGCAGCATGGCCAACGTTGAGTTCCACCTGGTGGGCATGTCACATATAAGGCGGTTCTTGGGCAGGTTCAACTCCTTTTGCAGCTCAGCCAGGCGAGCACTGGCATTATAAGATCTGCGGAAATGCACACAGACTTTCCTGGCCTGCCTCAGGACATCCTGTAAGCCCGGGTACCTGCCCAAGAACCGCTGCACCACCAGGTTAAGGACGTGAGCCACACAGGGCACATGGGTCAGTTGTCCCTGTCGGAGAGCGGAGAGGAGGTTGGTGCCATTGTCGCAAACTACCATTCCTGGCTTAAGCTGGCGTGGCGTCAACCACCTCTCGGCCTGCCCCTGCAGAGCAGACAGAGCCTCTGCCCCAGTGTGGCTCCTGTCCCCCAAACACACCAGCGCAAGCACGGCATGGCATATTTTTGCCTGCGTACTTGCGTAGCCCCTTGAACGCCTACGGAGTACCGCTGGTTCCGAGGACAAAGCACAGGAAGAGGCCACGGAGGAAGAAGAAGAGGAGGGGGTGGAGGACAGAGGTGTGTCACAACCAGTAGTAGCATTTTGGAGGCGTGGCGGTGGAACAACCTCCAACACTACTGCACCTTGTCCTGCATCCTTCCCAGCTGCCAAAAGAGTGACCCAATGGGCCGTGAAAGAAAGGTAACGTCCCTGTCCATGCCTGCTGGACCATGAGTCAGCGGTAATATGCACCTTACCGCTGACCGCCCTGTCCAGCGAGGCCAAGACATTGCCTTCCACATGCCGGTAGAGAGCCGGAATCGCCTTCCGTGAGAAAAAATGGCGTTTGGGAACCTGCCACTGAGGAACCGCACATTGCACAAACTCACGGAAGGGGGCCGAGTCTACCAACTAAAAAGGCAGCAGTTGAAGCGCTAGCAATTTAGCCAAGCTAGCATTCACCTGCTGGGCATGTGGATGGCTGGGAGTGAACTTCTTTCGACGGTCCAGCAGCTGGGGCAGGGAAATTTGCCTGCTAGAATCGGATGTCGGTGTACTGCTAGCAGAGTGGCCGCAAGTACTTGGCCGTGACACACCTAATTCTACACCTTCATTCCTCTCAGTGCAGGTTTCAGAGAGGACTGAAGGTATAGTGGGGTTGGAGATCCCAGCTGATGCGGTGCAAGGAGAGGTCCGCTTTGTTTTTTGGTGTGGGTCTTTAAGGTAGGCTTGCCAACGAGCTGCATGCAGGTCAACATATGTCTGGTCAAGCATGTGGTGCCCAAGCGGCTGATGTTTTGGCCACACGATATACGCTTGAGACATATGTTGCAAACAGCAGCTGTGCGATCTGATGCACTCGCCTCAAAAAAGGCCCACACCAAAGAACTTTTTGAACAACGGACAGAGGCAGCACCCTGCACAGGCGGAGCTCTGCGGTGTGATTCCGTCGGGGTGCTGCCCTTACGCTGGCCACCCAAGGGCATCCTGCCTCATTGGAGATGTGCCTCCTCCTCATCCTCCTCCTCCTCCTCTCTCCTATTAGGCACCCACGTGGAGTCAGTGACCTCATCATCCCCTCCCTCCTCATTACTGGAGCCAATCTGGCAGTATGCTGCAGCTGCTGGAACATGACTGCCAGATTGGTGTCCTTCTTGAGCATCCCCTCTCTCTGCTCTCACGCTACTGCCTTCCTCTAGCTGGGTATCATCATCAGACCCTTCGAAACGCTGGGCATCCTCCTGGAGCATGTACCCAACACTGTGCTCAAACAGTTCGGGGGACTCCTCAGGAGGAGGACATGGTGGGTCTAGGGAAGGAGTGACTGATGATCACATTGATACCAGGGAAGAGGACGCTTTGGCAGCTGCTTTGCCAGTACCCTGAGCCTGGGTGAGAGAGGATGAGGAGGATGAGGAGGGTTTGGTCATCCACTCTACCAAGTCTTCGGCATGATGTGGCTCAACATGTCCAGCTGCCGAAAAGAAGGACAAGCGTGTCCCATGGCCATGTGCTGATGACAATGCACCGCATCCACGACCAGCACTGTTGCCCCCAGACACAGAGCCTGCTTGCCCTCTTTTATTGGCTCCTGACTGTCTGCCTCTCCTTGTTTGCCTTCCAGACATTCTAATGGCCTGCAGGGAGATGGAAAAACCAGCAATAAGGGGTAGCTTCAGGTGTATACTGTGCAGGAGGCTTAGCAACAATGACACTGACACTGTCCCCTGCCTATCCTTCTCTCTCCCTGCACACAAGGTTTAGCAAAGAATAGGACACTGACACTGTCGACTGCCTATCCTTGTCTGTCCCTACACACAAGGTTTAGCAATATGGTTCAGCACACTAGGTTTAGCAAAGAATATGACACTGACACTCTCCCTGCCTATCCTTCTCTGTCCCTACAAACAATGTTTAGCAAAGAATATGATACTGACACTCTGCCTACCTATCCTTGTCTGTCCCTACACACAAGGTTTAGCAATATGGTTCAGCACACAAGGTTTAGCAAAGAATATGACACTGACACTCTCCCTGCCTATCCTTGTCTGTCCCTACACACAAGGTTTAGCAATATGGTTCAGCACACAAGGTTTAGCAAAGAATATGACACTGACACTCTCGACTGCCTATCCTTGCCTGTCCCTACACACAAGGTTTAGCAATATGGTTCAGCACACTAGGTTTAGCAAAGATTATGACACTGACACTCTCGACTGCCTATCCTTGTCTGTCCCTACACACAAGGTTTAGCAATATGGTTCAGCGCACTAGGTTTAGCAAAGATTATGACACTGACACTCTCGACTGCCTATCCTTATCTGTCCCTACACACAAGGTTTAGCAACATGGTTCAGCGCACTAGGTTTAGCGAAGATTATGACACTGACACTCTTGACTGCCTATCCTTGTCTGTCCCTACACACAAGGTTTAGCAATATGGTTCAGCACACTAGGTTTAGCAAAGATTATGACACTGACACTCTCGACTGCCTATCCTTGTCTGTCCCTACACACAAGGTTTAGCAATATGGTTCAGCGCACTAGGTTTAGAAAAGATTATGACACTGACACTCTCGACTGCCTATCCTTGTCTGTCCCTACACACAAGGTTTAGCAATATGGTTCAGCACACTAGGTTTAGCAAAGATTATGACACTGACACTCTCGACTGCCTATCCTTGTCTGTCCCTACACACAAGGTTTAGCAATATGGTTCAGCGCACTAGGTTTAGCAAAGATTATGACACTGACACTCTCGACTGCCTATCCTTGTCTGTCCCTACACACAAGGTTTAGCAATATGGTTCAGCACACAAGGTTTAGCAAAGATTATGACACTGACACTCTCCCTGCCTATCCTTCTCTGTCCCTACAAACAAGGTTTAGCAAAGAATGTGACACTGACACTCTGCCTACCTATCCTTGTCTGTCCCTACACACAAGGTTTAGCAATATGGTTCAGCACACAAGGTTTAGCAAAGAATAAGACACTGACACTCTCCCTGCCTATCCTTGTCTGTCCCTACACACAAGGTTTAGCAATATGGTTCAGCACACAAGGTTTAGCAAAGAATATGACACTGACAGTCTCCCTGCCTATCCTTCTCTGTCCCTACAAACAAGGTTTAGCAAAGAATATGACACTGACACTCTGCCTACCTATCCTTGTCTGTCCCTACACACAAGGTTTAGCAATATGGTTCAGCACACAAGGTTTAGCAAAGAATATGAAACTGACACTCTCCCTGCCTATCCTTCTCTGTCCCTACAAACAAGGTTTAGCAAAGAATATGACACTGACACTCTCCCTACCTATCCTTCTCTGTCCCTACACACAAGGTTTAGCAAAGAAAAAATATGACACTGTCCCTGCCTATCCTTCTCTTTCCCTGCGCCGGAACACACTACACGAGGCCGCCGCGCTGGCGGCCTTTTATAGTGTGGGGCGTGTACTAAACCCCCTCAGCAATAATTGGCCACAGGCATCCTGCCTGTGGCCAATCATTGCTCTCTTCGCTGCCGGCGCTGTGATTGGCCAAGCATGCAGGGTCACAGTGCATGCTTGGCCAATCACAGCGCCGGGATTACACTGCGATGGCGCAGTGTATTGTGGGCCGTTCGCGTCACTCAAATTTGGCGCGAACGGCGCGAACAGCCGATGTTCGACTCGAACACCGAGCTCATCCCTAGCTAGAGGTATGGATGACCACGTGGGAAGTAATTTGGATAATTGTGTTAACATCGGTGGATAATTAGACTTATAAAGATCACTTGGGTTGGCTGTGAAATTAATACCTAGATAAGTAATGTGAGACATCGACCAAGTGAAAGGAAGCGAACATTGTAATTGTGATTGAAGTTCAGGAGATAATGATATATTCAATGCTTTAGATTTTTGTATATTAACTGCTAGAGCAGAAATATGTCCGAATTCGTTGAGGGTTTTAAGGAGAATTGGTGCTGATAGCAAGGGATTAGTGAGAAAAATTAGGACATCATCTGCAAATAAACAGATTTTGTGATGATAGCCACCTAGTTCTAGTCCCTTGATATCAGTGTTGGATCGGATGAGTTGGGCCAGGGGTTCTATCGCTGAAGAGAAGTGGGGATAGGGGACATCCCTGACGAGTTCCTCTCTCAATATCAAAGGAATTTGAGCGGAATCCAGAATAGGATATAAAGGCTTTAGGATCTTGATATAGAGCGGATATCCATCTCATGAACTGGGTACCGAATCCCCATTTATGTAGAATTGAGTTTAGATAGGGCCAAGATAAGGAGTCAAATGCCTTTCTTATATCCAGCGAGAGGAAACAGGTAGGGATGTTCCTGGTACGAGCTGTGTGGGCCAAAATCGCCGCCCGACGTATGTTATCTCCCACTTGTCTACAAGGAATAAATCCTGTTTGGTCTCGGTGTATTAGAGTACCTATTATAGGGTTGAGTCGATTTGAGAGAAGATTAGCTAATAATTTTATATCAATGTTAAGTATTGATATAGGTCTGTAGTTAGACCAAGATGTATCATCCGTATTTGGTTTTGGTATCATAAAAATGGAGGCCAGGAGGGATTCTGGACGGAATGAGTGGTCAGTGAGAAGGGAATTAAAGGCATCAACCATGAGGGGTGATAGTAGGTTAGCAAATTTTTTATAATATGTGGCTGAAAAACTATCAATACCTGGGCGTTTACGTGGTTTTAGGGACTTGATCGCGTTTTGTATTTCTAAAACTGTGATCGGTTTGTCTAGGTTTTCTTGTTGTGAGATGGAGAGTGATGGTAAAGTGATTGTAGATAGGAGATTATTTAGTCTATTTTGGTCAAAATTATGAGGATCTTTATATAGTTCTGACAATCTTTTTTGAAATTCTTGTAGTATTTTAAGTGGTGTGAAGGACTAGCATCAAGTGTAGAGCTTGAAGGACACCGCCACTCGCTGGTTCTTCTTTTTAAGGGTTGTTTGCCCATTTTTATTAAAAGAAGTTCAAAACAAAATCAAAAGGTTTTCCCTCGCAGGGGTTTCAGTACTCCTTTTCAACAACAAAATGACATTCAGCCTCCTGGCTTATACATACAGCAGTGCTGCTCAGGCCTTCCACTTCAGGCTCTTGTCTGTCTCCTATAGACTATTCCATCTGCAACACCATCCATTTGGATAGCAGCCCCTTGCTGCTCTGACCCTCAGACCTGGGTCTCTGGCTTCCACTGTGCACACAAGCACTCTCTGACTTCTCCAGTGCACACTTGCACTCTATGGCTTCCCCAGTGCACACCTGCACTCGTCGGGAGGGTGGGGCCCAGAATGCTGGTCCTGATTCTACTATCAGGCCCACACACACCTGAACAATCAGTGTGCAGTTGAGTCTCAAAACCCGGATCCAGGACTAGGGATTTCATCCCACCCGGATCTCTAAGAAATCCCCAAGCTCCGGGTCCCAAAGTGGATTTTATTAAATCATGAGGAAACTGAAAAGCCAGTTTCCTCCCAAACAAGCAAATACCCTGGAGCCCCTCAACCTGCCTGGTTGAGAATCCTGTATTCATACACTGGTGGGGTACCACACTACCACAGTGGGTTACTAGTGAAGTTATCTTTGGTTAATTTTAGTCTTATTGGTTTTGGAGAATAAACTTTCTTTCTTAGAGCAAGTGCTAAGAAAGTGTCAGGTTTATTAGCCTTCATATAAAAGGTGTGCTTGGATTTTCGGAGAATCTTTTCCGCTGATTCCGTCAAAAGTAAATCTAGTTCCAAACGTGCTTTATCATATTGTATTTTTGTAGATGGGTTTGGATCAGTTTGGAATTTCTCCGAAGCATCATAGAAAGCTCTTTCTAACTCATTGTGAAGCTGCCGTTTTTGCTTATGATAGTGTCAAGGATTGATAATTGACCAGACTGTGTGACTTCATAAAAGCAAACCAAACGGGTGTAGTTGAAAATATACAATTTATTATGGTGAGTGACCAACAAACAACCAACTCAAACGGAACACAGTGCAATGAATAAACAGTGACTATAAACAATATATACAAATAAGGGAGATACCAGAATCGTAGTAGAAGCCAGGCCGAGGTCATACACAAGGGGATCGAGCAGATGGGTATGGATGGGAGGAAGCAGGAACAGGGAGGGGACAGATGGATAGAGTGCAGAGCAGGGATCCAGGTAACAAAAGGGAAAGCTGCAGGATGGGCACAAGGTAAGGATCAGGTTAAACAGGATGCGGGTTCAAGGTAGGGATCGGGTCGGATCAGATCAGGCAGGGTGCAGGTTAGGATCAGATACAGGCTAAAGTCCGGGTCACAGGTCCAGGGGGTCAGGAAGACAGATACCAGGGCCAGGAGTGTTTGCACTTGCCGGGTATATAAGGAAGTCCAGTGATTAGGCTTCAGGTCACAGCTGACCACAGGAAGTGCTGCCTGTCCCATACTGCCAGAATACCCCCGCTGGTGGATGCCGGTACTGCAGTCCATGTATCGTGTGTTACCACCAGCAGGTGAGATCCTCCAACAGAGGTATTGGCTGCAGGAGGACACCTGCTGGCGGACACTAGCACTGCAGTCCAAAGGACCAACAGCACCACCAGCGGGTGAAACCTTTCCTGACAGATAGTGAGACGCCTGGCTTATACAGACACCTCTGATACAAGGTTTAAGGGCTTCCCAGTAAGTTAAAGGATTTGTATCAGTAATTTTATTATTTGCAATATAATCTGTGATCGCTTTCTCAATGACCTTTCCATATGAAGGCTGTGCTAATAAACCATCATTTATGTACCAAGTTTTATGATTCGGTCGTGGTATAAGTGAGGAAAGTGTTGTCAGAACTATGTTATGGTCAGACCATGTACATGGTATAATGTTTGAGTCTAAGATATAAGCTGAAATGTTGATATTAATGAGAAGATGGTCAATGCGGGAAAATTGTTTATGGGGATGGGAATAATGGGTATATTGTCGTCTAGCTGGATGTTGCTCCCTCCATGTGTCTATTAAAGAATATTGATTAAGAAGTTGTTGGTATGAGCAGCGTTGGGTTTGTATCGGGGTCGGAGATTTATCTAAAAATGGATATATTACCTGGTTAGAATCTCCACCAAGTATAAGTGTACCTCGTTTATGATTTTCTATAACAGAGAATAAGTGAGATAAGAAGGACAATGGGTTTTTATTTGGGGCATAGTATGAAACTATGGTGACTTCGGTGTCTTGTAAAAGGCCCGTTAATATTATGTAGCGACCTTCAGGGTCTTTAAGTTCAGTTTGTAGTGTAAATGATGCTGTATGGTGAAACGCGACTAGGACACCTCTTTGTTTGGTAGCTGCTGATGCGGTATAAACTTGAGGGAATTTACGGCTAAAGAATTTAAGACAAGAATGGGAGGCAAAATGCATCTCTTGAAGGCAGACCACATGTGCCTTGAGTTTAGAAAAGGAACTAAATGCTTTTGTTCTTTTAGGTGGTGAATTTAGACCCTGTACATTCAGCGTTATTATATTTAGAGGAGCCATTATATGTGAATAGGAAAGGGGATGAGCGTTAAGAATTAACTATAGCAATATTTCTCTGGAGGATATTGTAATAGGGACTATGTTTGGAGGTATGGGGGAAAGAAAAAGGGGAAAAAAGGGCCTGAAAAAATAAGATCCGTTAATGGGTTAGTTATTACTCTGTAAATAGTATATAAACAATAAATCAAGAAGGTTTCTTTTGTGTTAAAAAAAAAAAATGTAAAAAGAGCAATTAGCTCCCAAAATGAGCAAGTATCCAAAGATTGGTATAAAATACCGATCTGTGGGTACTCTGTATCCAAAGAGTGTCCAAACTATTTGGCGGGCACTCGAGGATATGTTGGAGACGCAGTGGCTATCTCCGGGACTACAAAGACCATCAAGAAAAAATGCAATAAGAATATAAACTCCAAGTCTAAGCCGACGAATAGTGTATTTTAAATCGGTAACTATGTATATCAAAATTCAACAGAGTTACAGTCATACCAGAATTTGAGACAAAATCAACATTCTAGATATGGTAAAGATGCTGAAAATAAGTTTATATCATAGGAAATAGAGCGGGGATAAACCACTCTACTTTCTATTATGAGATGTATTGCATTATAAAGGCTAGTTAGAGTATGAATAAAAATAGAAAATTAAATAGAAGAACTACAAATAAAAGGTGAATAAACTACACTAGCTCAATATTATGTCTACGCCATAGAGATCTAGATCTTCTAGAGCCTAAATGAAAAAATAAGCTAAGATATATCGTTTTATAGAAATATAAACAAAATGAGTACAGTAATATGTATGAAAGGGTAAATTTAAGCTTAAAAATAAAACTAAAAAATAAATAAAAAATATAGACCAGTAAGGTCTACTATATTTTGGGGTGTACATTGCAAGAGAGTATTATTTGTATTCATACCGCCTTGTGAGCATGCCACCTATTATAGCATATAAGTATGTGGATACATATTTTGATTCAATATTATGCTAAAAAACATTTATTTTGTTTAGTGTATATAGAGTTGCTTATGTTAAACTTTTTAATTTTGGATCAGAATTAATAGTTAAAAATAAATAATAATTAGTTATTAATTCATACCACAGGAGAAGAATAAACCATTCTTTTCCTCATGAAGAAATAAAAAAAGGGGGGAAAATGGCGTGTTTTTCTTTATAAATAAAAGTATAATATTAACTAAGTTCCTGCAATAGTCATATTTCATCTAAGCAAGATTGGGATCTTAATAATATGGTGAAAAGATGAAATATAAAAACAGAGTAAAGCAACAATATCAGTTTTGACTCATAACATTAATCTAAGTATTCTATATATATACTGTCTCATCTAAGGGGTGTGTTTTCTAGGATCAGTATAATATATGTGTTAATAAGTGTTGGCCTATATATTGAATCAAATCACTTCATGTCATTGGTGCAGTGTCTGGAATAGGTGAAGCAAAACGACTTCTCTTATGGGTACTAGAAGAGGCAGGTTGATCTGAAATGTCTTGTTCGCATTCTGAGGGGGAACCAGAGTGTGTCTGCCTTTTGGTTCCCTCTGTTGTGGTTTCTGGAGTTGACAGGCGAAGATCTAGAATAGTAGAAAGCAAATCATCTGCAGATTTACAGATATAGGTAGTTCCTTTGTATGTAAAGCGGATGGCAAAGGGGAAAGTCCAGCGGTATGTGATGTGATTATATTGGCGGACCTGTAGATGGGGTTTCATTTCCTTCCTTTTCATCAGTGTCTGTTGAGAGAGGTCTTGGTATATTTGGTATTGATGACCTTGGAATGATAGTGAGCCTTTGTTGCGAGCTGCTTCTAATAGTTGTTCCTTTGTACGGAAATAATGAAATTTGATTATTATATCCCTGGGGGGACCCTTGTCCTTTTTTGGTGTTAATGATCTGTGTATTCTATCCATTTCAAGTCTTTCCAGTGGGATAGAGGGTGCCAGTTCTTGAAATAATGCTGTGGCTGTAGAATGGAGATCCTCTATACTCTCAGGGAGTCCTCTGATGCGGAGATTAGATCTCCTATTCCTGTTCTCAAAATCTTCAAATCTATTTTGGAGGGAATAATAATCTTCTTTGAGGCAGTCTAACTCATCAGCATGGTTAGAGATTGCAGCATCAAGTTCATCTGTTCTCTGTTCCATAACTGAGGTGCGTCTACCCACCTCCCGAATTTCTCTAGTCAGCTTTTCTGTAATGCTATCAGATGTATTCTGAAGAGCTTTATGTAGGACCTTTTCAAATTGATTAATTAAGTCAATATTAGGTGATGTTTGTTGTAGGGAGTTTGTAAATATCCCTATGTCATATTCTGTCTCTTAGTGCTGAGAGGAGGCTAGAGACTGCAGCTGCTTCTGTGAGAGGATTTGTGAGGGAAGTGGCACAGCCATTTTAGATGTAGATTTAGTCAGCGCTTCTTGTGCTTTCCCTGCCTTAGGTTTAGTTTTCCTCCCGCTATACATCATTTCAAAAGGTGCCCAAGAGTATTAGTAGTATACCTGTCACCAATTTATGTATATTACCAGCTTAGACACGGATTATTGGCCGTTTGTGTCCCGGTCGGTGCGGAGCGCTCAGGCAGACATGACTACCTCAGGCGGCTTCGCGCATGCGTCTGCATAACCCCTACCATTTCACAAAGAAAGTGTAAAAAATTGTAAAAGAAAGAAAGTGTAAAAAACATACAGACACAGCTGGACAAGTCCTTAATTTAAAAATAAACAATAAATTTCCAGGGATATAATCCCGTCTCTCGATGTCCAACGATGATCCATTCTCCAGCGACGCTGCAGTCTCCACCCATTCTCCAGCGAGGAACGAAACCCCCATGACGCGTAAGAGGGGGCGGGGTCACCACTACAGGAGAAAGCTGGGGGTTACCGAATGATGTGGACAGGTGACCCCGCCCTGTGACGTCACAGGGCTGGGTCATCCGCCCCCTCTTACGCGTCATGGGGGTTACCGTCATTGGGCAAGCCGGGGGTTACCCATGGCGGGGACGGGTGACCCTGCCCCCTCTTACGCATCATGGGGGTTTCGTGTGGAGTGGAGACTGGAGCATCACTGGAGAGCATCACTGGAGTCAGAATGGATCACCGCGGGACATCGAGAATGGATTACATCGCTGGAATGTTTTTTTTTTTGTTGTTTTTTTTAATAAAGGACTTATCCCAACTGTGTCTGTGTGGTTTTTAACATTTTTGACACTTTCTTTTGTGAAATGGTAGGAGTACAATGTACCCCGTTACCAATTCACATAGGGGGCTGGAATCTGGGGGTCTCCTTGTTAAAGGGGGCTTCCAGATTCCGATAAGCTCCTCCCCCGCAGACCCCCACAACCACCGGGCAAGGGTTGTGGGGATGAGGCCCTTGTATGTGGCCTGGTACGGTTTAGGAGGGGGGGTGCTCTCTCGTCCCCCCTCTTTTCCTGTGGCCTACCAGGTTGCGTGCTCGGATAAGGGTCTGGTATGGATTTTTAGGGGGGACCCCACGGCATTTTTTTATTTTGGTGCGGGGTTCCCCTTAAAATCCATACCAGACCTGAAGGGCCTGATATGGAATTCGGGGGGGACCCCCACGCTTTTTTTTTTGGTTCGGGGTTCCCCTTAATTTATCATACCAAACCAAAAAGGCCTGGTAATTGGACTGGGGGGGGGGACCCCTGCCGTTTTTTTCAATGACTTTGATCTGTATTGCCGGGACCCAACAATTCATGAATAGCCACGAGTAGTTTTAAATTACTTTTTTCTTTAGAAATTACATTTTGTGCAGGGACAGTTTTAAGCACGGGAAACATGCGTTACTTTACAGGCATACTATACACACCCCCAGGTATGAAATTTAAAGGAATATTTCACTTTTTTTTTTTTTTAAACTAAAGTTTATTGAGGATTTTACATATGTAACAGGTAATAAAATTAACAGTGAATAATGTACAGTTATACAGGCAGCATTCAAGTCATTACATCAATGGAGGGTCTACCTAGTGTTGGAAGTCAGTTAAGTGGAAGGTCATTCATGGGGGGTATGCAGTTAGGGTGTTTAAGCCAAAGGTCCCAGTTTTTTTGGAATCTAGGGAGCTGTAAGCATGCTTTGGCGTGCATAAATTTCATTAGGCAATGGTTGTTCAAGAGGGCAGTTATTTCCGTGGTAGAGGGGGGGTTGGGAGATTTCCAAGTCTTGGCAATAGCCAAGCGCGTTGCAATGAATACATGGGAGACGATCGTGTGTGAAGAGCGAGGCCAAAGTTCCATGTCTAGGCCTAATAGAACCATTTGCGGTGTTAGGGGCACAGGGTCCGGAAGAATGGAAAGGAGGAGTTTGGAGAGCTTAGTTCACAATGTTGTGATGAATGGGCAGTCCCACCATATGTGAAGTGGGGTTCCTGGGAATCCACGGTTTCTCCAGCAGAGATTGGTTGAGTTTGGGTAGATCCGGGCAAGTTTAGATGGCGTAAGGTACCAGTTGTGGAATAATTTTTGGACAGTTTCCCAGTGGAGGAGACATTTGGATATTTTTAGAGGTGCTTGTAACGAGCGATGCCATTGTTGGGGAGTGTAGGAACATTGTAGTTTTTGCTCCCATTGTAGCATCGTGAGTGACTTTGAAGTGGAGCCGGTGTCACTAAGAAGTTTATAGCAAAAGGAGATTCCACGTTGTCGAGATGTTTTTAGGTTGAAGAATGTGGTTATATGCCATGTCAGTAAGTCATCAGTCCATTGTACTGTAGAGAGGATTGAGCGTATTCTGAGGTATATGAAAAAATCTTTGTGTCCAATGTGGTAATCGGTTTGTAGTTTTTGTGAGGACATAAGGGTGGAGCCTTGGTATAGGATTCCAATGTTGGAGATGCCATTGCTAATCCAGTCAGAGACGTTGATGTTGGGTCTGAGAATGTGGAGGGCTTCCATTGGTATTTGCTTGAGCAGGCATAGTGGTATACCTCGAGAGGATTGTATGGTGGCTTTCCAAAGCCTGATGGTAGCGTTAATAGTGTCAAGGTATGAGTGAGTTCCTGGATGTTGCAGGAGAAGGGCGCAGAGAGTCAGTTTAGGGTGGGACAGTAGCGCTGCTTCTTCTATTGGAAGCCAGGTGGTTTGTTGCATAGGGTTCCACCAGACTCTGGCTTGATCAAGTATAGTTGCTTTGTAATAGGCTATTAAGTCTGGTGCTCCCATCCCTCCAGATGTTACTGGTTTGCACATAGTGCTACTCTTGAGACGTGATCGTTTTCCGCCCCATATGAAGGTTGTGATAATAGATTGCAGCTGCAGTAGTTGTTTTAGGAAGGGTATCGGCAGAGTCCGGAATGTATATAAGGCATGGGGTAGAAGATACATTTTGGCGAGGGCAATTCTACCTGCCCAAGAGGCAGTAGTATGTCGAAGGTCTTGTATAGTTTTCTGGAGTTTGGTTACAAGATTATTAAAGTTGTTGGAGCGTAAGTGGGTTGAGGGTGTGGTTAATTGTATGCCTAAATATGTGAGTATGGAGTTGGGGGCCCATGAGAAAGACGTGACGTTGGTGATATCAGTTTTGGTGCTTTGGTTTAGTCCTATACCGAGCATGCTGGATTTGGAAAAGTTGATTTTATATAGAGAGGCCTTGCTGAATGCGTCTAAAGTAAGATGGAGAGCAGGGAGTGAGTTGGTAGGGTCAGTCAGGGAGATGATGACATCGTCAGCGTACAGGCCTATCTTGTGAGTTTTATCTGCAGTTGTTATCCCCGAGATGAGTGGGTTGTGTCGAATGGATTGGGCCAGGGGTTCCATAACAAGGGCGAAGATCAAGGGTGAGAGTGGGCACCCCTGCCGTGTCCCATTAGAGATGTGGAAGGGGTCCGAGAGTAGTCCAGAAGTCATTACTCTAGCACTGGGCGAGGAGTAGAGGGAGAGTATAGCTTGCAGGATGGTCCCCGTGAAGCCAAATTTCTGAAGGACTGCCTGTAGGTAGGACCAGTCTACTCTATCGAACGCCTTCTCTGCATCAAGAGAGATGAGCAGAGAAGGCGTTCGGTGGTGTTCCACCCATTGTATCAGGTCTATAAACCTACGGGTACCGTCCGACGCTTGTCTGCCAGCCACAAAACCCACTTGGTCAATATGCACAAGTTGTGGGATGATGTTTGAAAGTCGTGTTGCCAAGATTTTGGCATATAGCTTGGTGTCAGTATTTAGCAGGGAGATGGGTCTGTAGCTGGCAGGTTCATCGGCCGGTTTGCCCGGTTTTGGAATAGTGACAATCGTGGCTTGGAGGGATTCCGGTGGGATGGAGCCAGTACTAGCGGTGAAGTTGAAGGAGTGGCATAGGTGGGGGGTGAGGAGCTTAGAGAACGTTTTGTAGTACTCATTGCAGAACCCGTCAGGGCCAGGGGCTTTGTGGAGTGGTAGGGTGGCAATGGCTGATTCCACTTCCGTGAGGGAAAACGTGGTGGACAGCTGGTGTAGTTGGTCTTGTGAGAGTGAGGGGAGATGTATGTCCTTGAGGAAGTTAGTGATGTCGGTAGAGGAGGGTGGTGGCGCAAGGTTGGAGCTGGTAAGGTTGTATAGTTTAGAGTAGTAAAGACTAAATTGGTCCGCTATGTCTTTAGGGTTTGTGTGTTTTATGCCGCGGTGGTCGGTAAGGTACGGTATTTTAGTTTGTATGAGTTTGCGTTTAAGCTGTCTAGCTAGGTATGCCCCAGGTTTGTTGTGTTAGGAGTAGGATTGTAGTCGGAGACGTTTAAGGCGAAAATCAAAGTTCGTGTGTAGGTGGTCACTGAGGGTCTGTCTAGCTGTGTGCAATTCGGAACTGAGTAGAGGGGAAGGTTGAGGTTTGTTGGCTCGCTCTAGCAAGCGTATACGTTCTAGGAGTTTGTTCGTTGTGGCATTGTGTACTTTTTTCTCATGGGCTCCCAGTTTAATCAGGAGACCTTGTATGCAGGCCTTGTGGGCGTTCCATAGTGTGGTGGGGTTGTCTACTGATCCGGTGTTGGTTGTGAAGTACTGTTGCAGCTCGGATAGGATCTGTTTTTGATATAAGGGACGTGCGATAATGGAGGTTTTGAGCCTCCAGGTGGTGAGGTTTTTATAGGTAGGCGCTAGAAATAGTCTCATTGATATGGGTGCGTGGTCAGACCACGTAATGAGTCCAATTTTAAACTTCTGTACCATTTGCAGGGTATGTTTGTCAGTCAAAAAGAGATCTATCTGAGAGTAAGCATTTTGCGTGTGGGAGAAGAAGGTGTAATCTCTTTCAGTGTCGTGAAGGCATCTCCAGGGGTCGTATAAATCTTCCGAGTGGAGTAGGGAGGAAAGTGAGGCAGAATGTTTACGAGCAGGATTAGAAGTGTCTAGAGAAGTATCAACAATTTGATTGAAGTCACAGCAGATAACTAAGGGGCCCTGTCTGAAAGGTTCTAGCTTCTTTAGAACGGTCTTGTAGAAGCGGTGTTGTTTGGTGTTAGGGGAGTAAATGTTAGCTATGGTGATGTTATGATTATTGATAGTGGCGTTCAAGATTATAAATCTACCCTCAGGGTCTATCTCGGTGTGGAACAGCTGGAGGGAGACCGTGGAGCGTATAGCAATCATAACTCCTGCTTTCTTTTTTGCAGAATTGGCAAAGTAGCAGTGCGGGTACTGTTTATGGGAGCAGGAGGGGGGTTTGGAGGAGGCGAAGTGGGTTTCTTGTATGCATAGTATGTCAGAGGTGAGGGCTAAGGCCTCTTTCCACAGTAAATTTATTTTGTAAGGGGAGTTTAAGCCTTTGGCGTTGATAGAGGTGATAGTGAATGACATTTTGTGAAGTGACTGGTGGGGAGGGATATAGGATTACCGCTGTGAAGTAGTGCGTATAGGTGGAGGTAGACCAGTGATGATGGTGTTATACAATAAGCAAAATGAAGCTAGCGATTTAAGGTAACCAAGTGAACAGCGTAACAATAGGCACTAATTATGAAAAACAAAAGGTAAAATTCGAAACGTAAAGGAGATAAACAAGAAACAACAAAAGAATAATAAAGTGCGTGGCACTTTCCTTTCACTGGGGGAAGAGTAAGGATCGTAATAGGTGGTGCGCTCATTAGGGACATCATTGAGGTGTACAATTGCAGGATTGGCATAGTAAATGTTTCCGATGGGCACCCTGAGATTGGGATGAGAGGAGATGGAGGAAGTCTCTATTTGCGAGTGGTGGTAGAAGCATAACGCCTGCGATCCTGGGCGAAGGTTGAGGGCCTCTGGAGTAGGGGTTCAGGTGGAGGTGAGGAGATTAGGCCCCAGTTGAGCATGCGTTTGATTCCATCTTTGGGAGTCAGGATACTAGTTTAGTAGGGAAGCCCCATTTGTATGGGATGTTGTGCTTCCTAAGAGTAGTGGTGGTCTGGGAGAATTCTCTTCTCTTTTGAGCAGTGGCAGCAGAGATGTCTGTGTACAAGGAAACTGTAGAGTAGGGGTCGGGCAGCGGAGAGGAGGACCTGGCAGCCGCCATGATCTTCTCTTTCACTTGAAAGAAATGGATGCGTGCTAGAATGTCTCTAGGTACTGAGGCAGGGAGGTGGTTAGGTTTGACAATGCGGTGTGCCCGGTCAATAATCATGTCAGTTTGACGCAATTGAGAGATAAGCGTGAGTAAAGCCTCGTACACACGGGCGAGTTTCTCATCCAAAACCGACAAGAAAAGTGCCGCGAGAGCTTTATTGTCGAGAAAACCGTTCGTGTGTATGGTTTTACGACGAGAAAACTGCCGTGAATCTCAACGAGAAAAATAGAGAACCTGCTCTCTATTTTCTCGTCCGGATTCTCGATTTTCTCGTCGTGTTTCTCGTCGGCCTGTTTTGCGACGAGAAAATGGTTCGTGTGTATGCTTTTACGACTCTTCAAAAAGCGCGCATGCTCAGAATCAAGTATGAGACGAGAGCGCATCTTCTGCTAAAACAAGCCTTCATAATGGAGATAGCACATTCGTCACGCTGTAAATTATTGCATCGTTTAAATGTTGTGCATTTAAATCTTCTTTAGAATGTTACAATAATCAAAACGAATGAACTTGTTTTGCTGCTGATATTCACACAGAGTTATGACTATCTATTTTAAACCTTTTTCATGCTGCTCTTAAGAAGATTTAGCTGTATTATATCGTGCAAGATCTTCTGAATATTTTAATGTTTTATATTTTTTAAACAGATGTTAATTGTAATTTGTCAATGTTTTGATAGTGATCTCCCATTGTATATTTGAAATTTAGTTGTGTCAAGTTTACACCCTATATTTTTTAAAGAACACCTTTAGGCCCCATGCACACGAGACGCCGGTGCAAACTCTGCTGAACACACGTTTTTAAAGGCTAAAACCGGCGTTTAAAAACGCCCGTTTTGCCGCGATTTTAGCGGCGTTTTACCGCGTTTTACCGCGTTTGCGTCTATAGGCGTTTAGTTAAGAAACATCATAAGACCCTCCCTAAGCTCAAAAAACATTATTATTTAACCATTTCAGCCATTTTGGGAGACCAGCAGCTGAGAGAGCAGCAGTGTACTTGTATTTAGCGTATCACTTGCTACATCATCTGCCACAAGCTGTGGATTGTCCACTTGCCACGTCACCTGATACGTCACCTGGCCACGTCACCTGCCACAAGTTGTGAATTGTCCACTTGCCACATCACCTGGCCACGTCACCTGGCCACAAGTTGTGGATTGTCCACTTGCCACATCACCTGGCCACATCACCTGGCCACGTCACCTGGCCATGTCACCTGCCACGTCACCTGCCACAAGTTGTGGAATGTTCACTTGCCACGTCACCTGCCACGTCACCTGGCCACGTCACCTGCCACAAGTTGTGCATTGTCCACTTGCCACGTCACCTGGCCACGTCACCTGCCACGTCACCTGCCACAAGTTGTGCATTGTCCACTTGCCACGTCACCTGGCCACGTCACCTGGCCACGTCACCTGGCCATGTCACCTGCCACGTCACCTGCCACAAGTTGTGGAATGTTCACTTGCCACGTTACCTGGCCACGTCACCTGCCACAAGTTGTGAATTGTCCACTTGCCACATCACCTGCCACGTCACCTGGCCACAAGTTGTGGATTGTCCACTTGCCACGTCACCTGGCCATGTCACCTGCCACGTCACCTGCCACAAGTTGTGGATTGTCCACTTGCCACATCACCTGGCCACGTCACCTGGCCACGTCACCTGCCACAAGTTGTGAATTGTCCACTTGCCACGTCACCTGGCCACGTCATCTGGCCACGTCACCTGCCACAATTTGTGGATTGTCCACTTGCCACGTCACCTGGCCACGTCATCTGGCCACGTCACCTGCCACAATTTGTGGATTGTCCACTTGCCACGTCACCTGCCACGTCACCTGGCCACGTCACCTGCCACAAGTTGTGGAATGTTCACTTGCTACGTCACCTGCCACGTCACCTGGCCACGTCACCTGCCACAAGTTGTGCATTGTCCACTTGCCACGTCACCTGGCCACGTCACCTGCCATGTCATCTGCCACAAGTTGTGGAATGTTCACTTGCCACGTTACCTGGCCACGTCACCTGCCACAAGTTGTGAATTGTCCACTTGCCACATCACCTGCCACGTCACCTGGCCACAAGTTGTGGATTGTCCACTTGCCACGTCACCTGGCCATGTCACCTGCCATGTCACCTGCCACAAGTTGTGGATTGTCCACTTGCCACATCACCTGGCCACGTCACCTGGCCACGTCACCTGCCACAAGTTTTGAATTGTCCACTTGCCACGTCACCTGGCCACGTCATCTGGCCACGTCACCTGCCACAATTTGTGGATTGTCCACTTGCCACGTCACCTGGCCACGTCACCTGCCACAATTTGTGGATTTCCACCTGCCACGTCACCTGGCAACATCACCTGCCACAAGTTGTGGATTGTCCACTTGCCACGTCACCTGCCACAAGTTGTGGATTGTCTACAGTGCAATGCAAGCAATTACAGTTTTTTTTTCATATTTTTTTGATGGTTTTTCATCATTTGCCATCATTTTTGAGATTTCTAATGTAAAAAAATAGGTCACCTTTAAAAACGCTAATAAACAAAATCGCGGCAAAACGCCGGTACCCGCGTTTTGCCGCGTTTAGCCGCGTTTTGCGTCTGAAACGTGGAAAACTTTTGCGTCTGAACCCATTTTTTTGCTTCTGGAAAAACGAGGTTAAACGCAACTGCCTAAAAACGGCAATAAACGAGACTGTGTGCATGGACACATAGGATAACATTGAATGGGTTCAGGAGCAGTTGAAAAAAGTGTCCAACTGCCTCTGAACGCGCGTTTAACAGCAAATAACAGTGTCTCGTGTGCATGGGGCCTTAATGTATTTTTTTGTTGTTATCTGTCCCTTTTTTGTGGTGTCAAATGTATCTGCTTACTCCAAAGGTAAATAAATAATTTGTAGAAAAACACATAGTCAAGTATGAACTTAAACAAAAAAAACATTTATTCATGTTTTGAACAAAATAAATAGAAGGCAGCGCTGGAGAACCTGCTGCCATTTATGCATCCATAGGACCCCAGAGCACACATCAACCCTGTGTGGACACTAAAATTGGGAGCTTGAGAAGCCCAACAGTTGTGAGCACAATCTGATTCTGGCCTCCCAGAGGTCAGGAACAGCAGCAGGTGATATATATGTCCCAAGTTTGTGGTACTACAACAGGCTGCCTTCTGTCCGACCACAATGAAGCAAGGCCATCACTTCCTCGTCTTCTTGGCAGCCTTCCCTGCAGCCTTCCCTGAAGCCTTCTCTGCAGCCTTCCTTCTGCGTGTGGCTGGAGGCTGGGCCACTAGAGGGGTACTCCTGTCAGGAGGAGGAGGAGGAGGTGGAGGAGAAGGGGGTGGCGCAGAAGAAGAAGGTGGAGGTGGAGGAGGAGGTTGAGGAGAAGGGGGTGGGGCAGAAGAAGAAGGTGGAGGTGGAGGAGAAGGGGGTGGCGCAGAAGAAGAAGGTGGAGGTGGAGGAGGAGGTTGAGGAGAAGGGGGTGGGGCAGAATAAGAAGGTGGAGGTGGAGGAGGAGGTTCATGAGAAGGGGGTGGGTCAGAAGAAGAAGGTGGAGGTGGAGGAGGAGGTTGAGGTTGGGATAGCTGTGCGACCTCACATATGGCCGTATTGGGGGTAATTCTCTCCATCACCCCCTTGTTCAGCAAGGTGATGAGCAGGGGCTCGCATAGGAGGCGTTGCTCCATGCTCATCACCTTGAACTTGGCCTCAACTAGGCCTGCAATGGCCTCTTCAGGGGATGTGTGGGCTCCTGGAGGGTGGCATGTGCCTCTCTAATAAGGGCCATTGCTGCCTCACTAGTGGTCCTGTCCCTCCTGCTTCTTTTCGGAAGGCGGATGGGAGGCACCTGAGATCTGGTGCTTCTCCTCGTGCCGGCCACCTCCTGTCTGCCACTGGGCCCTGCCACCTCCTGTCTGCCACTGGGCCCTGCCACCTCCTGGCTGCCACTGGGCCCTGCCACCTCCTGGCTGCCACTGGGCCCTGCCTCCTCCTGCCTGACAGTTTCCAGACCCTCCTCCTGGCTGATTTCATCCTGTGTATGAAAAAGGGACATAGTTTAATATTTTGGTTTATTATTTTCACACAAATTTGAGATCATGAATGTAGCAATTTGAATGTAAATCAAGAAAAAATACAATTTTTTTTAGGACTACATCAGATTGACTATTTAGCACCCAATTTAGGGCAGACTAATGTCTCTAGATCTTGATTTCACTTTTGGAACCCAAAATAGTTTAGGATTTCCATCTTGACTTCTTTTTCCAGCATTAAGTTTATCCCAATACATTTTCATTAAATACTATACCTGGCTCCAGATGGCCAAATCAGGTTCATCCAGGATGGCTGCCTCCTCTTGCTCCAGAGAAGGCTCAGGTTGGCTGCAGGGAAGTCTGGGGGGAAGAGTGCACAGTGATGGCCTTGCCTCAATGTGGTCATCCAGAAAGGACATCCTGCTATAGTACCACAAATTGGGGACATACACATCATCTGCTGCTGCTCCTGACCTCTGAGAAGCCAGGACCTTAGAGCGTTCATTCCTGTACGTGCCTCTCAAGCTTCCAATTTTAGTGTCCACCTGTTTTGCTGTTGCTGTGGGCACCTTGGTATGCACAAATGGGAGCAGGGTCTCCAGCGCTGCTTTTCTTACCCCTTTTTTCCTATGGATGGGGTTTTTTGTTTCCCACAGAGCGGGCAGCTCCCTTACCCGGTCTCTAAATTCCACAAGGAATTCCTTGTCACTTATGAAGACATTCATTTTGGGTCTGCAAGCCAAACAAAAATAATAAAAAATAATGTGAGCCACACAGTCTAACCTCCTGAAAATCTTAGTCACCATATATATCCTCCAACATTCTCAAGACAGTATAGGCCACCAATTTCTCAAAGTCTCCAAATCACATACCTTCGTTCGCACGTCCGTCACTTGTACTCCTCTCTCCGCACACCGAACGTAGTATAGTTACATGTGTGTTTGCTATATATACACCACGCATGCGTAAAACTGCGCACACGTCGCTCCGCACACGACGTTCTAAGTAACATCTTTTCCCCCGCCCCTTCTCTTTCGGCGTGCAGACAGATATGGCGGATTAACAGCAGGTGTCTGCTAATTCCTCAAATAACGAGGAGGAGACAAGCCCGAAGACTGAGGAAACGTCACGATCAAGGAGGAGATTCAAGGCATCTAATATGTCTTACGCGGAGATGGCGGAGATGGTGGACATATTGCTAAAGTCGGATTATGACGCAAAGCATGGGCCGTATAGCAAACCTAATCGAAGGAAGGCCAAAATCATGAAGAAAGTCGTGAAGAGTCTGAAGAAGAATTTCGGGGTGAAACGATCAAATGAGCAGCTCAGAAAGAGGTGGTCTGATCTCAAACTGAGGGAGCCGGAGCAGTTAAGGAGCATTAAGAGAATGCTAGAAAAAAGTAAGTACTTTTTCCACATTTTTCAGATTATTGTATTTCACAACTTGCATGTTGCTCCATGTTATTGCTTTTTTCTATTGTACTACCTTACAAAATGTCATAGTTTGAACTTGCTTTGGCACAGTAATCGTTCGTTACAGACACATCGTTCGGCCACTATCCTCGATTTTTAGAGATTTTACAGGGTTAAAATAATTTATACATCTGCCTGTTTTTATTCAATTGTTGTTCTTACATTGTTGGCTAGATGATGTGTTTGTAAAGAGAATGAAATGCAAACTTTAATCAGTGTAAAGGAGAGGACACTCAGCAGCTGGTTCCACATCTGTACTTTTGAGCACTATAGTGTGGGCCACCAGAACCGCCTTTTTTGGGTGTCCCAGACAGGTGCATCAGTGAATTTTTGTGGTGCCTCCATGTATAAAAATTGACAGCCAAAGGTGAATACTAAACAAATTTTTGGGAACAAATAATGTCTTCATCTGGAAATTCCGCCCAGACACTTGTCTCCCACTTCCAAGCAATTTAGCCTGTTTTTATTTTTCAGTGAGAATTTCTGTGTGATAACTAGACCTTTTGTTTGATTCTCATAGGGGAGAGAAGACTGGGAGGAGAACACTCCAGGGAGCACAGGAACCCCACAGCTTCTAAACAACCCCAACCTTAAAAAGACCCACAACCTAAGGATGTTGAGGAAGTTGAAGAGGTGGAGGAAGGAGAAGTGCAGGAAGGAGAAGTGGATGACGTGGTGGAACTGGTCACCACAACAGGTCAGTATCTGTCACCACAGCTTCAGGTAAGAGATGTAGGCCTGCAGAGTTATAATACCTTTTTTTTTTTATAGGGGATGTAAATGTTGTGGTGAAAGAAAGTACACGTTTCTCTGCTGACAGTGCCCTATGAATCATACAGCAAGTGATGGAATGTAGCACAGAACTGGACAGAATTAAGCAAAGAATTAATGTGATGGATCAAACCTTTAAAGACATCCTAGATGTTTTAGGGAGAATTGAATAAGGCATCAAAACCCCCATTTTTTGTTTGAGATTGTTCTTCCCCCTTTTTTTCTCTTTTAGACAATCAATCCAGCCAAAATTTGAATATGCACACAGTGTGTCAACATGTGCCATCTGTCATCAGGGGATATCCATGTACGGGTTTTGGGGGTGCAACCCCTTCCTCGTATCTCAAGTAGGTGAACTGAAGAAGGGGTTGCACCCCCAAAACACGTCCATTGATCACCCCTGATGGCAGATAGCACATGTTGACAATAGGGATCAGGAGTCTAAAATCCCTATTGGAAATGACTTCAAATTGTGTGCATATTCAAATTTTGGCTTGGCCAGGGGTGCCAATACCCAATATTAGGACGGCCAGATAGAGACATATTTTGTGTAAGTGAATGTCTCATATTGCCCAGAGGTATCCAATGTTGTAGTTTGTTGAATGCAACTGATGGTTTTGTATTTTCTTAAAAAAAAAAAAGCAGGTTTGTGGCCAGCCAAAAAAAAAAAAAAAAAAAATTCTATTTACCATGTGTGTTCTTTTTCAAATACGCTCTAACCTTATTTGTGTATATTTTTGTGGTTCATAGTGAAATGGTTGGTATTTACTAAAGGAAAATACACTTGGCACTACAAATGCACTAAGACAAACTAGGACACAGGAAACAAACAAAGTTACAAGATTAAATCTGATTTTTATTGATTTCTTTCTGCACGAATCTTTACTCATGGCCTGGCATAGGAATTGCTCCCCTACCCGTGAAATATTGCATATATTTCTCCCGAACCTCACGGGCATTTTGGGGGGGGCAAGCCAGGACGGGCAGATTCGAGGCCCGGCAGGGTATTGCCATAGGAAAGTCCTGCCTCAGGCAATATTGAGGCCATATAATTTGAAGATTTTCGGCTCAGAAAATTATGGAGCACACAGCAGCATAAAACGACATAGTTTATCTTGTACTCCGCCAAGTGAATTGGAGTCATAAAAAGGCGGAACCGGCTGGCCATTATCCCAAAGGCATTTTCAACGACTCTTCGGGCCCTGGCCAGCCGGTAATTGAACACCCTCTTCTCTGGGGTCAGGGTCCTCTGGGGAAATGGCCTCATGAGGTGCGGTCTGAGTCCGAAGGCTTCATCAGCCAAAAAAACAAAGGGGAGTCCTTCAACATTCCCTGCATCCGGTGGCAATGCAAGGTCGTCACTCTGGAGACGGAGGGCAAACTCCGTCTGGATGAAGGATCCCCCATCGGACATCCGTCCATTCTTCCCCACATCCACATAGAGGAATTCATACCGGGCTGACACCACCGCCATCAGCACAATGCTATGAAACCCCTTGTAGTTGAAGAAGTAGGACCCAGAATGGGGTGGCGGCACGATGCGGACGTGCTTCCCGTCAATGGCACCACCGCAGTTGGGGAAATCCCACCGCGTGGCAAACTCAGATGCCACAGTCTGCCATTCCTGTGGAAGGAAGCTGTGGAGTCAAACAAGATAAAAAAATATTAGTACTTTTGCACATAACATTGCAAGCAGATTCTAAGAAAATACATTAGAGGCCAACATCAATAAAAATCTCTGTTTAATGTGTTTTTACTAAGTATAATGGAAGGCTCAAGTTTCATATTCATCACCCCCTCTGATGGTCCATTATAACCAAATTTGGGGGGGGGGGTAGATGTGTTTGGCCACAGGATAGCATTGCAGTGGCGGTGCGTCCAGAGTGGGCGCTGGAGCACTGCCCCCTCTCTCCTGTGCCCGTCACTCAGAACAATACATAGGTTCATGCCTTGCATTAACCTATGTATTGTCAATGCCGCCCACTATTCAGGTGGATGGCCCCCTGTTGAGCGACGGACATATGAATAACTGCGGCATTTTAGGGGTGAAAATTGCCTATCAGAAACAGGGGGGCAAATAGGCTTGACGATTACAGCCTGAGGGATGTAATTGGCTTCCTAAAAGTTAAAAAGGGGACGCAGGGGGGGGCATTCCTTGGGTAAACACTGACAGGCTCCTCTGCCAATCATGTTCACCAAGTCTGTTTAACGGTAACATGATTGGCTGATGCAACATCAAGGGCAGGAGAAGGATGGCGCTGACCAGAAGAAGGTAAGTGCAGGGCTGGGGGGGAACTGGCTGCATTGGAGCGGGCAAAATGGATGCAATGGAGGGGGCAAACTGGCTGCATTGGAGGGGGCAAAATGGTTGCATTGGAGGGGGCAAAATGAATGCATTGGAGGGGGCAACTGGTGGCGTTTAATAGGCACAGTCGCAAAAAAGGAGGAAGTTTAGTTCAAAAATTTGGGGGTGGACCCCCAAACATTTGGAGCAGCAGTCGCCACTGATGGAGAGGTTAGTGAAGGGAAATATGCATGGAGGAGAAAAAAGGGGCATTTAAAAGCTTCCAGAATGCATGAGGACAAAGGGGACATTCTCAGCATATTACAATCATGGTAATTAGGGAAGGATGAAAGAAATACAATACATTAGCATACATGAAATACATAAAATGTGATGTTAATGGAGAAAACTTACCCTAATATAGTCCTCCTGCAGGACTTGTATAATGGCAGAACAGGTGTCTGGGATTATGAGGCCCAGAGCCTGGGGGGAGATGCCTGTCGTGAACTTCAAGTCCTGAAGACTTCTTCCTGTCGCCAGGTAACGTAACGTGGCGATGAGCCTCTGCTCAGCACTGATGGCTTCCCGCATAACGGTGTCCTTCCTGGTAATATAGGGGGACACCAAAGCCAACAGTTGCTGAAAAACAGGGTCAGACATCCGCAGAAAATTCCTGTAGTCCTCAGGATTATTCTCGACGATCTCCCGCAGAGGTATATGGCAGAATTGGTCCCGCTGGAGCAACCAATTCTTGGTCCATGAACTCATCCTCACCCCGTTCATGGACTGGTCTTGGTCCAAAACAAGCAGACCAACACCAAGCGCCCGCACAGCATGAACTCGACGACGAGAACGTACCCGCGACATGGCTAGGAAACGGTCGTCTGATCAGAACGTACAGAACAGAACGCACTTTAGAACAGCAAGGCCTATGAAGAACGAACTGAAATTCAGAAACGAACGGGCAAGAACGCACTGTAAAACAGATACGACCTGCCTACACGCCCTGAAAGACAAGATACAAACCCACAAGCACAAACTGAACCGCAGAAAACGAACTGAAAGCACGAAGACTGAAAAGCGCGAATCGTCTCTTCCCAAACTTTTACTTCACACGCGGTAACACGAGATCAGCAAAAGCAGCCCAAGGGGTGGCGCCAGGGAAATCGATCTTCCCCTTTATACTGCCGTCGTACGTGCTGGACATGACCGCGCAGAACAACAAGGAAATTTGGAATTGTCAGTTTGTACGCATGGAAAGCTTGACGAGAAACTCGTCAAGGTTAACAAGAATCTCGTCGAAAAAAACGACGTGTTTTTAACGACGAGAAACTCGGCCGTGTGTATGAGGCTGAAGAGTTGCTGGATGTAGGGTATCAGTTCGGGAGGTTTAACGAATTCTGGTACACCTCTAAATTTAATGTTGTTCCTCCTCGAACGGTCCTCTAAATCTGCGATTTTGGCATACAAATAGTTAATCTCGTCAGTGTGCTGATCATGGGCATCCGGCAATTCATTATAGGCCGCAGTGTGCTCAGTGAGTGTTTTTTTCAATGTCATCCGTGTGGTCCTCCACTTGATCAATTCTGGAATGCAACATGGAGATGGAGGACTGTAATTCATTCCGCATATCATGCTGCAATGACATCAGCATAAGTTTGAGTGTGTGCTCAGATGCTGGCTGGTCAGAGGCAGGTAGTGTGGCTAGGGAGTCAGAACGGGGCACTTCAGGGCCTGTGGGGGGATCCCAGTGCTGTTTTTTTTAACTGCGGAGCTTTAGTGGGTGAGAGGGCTGGAGATTGTGCGGCTCTCTTACCTCAATCAGCAGGTGAGGGCTGAGAGGATTCCGCGTGTGGGGCCGCGCTGTCCATCTCCTCTATGTAAGCAGGGTTTTCCTGTGAGCTCCCGGCGTCCAGCTGTGAGGGACATGGCGCCGCGCCGGCGCCATCTTCAGCAGTCAGCATGTCGGCTCTCCTGAAGTAGTCTGTGAGGCGGCGCGGCTGATACAGGCTGACGGCTCTCCTCCTGGACATACCGTTCGGGTGCCCACCGATTCCTCTCCCCTCTGGAGTGTTAGAGAGGGGGGGGTATGCGCTGAATAGATGCTGGCAGTCGCTGAATGTCCCTTGGCTGAGTGGAGCAGAGATTTCAGGCAGCCATCTCGCTCCGCGGCCAGCCACGCCCCGGAATATTTCGCTTTTATTATTTCACTTTAAGCATTATTAACCACTTCCCTACCCAGCCATAGACAAATGACGTCCACAGATGGGATCTCCCATCCTGGGTGGACGTCATATGACGTCCTCGGCTTTGTAGGGGGATATCTGAATGATGCCTGCAGCTAGAGGCATTATTCAGATATCCTTTTGAAGTGCCAGCGATTCTGTGCACCATAAGAACGATCATAGCGGCGGTTCCGCCGCTTGATCGTTCTTATAGGCGGCGGGAGGGGACACCCCCCCTCCCGCCGCCATCCGGTGCTTCTCCGGGCTCCCCAGTGCGATCGGGGACCCGGAGCGAATCTTCCGGCATCGTTGGTGGAGTCACGTGATGAGCATAGAGATTAGGGATGAGCTTCGTGTTCGAGTCGAACATACGTTCGACTCGAACATCGGCTGTTCGATCGTTCGACGAAGATCGAACGATTTGGGCCGTTCGCGCCAAATTCGAGTGACGCGAACGGCCCACAATGCACTACGCCATCGCAGTGTCATCCAGGCGCTGTGATTGGCCAAGCATGCACTGTGACCCCGCATGCTTGGCCAATCACAGCGCCGGCAGCGAGGAGAGCAATGATTGGCCACAGGCAGGATGCCTGTGGCCAATTATTGCTGAGGGTGTTTAGTACACGCCCCACACTATAAAAGGCCGCCAGCACGGCGGCCTAGTGTAGTGTGTTCCGGAGCAGGGATAGAGCAGCATAGGCAGGGACAGTGACTGTTATTTCTTTCTTGCTTAACCTGGATTCCTTTAGTTTAGGGAAAGAGAAGGATAGGTAGGGAGAGTGTCAGTGTGTTTTGTGCTTGTGCTATAGTGTGCTTAAAAAAAACATTTATTCTAGGGACAGAAAACTGTAGGTAGGGACAGTGTCAGTTTCTTTCACTCTGCAAGTCCTTGTTTCCAGGGACCTGGAAGGACAGTGAGTGAATTGTCCTTGTGCTATATTGTGCTTAAAAAAACATTTATTCTAGGGACAGAAAACTGTAGGTAGGGAGAGTGTCAGTTTCTTTCACTCTGCAAGTCCTTGTTTCCAGGGACCTGTAAGGACAGTGAGTGAATTGTCCTTGTGCTATATTGTGCTTAAAAAAAACATTTATTCTAGGGACAGAAAACTGTAGGTAGGGAGAGTGTCAGTTTATTTCACTCTGCAAGTCCTTGTTTCCAGGGACCTGGAAGGACAGTGACTGAATTGTCCTTGTGCTATATTGTGATTAAAAAAAACATTTATTCTAGGGACAGAAAACTGTAGGTAGGGAGAGTGTCAGTTTATTTCACTCTGCAAGTCCTTGTTTCCAGGGACCTGGAAGGACAGTGAGTGAATTGTCCTTGTGTTATATTGTGATTAAAAAAAACATTTTTTCTAGGGACAGAAAACTGTAGGTAGGGAGAGTGTTTTTTTTCTTTCACTCTGCAAGTCCTTGTTTCCAGGGACCTGTAAGGACAGTGAGTGAATTGTCCTTGTGCTATATTGTGCTTAAAAAAAACATTTATTCTAGGGACAGAAAACTGTAGGTAGGGAGAGTGTCAGTTTATTTCACTCTGCAAGTCCTTGTTTCCAGGGACCTGGAAGGACAGTGACTGAATTGTCCTTGTGCTATATTGTGATTAAAAAAAACATTTATTCTAGGGACAGAAAACTGTAGGTAGGGAGAGTGTCAGTTTATTTCACTCTGCAAGTCCTTGTTTCCAGGGACCTGGAAGGACAGTGACTGAATTGTCCTTGTGCTATATTGTGATTAAAAAAAACATTTATTCTAGGGACAGAAAACTGTAGGTAGGGAGAGTGTCAGTTTATTTCACTCTGCAAGTCCTTGTTTCCAGGGACCTGGAAGGACAGTGAGTGAATTGTCCTTGTGTTATATTGTGATTAAAAAAAACATTTTTTCTAGGGACAGAAAACTGTAGGTAGGGAGAGTGTTTTTTTTCTTTCACTCTGCAAGTCCTTGTTTCCAGGGACCTGTAAGGACAGTGAGTGAATTGTCCTTGTGCTATATTGTGCTTAAAAAAAACATTTATTCTAGGGACAGAAAACTGTAGGTAGGGAGAGTGTCAGTTTATTTCACTCTGCAAGTCCTTGTTTCCAGGGACCTGGAAGGACAGTGACTGAATTGTCCTTGTGCTATATTGTGCTTAAAAAAAACATTTATTCTAGGGACAGAAAACTGTAGGTAGGGAGAGTGTCAGTTTATTTCACTCTGCAAGTCCTTGTTTCCAGGGACCTGGAAGGACAGTGACTGAATTGTCCTTGTGCTATATTGTGATTAAAAAAAACATTTATTCTAGGGACAGAAAACTGTAGGTAGGGAGAGTGTCAGTTTATTTCACTCTGCAAGTCCTTGTTTCCAGGGACCTGGAAGGACAGTGAGTGAATTGTCCTTGTGTTATATTGTGATTAAAAAAAAAATTTTTCTAGGGACAGAAAACTGTAGGTAGGGAGAGTGTTTTTTTCTTTCACTCTGCAAGTCCTTGTTTCCAGGGACCTGTAAGGACAGTGAGTGAATTGTCCTTGTGCTATATTGTGCTTAAAAAAAACATTTATTCTAGGGACAGAAAACTGTAGGTAGGGAGAGTGTCAGTTTATTTCACTCTGCAAGTCCTTGTTTCCAGGGACCTGGAAGGACAGTGACTGAATTGTCCTTGTGCTATATTGTGATTAAAAAAAAACATTTATTCTAGGGACAGAAAACTGTAGGTAGGGAGAGTGTTTTTTTTCTTTCACTCTGCAAGTCCTTGTTTCCAGGGACCTGTAAGGACAGTGAGTGAATTGTCCTTGTGCTATATTGTGCTTAAAAAAAACATTTATTCTAGGGACAGAAAACTGTAGGTAGGGAGAGTGTCAGTTTATTTCACTCTGCAAGTCCTTGTTTCCAGGGACCTGGAAGGACAGTGAGTGAATTGTCCTTGTGTTATATTGTGATTAAAAAAAACATTTTTTCTAGGGACAGAAAACTGTAGGTAGGGAGAGTGTTTTTTTTCTTTCACTCTGCAAGTCCTTGTTTCCAGGGACCTGTAAGGACAGTGAGTGAATTGTCCTTGTGCTATATTGTGCTTAAAAAAAACATGTATTCTAGGGACAGAAAACTGTAGGTAGGGAGAGTGTCAGTTTATTTCACTCTGCAAGTCCTTGTTTCCAGGGACCTGGAAGGACAGTGAGTGAATTGTCCTTGTGTTATATTGTGATTAAAAAAAACATTTTTTCTAGGGACAGAAAACTGTAGGTAGGGAGAGTGTTTTTTTTCTTTCACTCTGCAAGTCCTTGTTTCCAGGGACCTGTAAGGACAGTGAGTGAATTGTCCTTGTGCTATATTGTGCTTAAAAAAAACATTTATTCTAGGGACAGAAAACTGTAGGTAGGGAGAGTGTCAGTTTATTTCACTCTGCAAGTCCTTGTTTCCAGGGACCTGGAAGGACAGTGACTGAATTGTCCTTGTGCTATATTGTGATTAAAAAAAACATTTATTCTAGGGACAGAAAACTGTAGGTAGGGAGAGTGTCAGTTTATTTCACTCTGCAAGTCCTTGTTTCAAGGGACAGAGAAGGACACCTGAAGGTAGCCCTTATTGCTTTTTTCCCATCTCCCTGCAGGCCATCTATTAGAATGTCTGGAAGGCAAACAAGGAGAGGCAGACAGTCAGGAGGCAATAAAAGAGGGCAAGCAGGCTCTGTGTCTGGGGGCAACAGTGCTGGTCGTGGACGCGGTGCATTGTCATCAGCACATGGCCATGGGACACGCTTGTCCTTCTTTTCGGCAGCTGGACATGTTGAGCCACATCATGCCGAAGACTTGGTAGAGTGGATGACCAAGCCCTCCTCCTCCTCCTCATCCTCTCTCACCCAGGCTCAGGGTACTGGAAAAGCAGCTGCCAAAGCGTCGTCTTCCCTGGTATCAATGTCAGACAAATCATCAGTCACTCCTTCCCTAGACCCACCATGTCCTCCTCCTGAGGAGTCCCCCGAACTGTTTCAGCACAGTGTTGGGTACATGCTCCAGGAGGATGCCCAGCGTTTCGAAGGGTCTGATGATGAAACCCAGCTAGAGGAAGGCAGTAGCGTGAGAGCAGACAGAGGGGATGCTCAAGAAGGACACCAATCTGGCAGTCATGTTCCAGCAGCTGCAGCATACTGCCAGATTGGCTCCAGTGATGAGGAGGGAGGGGATGATGAGGTCACTGACTCCACGTGGGTGCCTAATAGGAGAGAGGAGGAGGAGGAGGATGAGGAGGAGGCACATCTCCAACGAGGCAGGATGCCCTTTGGTGGCCAGCGTAAGGGCAGTACACCGACGGAATCACACCGCAGAGCTCCGCCTGTGCAGGGCGCTGCCTCTGCCCGTCATTCAAAAAGTTCTTTGGTGTGGGCCTTTTTTGAGGCTAGTGCATCAGATCGCACAGCTGCTGTTTGCAACATATGTCTCAAGCGTATATCGCGTGGCCAAAACATCAGCCGCTTGGGTACCACATGCCTGACCAGACATATGTTGACCTGCCATGCAGCTCGTTGGCAAGCCTACCTCAAAGACCCACACCAAAGAACAAAGCGGACCTCTCCTTGCACCGCATCAGCTGGGATCTCCAACCCCACTATAACTTCAGTCCTCTCTGAAACATGCACTGAGAGGAATGAAGGTGTAGAATTAGGTGTGTCACAGCCAAGTACTTGCGCCCACTCTGCTAGCAGTACACCGACGTCCGATTCTAGCAGGCAAATTTCCCTGCCCCAGCTGCTGGACCGTCGAAAGAAGTTCACTCCCAGCCATCCACATGCCCAGCGGTTGAATGCTAGCTTGGCTAAATTGCTAGCGCTTCAACTGCTGCCTTTTCAGTTGGTAGACTCGGCCCCCTTCCGTGAGTTTGTGCAATGTGCAGTTCCTCAGTGGCAGGTTCCCAAACGCCACTTTTTCTCACGGAAGGCTATTCCGGCTCTCTACCGGCATGTGGAAGGCAATGTCTTGGCCTCGCTGGACAGGGCGGTCAGCGGTAAGGTGCATATTACCGCTGACTCATGGTCCAGCAGGCATGGACAGGGACGTTACCTTTCTTTCACGGCCCATTGGGTCACTCTTTTGGCAGCTGGGAAGGATTCAGGACAAGGTGCAGTAGTGTTGGAGGTTGTCCCACCGCCACGCCTCCAAAATGCTACTACTGGTTGTGACACACCTCTCTCCTCCACCCCCTCCTCTTCTTCTTCCTCCATGGCCTCTTCCTGTGGTTTGTCCTATGAACCAGCAGTGCTCCGTAGCCGTTCACGGGGCTACGCAAGTACGCAGGCAAAAAGATGCCATGCCGTGCTTGCGCTGGTGTGTTTGGGGGACAGAAGCCACACTGGGGCAGAGGTCCTGTCTGCTCTGCAGGGCCAGGCCGAGAGGTGGTTGACGCCACGCCAGCTTAAGCCAGGAATGGTGGTTTGCGACAATGGCACCAACCTCCTCTCCGCCCTCCGACAGGGACAACTGACCCATGTGCCCTGTGTGGCTCACGTCCTTAACCTGGTGGTGCAGCGCTTCTTGGGCAGGTACCCGGGCTTACAGGATGTCCTGAGGCAGGCCAGGAAAGTCTGTGTGCATTTCCGCAGATCTTATAATGCCAGTGCTCGCCTGGCTGAGCTGCAAAAGGAGTTGAACCTGCCCAAGAACCGCCTTATATGTGACATGCCCACCAGGTGGAACTCAACGTTGGCCATGCTGCAGCGGCTGCACACGCAGCAGAGGGCCATCAATGAGTACCTGTGCGACTACGGCACCAGGACAGGGTCAGGGGAGCTTGGTTTTTTTTCTCCACGCCAGTGGGGCATGATCAGGGATGCATGCACTGTCCTGGCACCATTTGAGGAGGCCACGAGGATGGTGAGCAGTGACAGTGCATGCATCAGTGACACTGTACCTCTTGTCCACCTGTTGGAGCACACGCTGCGTGGAATAATGGACAGGGCACTTGAGGCAGAACAGAGGCAGGAAGAGGAGGACTTCCTTGCCTCTCAAGGCCCCCTTTACCCAGACAGTGTTCCTTCTGTCCCACCCATCGCACAGGAAGAGGAGGAGGAGGAGGAGGAGGAGGAGGAGGATTGTGTCAGCATGGAGGTGGAGGCTGGCACTCAGCATCATCAGCAGCAGTCTTTTAGGGATGATTTACAGTCCCAAGAAACCAGTGGACTTGTACGTGGCTGGGAGGAGGTGGCTGCGGATCATGTCGTCCTTAGTGACCCAGAGGACTCCGGAGCGAATGCCTCAGCAAACCTACGCTGCATGGCCTCCCTGATCCTGCAAAGTCTGCGGAAGGATCCTCGTATTCTTCGGATCAAGGAGAGGGACCATTACTGGCTGGCCACTCTCCTTGATCCACGGTACAAGGGTAAGGTTGCGGACCTTATGTTACCGTCGCAGAGGGAGCAGAGGATGAGACAACTCCGGGAGGCCTTGCAGAAAGGTCTGTGCAACGCGTTCCCAGAGACTGGGAGGTTGCAAACTCCTGGTCCTGGACAACGAGTTGCTGAGGCTTCGGCCAGTCAAAGAAGGAGCGGTGGGGAAGGTGGCCGTCTGACCGATGCGTTCAGACAATTCTTTAGTCCGCAGCCCCAAAGTATGATCGGTTCCAGCAACCATCGCCAGCGTCTGATAAACATGGTGCAGGAATATCTAGGGGCAAGGTCAGACTTGGACACCTTCCCCACCGAAAATCCTCTGGCTTACTGGGTCTTGAGGATGGATCACTGGCCAGAGCTTGCACAGTATGCAATTGAGCTACTGGCCTGTCCTGCATCCAGCGTTCTTTCGGAACGCACATTCAGTGCTGCTGGAGGATTTGTCACGGATCACAGGGTGCGCCTGTCCACCGACTCGGTTGATCGACTGACTTTCATCAAGATGAACCAGTCTTGGATCACCACCAGCTACCACACACCTGATGCTGATATAACAGACTAATTGATTTTAACATGTCACATCCCTTCAAGACTGATGCTGATGCTGAGTGCCTGTGCTGTTATGTTGACTGGCTATCCTCCTCCTCCGAGTCCTCAATGATACGATTGATGATGATAGCTTGTAAGATCATTTTTGTTTATGGGTGCCGCCACCAGTGCCTAACGCCCAATTTTTCAGCCCCTGTTTAACAGGGGCGTGTAATTACAATTTTTGAAGCAATACTTTGCAACAGGGCTCATTGCTGTGCTCCAAGTACAGTATCTGTGAGGAGTTGCAGTGTTGTGCCACCAGTGCCTAACGCCCAATTTTTCAGCCCCTGTTTAACAGGGGCGTGTAATTACAATTTTTGAAGCAATACTTTGCAACAGGGCTCATTGCTGTGCTCCAAGTACAGTATCTGTGAGGAGTTGCAGTGTTGTGCCACCAGTGCCTAAGGCCCAATTTTTCAGCCCCTGTTTAACAGGGGCGTGTCATTACAATTTTTGAAGCAATACTTTGCAACAGGGCTCATTGGTGTGCTCCAAGTACAGTATCTGTGAGGAGTTGCAGTGTTGTGCCACCAGTGCCTAAGGCCCAATTTTTCAGCCCCTGTTTAACAGGGGCGTGTCATTACAATTTTTGAAGCAATACTTTGCAACAGGGCTCATTGCTGTGCTCCAAGTACAGTATCTGTGAGGGGTTGCAGTGTTGTGCCACCAGTGCCTAAGGCCCAATTTTTCAGCCCCTGTTCAACAGGGGCATGTAATTACAATTCTTGATCTAATAATTCACAGCAGGGCCCATTGCTGCACCCACCAAGAGTAACTGTCAGGGCTTACAGTGTTGTGGCACCAGCACCACCATCAAAGGCCCAATTTTTACTACCACTGTTCAACAATTATATGTAATTAAAATTCCTGATATAATAGTTGACAGCAGGGCGTTCCAGCACCAACCAAGAGTAACTGTGAGTGCTTACAGTGTTGTGCCAACACCAACAACTAAGGGGCCTATTTCTGCAGAGTATATACGGCAGGTCCCTACTTTCAAACATCCAACTTACAAACGACTCCTACTTGCAAACGCAAGAAGACAACAGGAAGTGAGAGGAAATCTACCACTAGGAAGGAAAATTCTCTCCTGTAAGAATAAATATGGGAGAAAGGTGTCTCCTCTGTACTGATGCTTTATCAGCAATCCTTGTTTCAAGAAAAACACCACATTTCAAAAACAGTTGTCATTGGGACGGAAAGTGAGGTGAAATGTTCTGAACAGGGGCACAGACAGCAAAACAAATGTTACAGGGGTGATAACCCTTACCTATGTTTTCCAAAAAGTTTAAAAATAGATTTTTGGTCTGGAGCTACACTTCAACAATGTACCTGTTCAAAATTACAAACAGACTCTACATAAGAACAAACCTACAGTCCCTGTCTTGTATGCACCGCCTGTATAGGGCTGTTCAGAGTATATAGGGCCTTTTTTATTTTATGTGCGGGGTTCCCCTTAATATCCATACAAGACCCAAAGGGGCTGGTAATGGGCTGGGGTAGGGGGGGGGTCATGGGGTAGCTATGCCATTTTTCTTAAAGAATTTCATCCATATTACCGGGACCAGACATTACATTAAAGCCGCAAGCAGTTTTAAATGGCTTTTTTTTCCTTTAGAAGTGTCATTTTGTGCAGGGACAGTTCTAAACACGGGAAACACGTGGCACTTCACAGGCATACTTTAGACACCCCCCAGGTACGATATTTAAAGGAATATTTGACTTTTTTTTTTTCACTTTATGCATCATTAAAATGACTGCTCCCGAAAAACGACCGTTTTTAAAACTTCTTTTTGCATTGATACATGTCCCCTGGTGCAGAACCCGGGTTCCCAAACCCTTTTTAGGACAATAACATGCATAATAGTTGTTATAATTAGCACTTTAGAATTCGAACGTTCGCATCCATTGTATTTAATAGGGTTCTAATGTTCGTTCGAACTTTCGGTCCGTTCGCGGGTTCTGGTGCGAACCGAACCCGGGGGTGTTCGGCTCATCACTAATAGAGATGACTGGTGACCAGATGGTCACCAGTCATCTCTATGATCGTCGGAGGCCCGGGCGCGATGTGATGACGTCACGCCCGGGTCTCAAATGTAAACAAAGCCGCCATTGCGGCTGTAAGTATGAAATCAGTGAAAAATGTTTCACTGATCTCATGCTTTCCAGCCTGGAGGAGAGATGTGGGGTCTTATTGACCCCGCATCTCTCAATAAAGAGAACCTGTCACACACATTCCTATTACAAGGGATGTTTACATTCCTTGTAATAGGAATAAAAGTGATCAAAAAAAAAAAAAGTTAAATCATTGTAAAAAAATAAATAAATAAGTAAAATAAATAAATAAATATTAATAAAAAAAAATAAAACGCCCCTGTCCCCGGTAGCTCGCGATCAGAAGCGAATGCACACGTAAGTCGCCCACATATGTAAACGCCGTTCAAACCACGCATGTGAGGTATCGCCGCGTGCGTTAGAGCGCGTGCAACAATTCTAGAACTAGACCTCCTCTGTAATTCTAACCTGGTAACCTGTAAAAAAAATTAAAGCGTCGCCTATGGAGATTTTTAAGTACCGAAGTTTGGCGCCATTCCATGAGTGTGCGCAATTTTAAAGCGTGACATGTTAGGTATCTATTTACTCGGCGTAACATTATCTTTCATATTTTCCCAAAAAATTGGGCTAACTTTACTGTTTTGTTATTTTTTAATTCATGAAACCATTTTTTTTTTTTAAAAAAGGCGTTTGAAAAATTATTGCGCAAATATTGTGCAAGAAAAAATGTTGCAATGACCGTCATTTTATTCCCTAGGGTGTCTGCTAAAAAAACATGTATAATGTTTGGGGGTTCTGAGTAATTTTCTAGCAAAAGAATGATGATTTGTACATGTAGGAGAGAAGTGCCAAAATAGGCCCGGTATTGAATAGGTACAAAAAGCCCTGTATTGAAGTGGTTAAAATCAAAGCTCCCGAAAAAAATGCAGTTTTTAAAACTTTTTCTTGCAATGATACATGTCCCCTGGGGCAGGACCCGGGTCCCCAAACACTTTTTATGACAATAACTTGCATATTAACCTTTAAAATTACCACTTTTGATTTTTAATGTTTGGGTCCGATAGACTTTAACGGTGTTCGCGTGTTCGAACAAATTTTTTGCCTGTTCACATGTTCTGGTGCGAACCGAACCGGGGGGGTGTTCAGTTCATCCCTATCTGTGAGGCTTTATAGTGTTGTGCCACCATCAGCGGCGCGTAATTACAATTTTTAATCTAAGATTTCCCAGCAGGGCCCGTTCCTGCTCTCAACAAGAGTATCTGTGAGGCTGTGAGGCTTTACAGTGTTGTGCCACCACCACCACTGCCTAAGGCCCAATTTTTCTGCCCCTGTTAAACAGGGGAATGTGATTACAGTTCTTGATATAATATTTCACAGCAGGGCCCGTTCCAGCGCCCACCAACAGTAACTGTGAGGGCTTACAGTGTTCTGGTACCACCAACACCTAAGGCCCAATCTGCAGAGTATATAGGGCAGGCTGTATAGTATATACAGGCGGTCCCCTACTTTCAAACAGCCGATCTACAAATGACTCCTACTTACAAACAGAGGGAGACAACAGGAAGTGAGGGGAAATCTACCCCTAGGAAGGGAAATTCTCTCCTGTAAGAGTTAATATGGGAAAAAGGTGTCTCCACTGATGTTTTATCACCAATCCTTGTTTCCCTAAAAAACCCAAATTTTCCAAATCCAATTGTCATTGGGACAAAAATTTAGGTGAAATCTTCTGAACAGGGACACAGACAGCAAAACAAATGTTACAGGGGTTATGATAACCCTTGCCTATGTTATCCAAAAAGCTTAAACATAGATGTTTTGCCTGGAGCTACACTTACAAAATGTACCTGTTCCAAATTACAAACAGATTCAACTTAAGAACAAACCTACAGTCCCTGTCTTGTTTGGACCGCCTGTATACTGCTGTTCAGAGTATATAGGGCCTGGGGGCCCCACGCCTTTTCTTTTTTTAATTTGGGTGCAGGGTTCCCCTTAATATCCATACAAGACCCAAAGGGCCTGGTAATGGGCTGGGGGGGTACCCATGCCGTTTTTCTCAATAATTTTCATCTATATTGTCGGGACCAAACATTACATTAAAGCCGCAAACAGTTTTAAAGAGGATGTAAAGCCTTCTTAAAAAAAAAAAAATACACCCTGTAAGACAAAGGCATAATGAGCTAGTATGCATTGCATACTAGCTCACTATGAAGTACTTACCTGAGATAGAAGCCCCCGCAGCCGTCCTCGGTCACCTCCTCCATCGCTGCCATCTCTCCCGGAGTGACTTCCGGGTATTGCAGCTGTGACTGGCATGATCGCTGTTAGTAATGTCATGGTAAAATTGGTTGTATGCAGAGCACACAGCCATTTTGCCTTGTGCTAAATAAGCACACTTCGTCTTAATGCAATAATGCATCTTAAGCTAAAATTCACTCACCTTCCATTCAATTCCCATTCATTCAAATCAAGAGACATCATCACCAGACTGTTCTTATCATCTCAGCATTCCAGCAATCACTGGTCGCCCAGAGCCTCACGGCTCCTTTTTATTATCAAAAGATCTCACCAGCAGATAATCACCTCCCCCATGGGAGTGGTCATTACAGGATGTCCACTTCACACAGGAAATGTCCATATAAGGGCGTCCCTCTAACAGGATGGCCGATACAATACAATACAATACATGAACACAACACAATACAATGATGGCTAATGTCTTATGGGCGTGTCCGGGCAGGGAAAGCGTGTATGCTCCTAGCAAGCAAAGCCGTATGGCTATAAAACATGGACGCTTTCCCTGACTCTGAAAACGCTCACAAGCTCTCATATTACCGCTGATAGGAATCCTTATTCTACGCTATTCCATAGAATTACGCATATTCAGATTATACTATTATTGCTTGTGGAAAGGGAGGCTATCTGCAGCCGTGTGCTACGAATCTCGACCATGCTGATCAGAGACAAGAGTGCACATTTACCTATAACCAATGATGTCATTGCAGAGCGAGCATATCCCCATCTCAACGATCGTCCGTGCTAATGCACAGAGGGCCCCTCGTTGGCAGATATATCCCCACGCTGCAAACATCACACTCCAACCTCAAGACGTTTTCCACTACTAGATGGGATTCAACCAGCCTCAGACTGCCCCAGTCAGCTCTTTAGAGCGGGTTGCGGAAGTACTAACACTGGGTGACACTATGACAATACATATTAAATACATCTTCATAAAATTTCCACAACAGTTCCTCCTCTTGTCATATGCTCCCATGTGTCCCTTGATGCACCTTGATCTTATTAATCAGTCCTTACAGTCCATACAAGTTCATAAAATAGAAAACATGGATTGACATGTAGACTCTGTTCTTCAGGAGCATGACTTATAAGGAGGACACGACATGGTGAGCTGTAGTAATCGCTGATTAGTCTGGGATCTTCTGTGTCTTGTAAGTGGGTCCGGCTTCGGGACATCTCATCAAGGAAGATGTGGTCATCTGCTCGGGCTCTGGTCACTCGTCCAATCAGGCAACAGGAGCACATCATCGCAACATAGAAAGAATAGAAATAAAAACCATATGAGTATATATATTCCCACTTCCTTTAACCACGATCCGCTGTAAAATAAAAATTCGATCCCCAAAGATTCCCAGACCCTTAAAAGGACTCCCAACCTTCACTTAGCTACAGCTCTGGCTTCAACAGTTACATGAAACATTCCATCGACAATGGATGAGAATTGTTCAATAGTATCATAAGCTCAAGCCCCCCCACCTTGTACATGCAGGAAACCATGATCAGACCTGGTCGGGGTTGGTGAACAATTCCCTACCAGCTGTCCCTGCCATTCTTACCTTCTCGCGCCATCAAAACCTCACGATCGGCAGTGACATAAGATGCTGGGACAGTTTCACCAGCACGCATGAACCTCTTGCATTGGGGGAATTACCTTATAAGCTGCAGATCCGCATAAGCATCAAACTAAAGTTCAAACACACTTGTGGGCTACCTGGTTGTCCCGATACCCAAACCGACAAGAGGCAGAGCTATTAAAATTATAACCAATTTTACCCTCTAAAAATGCATCATTAAATTCCATTGACATGTGTCTGTTTGAAGTCTTCACTAGTTTGTCAAAACTCCTCATACCCATAATAACATATTACCGCTGTCATCGCTGGGGTACTAAAACTCGGTAGAGACTCAGAACAGACCTAGTCCTGTTTGCTTTCTGAGCTAGTCAGGAAATACACTTTAAAAAATAACTTGGGATGCTTTTCATCGTTACCCTTGCTAAAATGTACTAAACAAAAAATATAAATAAACAAAGATACTACTCAATTCTTTGGTGTGGTTGAGCCGCTTCTTGCAGTGGCTGGCGTGGTCTCGTCCCTCAAGCTTCTTTACAATGACCCAGTCACCTGGTTGGAAAGAATGTAAACCGGTTATTGTGTCAGGGTCCAGGAGTGACTCGTGAACCCTGTGAAGTTCATGTTACAGTGACCTCACCTACCCCATCAGCTGAGAATGTAAGTGACAGCTAATGAGGAAAGTACAACCCTGTTTTTAATTGACCTCCAAACAACCCTCATATGACAATAACCCAGACATCGGGACTGTGGTCACTGCATAACCTGTGTGTGGCTTACAATACCTGGAACCATTGACAAAAGGTTCTTAGCATCTAGGATGGGACTTCACCCGACTGCTGCTTGCCGATTCAAATTCTATCAAAGAAAGACAGTCTTGGCACAAACTTGGTTAGAATTACAGAGATTAACATTATTTGTTTAAGAAAAAAAACTGTCATTCTTACATTTATCATTCCCCCCTTTTCTTCCTCATTAGAAACTGAAGGAAGAACTGCAGAATTTAGAGTGGTGCAGGAAACAAAAAGCCATGAAAGAGCTTAAGATACTTTTACCTCCCTTAGACTCAAGTATTTATCCATGTGTACAGCTGTCTACATACACCTGCTCTCTATGTGCATACACTTTCAGAAACTCCTTGGACCTGAAAAATACTTATAAGCAAATATTAATACTCTATCATTCATATTTAACCTGCAAAGAATGGCAAACAATAATGACATTCCTGTACATTGGTAAATTGTCAATGACATTCTTTCAAAGTTGATTCAAACAAAACCCTCTGTAACCCCTACTTTTCCCGTTCCTACAAAAATACAACAGCCTCGACGCATCGGAGGATCGCCGTGGTAAGTTCGAACATATTCACGTTACTACATACAAACATTCCGATACAAATGTGGGGGAGATACTTCAGTTTCCAAAACCAAAAATTAAAAAACGAAACTAAATAAAATCTGGACCACTGCAGAATTCTACCTTCACTCTTTCAGAAATAGAAAAAAATACAATGGGACAAACATGAGAGCAGCTTGAGAACCTTGCATGGACCAGCCATACAAAGTTCAAACAAACGAGCATGAGAATTTTAACCATAGTTCCTCCTCTGAGAATCACAAAAACGTGTACTGCACCTCCATCAATACTCATCATTACAGATTTCTGAAGCCACAGCTGAACTATTTCCAAGGTATTTTTATTCTGAGGTCTCGTCCTCCAGACATCAAAAGTACCTTCCAAAGGAATACCCTCTGACCATACATGTCATTCTTTAAGGGTCTCTTTAAGGGTCTCATGTCCGGAGCCCCAAACCCAGACTTCATGTGCGGTGCAGTTGTCTGACTGGTGCACTGCATGGACGGCACATTTGCCCATGACGATTCAAAACGCTTTTTTTGGCGAACTCTGCGTTCAGAGAACCCTGCGCTTTATTTTCGGAGCGGTTATGGTTTGCGCCTTTATCACCATAATCGACCCCTGCTTCCCGATTATTCTACACGGCCTGAGCAGGGCTGTTAGTTTACTACTCCTCACGTTTTATGCTAATACAATTGCGCACAGGGATTCCGATTATTTTACACGGCCCGACCTGTCTCACGATATACAGCCTTCTAAACGTGTTTGTCAGATGAACTACAAACTACCATGAAATTCTCCACTATTCAAAACAATATTATGGCTTCTTTCTACCTGCATCTAGATGTTACAATAATAATGGTGATGCCCCCCTGTTTGCTCTCTACCCAAAACTGTATTACAGTATAAAACTTCACAAAACTGGAACAAAATATAAAATACTTTTTCAAATGCCAAAATGTTTCCCATTGTCCTTCCAAGCACAAATCTCATTGCTCACCTTTCAGAAGACCCCAAGCTCCTCCCACCAACTTCCTGCTGACACATAAATGCTGAAATAAACTTCCTGTTGCATGCTCAGCTCTAAAAAAAAAACTGGTTTATTTACACATCAACGTACAGGAAGAGGGAGGGGGAGGGGGAGCCTAGCCCCATCACCTTGTCTATGAACACACCAAAAAATCCATGGCTAAATGATGGAATAAACCCCCTTTTGCAAATGGGAGGGAATCCCCCCTGACCCAAACATCCCCTGGAAGTCAAACCACAAATTTCGAGACTCAAATACAAATTCCTGCAAAAAGATGGCTCAAGGAGTTCAACTAAACCCTCCCCCCCTCCTCCTTTGCAGGCTATACAATACAAGCTTCAAAAACAATGAATTCCCTCCTGGGAAACTCCCAAATATTTAAACATAAAAACAACACATGCCACTGTGTTCAAAAACTCAGTTAAAGTTAGTCGTACAATCTATTAAAATTCAGTGTAAAGTAGAGTTTTCACTTAAAGCCGTAATTCAATACAAAAACCGCTGCTCGTATACTGCAAAGTCAGCTCACCTACAATAGCTTACATTCTGAAATGAAAACAGAGAAATCCTGACACCATCTGCCTGGAGTTTACATGTTCTCCCTGTGCCTGCGTCGGTTTCCTCCGGGTACTCCGGTTTCCTCCCACACTCCAAAGATATGCTGGTAGGTCAACCAGATTCCGTCCATAAATGGACCCCAGTATGTGCATTTGCAACAGCCGCAAGCGTGTCGGGACCCTATTTCAAGATACCACTCTACTCAACTCAAGAGGGGATGCTTAGAAAAAGCATTCAAACTAGCGAATTCAACATCAAACAAAACAGCTTCTCAAGATGGCCGACAAAAAGCCAGGTCACAACAAAATGGCGCCATTAACGCATACAATGCAGTTTTTGATTTCGCCAAAATCAGCACAAACTTCCCTACTAGCCAAAAACCTCTTCCCACAAAAACTGACAAACATGGGACATCAAATGAACACTTAAATACAAAAATAACACAAGACCACATGGGTTCCCACACACAAAAGGAAAACAAAAATGGTGTCCACCAGATTCCAACACAGAAAAGTCCGCACTACTAAATTCGCAATAAACATCGAAATCTGCCCCAAAGGCTGAGAAATTCCACCAGCAAGATAGCTGATGATTGCCACAGCACGGTCACATGGTATCACACCCAAAGAAAAGGTGGCTGCACCTTCCCCTATAGGATGCGCCACAGGCCAAACAGACTGCACATCTCAAGATGGCCGACAAGCCAGGCCGCAACAAAATGGTGGATGAAATCTGGACCACTGCAAGATGGCCACCAAATGCAGTTCTTCCCTCCAAAACCAGGATCTCTTCACTAGAAAATCAAAAATGTTTTTCTCCACAAAGACAGACTACACAATTGAGATTCACACTTAACCATAGACACACACTTTAGGCTACTTCAACTCTGACCCTTGGCCAATAAACAGCACATTCAAAAGTGTTAGTTACATACACAACATTAAAACAACACTTTATAATGCATGCTTGCTCAGAACATCAGAGCTCCCCCTGCCTCAGGGCGTAGCCCCTCCAACACAAAACATTCTCCATTGTAAGCAGTGGGCTGCCCTTCCCCCAAGCCACATTGTATTTCTCAATGTCTGGTCTCTGTGTGCAAACAGCTCAGCTGCACACATATATTGCAGGCTGCACTAAATCCCACAGCTATACCTACATTTCATACACAATATACAGTTTCCATATGCATCATACACTTGTAGTCAAAAGATACACAGAGACCCACCAACAACACTGGTCTCCATTTCTCATTCAGTTACACTCTTACAGCACGCAGCCTCCCCACAAAATCACACACACACACATACGATCTGTTCCAGCCAACATTATTTCAAAAAGACAAAAATGTTGTTCTTTTGCAAAGCATAGCCTCCCTACGCATCAGAACGTGCATCCATACTCCCCCTCTGCTGATCCGATGCTCAAAGAGGCCGTAATTAGTCCTACCATTGGCCAGTCATTTGTCATGGCAAAATAGGTTGTATGCAGAGCACACAGCCATTTTGCCTTGTGCTAAATAAGCACACTTCATATTAATGTTATAATGCATCTCTGGCATAATTCACTCACCTTCCATTCAATTCCCATTCATTTAAATCAAGAGACATCATCACCAGACTGTTCTTATCATCTCGGCATCCCAGCAATCACTGGTCGCCCAGAGCCTCACGGCTCCTTTTTATTATCAAAAGATCTCACCAGCAGATAATCACCTCCCCCTTGGGAGTGGTCATCACAGGATGTCCCCTTCACACAGGAAATGTCCATATGAGGGCGTCCCTCTAACAGGATGTCCGATACAATACAATACAATACAATACATGAACACAACACAATACAATGATGGCTAAAGTCTTATGGGCGTGTCCGGGCAGGGAAAGCGTGTATGCTCCTAGCAAGCAAAGCCGTATGGCTTTAAAACATGGACGCTTTCCCTGACACTGAAAACGCTCACAAGCTCTCATATTACCGCTGATAGGAATCCTTATTCTTCGCTATTCCATAGAATAACTCATATTCAGATTATACTATTATTGCTTGTGGAAAGGGAGGCTATCTGCAGCCATGCGCTCCGAATCTCGACCATGCTGATCAGACACAGCAGAGACAAGAGTGCACATCTGCCTATAACCAATGATGTCATTGCAGAGCGAGCATATCCCCTCCTCAATGATTGTCCGTGCTAATGCACAGAGGGCCCCTCGTCGGCGGACATATCCCCACGCTGCAAACATCACACTCCAACCTCAAGACGTTTTCCACTACCAGACGGGATTCAACCAGCCTCAGACTGCCCCAGTCAGCTCTTTAGAGCGGGTCGTGGAAGTACTAACACTGGGTGACACTATGACAATACATATTAAATACATCTTCATAAAATTTCCACAACAGTAACGACACGCTCAATGCACCTGCACGCCGTTGTCTACAGCGCATGTTCCGTAGACATCGGTGCATGTCTTTTGCAAATATCTCCTAAACTGTGCAGGTTTAGGAGATATTTCTTGCACCTACGGGTAAGCCTTAAGCCTCGTACACACGGTCGGACTTCCATCGGACTTTTCCGTGGTTTTTTGTCCGAATGGAGTTGGTCGGGAACACCCATAGCATACACACGCTCTGACTTTTCTGCAAACTTTCCCAAAACTTTTTCCAACATCACGTGGTTTTTCTGCTCTTTTCTGCTCTTTACCACCACCCTTTGGTCAACTTCTGCTATTGTTGGTTGATTGTAACATTATTTGTTTTGTCCATCGGACAAAAGTCCGATGGTTTTCTGTACACACGGTCGGACTTTGCTCCATCGGACTTCTGTTGAGCAAAAGTTTGTCCGTTTGCAGACCCAACATTTGTCCGATGAAAAACAAAAAAAACAAAAAAAGTTTGTCCGATGGAGCGTACACACGGTTGGATTGTTGGTTCAACTTGCTCAAAATGAAGTTTGTTGGCCAAAAGTCCGACCGTGTGTACGGGACTTTAATCAAAGCTTACCTGTAGGTAAAAGTGGTCTGTAAGGGTTTACAACCACTTTAAATGACTTTTCTTTCCTTTAGAAATGTAATTTTGTGCAGGGACTGTTCTAATCACGGGAAACATGCGCCACTTTACTATACTATACTATAGACACCCCCAGGTACGATATTTAAAGGAATATTTCACTTTTATTTTTTCACTTTAAGCATTATTAAAATCACTGCTCCCGAAAAAACTGTAGTTTTTAAAACTTTTTTTTGCATTGATACATGTCCCCTGGGGCATGACCCGGGTCCCCAAATACTTTTTAGGACAATAACTTGCATATTAGCCTTTAAAATTAGCACTTTTGATTTTTGATGTTCGAGTCCCATAGACTTTAACAGTGTTCGAAAGTTCGTGCAAACTTTCGGTCCGTTTGCATGTTCTGCCACAAACCGAACCGGGGGGTGTTCAGCTCATCCCTACTTGTTTGCATTATTTGCATTATTTGTGAAAGGATCAGCCTTATCATAATGAAAGTATGTATGCTATTTATCTGGAGGTCGGCTACAAAAAAACAATAGGAACTCAAAAAAAAAAAGCCGCAGAAAGCTGGAGGAGGTGTTTGTTTCCTCGTCTCAGTCTGGGAAAAAATTTCCACAACTGTTTAGGATAAGAAAATCTGTATTGGAAAATGGCCGTATGTATAAAAGCCATATATACCCTATGATTCGAAAACATGGTTAGTCATCTCATCATAATTACCAACAACACCTTGTTCATCACACTATATGTCATGCAGCATTCTTTCATTTTTGTTTACATCAGCATGATTGTTGAATCCCCCTGTTGACTTTTTTTAAACGCTACTCTTGGACATATTAATTATATAATTATATGGTACTGATCAAAGCGTTTCCAAGAAGACATACAACATGGTTCTGAATTACTTTTTTCATTTTCTATTTACCTAATTTTTAGATGTTGATGAATGTCTGGATAGAGGATTGTGTCGCAATGGTCGCTGTGTAAACACCCCTGGATCCTTCTATTGCGAATGTACCTCTCCGTGGACACTGGATACTCTGGGAAGGCATTGTAATCGCCCTGACATACAGTCAGGTAATGATCTAAAATGTACATAAATAGTATTCTTTGTTCTTTAAACATTTTTATATCATGCGATACCAAAATATGGCATTGGGGGCATTTTCTGAATGCAGTGGGCTTGTGTGCAAAAAGTTGGCCCCAGTGTGGACCCTGTGTAGCTCTAGCCATGTAGGAGCCACTGGTTCAGATGCGTCCTTTGTTCCCCACCACAACCCTGCAAAAGCCTCAATCCTACTGACACGCCAGGCTACTAAAGTGAAGTAACAAGACTATGGGTAAAAGAGAACTAGGTTATTATTTATAAAGTTGGTTATTCGACAAAGGCAAGCCAATAACATTTACGTTCACATTATTCAACACACAGGGTAGGTAACAAACAGGAGTTCATAAATGGCCCCCAAATCAGCAAAAACAGTAGCAATACCACCCAGAGCACCAAACAGTTAATGAGTAAATTTTATTCAACTATACCAGCATACTTCCCAACTTTTTAAAATGGCAATGAGGGACACCTACTAGCAAAAGTATGTAGGCATAGAACACGCCCCCCACCACAACCCCTAAAGGAGAATTAACCCCCAAAAAAGATTAGTTAAACTCACCAGTGCTTTTTTTTACCACTACTATTCCTTTATATTGGCTTTTCAAATGTACAAATACAGCAATTTAGCATTTGGATGAAAGGTTTTGCACTGGGAAACACTTTTTGAAAGGTAAATAGTGCATTTTATATACAACTATATAGATCAGACTAAAATGAGGGACAAATGAGGGGGAAAGAGGGACTGTCAGGTCACCTGAGGCCAGATGACAGATGCACACTGTTGAGGTCAGGAGTGCACCGCTACGGTAGTGGATCCTACGACTGACTGCTGCGGATAGAACTCTGGGTGGTTAAGGAAGGCAGGTCCACTGGAGAACCAAGACAGATCCCACAGGGAGCTAGAGCATAAGATTTCCCAGGACGTGGAGTCTAAGAGCCAGCAGATGTTCACCAGAGCCTCTAGTGGTGAGGATGGACTGGGCTGCAGCTGTCTCCAGGTCGCGGCCCCCAGAGTCTCCCAGTTCCCGCTCACAGTAGGCTACAGGAGGATAGTAAGGGGATAAGCCAAAGGTCGGGGCAACTAGCAGACAAGGATAAACATAGGACATGCCAAGGTCAGGGTCACAAGCAGACAGGGATAGTCGAGAACAAGCCAAGATCGGTAACTGGAATCAGACATAGAAGACACAGCAAGTCGCACATGAAAGCTAACATACAATGTTGATCAGCAGGGCTGGCTTTCAGTGCACAGGTTAATATAGATTTCTCTGATAAGGCCTGGGGTGGAGCCATACTTGGGGGAGAGATTACTTAAGCAGCCAGGAGAGAGAGGTAAGCTAACAGACAAACATTACTGCATAACCATGACAGGGACATTGCTCGAAATCAGGGACAGTCCCTCAAAATCAGGGGCAGTTGGGAGCTATGATACCAGGGCTATATTGCCCACATGTCCTAATGTTGGCTGTGCTAGGCCTAGACTGGTTAGGAGAGCACAATCTGCATTACTAAGAGTACATGCTATTCTTCCAGTCCCGGAGGGGGAATGCAGAGAAAGTATATATTCCACTTTGTTCCTAGTTACGGAGTCATCAGGAGCCTTCAGACCAGTTCTGTATTTCAATTTTTTAATTCTTTCATAAAAGTTCCCTCTTCAAGATGGAGTCATTGGAGACTATCATCTCAGTAGTGAAGCCAGGAGACTGGATGGTCTAAATTGACTTAGCAGATGCATATCTCCACGTTCCCATTGATTCAGAACATTGCTGTTTTTTTAGATTCAATGTAGAAGGTGCTCACATCCAATTTCGTTGTCTTCCCTTCGGTCTCTGTTCTGCTCCTCTGACTTTTTCAAAGATGTTGTCCTTTTCTCCTTTGTTTTTCCGATTTGTCTCATCATTAATACTAACACATTAACACACTAACACTTTTCCATTAATAAACTGTCTCAACCTTCCTTCGTATTTAATCTTTTTTCCCTCTCTTCCCTCTCTTCTTTCCCCCCACTCCCCCCCCTCCCTTCCCCCTTTCCCCCCCCCCCCCATCCCCACTAATAATATTTATTTATTAACATTTCCCTGTGCTTACAGGCACAGAGGTGGAGCACTGAAGAGAAATCAAGCTTCAAGCACTGAACTAATGTGTGTTTTATTTTTTCACTTTTTAATCTTGGTGACGGGAATCACTTTTTATATACTTTTGGATTGCATGGTCCAAATTGGATTTACTTGGAACCTTCAACTATATACATATATATAATTTTTTATTTTTTTTTATATCTTTAAGTGCATTTATATATTAGTATATTTTTTTGGAAATATCACGATTGGACATTTGGATATGGTTACACGATCACGTTGATCACATGATTGTATTTGAGTTTAACTAAGTCATTCACTTTTTCATATAAGGTCACAATATTATTTAGGTTTAGTGTGTTATCAGTCACACTGTTCCCAGTTTTCCCATTCTCTCTTTGTTTAAACACAGCGCTAACACCATCACTGTTGTATATGTCAGCAACCATTGCAACTCTCAGACTCGAGGGTATCCAGATTTTCCACTACCTTGAAGATGTTTTGCTGCTCGCTCCATCAAGCGTCATTCTGCACGATCAGGTGGTCCTAGTGTGCGAGACCCTTACTCAATTTGGTTGGCTAATAAATCTCAAGGAAAGCCAATTGCAGCCGACTCAAGTTCTGGAGTAATTGGGAGTCCTGTTCAATATAAACTTAGGTCTAGTATTTCTTCATCAGAGGAAAGTACAAGAAGTACAGTTACGTACAAAAATAGTGATGTCAAGATCATCTCTTTCAGCAAAAGAATGTATGCAGTATCTGGGCCTCCTTTCCAGTGGTGTCCTGGGCCAGGTGGCGAAGAAGGATGTTCCAGTTCAATTTCCTTCACCAGTGGGATTAGCATTCCTTGTCAGAAGACATTCCTTCTTTTGACAGTAACTCAGTCCTTGACCTGGTGGACGGTCGCCCGGAACTTGAATGCTGGAATTCATCTGGCGCTACAAGTTTCAATTGTAGTAATGACAGATACCAGTCTGCAGGTCTGGGGATCCCATTGCTTGGGTTAGCAAGCCCAGGGTAGATGGAGAAACAGGAAGGCTTTTGGTTAAAATTTTCTGGAACTGGAGGCGGTCCGTCACACTCTGATGGCTTTTCAAACCCTTTTGCAAGGACGGCCGGTCAAAATGATTCCCGACAACTGGACCACGGTAGCTTATGTGAACCGACAGAGCTGTACGAAGAACCTTCCTCTACTGAAAATCATGTGCCAGATATTCCAATGGGCAGAGGGAAATGTCAAATCGCTAACAGCCACTCGCCTTTCAGGTTCACAGAATGTCTTAGCGGATCGTCTCAGCTGCAGATTTTTAAACCACAATGAGTGGAGCCTCAATTCCAGTTATCTGCACAAAATCATTGACATGTGAGGGACTCCAGCCGTAGACTCGATGGCCTCGAGCAAAAACTCTGAGCCCTGATCAAACCTTGGAACTTTCATCTAGTATATGTGTTCCCCCCCCCACTTCCCCTGATACTCAAAGTTCTCCTGAAGATCCAGAGAGAGAAGGTATCGGCTATAGTAATTCACCCCTTTTGGCCTAGGACAGGGATATGCAATTAGCGGACCTCCAGCTGTTGCCAAACTACAAGTCCCATGAGGCATAGCGAGACTCTGACAGCAGCAAGCATGACACCCAGAGGCCGAGGCATGATGGGACTTGTAATTTTGCAACAGCTGGAGGTCCGCTAATTGCATATCCCTGGCCTAGGAGGCCCTGGTTCACGTTGGCCTGGAAAATTTGGCTGGAGCAATCTGTTCGGCTACCTGTTTGTCAAGATCTTCTGCACTAGAATGGGGTTTTTCACCTGAATCCCAACTGGTTGAAGCTATCTGCATGGAGGTTGAAAGGAGGTCCCTGAGAGATCTACAACTCTCCAAAAGTGTGGTAGGAGCACTTTTATAAGCCAGAAAGAATTTGACAAACTCTGCCTACCATCGTGTTTGGAAAGCTTTTTTGGGGATGGCAGCGGAGTAAAAATGGAATCCTTTGGCCCAAACGTGTCAAACGTTCTAGACTTCCTTCAAAACAGCCTGGAAAGCGGCTTAGCCTATAATTCCTTCAGGGTACAGGTTTCAGCAATATCGGCAATGTTAAATCATAGATGGGCCTTTAATCCTTTTGGTCATCCGGTTCTTAAAGGCTGAAGTGAAGATTCGTCCTCTGGTGAAAACGTACTTTCCCAAATGGGACTTGGTCCTGGTACAGAAAAAGCTCCGCTTTTACCACCATTTAAGCTGCTCTTATCATGTTCTCTGTTTCAATTATAAGCCTATCCGTGAGGTCTTCAGTGATGATATATAGATAAAGCATGCAGGTGACTTTGTGGATAAAAAGGAACCTCCACCAATGATAAGAATGGCCTCTCACCTTTCGCAATGGACCCTTTGAATATAGAGGGTCATATACACCTTCCCTTATGGGCTAGAGTAAAGATGATTCAGACGGACAGCCAACCAATCTGGGATCAGTGAAGGGTAGCGACTGGTACACGCTAATTACTTCAAGGTCACATGGATCATGAAATCATAAAAACAATACATAGTGCTCTCCGCAAAAAGAATTGCTTTAATGATAAAAGGTGAATAAAAAACGTACAAACATGGCACTATTCCAGTGCCAGGTAAAACAGCGGGTGTATGGAAACAAGAGTACGATGGCCGCGGATAACGTCACGACACTCCCATCCGTACGCGATGCGTCCCTATGGGCGGGACTTCATCAGCGGATACGGAAGTGACGTGGACACCCGCAATAAGTAATGAGGAAGTCTTTAAGGGAGTCTTTAAGGGAGTGTTTTAAATCCCCCCGTGCCCTCTGAAAATAGATTATTTTCCTTTCTGGGTGGTTTTTATGCTTGTGGAACACAACGTTCCATGCAGGCACTCAAAGGTGAATATCAAAAAACTGAAAAAGTTTTTAGCATCAGCAACAAATAGAGAATACAATATACAACAATTGATCACTTGTGACACTGTTGGAGTTGTCTATATGCTAGAGTGCGAATATGGGTTACAATATAGGTTTATTTTATTGCGCTGATTTGTTTTCTGATTACATTTTTTCTATACAAATATTTTAAATGTAGCAGCAATAATGGAGGTTTTTCAATATTTAGAAAAACGGGAAGTTAAAATTAGTGAGTTTTTTTCAAGGAACTTATCCAATGAACCCATTAATGATATGTCTCAGTCTTTAAAAAAATTGGGTCATATTTTTGAAAAAAAGATAAAAACTTGGTGGGACATAACGTCTTTCGAACAATATTTATCTGCTAAACTCATCCCAAGACGTCTAAGATGGGATTTACATCCCAATGACGGTCTTGTCGATGAGGACTACATGTCTGAGTGGATTCGTAAACAAAGAAAAATGAAAACTCTCAAATCAGGGATATTACCAATAGTTTGGAGCCCCTCAAAGAGAGTGAAGAGTTTCTTAAACTATCAGGAGAGTCGAAAAATAAACTCACTAAATGGGATCTAGAGATACAAAATAAAAAATAAATAAAAATTCATTAGAGATTTGGATGACTTCAGTGGGGGGAATATATTTAAATGGCAAAATATCCCCACTCCTGCTAATAATGTCATGATTAAGGTTCCTCCTAACGGAACCGTTAGTGACATACTAGCAGGAACACCTAGAAGGAATCCAATATATAAATATATGACCCCCCTCAGTCAGTGAGATATTTCTCCCCACAGAGGGATAGCTCCTTCAGAGGGAACAACAAAAGAGGGAGGAACAAGACGGGAAGGGGTAGAGGAGGTAATTATCCACCATCTACATATGGGGAAGGTTATCAATCCTCTCCCCATTATCAAAATTCATCTTATAACTGGAAAGATAAACACCAAATATGGGGATAATAGGGATTTCTCAAATAGAGGGAGACCAAATTTTCCCCAAGATAGACCAATTCCCACACAAAATAGGTTTGCGCCCTTATTTGATCATATCTCCTATGATGGAGGTGATTTTTTTGGGTCACGCAGGGGACAGGAACAAGGTCCTCCGATTTACGAACCCAAACCGGGGGAGTGGTGGAGACAGCCATCACAACACACACCACCCAGTGTAGGCCTCCCAAGAAAATGAAAAGAAAGAGAGGAAGGAGAGGGGGTAGGCGACTACAAAAGACCCAAACCCCAATAGGAACAGGAATATATAATCTTAGTGGTGTCACACTTAATGATGATGAAATGAGAGTACCGGACAGAGGCCTTATGTTTGCTCCGACTAAAAACGTAAAAAAAAGGTTCAAACATATGTGAGCCTACAGAAGTATATCAGAACTCTTAATATGAAAAAATATTTCTTATCCAATCCATGTAAAAATTTGGCATCTGTGAGAAGTGACCATTCGTCTTTATGGAATAAGTTGATTTTCAATCCCCTCAATGTGGATAAGTATTTAAAAACATGGTTTCGAAAGACTTGTGCTGCATACACACGGTCGGAATTTCCGTCAACAAAATTGTGACGGGAGCTTTTGGTTGGATATTCCGACGTTGTGTATGCTCCATCCAACTTTTTCTGCCTGAATTTCCTCCAGCAAAAGATTGAGAGCTGGTTCTCTATTTTTCAGACGGAAAAAGGTCTTGACGGAAATTCCGCTCGTCTGTATGCAATTCCGACGCGCAAAAAAACACGCATGCTCAGAATCAAGCAGAAGAGCCGAACTGCCGATTGAACTTCATTGATCTCGGCTCGTCGTACGTGTTGTACGTCACCGCGTTCTTGACCATCGGAATGTCAGACAAGGATTTGTGTGACCGTGTCTATGCAACACAAGTTTGAGCAAACATTCCGTCAGAAAAAAAAGCATGGTTTTCCGGTCGGAATTTTCGATCGTGTGTATGGGGCATTAGAGGAACTCAGGGTGAAAAAAGTGCTGGATCCCCAGTTTGTCAAGCGGGGTATGGAATCTCTCGAAAAGCGTAGAGAGATTGTCATACGTCCAGCTGACAATCGGGGGGGTTTGGTTATTCTAAGTAAAGTATATTACCAATTGGAAATGAGTCGTCTATTATGTGATAGTGAAACTTATAGAATTTTAAATAAGGACCCTATGTTATCATTGAAGGATCAATTACACTCCATTATAGAGGATGGAAAGGATCAAACAATTTTCAAAAAGAAGGAGGCATTATACCTTGATCCCCTTTTTTGTAGAACCCCCATCATATGTTTTCCAATGAAAATCCATAAAAATAGTACTAATCCACCTGGGAGGCCCATTGTAAATGAGATTGATTCTGTTTCTGCAAGGTTGGGGCAATACATTGACTCCTTTCTCCAGCCATTGGTGTTGAAAACTCAGGCCTTTTTGAAAGACACAAAACACATCATACAGATTTTAGAAACATTAGGATGTTCTCCCTCCTCTAGTGACAGCAGACGTGAGTTCGCTATATACTATTATAGGTCATAGTGATGCTATGACTTCAGTTGAATGGGCCCTTTCCACATCTTCATTATCAGGTAGACATAAGGAATTTTTGCTCAGTTGCCTCAATTTTGGTCTCTCTAGGAATTATTTCTAGTATGATAAGGAATTTTATTTGCAGACCAGAAGAGTAGCGATGGGGGCCGCTTTTCTCCCAGTGTGGCTAAATTATTTATGACCCACTGGGAGGAGGAGGCCATTTTTTTACATCGCCCCCCTGAACTTGTTTGCTATTGCAGATTTATCGATGATCTTATCATGATCTGGGAGGGGGAGAGATCTGCCCTTGATTTGTTTATTGACTCATTGAATACCAATAATAAAAATATTTCTCTCACGTGGAAAATTGATCATGAAAAAGTCATCTTCCTGGATTTGGTCATTAACCACTTAACGACCGCTCACTGTATATGTACGTCGGCAGAATGGCACCGACAGGCACAATCACGTACAGTGTACGTGATTGCCTTTGTACAGTTGGGGGGTCCAATCGGACCCCCCTCCTATACAGTAAGCGGCCGTTAATCGTTGGGAAGCGATCAGAGATGAGGGGACGGCCGTTTGATTCCGGCCACCCCCTCGCGATCGCTCCCGGCGAATGAAAATGCTTCCTCTGCCCGTGTAATGTAAACACAGGCAGAGGAAGTGATGTCATCTCCCTCGCGGCGGTCTTTTCGTTCCCGGCGCCGACGAGAGAAGACTCAGGTTAGTGCACCAACAGTCCACTGACACATAGGTACACATAGGCACACATTTCACCCCCCAGTCACCCCCAGATCACCCCCCAGGTCACCCCCCAGCCCCCAATCACAGTGTCACTGATTGCAGTGATCATTTATTTTACTGATCACTGCATTTAGTGTCATCTGTGACAGTAAAAAGTTGCAGGGCAGTTAGGTTTAGGCCCCTTTAGGTCCAGGGTAGCCCCCTAACCCCCCCTAATAAAGGTTTAACCCCTTGATCGCCCCCCAGGTAACCCTTTCACCACCTAACTGCAGCGTCACTAAGCGATCGTTTTTCCGATCGCTGTATTCGTGTCGCTGGTGTCCTAGATAGCCAGTTATTTATTTTTAGGGTCGCCACAGGTTTTTATAGTGTCAGGTACCCCCATATATTATTTTAACCCCCTGATTTCCCCTAGAGTTAACCCTTTCACCAGTGATCACCGTATAAGCGTCACTGGTGACACTGGTTAGCCAGTTAGTTATTTAGGTTACCCGTCAGGTTTTTATATAGCGTCAGGTACCCCCATATTCAACCTAATAAATGTTTTAACCCCCTGATTTCCCCTAGTTAACCCTTTCACCAGTGATCACCATATAAAGGTTCCGGGTGACGCTGGTTGGTTAGTTTGCTTTTTATAGCATCAGGGCACCCGCCGTATATAACCCAATAAAGGTTTAACCCCCTGATCGCCCGGCGGGTGAGATCAATTAGGTTTTAGCGCCAGAGAGGGTCTGCGTCGCCCCAGGCAGCGTTAGGTTAGTGCCAGTAACGCTAATACCCACGCGCAAAGCATACACCTCCCTTAGTGGTATAGTATCTGAACAGATCAATATCTGATCTGATCAGATCTATACTAGCGTCCCCAGCGGTTTAGGGTTCCCAAAAACGCAGTGTTAGCGGGATCAGCCCAGATACCTGCTAGCACCTGCGTTTAGCCCCTCCGCCCAGCCCAGCCCAGCCCAGCCCACCCAAGTGCAGTATCGATCGATCACTGTCACTTAACAAACACAAAACACATAACTGCAGTGTTCGCAGAGACAGGCCTGATCCCTGCGATCGCTAACAGTTTTTTTGGAAGCGTTTGAGATATTTGCTGACGACAGTCAGGTGCTTTTTTACCTGTGAATCTTACTAGTGTACCCCTAAATTTAGAGCCCAAAATGGCAAATCGAAGGTACACTAGTAAAGAGGCCTACGAGATTCTGAGCTTGACAGATAGTGAAGAGGAGGTCACGTATCTGTCAGATTCAGGCTCAGAATATCTTCCCGTAGAAGACAGTGAAGTCAGCAGCCCCACGTCAGATAGCTCTGACGACGAAGTTGAGGTCCCTGCTAAGGTCAGGCGTACCCGATCCCGATCTTCTGAGGTTGTTGAGGAGCAAGAACCGCAGGGCTCTCGTATCATGGAGCAGAGTAGTACTAGCGCCGCTATTCCTTCTGGTGAATTGGCAAGCACCAGCGGCCTAGTACAGCCTGGGCGTACATCCAGCACTGCAGTATCACGTGGTGACGTGGCGAGTCCCATAAGTGCAGTTGAAGCTGGCGAGGTGCCAAGCACAAGTAGTGTCCCGCTGCCACCAATAAGAAGACAAAGGCAGGCCCGTCGTACCCATAGTGCCCTTCCTGCAGAATTCGCCTATCCTGATTGGGTCCCCACCACTTCTGCAGAACCCATACTTCCCCCATTCACTGCCCAACCCGGTATTCAGGTGGAAACAGCTGATTTTAAGCCAATTGATTATTATTCGCTGTTTTTCACTGAAGATCTCTATAGATCTATTGTGGACCAGAGTAATTTATATGCTGGTCAATTCATCGCCGCTAACCCCCAGTTGCCTTCCATTGCCAAAGATTGGAAACCAAATACGGTTTCCGAATTTAAGACTTTTCTGGGCCTTTCCCTCAACATGGGCACACATAAATTCCCGTCATTGCGTGCTTATTGGTCCACGCACCCAATTGACCACATGCCCGTGTTCTCTGCCTCCATGCCCAGGGAACGATACGAGCAGATTTTGCGGTTCATGCACTTCAACGACAATGAACTTTGTCGTCCACGTGGAGACCCTGAATACGACCGGCTCTACAAAATTCGGCCCCTCATAAACCACTTCAACGAACGTTTTGCAGCCTTGTTTATTCCCGATCAAGTTGTCTGCATTGATGAGTCCCTGATTAAATTTTCTGGCCGCTTGTCTTTCAAGCAGTACCTTCCCAGCAAGCGTGCCAGATACGGGGTCAAGCTCTATGAGTTCTGTGACAGGGCAACAGGCTATGTATGGAGCTTTATGGTTTATGAGGGTAAAGATAGTCAGGTTGAGCCGGTTAACTGACCGGATTACATAGGGAGCGCTGGCAAGATAGTGTGGAAATTGGTGTAACCCTTATTCGGAAAGGGGTACCACTTGTATGTGGACAATTATTACACGAGCGTGCCACTGTTTAGTCACTTGTTTGATCATCAGATTGGAGCATGTGGCACCATGCGACCTAATCGCCGGGGCTTTCCCCAGTGGCTTGTAGATGCCCGTCTTAGGCTGGGGGAGAGAGCCTGCGTGAAGTGTAATAACTTGCTCGCTATGAAGTGGAGGGATAATAAGAATGTTTTCCTTCTTAACCTCCCTTCATGCAGACACGACAGTCCAAATTCCTACGGCGACTGGTGTTGTGGAGAAACCCCTATGTGTCCACGAATATAACAAAAATATGGGAGGGGTGGACCTCAACGACCAGTTGTTGGCGCCGTATCTAATTGACCGTAAGGCGAGACGCTGGTACAAAAAAGTGTCCTTATTCCAATTGGCTTTGCTGAATGCTCATGTGCTATACAGAGCTTCAGGCGGGACTTTATCTCTTCTAAAATTCCAGAATGAGATAGTCACAGAACTCCTGTATCCAGGCGGTTCTGCACCTCACCATCCCCTACCAAATGCAGTAAGCCGGCTGCATGAGAGGCATTATACATATGTCCTCGAGAGTACCCCTACCCAACGAGCCCCCCATAAAAGATGTCGTGTCTGTAGCAAGCGCGGATTTAGGCGTGACACCCGTCATTATTGTCCACGCTGTCCTGACAAACCTGGTCTTTGCCTTACTGAATGTTTTGAACGCTACCACTCAAAAGTGAAGTTTTAGCGTAGGGTACAGCATTTCACAGACTAGGACACACTTACACAGGGTCTCCCAAGATGCCATTACATTTTGAGAGACCCAAACCATTACAGTTGTTAAAGTTACAAAAAAAAGTGTAAAAAATAAAAAAAACGTAAAAAACAAAACACAAAAATAATATAAAATAAAAAAACCAAAAAAAAATGTCGTTTTATTGTTCTCTCTCTATTTTCTCTCTATTGTTCTGCTCTTTTTTACTGTATTCTATTCTGCAATGTTTTATCATGCTTGCTTTTCAGGTATGTAATTTTTTGTTTTCAGGTGCGCCATTCAGCTGCAGCGCGGAATTATTTATCTTGACAGCAACAGCGTTTGCTCCCACGATACATAAAGCTGTGACTCCAGTGCTGTAGGAGGTGATTTCACCACCACAGTTAAAAAAAAAAGAGCATATATGCCGAAGCATGGGGGCAGCAGGGGCGGAGGAGCGATTTTGCTCCTAATGCCGCGTACATACGGTCGAAATTCCAACGGAGGCTTGCCCGTGGAAAAGTCCGACCGTGTGTACGCGGCATAACTTTTTTGCGGGAGGATGCCCCCATGCTTCGGCATATATATATATTTTAGGCACAGGTTGCGTTAAAAATTTTTTTTATTTTTTACTAGGTTTTGTTTTGGTATTTGCTTTGCAGGTATGGTATGGTCTTACTGTTATACTGTAATGTTACTTTGTTTTAATGTTAACCATCACTTGCTTAGCAGGTACGCCATTCAGTTGCAGCGCGGATCTATGTATCTTGACAGCAACAGCGTTTGCTCCCACGATACATAAAGCCGTGACTCCAACGCTGTAGGAGAAGATTTCACCACCACAGTTAAAAAAAGAGCATATATGCCGAAGCATGGGGGCAGCAGGGGCGGAGGAGCGATTTTGCTCCTAATTCCGCGTACATACGGTCGAAATTCCGACGGAGGCTTGCCTGTGGAAAAGTCTGACCGTGTGTACATGGCATAACTTTTTTGCGGGAGGATGCCCCCATGCTTCGGCATATATATATTTTAGGCACAGGTTGCGTTAAAAAAATGTTTTATTTTTTACTAGGTTTTGTTTTGGTATTAGCTTTGCAGGTATGGTATGGTCTTACTGTTATACTGTAATGTTACTTTGTTTTAATGTTAACCATCATTTGCTTAGCAGGTACGCCATTCAGTTGCATCGCGGATCTATTTATCTTGACAGCAACAGCGTTTGCTCCCACGATACATAAAGCCGTGACTCCAACGCTGTAGGAGGTGATTTCACCACCACAGTTAAAAAAAAGAGCATATATGCCGAAGCATGGGGGCAGTAGGGGCGGAGGAGCGATTTTGCTCCTAATTCCGCGTACATACGGTCGAAATTCCGACAGAGGCTTGCCTGTGGAAAAGTCCGACCGTGTGTACGCGGCATAACTTTTTTGCGGGAGGATGCCCCCATGCTTCGGCATATATATGTAGCGATACCTCCAACTAAGAAGGCCGCAGATTTAGTTTGGGCCCTGATGACAGCTCCGCCAACCCCCGGCAATATGCTCTACCCTCTGCTGGCACAGCTAGTACTAAAAGTAAACTATCTATCTTATACCTTATGAATAAGTGAGCATTGAGACAATACTAAAGAAAAATAAGGGTATAAGGTTTTACTTAAGCTCTTAGTAAGAAAGATAATAACATTGATCACAGTTTACATTCAATCATTGGTAATGCAGAGCCCTGCAATGCTAACACACTAAAGAACTGACATGCAACAAGTGCGCCACACGGGCGACCGTTAGCTAAATGCCCTATGGCGCAATAACCCAAAACACATTAGTAACCCCACCAGGCCTGGTTTTTGAGGTCTATAACTTAGTCCTTTTTCTTCACCGGCAGGTCTTTAACGGTGGTGCACATTAACAAAATACAACTTTGTAATCCAGTGAGGTAGGTAGAGATGGGCAGGAACTTGGCTATCCCGACTACAAGTTCAGCTATGGTATGGCTCTTCTTCACTAAGGGTATCAGGAACAACTAGAGGGGGCCACGGCAGTCTATTGGCCTATATGCATTAACAGTATCTCGTTCTGGGCATATGCCCTCTCACCCGCCGGACTACGGATCCAGTCCGGGAAACTTCCACCGGCTGTGTCACACGCACTCGGTCTCTCCAGCGATCGGGCCCCCGATCCAACAAGGCTGTAGCTGAGCGAAGTCAGATGCCACCCAGGCTCGCAGAGGGGTGGAAGGCTCTTTGGTGCTGAGCAAGGCCTCAGGCTTCAGGCCTTGCACTCCGACACATCCGCACAGGAGGATCAGGCTGTGAAGTCTTGTGTCCCAAAGAGGCCGAGCCCAGCTTCGCCTCCTCCTTTTATAACCCCTCCCATGAGTCTCTGCGGTGGGAACATATGAAGAATGTGGTTCTGGGTGATGTAGTCTCTCTCTCTCCTCTGCTCTCACTCCAGCAATGTCTTTTCTCTACTTCCTCCTGACTCACCTCTCCCCTAGAACTTCTTGTCTCTCTGCATTAAAGGGGAACACCCCGCTACATATATATTTTAGGCACAGGTTGCGTTAAAAAAATGTTTTATTTTTTACTAGGTTTTGTTTTGGTATTTGCTTTGCAGGTATGGTATGGTCTTACTGTTATACTGTAATGTTACTTTGTTTTAATGTTAACCATCATTTGCTTAGCACGTACGCCATTCAGTTGCATCGCGGATCTATTTATCTTGACAGCAACAGCGTTTGCTCCCACGATACATAAAGCCGTGACTCCAACGCTGTAGGAGGTGATTTCACCACCACAGTTAAAAAAAAGAGCATATATGCCGTAGCATGGGGGCAGCAGGGGCGGAGGAGCGATTTTGCTCCTAATGCCGCGTACATACGGTCGAAATTCCGACGGAGGCTTGCCCGTGGAAAAGTCAGACCATGTGTACGCGGCATAACTTTTTTGCGGGAGGATGCCCCCATGCTTCGGCATATATAAATGGTGCATGTATGTCCATCATTAGAAGTGGGTGGATGAAGGGAGGTATTCTAATGGTGGGCATACCCACCGATCAATCTCTTTTTTTCGTTCAGCCAAAAGGCTGCATGAAAAAAAAGATTACAATACATGTCCAACAAGGACCAGCAACGTACTGGTATGTTGCTGGACTTTGAATGTTTATACCAGAATGATGCCTGCAGGTTTAGGTATCATCTTGGTATCATTCTTTTCAGCCAGCGGCCGGCTTTCATGTAAAAGCAATTCTAGCAGATAATTAGACTCTAGACTGCTTTTACAAGCAGTGGGAGGGAATGTCCCCCCCCCCCCGGATATAAACAGTGCCATTGGGAAATTGGGAAAGCATTTTATCACACCGATCTTGGTGTGGTCAGATGCTTTGAGGGCAGAGGAAAGATCTAGGGTCTAACCCCCCAATTTTTTTCAAAAAAAGAGTACCTGTCACTACCTATTGCTATCATAGGGGATATTTACATTCCCTGAGATAACAATAAAAATGGTAAAAAAAAAAAATATGGAAGGAACAGTTTAAAAATAAAATAAAAAAGCAAAATAAATAATAATAAAAAAAATAAAAAACAGCACCGCTGTCCCCCCCTGCTCTTGCACAAAGGCGAACGCAAGCGCCGGTCTAGCGTCATATGTAAACAGCAATTTCACCATGCATGTGAGGTATCACCGCGAAGGTCAGATCGAGGGCAGTAATTTTAGCAGTAGACCTCCTCTGTAAATCTAACGTGGTAACCTGTAAAGGCTTTTAAAGGCTTTTAAAAATGAATGTAGTTTGTCGCCGCTGTGCGTTTGTGCGCAATTTTAAATCATGTCGTGTTTGGTATCCATGTACTCGGCCTAAGATCATCTTTTTTATTTCAACAAACATTTGGGCAATATAGTGTGTTTTAGTGCATTAAAAATAAAAAAAGTGTGTTTTTCCCCCAAAAAATGCGTTTGAGAAATCGCTGCGCAAATACTGTGTGGGAAAAAAAAATGCAACACCCACTATTTTAATCTGTAGGGCCTTTGCTTTAAAAAAATATATAATGTTTGGGGGTTCAACATAATTTTCTTGCAAAAAAAAATATGTTTTCATGTAAACAAAAAGTGTCAGAAAGGGCTTTGTCTTCAAGTGGTTAGAAGAGTGGATGATGTGTGACATAAGCTTCCTAATGTTGTGCATAAAATGCCAGAACAGTTCAAAACCCACCCAAATGACCCTATTTTGGAAAGTAGACACCTCAAGCTATTTGCTGTTGAGCCCATTGAATATTTTTTTTTTTTTTGTCCCAAGTGATTGAATAATGACAAAAAGAAAAAAAAAAAAGTACAAAAAGTTGTCACTAAATGATATAGTGCTCACACATGCCATGGTTATATGTGGAATTACACCCCAAAATATATTCTGTTGCTTCTCCTGAGTACGGGGATACCACATGTGTGAGACATTTTGGGAGCCTAGTCGCGTACAGGACCCCGAAAACCAAGCACCGCCTTCAGGATTTCTAAGGGTGTAAATTTTTGAGTTCACTCCTCACTGCCTATCACAGTTTTGGAGGCCATGGAATGGCCAGATGGCACAAACCCCCCCCCCCAAATGACCCCATTTTGGAAAGTAGACACCCCAAGCTAATTGCTGAGAGGTATGTTGAGTATTTTGCAGATCTCGCTTTTTGTCACAAAGTTTTGAAAATTGAAAAAAGAAAAAAAATGTCTTTCTTCATTTTCAAGAACAAATGAGAGCTGTAAAATACTCACCATGCCTCTCAGCAAATAGCTTGGGGTGTCTACTGTCCAAAATGGGGTCATTTGTACGGGTTTTGGGCTATCTTGGCATTTTATGGCCTTCAAAACTGTGATAGGTAGTGAGGTGTGAAATCAAAAATTTGTGCCCTTAGAAATCCTGAAGGCGGTGCTTGGTTTTCGGGGTCCCGTACGCGGCTAGGCTCTCAAAAAGTCCCACACATATGGTATCCCCGTACTCAGGAGAAGCAGCAAAATTTATTTTGGGGTGTAATTCCACATATAACCATGGCATGTTTGAGCAATATATCATTTAGTGACAACTTTTTGTACATTTTTTTTTTCTTTTTGTCATTATTCAATCACTTGGGACAAAAAAAAATATTCAATGAGCTCAACATGCCTTACAGCAATTTCCTTGGGGTGTCTACTTTCCGAAATGGGGTCATTTGGGGGGGGTTTTGTTCTATTTTGGCATTTTATGGCCTTCAAAACTGTAATAGGTAGTGAGGAGTGAAATCAAAAATTTATGCCCTTAGAAATCTTGAAGGCGGTGCTTGGTTTTTGGGGTCCCGTACGCAGCTAGGCTCCCAAAAAGTCCCACACATGTGGTATCCCCGTACTCAGGAGAAGCAGCAGAATGTATTTTGGGGTGTAATTTCACATATGCCCATGGCATGTTTGAGCAATATATCATTTAGTGACAACTTTTTGTACATTTTTTTTTTTCTTTTTGTCATTATTCAATCACTTGGGACAAAAAAAAATATTCAATGAGCTCAACATGCCTTACAGCAATTTCCTTGGGGTGTCTACTTTCCGAAATGGGGTCATTTGGGGGGGGTTTTGTGCTATTTTGGCATTTTATGGCCTTCAAAACTGTAATAGGTAGTGAGGAGTGAAATCAAAAATTTATGCCCTTAGAAATCTTGAAGGCGGTGCTTGGTTTTTGGGGTCCCGTACGCAGCTAGGCTCCCAAAAAGTCCCACACATGTGGTATCCCCGTACTCAGGAGAAGCAGCAGAATGTATTTTGGGGTGTAATTTCACATATGCCCATGGCATGTGTGAGCAATATATCATTTAGTGACAACTTTGTGCAAAAAAATAAAGTTTGTCATATTCCCGCAACTTGTGGCAAAATATAAAATATTCCATGGACTCAACATGCCTCTCAGCAAATAGCTTGGGGTGTCTACTTTCCAAAATGGGGTAATTTGGGGGTGTTTTGTGCTATTTTGGCATTTTATGGCCTTCAAAACTGTAAAAGGCAGTGAGGAGTGAAATCAAAAATTTGCGCCCTTAGAAATCCTGAAGGCGGTGCTTGGTTTCCGGGGTCCCGTAAGCGGCTAGGCTCCTAAAAAGTCCCACACATGTGGTATCCCCATACTCAGGAGAAGGAGCAGAATGTATTTTGGGGTGCAATTCCACATATAACCATGGCATGTGTGAGCAATATATCATTTAGTGACAACTTTTTGTAATTTTTTCTTTTTTTTTCTTTTTGTCATTATTCAATCATTTTGGGACACAAAAATAAATATTCAATGGGCTCAACATGCCTATCAGCAAATAGCTTGGGGTGCCTACTTTCCAAAATGGGGTCATTTGGGGGGGTTTTGTGCCATCTTGGCATTTTATGGCCTTCAAAACTGTGATAGGTAGTGAGGAGGGAAATCAAAAATTTATGCCCTTATAAATCTTGAAGGCAGTGCTTGGTTTTGGGGTCCCGTACGCGGCTAGGCTCCCAAAAAGTCCCACACATGTGGTATCCCCGTACTCAGGAGAAGAATGTATTTTGGGGTGTAATTTCACATATGCCCATGGCATGTGTGAGCAATATATCATTTAGTGACAACTTTGTGCAAAAAAAAAAAAGTTTGTCATATTCCCGCAACTTGTGGCAAAATATAAAATATTCCATGGACTCAACATGCCTCTCAGCAAATAGCTTGGGGTGTCTACTTTCCAAAATGGGGTCATTTGGGGGGGTTTTGTGCTATTTTGGCATTTTATGGGCTTCGAAACTGTGATAGGCAGTGAGGAGTGAAATCAAAAATTTGCGCCCTTAGAAATCCTGAAGGCGGTGCTTGGTTTCTGGGGTCCCGTAAGCGGCTAGGCTCCTAAAAAGTCCCACACATGTGGTATCCCCGTACTCAGGAGAAGGAGCAGAATGTATTTTGGGTGCAATTCCACATATAACCATGGCATGTGTGAGCAATATATCATTTAGTGACAACTTTTTGTAATTTTTAATTTTTTTTTGTCATTATTCAATCACTTGGGACAAAAAAAATGTTCAATGGGCTCAACATGCCTCTCAGCAATTTCCTTGGGGTGTTTACTTTCCAAAATGGGGTCATTTGGGGGCGTTATGTACTGCCCTGCCATTTTAGCACCTCAAGAAATTAGATAGGCAGTCATAAATTTAAAGCTGTGTAAATTCCAGAAAATGTACCCTAGTTTGTAAACGCTATAACTTTTGCGCAAACCAATAAATATACGCTTATTGACATTTTTTTAATAAAGATATGTGGCTGAATACATTTGGCCTAAATGTATGACTAAAATTTAGTTTATTTGATATTTCTTATAACAAAAAGTAGAAAATATCATTTTTTTTCAAAATTTTCGGTCTTTTTCCGTTTATATCGCAAAAAATAAAAATCGCAGAGGCAATCAAATACCATTAAAAGAAAGCTCTATTTGTGGGAAGAAAAGGACGCAAATTTCGTTTGGGTACAACATTGCATGTCCGCACAATTTACAGTTAAAGCAGCGCAGTGCAAAATTCTGAAAACAGCTCTGGTCCTCTAGCTACAAAATGGTCCGGGGCTTAAGTGGTTAATAAAGATATAGACCATTTCAGATTATGCAATTACTTCAAACCCACTGATCGTAATGCTTACATCCCCTTGGGGAGTTGCCACCATCAATCATGGTTGTGCAATATCCCCAGGGGACAGTTCATTAGGTTACGTCGTAATTGTACTCAGGAAGATGACTTTATCAGCCAATCACAAGTTTTAGCCTCTAGATTAGGGATGAGCTTTGTGTTCGAGTCAAACCCATGTTTGTCTTGAACATTGTCTGCTCGGTTGTTCGCCGAATTGTGTAGTGTGTTGGAGTTGTTTAAAGAGAGAGATTACAGAAAGAGACAGTGTCATTTATACTAAGTTAGATAGAGCTGGCAGGCGAGTCAGTTAGCTGCAGTTACAGTGTGTAGAGGATATATATACATCCTAGGTGTTGTATATATATTTATACACTGTATTCAGTTTAGCTAGATCCGTTCCTGTTATTCTCTATACTGTGACAGGCAGGCAGGTGATTGTGCTAGCTGCAGTCAGTGTTTCACTTAGTGTACTGTGTGCTTTGCATAGCATTTACCTAACTCTTACCTGAATACAGTTAGTGACTAATAGTGGTGTTCTCATAATAAAACCACAGGCAGAGAGCTGCAAGTATTTTCAGTTAGTGTACTGTGTCCTCTGCACAGTTTTCACCTATAACTAACTGAAGGAAGACAATTGCTGCTTTTCCCATACTAATACCACAGCAGGCAGTTGATTCTGATAGCTGCATTATAATCAGTACAGATTATATATATACATATATATATATATATATATATATACACATCCCACCTTTGTGAAGCTACATGTCACTGCATGCCATTAGTATGTCTGGAAGGCAAACAAGGAGAGGCAGTCGCGAGGCACAGCTCCCCCAGCTGCAGCATACTGCCAGATTTGCTCCAGTGATGAGGAGGGAGGGGATGATGAGATCACTGACTCCACGTGGGTGCCTGATAGGAGAGAGGAGGAGGCACATCTCCAACGAGGCAGGATGCCCTCCAGGGGCCAGCTTAAGGGCAGCACACCGACTGCATCACACCGCAGAGCTCCGCATGTGCAGGGTGCTGCTGTCTCTGCGCGTTATTCCAAAAGTTCTTTGGTGTGGGCCTTTTTTCAGACGTGTGCAGCAGATCGCACCGTTGCCATTTGAAACATATGTCTGAAGCGTATCTCGCGTGGCCAAAACATCAGCCGCTTGGGCACCACGTGCTTGACCTGACATATGTTGACCTGCCATGCAGTCCGTTGGCAAGCGTACCTAAAAGACCCACACCAAAGAACAAAGCGGACCTCTCCTTGCTCCTCATCAGCTGGGATATCCAACCCCACAATACCTTCAGTCCTCTATGAAACCTGCACTGAGAGGAATGAAGGTGTAGAATTAGGTGTGCCACAGCCAAGTACTTGCGGGCAATCTGCTATCAGTACACCGACGTCCGATTGTACCAGGCAAATTTCCCTGCCCCAGCTGCTGCACCGCCGAAAGAAGTTTGCTCCCAGCTATCCACATGCCCAGCGGTTGAATGCTAGCTTGGCTAAATTGCTAACACTTCAACTGCTGACTTTTCAGTTGGTAGACTCTGCCCCCTTCCGTGAGTTTATGGAATGTGCGGCTCCTCAGTGGCAGGTTCCCAAAAGACACTTTTTCTCACGTAAGGCGATTCCGGCTCTCTACCAGCATGTGGAAGGCAATGTCTTGGCCTCGCTGGACAGGGCGGTCAGCGGTAAGGTGCAGTAGTGTTGGAGTTTGTTCCGCCACCACGCCTCCAAAATGTTACCACTGGTGATTCTGACACACCTCTCTCCTCCACCCCCTCCTCTTCTTCTTCCTCCATGGCCTCTACCTGTGCTTTGTCCTCGGAACCAGCGGTGCTCCAAAGGCGTTCCAAGGGCTACGCAAGTACGCAGGCAAAAAGATGCCATGCGGTGCCTGAGCTGGTGTGCTTGGGGGACAGGAGCCACACTGGGGCAGAGATTCTGTCAGCTCTGCAGGGGCAGGCTCAGAGGTGGTTGATGCCACGCCAGCTTAAGCCAGGAAAGGTGGTTTCCGACAATGGCACCAACCTCCTCTCCGCCCTCCGACAGGGACAACTGACCCATGTGCCCTGTTTGGTTCACGTCCTTAACTTGGTGGTGCAGCGGTTCTTGGGCAGGTACCTGGGCTTACAGGAGGTCCTGAAGCAGGTCAGGAAACTCTGTGGGCATTTCCGCCAGTCATATAATGCCAGTGCTTGGCTGGCTGACCTGCAAAAGGAATACAACCTGCCCAAGAACCGCCTAATCTGTGACATGCCCACCAGGTGGAACTCTACGTTGGCCATGCTGCAGCGGCTGCACACGCAGCAGAGGGCCATCAATGAGTATCTGTTGCAATATGGCACCAGGACAGGGTCAGGGGAGCTTGGATTTTTTTCCCCACGCCAGTGGGCCATGATCAGGGATACATGAACTGTCCTGGAACCATTTGAGGAGGCCACAAGGATGGTGAGCAGTGACAGTGCATGCATCAGTGACACTGTCCCTCTTGTCCACCTGTTGGAGCACACGCTGCATGGAATAATGGACAGGGCACTTGAGGCAGAACAGAGGGAGGAAGAGGAGGACTTCCTTACCTCTCAAGGCCCCCTTTATCCAGACAGTGTTCCTGCTGGCCCGCCTATCACAGAGGAAGAAGACGAGGAGGAGGAGGAGGAGGAGGATTATTGTGTCAGCATGGAGGTGGAACCTAGCACTCAGCATCAGCAGCAGTCTTCAAGGGATCAATCACAGTCCCAAGACACCCATGGACTTGTACATGGCTGGGAGTAGGTGGCTGCGGATCATGTCGTCCTGAGTGACCCAGAGGACTCCGAACCAAATGCCTCTGAAAACCTACGCTGCATGGTCTTCCTGATCCTGTAAAGCCTGCGGAAGGATCCTCGTATTCGTGCTATCAAGGAGAGGGATCATTACTGGCTGGCAACCCTCCTTGATCCACCTTACAAGGGTAAGGTTGCAGTCCTTATCTTGCCGTCGCAGAGGGAGCAGAGGATGAAGCATCTTCGGGAGGCCTTGCAGAAAGGTCTGTGCAACGCGTTCCCAGAGACTGGGAGGTTAAAAATTCCTGGTCCTGGACAACGTGTTACTAAGGTTCCGGTCAGTCAAAGAAGGAGCGGTGGAGAAGGTGGCCGTCTGACTGATGCGTTCAGACAATTTTTTAGTACTCAGCCCCAAGGTATGATCGGTTCCAGCAACCATCACCAGCGTCTTGTTTACACGGTGCAGGAATACCTAGGCGCAAGATCAGACTTGGACACCTTTCCCACCGAAAATCATCTTGGTTACTGGGTCTTGAGGATGGATCACTGGCCAGAGCTTGCACAGTATGCAATTGAGCTACTGGCCTGTCCTGCATCCAGCGTTCTTTCGTAATGCACATTCAGTGCTGCTGGAGGCTTTGTAACCGATCACAGTGTGCGCCTGTTCACCGACTCGGACGATCGACTGACCTTCATAAAAATGAATCAGTCTTGGATCACCACCAGCTATCAAGCACCTGATGCTGATCTAACCGAATAATTTTTTTTGAAATGTCAGATCCCTTCAAGACTGCCTATGCTGATGGAGGGAGGAGGAGAGGAGCTCTGTGCATTGTGTGAAGTCTCCAGAGTGAGATCAATCACAGAGTGGAGAAGGAAGGGGTGCGGATCCAGACTCCATTGTTGGCGTTACACTCCAGAAAAGTCTGTAGCCCCTCCCACAGGTAATTAACTTTATTTTAACAGAAACAGTGGACTTTTTAGAGGGCAGGAAATATTGGTTGATACTAGCAGCTCATAAGGATTAGGCCTCATGCACACTGGACGTTTTTGGACGTTTTTACAGCTGCTGTTTTTGGCTTCAGATGGGTTTTTTTCTACAGTCAATAAACTCTCTAGCATGTTATCCTATGTGTCCATGCACACGTAGGCTGTTACCAACTGTTTTTGGCTGTAAAAAAAAAAAAAAAAACTAGTGGGTTCTGAGAGGAGTTTTCAGCTGTAAAAACACTCTAACATCAAAAAACGCAAATAAACACAGATAAACATGGCTCACCAGTGTTTAACATTCTTTGATCCATTGAAAAAAAAAAAAACGTTAAAAAACTTTAACCCGAGCCGACTGAGGAGGACGTGCAGACATTGAGCTCCACAACTGCACCCTCAATCTATAGCCATCCTCGCTCCTAATCCACTGGAAATTGCTCCAACTCTTCCCCTGTCGTTCCTGAGGATTCCATACCTGCAACCCAGCCTGAATTGTGACTCCGGGCCGGCCGTGCGGCAACTACCAGGCCTGCTCTACACAGCCCAGGCCCGACGCCATCTTGGGGCCCACAAAGCCTCCACCGCCTCCCGGAGGGTCTCCGGATACCCCACGGACATTCTACATCTCCATCCAGGCTCGGATGGAGGTGTTTGACTCTTAGGGAACCCCTTCGGTCTTCTTTTCGGCCCGTGGCCGGCTCCGGGGCCTGGCCGCCATCTTGCGGCCTGCGGGAACAGCAGCATCCTCCGGCCTAAAGTGCTGCGGTCGGCGGAGTGTGCGGCGGGCGGATCGGCCGCAAGTGTGCCTGCACTGGTCTGGTCTACATACCTGAGGGATCCCGGGACGTTCGGCCTGACACACCCGCGGCGGCCAGTTTTAGGAAAGTCCGCGGCTTCGGCCTACTCCTGGAAGTCGGCGGCCATCTTGCTGCTCCCAATACACCCAGAGCAACATCCAGCACAAAGCACCATCTCGCACGGGGTAAGCAGGGCGGGGGCAGAGTAAAAGGCACCAGAAGTAGGCTGATCCCTCCCCAGCTGGCAGTCAGAAAGGAGCACTCGGTGGGAGCCCTGACCCCATAGGTTCGAGAGGCGGCCATCTTGCTATACCCGACCATAGGACTGCTGGGTCCCCCCTTGCCCGTTTAAAACCGCTTTGCCCTACCCATCAAGGTCTGATTACTCTGGTGTACGGGGCGGCTGGGCCTCCACCTCATTCATCTTGCCCTCCCCGTAACCCTCCAGTCACAGACTAGCAAGCAGTGTAGTGGCCATCTTGCTCCACCCGGACTCCGTGCTCCCCCTTGCCACTAGCCTTGCTCTGCCCCCTCCTCAGCCGCCAGTGCTGCCCAGGCTGCCGTACCGCTGTCCTGTAACGCAAACACCGGCACTCCCCTGCGCCTGCTCCAAGACGTCAGTAGCAGCAAAGCAAGCGTCTATTCCCATGTACGACACGGGTCGCACTTTCTGTTCTTCCACTCCACCTATGGGGATGCGTGGCTGAGGATGGACGGCTGAAGACATGTACTGCTGAGCATTGTGCTCTCCCGACGACCGCAGGCTGCGTTCCCAACCAATCACGCCCAATCTGCTGATGGCGGCTTCCAGCTCTACCTCTACTGATTCCGCTGCACTGCAACCAGGTAATATCCAACGGTACCTGCTACGCACAGCCTCACAGGACTCCCTTACAGGGAAAGACAGGGCTTCATCAGCCCGAACTCCAGGCAAACCAACACCTCCTCCCCCGGCTGCAGCAGCTTTCTCTGTCGGTGGGACCGGCCCAGGTGTACACCCGACCCCTCCGATGGATCCCGCTACTCTTAGCGTGAACACGGCCTCAGCAGAGATGCTCTCCCAGGGCTCCACATCCGCTGCCGTACTTTCTGCTTTCCGAGCTGACTTTGATTCCTGGGCTTCCAAAATGGAAACTTCTCTCCATGTTGAACTGAATGCCCTCAAACAACGGGTTTCCGCGTCGGAGGTCACGGTTTCCGCTATGGCCACCACCCAGGAGGACCATTCAGCCCGCATAAAGGCGCTTGAAAATGCATCTACGGCTCACCTCTCCCGTCTACGGCAACACCAGCTCCGGATAGAAGATAGTGAGAACCGGAGCCGCAGGAACAACATCCGGCTGCAGGGGGTCCCGGAGGCTACATCAGGTGCCGATCTCAAACCCACTGTCATCGCTATCCTCAATCAGGTCCTGGGCAGGGAAGTTACATCTCCCATTGAATTGGACAGAGTGCATAGAGTGGGAGGCATGGGGGGTGACCGCAGGGACCGCCCTCGTGACGTACTTTGCCGGGTGCAGTACTATACCCTGAAGGAAGAAATTTTGCGCAAGGCCTGGCGCCTGGGGCCACTGGACTTTCACGGATCACCTATACACCTCTACCCGGACCTCTCCCGCAACACGCTGTACATGCGGCGAGCGGTCCGTCCTCTGCTGGACTTGATTCGCCAAGTAGGCGCCACGTACACTTGGGGCCACCCCTTCAGCATCAAAGTGACCCGAGAAGATAACCACAAATTTGTGCTGTCAGACCCGGACCAGCTTCCTGCCTTCTTCCTGTTCCTGGACCGGGACCCTATTGTCATCCCGAACTGGTTGGACCCCCCAGATGACCGTCAGCGGCTACCGGGCCCTCCTCTACAGCATCGAGGACGCCCACAGTCTAGATCGGTACCTTCCGGTCCTAGAGTACGGCGAGCCACGTCACCAGAAGACTGAACCAGATTCTGTCGTCCGAGACCTGAAATGGTTCTTTTTTGATATGTCCTTTAGTCCACCAGGTGACTACAGTTCCTTTATGAGACTCCGGCCAGGTTTGCCTACTGTTTTCTCTATTTTGTTTTGTACTCACGGTTTTACTTGCGTATCCACCCTGCTGACTCTTGCTCACTTTGTTATCTAAGTGCTGCTGACGGTTTAGTTGTCTCGCTTGGCACGGAGAATGTTTCCTTGCCCTCAGCTGGTGCGGTTGTGCTTGCGGGGGCTTTGGAAAGGCGGTCGGTGGTGTTGATATGTTCTTTCACGGCATTGGCTCTACTGGCTGGCTTGGTGTTTCCCGGGCATAGCCCTTTGGCTTGTCCGGGGACCTCCGGGTCTTCCCTCGGGCTCTGGACATCTATGTCCCTGGAGCTTGGGACTGACTGGCCTTATCACTGACACCTTCTGTGCGTTTACACAGATATCTGAGCTAAGCCGTGACAGCTATCATAGTTAATGCTGCTATAAATGTAGTAATTGGTGCTTCCAACCCTCGCATGCTTACGCGGGAATACCTGTGCCTTTATTCTGTCACCAGTTTGTGTACACCTTGTTCTACGTTGATGTTATTTTTCTATGTAATTTTAGACTGTTTATTACACTCCAGCGTACCAATGGTATTAGTCTGACACTCTGCCCTTTAGTGACTAGGCAGTTGAGCATTAGATGCCACGGTCATTGGGTGTGTTACACTTACAGTTATGTTATATATGCCTGTTAGGTTGTCGGGATCACAACTCAGCTGTTCTAACCCCGTTCTCTCCCCCTAAATAGGATTGGCACAGTTAGTGCCTACTACGTGATATTTCACGAAGTGTTACGTTTTTGCGCACACTTTAGTATTCTTGAGCCGCCTTCCCCAGGTGCTCTCTACGTTCAATCTCTCCCCCGCCTCGCTCTACCTTCTCTCTTCCTCCCCTGTTGTGTTTCCCCCCTTTTTTTCTTCCCCGCTTTTCTTTTTTTTTCTCTTCTTCTCTCTCTCCTTCCCCCCCCTCCCCCCCATCGCTCCATCATGGCCCACACAGTGACCTCTCACCCTAGGTTACAATTCTGTTCCTACAATGTCAATGGGCTCAATATTGCCTCCAAAAGAGGACAAATCCTGTATCAAATGCACAAACGCCAAGTCAATGTGCTTCTTCTCCAAGAGACACATTTTCACTCTGCCTCCACCCCTTCCTGTTCCAACAGATACTTCAACAGGTGGTTCCACAGCACTAGCCCAACCCAGAAAGCCAAGGGAGTGTCTGTGGCCTTCCATAAGACGCTCCCTATAGAGGTGCTTGACCATCTCTCGGACCCCCAGGGGAGGTATATTTTTGTGAAATTCGTGTTATGGGGTACCAAATTTACAGTAGCTAACATTTACCTTCCTAATGTTAATCAAGTATCGGCCGCGTTACAATACATGAGGATTTTGTCAGGATTCAGGGAGGGTAAGCTCATATTGGGGGGAGATTTTAACACCCCTCTTGAACCACTTTTAGATTCCTCCACCTCGCGATCGTGTATCTCCTTCCCCAAACTGAGGGCTCTGAAACGGGCATTCTACGATCTGCGTCTGGTGGACGTTTGGAGAGTGCTGTACCCCACGGTCCGTAACTATACCCACTTCTCCCATGTTCATCACACCTATAGTCGCATAGACTACCTAATGAGTGACCATAGCTGCCTGGACTGGTCCCCGGAATGCACCATAGACCCAATGGTCTGGTCTGACCATTCTCCTATACACATGACATTCTCGCTCCCTTCCACTCCGATTAGGGAATGGTCATGGCGCTTGAACGATTCGCTGCTTACGAACCCGGAATGTGTGACAAGGGTTTCAGATACAATCTCTAACTTTTTTGCGGACCACGCTTTGGATACGACATCGTTGCCCTTTCAATGGGAGGCACTTAAGGCTGTCCTACGTGGTACCTTTATCCAAATGGGTACGCGTCTTAAAAAGGAGCGCTCAGCCGCCATAGAGGCAGCAAATAAAACGCTTAGAAACGTAGAAACTGAGCACAAACGATCCCCGACAGTGACAATGCTGGCGGACGTTTCTAGGGCACGATCACAACTTAGAGAACTTTATGAAGCCTCTGCACGTTGTGACAGCAGGAAGGTAAAGTCACCTGGTTGCATCCAGGGGGGTAGATATATTTCTCCCAGATTCAGGCTTTATGCCGACTTATACAACTAGGGAGGGAGTTGATGAAGCCCAGCTGAGGCTAGTGGGCTCATGGATGACTCATACCTCTAGGGAGAGGGCTGGGCGTCGTACAGGCAGGGAGTTGATGAGACCAGCTGAAGCTTGTCAGCTCGTTTAAGGCCTCTATAAAAACTCCCAGATTCATTAGGTGTTTGCTCATGCCTGGAACCAGACCTGTGTGGACTGTCTAGGGAGAGTGAACCCCTGTGCGGTGAGACAAAGCCTGTGTGGCTATTTGTTTGGACATTTACTAAACCAGGGACTTAGGGACTAGGACAGCACTAGGCTGATCCCAGTTGTTAGTTAGGAAACCTGCATGTTTAGTCAGAGGTCAAACTGACCAGGATTTATTTTGTTTATGTTTCTTTTTGGCTTTGCTGTGTTTTTGTCACTGTACATAGAGAAATAAACCGCACCTTTTGATTTTGAAAACCACAACCTCCGTCTGCTGGCCCTGTTTTTGTGTGGGGAGCCCAACCAGGGGGTCACACACACCCGCTACCGAGTTAACCCCCTCCCAGTTGGTGGAGAACCAGTGGCAGTTTTTTTAAGCCAGCATGGAGGAGATACTGAAACAGCTGGCTCTAGCAAATGCCAATCAACAGCAGACAAATGCAGGTTTGCAAAGGAGCCTTGCAGCCCAGCAGCAAGCTCATCAACAAGCCCAGCAGCAATCTGAGGCCCGCTTCATAGACCTGTTACAGAAGCAAGAGCAGAGACTACAACAAATGGAAGCAGTAATGCAGCAACGTCCGCAGACCAGTGAGGAAAGCCGTCCCACTAATACCGCGTCCTTTGGGGTGAGTCGTTTATTGACAAAAATGACTGGAGAGGATGATCCAGAGGTATTTTTGACCACATTTGAAAGGACTGCTGAAAGAGAAAAGTGGCCTGAGGAGCAGTGGGCTGGACTGGTGGCTCCTCTGTTAACTGGTGAATCGCAGAAGGCTTACTATGACCTAGAGCCTAACCAAGCAAAAGACTATGTGATGCTAAAAGCTGAAATATTGGCAAGGCTGGGTGTCACCCTGGCTGTCCGGGCTCAGCGTGTGCATAACTGGACTTTCCAGCTTGGAAAACCCCCCAGGTCTCAAATGTATGATCTCATTCACCTGAGCAGGAAGTGGCTACAGCCAGAGACTTTGTCCGCACCAGAGATTGTGGAACGTGTTGTAATGGATCGGTTTTTGAGAGCTCTTCCTACTGCCATCCAAAAGTGGGTAAGCCATGGAGACCCAGAGACGGCCGGTGGTCTTGTGGATCGTGTAGAGAAATACTTGGCTACAGACAACCTGACGGCCTCTTCCAGAGACTCTCGGACTTTCCACCCTAAGACCAGACCATCCCCAGGGGCGGATAAGAGGATTCCAAGGGGTGAGGGTGGAGAGAGTGAGAGGGTGGGAGCTCTACCCAAAGTTTGGCGAGAACAGCCTGGGAAGTCAGGGGTTCAAGAGGCAGCCAAAAGGATTGTTTGCTACCGCTGCCGGCAAGCGGGACATATTGCAGCAAATTGCCCGGTTGTGGAGGAACCCATGCAATGTGACTTTCTGACGGACAGACGTCAGTCGCTGTGTGCGACAGTCGCATGCACTGCCATTCGGGGAACTGAGAAACATTTATGCAAAATGTGTATTAATGGTAGAAATGTTGTGGTATTACTGGATTCAGGTAGCCTTGTGACCCTGATAAAGGCTGAATTAGTTAAAACAGAGGTCTCTGGGAATAGCAAGGTAGCTGTTATTTGTGTGCATGGGGACACCCGAGAGTATCCAGTGACTACAGTGTGTTTCGAGACCCCCAAAGGTACCCTCTCTCATCCAGTGGGGTTAGTATCTCAATTACCGCATGATGCCATTGTGGGAAGAGATTTTCCGAAGTTCTGGGAACTGTGGGATGATCCTGAGCCCCCCACTGGTGCCCCTATGTACCAGGAATGTGATAGCCAGAACTCCTCTGAGAGTGGTGAGGACTCTCCAGAATTTCCCTTGTCAGTATTGGCAGGGGAGACTCAAGAAACTGGAGAGGAGCCCACCTCCTCAGACGAAAACCTACCGTCTGTGGAGTTTTCTGATCTGGAGGTTCACAGGGAAAATTTTGCCACAGAACAGTTAAAAGACCCCGCCCTAATAAAGGCACGGGAAAACGTAGTGGAAATAGATGGCGAGTTAGTGAACCCAGATAATACCTGCACTTACCCATACTTCAGCGTAGAGAAGGACCTACTGTATCGGGTGGCAAAAAGGGCAGAAGAAACCGTTGAGCAGCTGGTGGTGCCCAAACCTTACAGGAAGTTGGTGTTGGAGTTGGCCCATGGGCACATTCTTGGAGGTCATCTGGGGACAGAGAAAACCCGAGAGAGGGTATTACAGAGATTCTATTGGCCTGGGGTAATGAAGGACATAGAAAATTATTGTTCCTCCTGCCCTGTGTGTCAGAGGTCGGCCCCGATGCCACATTTCCGTAGCCCGCTGGTCCCTCTACCCATCATTGAGGTCCCGTTTGAGAGAATCGCAATGGATTTGGTAGGTCCTATAATCAAGTCCGCTAGGGGGCACCAGTACATATTGGTTATAATGGACTATGCCACCCGTTATCCAGAAGCGATCCCTCTCAGAAATACCTCGGCCAAAACCATAGCCAAAGAGCTATCTCTTGTTTTTAGCCGGGTGGGTATTTGTAAAGAACTGCTTACGGACCAAGGTACACCCTTTATGTCCCGGGTTATGAAAGAGCTGTGTAAATTGTTCAAAGTGACGCAATTGCGTACATCTGTGTATCACCCCCAAACCGATGGGCTGGTTGAAAGATTCAACAAAACCCTAAAACAAATGTTGAAGAAAGTGGTGGATAGAGATGGAAAGGATTGGGACTGTCTACTTCCTTATTTGATGTTTGCTATTAGGGAGGTGCCCCAATCCTCTACGGGATTCTCCCCCTTTGAGTTACTGTATGGGAGACACCCAAGAGGGCTGTTGGATATTGCCAAGGAAACTTGGGAAAGTGAGAGTTCTCCCCACAGGAGTGTGATTGAGCATGTCGCCCTGATGCAAGATCGAATTGCACAGGTAATGCCCATCGTGAAGGAACATTTGGCCCAAGCGCAGTTGGCACAGCAGAGAGTGTACAACCGTGGAGCAAAGACCCGTACCTTTTCCCCGGGGGATAGGATATTGGTACTTGTCCCTACGGTTGAAAGTAAATTCCTTGCCAAATGGCAAGGCCCCTACGAGATAATGGAAAAAGTGAGCGAAGTGAATTACAAGGTCAGACAACCAGGAAGGCGAAAGCCCGAACAGATATATCACGTTAATCTGTTGAAAGCCTGGAGGGATAGAGAGTCCCTAGTCGCAGAAACTTGGTCACCAGCTCAAACTGGTTGCGTGATTCCGGAGGTTGGAATAGCAGCCACCTTGTCACAACCCCAACAACAGGAGGTTAAGGAGTTTGTGCTTCGCAACAAGGAGGTGTTCTCTGAGCTGCCGGGACAAACATCTGGGGTAGAGCATGATATTATTACCCCGCCCGGTGAAAGGGTGAAGTTAAAACCCTATCGGATCCCAGAGGCCCGACGGGAGGCAATACGGGAGGAAGTACAGAAAATGCTGAACTTAGGGGTGATAGAGGAGTCCCAAAGTGATTGGTCTAGTCCCATTGTGTTGGTGCCTAAACCGGATGGGAGCTGGCGATTTTGTAACGATTTTCGTCAGTTGAACAAAGTTACAAAATTTGACACCTACCCCATGCCACGTATAGATGAGTTGATCGACCGGCTGGGAACAGCCCGATACATGACGACTCTTGACCTCACAAAAGGGTATTGGCAAATTCCCCTGGCCAAGTCGGCCAAAGAGAAAACCGCATTTGTAACCCCAGACGGGGCGTTCCAATATAAGAGAATGCCGTTCGGGTTACAGAATGCGCCGGCCACATTCCAGCGGAAAATGGACCAGATGCTGAGGCCCCATCGGAAGTATGCTGCGGCTTACCTGGATGACGTAATTGTCCATAGCACAGATTGGGCCTCACATCTGCCAAAAGTGCAAGCAGTCCTGGACTCTGTTCGGGAAGCGGGGTTTACGGCTAACCCCAAGAAGTGTACCATTGGGCAGGAGGAGGCCAAATATCTTGGGTACACCATTGGCAGGGGAGTAATAAAACCCCAACTCAACAAAGTCGAGGCCATCCAGAGTTGGCCACGTCCCAACAGCAAGAAGCAGGTACGAGCCTTTCTGGGAATCGCGGGTTATTATCGGCGCTTCATTCCCCACTTTGCTTCTAAGGCTGTGCCCCTAACCAACCTGACGAAAGGGAAAGGGTCGGTCATGATTAAATGGACCCCCGAGGCTGAGGCAGCATTCCAATTCTTGAAACAAGCCTTATGTAGCCAGCCAGTGTTGTACTCACCCGACTTCTCTAAAGACTTTGTCGTACAAAGTGATGCGTCAGATGTGGGGTTAGGAGCAGTATTGTCCCAGGTCTGGAACGGGGAAGAGCACCCAGTCATTTACCTCAGCAGGAAGTTGAAGTCCCATGAGGTAAATTACGCCACGGTTGAAAAGGAGTGTTTAGCGGTGAAGTGGGCTCTAGATTCCCTTCGGTACTATCTGCTAGGTAGGCACTTTGACATGGTTACGGATCACGCTCCGTTAAAGTGGATGGCTCAAAACAAGGAAACAAATAGAAGAGTGAATAGGTGGTTCCTGGCCCTCCAGGAATTCAACTTCACAGTAAAGCATCGCCCTGGCGTTCAAATGGGGAATGTGGATGCTTTGTCTCGAGTACATGAATGCCTGATTGCTGGTGTTCCAACCCCGAGGTTAAAACAAGAGGGGGGGGTATGTGACAGCAGGAAGGTAAAGTCACCTGGTTGCATCCAGGGGGGTAGATATATTTCTCCCAGATTCAGGCTTTATGCCGACTTATACAACTAGGGAGGGAGTTGATGAAGCCCAGCTGAGGCTAGTGGGCTCATGGATGACTCATACCTCTAGGGAGAGGGCTGGGCGTCGTACAGGCAGGGAGTTGATGAGACCAGCTGAAGCTTGTCAGCTCGTTTAAGGCCTCTATAAAAACTCCCAGATTCATTAGGTGTTTGCTCATGCCTGGAACCAGACCTGTGTGGACTGTCTAGGGAGAGTGAACCCCTGTGCGGTGAGACAAAGCCTGTGTGGCTATTTGTTTGGACATTTACTAAACCAGGGACTTAGGGACTAGGACAGCACTAGGCTGATCCCAGTTGTTAGTTAGGAAACCTGCATGTTTAGTCAGAGGTCAAACTGACCAGGATTTATTTTGTTTATGTTTCTTTTTGGCTTTGCTGTGTTTTTGTCACTGTACATAGAGAAATAAACCGCACCTTTTGATTTTGAAAACCACAACCTCCGTCTGCTGGCCCTGTTTTTGTGTGGGGAGCCCAACCAGGGGGTCACACACACCCGCTACCGAGTTAACCCCCTCACAACGTACATATGCAGATAAGCTCACTTTCCATCAATATAAGTTTCGAGATAAATGTGGTAGGCCACTGGCTCGCTCCCTGCACCCAAAAACAACCTCCGCCTTTGTGCCTCATATTCGGGGGGCACAGGGGGAAATGGTATCCTCACCCACTAAGATGGCGGGGGAATTCAGGGACTTTTATCAGTCCCTGTACAATATCCCTAAGACTCAAGGGACAAGTTCCCCTTCCTCCGGGGTGGAGGACCAGATGTCATATGTATTGGAAACCGCGCTCCCTACGTTAGAAGATGACGTCATCGCTGATCTGGAAACCTCAATCACAGAAGACGAAGTCACCAAAGCCATAGCGGGTACACCGAGTGGAAAGAGCCCGGGCCCAGACGGCTTTACTCCTAAGTTCTACAAACTTTTTGCCGCCCTCCTCACGCCCTTTCTAACTAAGGTGTTCAACTCTTTGTCGGAGGGTTCAGTGTTCCCTCCACAAACACTTGAGGCTCACATATCCCTCATCCCAAAGCCAGGCAAAGACCCCACTCTTTGTGCAAGCTATAGGCCGATCTCCTTGATTGGGGTCGATTTGAAAGTCTTTGCTAAAATCCTAGCCAATAGATTACAACCATTGTTGCCTGGGATAATACACCTAGACCAGGTCGGCTTTGTGAGTGGCCGTGAGGCTAGGGACAATACCCTGAAGACCCTTCTTTTAACCAACTATGCCCGGTCCCACGATATCCCACTATGCCTCTTAACAGTCGATGCCGAGAAGGCATTCGACCGAGTAGACTGGCAGTTCCTTCGACTATCCCTGCAACAAATAGGCGTGGGAACCAATATGATGGCGAGAATAATGTCCCTTTACTCCTCTCCATATGCTAGGATTAGACTAAATGGCTCGCTATCTCCAGCCTTCTCTGTATCTAACGGGACGCGGCAGGGATGCCCACTGTCCCCCCTCCTCTACGTTCTCACTATGGAACACCTAGCTATTGCTCTACGTAACAATTCTTCTATCCAAGGCATAACAGTCGGGCCCACACATACTAAACTTGCCCTCTTTGCAGATGATCTGCTCCTGTTCGTGACACACCCTCACACATCCTTGCCCTTGGTATTGCAGGAGTTTCGGAAATTTGGAGAAGTTAGCAACTTCAAGGTCAACTACAATAAATCGGAAATCCTCAACATATCTCTGCCTACGTCGGCCCTGCGAAGACTATCGTCTTCTTTCCCCTTCAAAACTGGTTCCCCCTCCATAAGGTATCTCGGAATTCAAATACCGGCGGATGCTTCCCAACTTTTTTCCTTGAACTTTGCCCCCCTACTTCTTAGGACCCAGGCAGATTTAATCAATTATGCGTCCAAACAGCTCTCATGGCTAGGTAGAGTGAATGCCCTGAAAATGGATGTTCTCCCTAGGTTCCTGTATTTGTTTCAGACCATCCCTATTCACATACCTAATTCGTACTTTAAGAAAATACGCCAACTGTTTTCCAAATTTATTTGGAATGCGGCCCGTCCCAGGATACGGTATGAAACACTTTCTCTTCCAAAGGCTCGGGGGGGGGGGGGGCTGGAGCCCCAGATGCCTCCCTATACCATAAAGCAGCGGTGCTCACCCGCATACTAGATTGGTTCCATCATTCTTCAACCAAGCTTTGGGTTCAGTTGGAAAGCCACATGAGCCCAATTGAGCTCTCCGCTCTCCCCTGGACCTTGCCTACGGTACGGGGGGGTTCGGGCCCTCTTAATGACCTTACCCATCAAACGATCCAGATTTGGGATCGCATGCTGTCCAGAAGGGGCTTATCAAACCGCATGGGGCCTATGACTCCCTTCTTTGGGACCCCGGCCTTTCCGCCAGCTATGTCGGTAGCAAGATTCGGACCATGGCGAAGAGAGGATCATAGGCGACTTGCCCAGGTCCTTCGTGCAGACCCCACTTTGAGGTCAGATACCTCTACCGGTCTGACCCCCCGTCACCCCATGCAGTGGCTTCGGAGGCAACAGACTGCCTCCTACATCCGGACTTTCCCATCTATTACAGACATTCTTGCTGAACCGACGGGATTCGAGGAACTGCTCCTGCAGGTGGAACCTCCAACGCATGTTGTATCGCAACTATACTCCCTTCTGCTCGATGTTTACTCCCCTGGCCTCCCACCGTATACGGTGGCCTGGGAGACAGACCTCCGTCACACTATCTCCCCTATTGACTGGCAAAAATGTTTTACCCTGACGCACAAATTGTCCATAGCCACCAAGACCCAGGAGAAGGGGTTTAAACTGTTAACAAGATGGTACAGATGTCCATCAACTCTTCACCACTTCAATCCGGAGGTGTCGGATGCCTGCTGGCGGTGCCTCGGCTCCCGGGGAACCATGCTCCACATTTGGTGGGAGTGCCCTCCTGTGCGGAGGTACTGGCAGCGGATTTTCACACTCTACTGCAAATTGATGGCGACCTCTATCCACCCTTCACCTGAGGTGGCTCTCTTGTCTATTATCCCAGGATCATTTAAATCCATCAGAAATGATGTCTTGCGACACTTTCTGGCGGCGGTCAGGGTAGTAATTCCCCGTCATTGGAGAACGGCAACCATGCCTTCCCTGGGGGATTGGGCTGTTGAGGTGGACCGCATTAGGGACCTTGAGCGCCTGGTGGCGGAGGAAAATGACAAAAGTGAACAGTTCTCTCTCACATGGACTTCGTGGTCCGTGTTTCGGTACTCCTCGGAGTTTATCTCTTGGGCGGAGTGTGCCCTGGACGAGACCTTGATGGAGTGATTCTGATCCCTGTCCCCTATCTGTGTACCCCTACTATTTGCCCCTGACTCTGACTCTCTTTTCTCTACACATAAATACACCTCTAAGAACCCAGTAGGATAACGTACCAGGGCTTCAATTTACCTACTACCTATAACCCATTGAGTGACCCTACTTCATACTCTCCAAATAGGTTTGTGTATACTTTCATCTGATGGTACTTAGCCCTGCTCTGTTCTGACACACATGATGCCTGTTGAGGATGTATCCTATTAATGTTTGTAATGTTTAAGACAATGTATGTCTTTTTCTGTCGTTTCATTGCATAAACAAATAAAATAAGATTGAATTAAAAAACTTTAACCCAAAAAAACACTATTGCAAAAACGTTGAAAAACTGCAAAGCTACTGGCGTTTTTATAACGTCCAGTGTGCATGAGGCCTTAGGATTAAAGGAGAAGTCCAGCCTGAGCTTTTTTGGCTGGGTTTCTCCTCTGGGTCACAGGAGTGCAATTCGTTTTGCAGTCCTGTGACCCGTTTTCAGCGGAGAGTGGTCTGAAGTCCGCTCTCCGCTGACGTCACTGCCATCAGTCAGGGCAGTGCGTCATCACAACTTCCAAGTCGGAATCCGCCAGCTACCCTGATTGATGGCAGTCTCAGCATCTCAGCGAGCCACTGAGACGCTGGGACAGCCTCTCCCCGCCCCTCCACTGCTCAGTGCTCCAATGAGCATGGAGAAGAAGAGAGAAAAGACGCTGACTGTCAGTCAGCGGCTTTTCTCTCGGGGATCTGTGAGATGTTCAGTGGCTTGGTTCTCAGTGCAGGGACGGAGGGGGACAGATGGAGCATCGGTCTGATGCTCCATCAACCGAGGTAAGTATGAATCTAAAAACCGACGGTTATTTACCGATAACGGTATTTCTACGAAACCTTCCAGGAAGGCAATACATGAGAGATGATAGGCTCCACCCAACAGGAAACACAATCAGTTAACAAATGTTTATAAGGCCCCACCTTATCCCTTGTCCCTCAGTAGTTGTAAAGTAATACTCCCACTAGACCACAAGGGCTATCCACATCCTAAATACTTACCACATGGTGTGTACATACTCCTCCACCCATAACAGACCTGCCGTCCTGGAAGGTTTCGTAGAAATACCGTTATCGGTAAATAACCGTTGGTTTTCTCACCTCACCTTCCTGGACAGCAATACATGAGAGGATAATAAAAAAATCCACAGGCCTACCTTAGGGTGGGACCACTGCCTGTAACACTTTTCAACCGAAGGCTAGGTCTTGCTGTGGTAGGACCTCCACACGGTAGTGCTTCAGAAAGGTGTCTTGACTGGACCAGGTGGCTGCGCTGCAGATCTGCTCCCAGGAGGCCCCTGCCTTCTCAGCCCAAGAGGTCGCTAGGGCTCTAGTTGAGTGTACCTTCAACTTTTTTGGTGCAGGTGCATCTGAGCTTTTGTACGCTAAATCAATGGCTTGCCTTATCCACCTGGAGACAGAGGACTTTGATGCTTGGAGACCCTTTCTAATTCCAGAAAAGGGGATTAAAAGATGATTAGACCTTCTAAAATCCTTAACCCTCTGTAAATATATAGGGAGGCATCTCCTGACATCTAGACAATGGAATCTTTTTTCTCCTTCATTCCTAGGGTTCTCACAAAAGGATGGCAAGGTCATCACCTGAGTTCTGTGGAACACTGACGACACCTTAGGCAGATATAATGGATCTGGCTTGAGGATGATTCTATCCGGTAGGATCATTAAAAATGGTTCTTTGATGGAAAGACCCTGCAGGTCCCCTACTCTCTTGGCAGTAGTGATTGCCAGTAGAAAGGCTAATTTTATGGTCAAAAATGTAACTGAAATTCCTTCTAATGGCTCAAAAGGGTGACTAGATAACGCCTCTAGTACCCTGGTTAGGTCCCAAGGTGGGAACCTATCTAAAGGTTCTTTCGCTAACCTAGCGTCAAGAAAAACCGAAAGGGCTGCCACTTGTACTCGAAGAGTGTTGACAGCCACACTCTTCTCCACCCCATCCTTGAGAAATTCCAGGATTACCGGAATAGAGGTGGAAACTATTTGTTTTTGTTTACACCAAGTACGAAAAACTTTCCAAACTTTAAGGTAAATTTTCCTTGTCACCGGCTTTCGGCTTAAGAATAAGGTATCTATTACTCTGTCTGGGCATCCTTTTCCCCTAAGGATCTGGCGCTCACTAACCAAGCCGTGAGCTGAAAAAATTCTGGCCTGGGGTGTACCACTGGGCCCTGTGACAGAAGGTCCGGGATGTTTGGCAGTTTCCAGGGGGGAACTACTGATAACGCCTTCAGTGTTGCAAACCAAGTCCTTCTTGGCCACCAAGGGGCCACTAGGAGGACTCTGCCTGAAGCCTGGCTGAGCTTTTGGATGACTCTCAGGATCAGAGGCAGAGGGGGGAAGGCGTAAGCCAACCGGAATGTTTTTCTGACTTGCAAAGAGGTCTATTTCGGGGCAGCCGAACCTTTGAAGCATCCTTTGGAACACTTCTACCTTCAGTTCCCAATCCCCCTGTCTGACAGGCTGGCGACTGAGGAAATCTGCCTCCTCATTGTCTGTTCCTCTTATATGGATGGCTGTCAACGAGACTAACCTGTGCTCTGTCCAGGTTAAGATCTCCATTGTCAATGACAGAAGTCTCTTGGACTTGGTTCCCCCCTGGTGGTTCAAGTATGCCACCGTCGTAGCATTGTCCGAACACACTAAAACCTCTTTCCCTGTGACAAATTTCTTGAAGGCCTTTAGAGCTTCGCCCACCGCTCTCAGTTCTCTGAGATTGGAGGAGGATTCGGCTACCTCCTTCTGCCAAGAACCCTGAGCCTTGGCTACCCCTAGATAGGCTCCCCATCCCTGGGCACTTGCATCCGTGGTAAGTCTTACTGGATCCCACTGATTCCAGGGTCTGTCTTTTTTCAGGTTGCCTGGGACTGACCACCACCCCAGGGAGGATATTACTTGACGGGGAATGATAACCTTTTCGTCTAGGGAATCGTTCCTTTTGTCCCAAGAGGAAAGGTGGAAGGACTGAAGGTCGCTTGAATGCAGTTGTGCCCAAACAACCGCAGGAATGCTTGCTGACATGAGACCTAGAACTCTGAGGATTTCTCTCCTGGAGCATACAGGGACATCTATCAGCCTTCTGACGGCTCAGACAATATTTTCCACCTTTTCTCTTGGGAGGTACAGACTCTGAGCCTGAGAGTCTATTAGAATGCCCAGGTATAAATTAAGGAAGCTGAAGAATGGGTGGCGAACTGTAGTAGCAAGAGTGAGCGCTTTCAAGTCATCTGGGCTGCCTGGTTGCAGCACACTTCAGGTGAGGAGTGGGTTCCATCTAATCTGGATACTGCCCTGTTGGAACTTGCAGAGCCCTCCCTTCGGGGACGTAGGGTTGTAGTGGCGCAGGCCCCGGAGACGGAGTCTGTGATGTGGGAGCCCGGCTAGTGGGATAAGCACTGCCAGCCTTTTCTGGGCTGGCGGAGTCACATGACGCAGGGGGAGCATGTCTGATGGAAGAGGTCCTATTTCCCTATACTTCTCCCTTCTATTCCCCTTTTCTGGCTTTCTTACCCTGCTGTTTCCCGTTTATGTTTGTTTGTCTTGTCTGTGCTTTTATTTTTATTTTTATTATTAACTCAATATGTGGATCCCCACTTATTTGTTCAGCTCAGGTTGTTTACTAGCTGCAGGGGTCGGCCCCATGCTCGGGTCAACTCTTATTAAGCAGGGGGAGTCTCCTCTCCTTCTGCTTGGGAGGGGAGGCTCCTAGACGAGCAGGGTTCCCCCACCTCTTTGTGTCCAAGGGCCGGTTTTGGCCCGGGGAGGGTTTGATGGAGGCTACTTGGGCCCCCTCTCCCCATATGGGGCACGGGGATGTGGGATCCCCTTGATAAGCTCAGTCCATGACCCCGGTAATTGTTAGCGGACTGGTAAGCAAGTTACGGGGCTGAGGTTCCCCCCGATGGTTTCATTACATTGTCTGGAAAATGGTACCTGTCTCTTTTGATGCCGAGTTATACCTTTTGCACCGTACAGGATTGTATGCTTGATGTGGACCATGTATGCCATAAGTTGCACTTTTGTTTATGTGTATATGTTTTTGCTCAATAAATACAGATTATACAGAATGCCCAGGTATGTACGGACCTGGGCTTGTTCTAGGGAGGACTTTTCCAGGTTTATCAGCCACCCTAGTTCTTCATGGTGTCTGTACTGACCTGAGAGGCTGAAGGACCTAAAATGAGCAGGTCGTCCAGATATGGTATTAAGGCTATACCCTGCAAATGAAGATGGGCTACCGCTTCTGCCAGAATATTTGTGAAGATTCTTGGACTTGCCGCCAGTCCAAAGGGAAGCGCTCTGAACTGCCAATGGGAAGTTCCCTCCTGCATTACCACCGCAAACCTCAGGAAGGCCTGATGTCCCAGAAAAATCAGGACATGCAGATAAGCATCCCTGAGATCTAGGGTGGTCATAAAGACATCCCTTAGTAGATTTTTCCTTATCGAGTACACGCTCTCCATGGAAAATTTCTTGTACTCTATGAACCTGTTTAGGTTCTTGATATTTATGATCAGACGGAACTTCCCAGATGGTTTTGGCACCAAAAATATGTGAGAATAAAATCCCTGGAAAAGCTGGTCCTTTGGAACCGGAACTACAACCTCCTGATCCACAAGTTCCTGAATGCCCTCTAGAAGGGCTTTCTTCCTTACAACATCTTTGGGAAGATGAGTTAAAGTGACTGTAGGAGGGGGTTCTGATGAAAATTCCAGGCGATAATCGTCCCTGATCAGTCTTAGGACAAAGGAACTGCCTGAAATGTTTTCCCACTGGGGAAGGAAATGTGACAGCCTGCCCCCGACCTTGATTCTGGCGTCACTTGTTTTTTTTTTGGTATTTTTCCCTGGGGAGGGAAAGAGCAAACTGCCTTTCTTCCCCCCCCTCTACCAAAAGGCCACCTCCTGCTGGGTTCTTTTCTGGACCTCTACTGGTCTTGTCTGGCAGGGCCTCGAAAAAAAATTCTGAACCTTTCCCGTTTAGGCTTAACAGGAAATTTTTGCCCTTTCTCAGATGACCTGGATAAGGCATCATCTAGGCCTGAGCCAAACAATGAGGACTCTTCAAAGGGCAGGCCACATAGTTTCGCCTTTGAAGTAAGGTCGCCCTCCCAGGCCTTAACCCAAATGGCTCTTCTGGCCCAGTTAATCAGTGCGGCTGTTTTAGCTGAAGCTCTGACCGTGTCTATGGCTGAGTCAGCTAAAAAAGCAACAGCCTTCCCTATCACTGAAAGGGAATTAATGATGTCTTGGGATTTTTTCCCCCTGGGATAGATGTCTGGTAAGTTTTTCTATCCAGCAATCTGCGTTTCTAGCAACGCAGGTTGCTGCTAAAGCCGGTGTCATTGCTGAAGCATTGGCCTCCCAGGCTTTTTTAAGGAGAGACTCGGACCTTCTGTCCATAGTGTCCCTAATGTTCCCTGCATCCTCAAAGGAAAGGTCTGACTTCTTTGTCACATGGGAGAGGGCGAAGGATCTTAAAAAGGACCTTGGCTTCTTCCTCCTTAAAGGGGAATTTTCTTTTCCATGTCTTAGGAGTAAAAACCCCTTTCTCAGGCATCCTCCATTCCTGCATGACCATCTCCTTAAGAGATTGGTGTAAGGGGAACACTCTGTCTTGGCTTTTTATTAAACCCCTGTACATTTTATCTTGTACTGAAGTCTCCTTAGCTGGTTGCGAGATTTCCTCCGTGGCATGAATTGCCTGGAGAAGTCCTTCTAAGTCTTCCAGGCCAAAAAGATGTTTATTAAATCTGACCTCTTCTGTATCACTGCTAGGACAGAGGCAAATCTCCTCATTAGAGGAGAGTTCTGACTCTGCCTGGCTTTCTACCTCTTCTACCTCATCTTCTTCCCTAGGTTGAACACGTGAACCATCTTGAGAAAGGGAAAAGGAGGAACTTTGTCCTGTTTGGACATAGTACTCTCCTGGTAAGAGGGACCCTCTAGAGGGGGGGTCTGCTGAGTCTCTGGGATTAAGGAAGCCTGTACTGAGGAGCGGAAGGTTTGTAAAGAAGCAAGCATTTCCTCTTGTATTGATTTAAGGAAATCCTTCATAATCCCTGAGGCCTCTTTCCCAGCCAGTTTCTTAATGCATCTATAACAAAAGGGCTTGGAATGGGATTTAGGCAATTTTTTGCCACAGTTACCACACTTTTTACTAGCACTGGTGCTATCGGATGAGGAAGCTGGCTTGTCAGAGACCTCCTGCGTTCCACTGGGGGAGTCTGCAAAAAAAAGGGAACAACCTATAATCACTCTTTCTATCCCCTATAACGTGGCTGCAGGCCCTTCTTTTCCAGAGAAGGCAGACATGGAGGGATAAATAGAAGCCTTCTATGCAGGTACAAAATAAATCCCTGATTGGTAAGAAAAAACGTCACTTACCCAGTCCCAATTTGCATTTGCCTGCAGCCACCTGCGCTATCTTTCCATCCTCCTTGTCCATCGAGGTGGTGTCAGACAGACTGTCTGCTCCTTGCAGCTCACTGAGTTCTATTTGCACAGAAGTCTCAGTTCTCCGCAGCCACGCGGGTCTGGCGTCTCCTCCATGCTTCCTTGTTTTCAGCATATAGTGGGCGGCTCCAGTACTTCCTGCTGCGACAGGAAGTTCAGCCTGGGAATGAGGCTTGGAGCGCGCCGAGTCCTCCCCTTCATTAGTCGGCCGGATGGCGTCACTGTCTCCGGGGAAGACCAGGGAGGAGACCCGAGCTGCTTGAGCGGCGTGCAACGGCGGGGAATTGGAAAATGCCAAACCGCCTGCACAAATGCCGTTTCTTTGGGGGCGACCTGCGAGAAGCTCTGAGGCGGCAGGTAAGTGCAGCCTTGTCGGCCTTCCTATACCTGGCTCACAGGGTTACCAATCAGACCAACTGTAGTCCTCTGGTTCAGAAAAAAATAAAAATGTTTCGCTGTGGGAAACACAATCAATACTGAGGGAAAAGGGATAAGGTGGGGCCTTATAAACATTTGTTAACTGATTGTGTTTCCTGTTGGGTGGAGCCTATCATCTCTCATGTATTGCCATCCTGGAAGGTGAGGTGAGAAAAAAAATTAACCCATACTTCTCTTTTAGGCAAAAAAAAAGGAAACCCATACCTCTCTTTTAACAAAAAAATAATATTTCTTCATAAATTTAGACCAAAATGTATTTTGCTACATTTATTTGGTAAAAAAAAACACAATTAAGTGTATATTTATGCTGGCCATATACATAAAAAATTGGCCGCACACATTTTCAAAAACTGAACATTCGGGGGGCGTGGTCTCGGCATGGAGGAGTGAAGACGCGTCTTCTCTGAGCTCCCGGTCCGCCGCTCCTCAGCAGGCCCGTACAGAATTACCGCTCATTACGGCTTCTCCACTCAGCTCAGACAGCCGGGCAAGTGGTATCACTGTCCTGTGCTCTTGCAGCCCGCTTGCAGCGATTCTTAGTCCCGATATAGCCGGCCGCTTCCACACCTGATCCAGCCAAGATGGCGCCGGCGCTGAGGATGGAGCTCGATTCGCCTGCATTGGAAGGAGGGGGAGCAAGGTACGATCGCGGCAATGACATGCCCCCGTTCTCCCTTTCTAGCGATCTCTCCCCCTGCCTTTCCTGTTCTCTATCCCTCACATGCCTCAGCAGTCCTGGGGGGAGCCGAGCGGCCCCACACAGTGGGCTCCATGAGGAACTCAGCCCTCCCAGCACCAGGTTTTCATACCCGGCACCCCACTTTTACTTACACAGCACAGGCAAGTGAGTGCTGCTCCACTGGTTATACCCTCACAAGAGCCCTCTTTGTTACTCTTTAATGACCAGGCTCTATGGGCACTATTGCAAAAATTACCCACCAGGAAAGACTTAGACTCTTTGGCCTCCAGAATGGAGGTGGCACTCCGCGGAGAACTCACTGGGATCAAACATGAGGTAGCAGAGGTGACCACTCGAGTCTCCTCATTAGAATTTGACACTGCAGCCCTTCGCCAAGATGTCTCCTGCCTACAAGTTACACATGAGAAGGTGGCAGACCAGATGGCGCAGTTACACTTATTGATGGTTTATCTGGAAAACCGTAATCGCAGACGTAACATCAGACTTTGCGGCCTGCCAGAAATCACCCGACAGGCTGATCTTAAGACAACCGTGACCGCCATATTTAATGACTGTCTGGGGCGCCCGCCAGAGACGCCCATCACCATTGACAGGGTTCACAGACCTCTTGGACCTAGAGGTCCCACAGAGGACAGACCCAGAAATGTCCTTTGCTGCCTGCACAATTTTGCTGTTAAGGAAGACATTCTCCATCTGGCCTGGCACAGAGGAAACATGGACTTTGACAGGGCACAGATTACTCTTCTGCCTGATGTGTCCCGAAGGACCCTCCATATGTGCCATTGCATGAAACCCCTGCTAGAGAAATTGGGCGATCAGGGGATCACTTACAAGTGGGGCCACCCTTTCCACCTCATCGCTTGCAAGGGAGGCCGCTCGTACACCCTTCGGCATCCCGCAGATGTCCCTGCTTTCCTCAGCTCATTCGAGTTGCCCCCAGGGGCGCTTCCTAACTGGCTAGCATTTGTTCTTCCGTCAAGCAATAATAACACTGCTGCAAACCCATCTGGCAGACCCCAACGGTCCCGGTGCCATTGCATGAAGCCCCTGCTAGAGAAATTGGGCGATCAGGGGATCACTTACAAGTGGGGCCACCCTTTCCACCTCATCGCTTGCAAGGGAGGCCGCTCGTACACCCTTCGGCATCCTGCAGATGTCCCTGCTTTCCTCAGCTCATTCGAGTTGCCCCCAGGGGCGCTTCCTAACTGGCTAGCATTTGTTCTTCCGTCAAGCAATAATAACACTGCTGCAAACCCATCTGGCAGACCCCAACGGTCCCGGTGCAATCGTCGGTCACAGCACAGAAGATCGCAGGCTCCTCAGGACAACGAGCCTTGAGCCTCCAAGGTTAGCTTTGTTTACAGGTTTAAGGCCTGTCCTGGACTTGGGAGATCCCCTATGTATGTAAGTTCTGCTTCACTTTCACTTTTACATTGTACCCATTGCCTCACCTACCCCCTGGTCTTAACTGTCCCATGGGAGGACTTCATGGTGCCTTTGGTACAGGACTGATTTATCTAAGGGGGGAGGGGGAGTCAAATAGACTCACATGGCGGTTTCACATGGAGGCTGGTTACAGGAGTGGTTAGGCCCAGCTAGGCCTGCCGCCATGGGCAGGGGATGCTGCACCACCCGGGTGCTCGTCCGGGGGCCCCCTACCCACCGGTTTCCCACTTGCCCTGCGGGTTTGACCTGCAGAGAGGCAAATAATGGCTCACTCAGGTTACTATGCCCTTTATTTCTAGTACTTGTGACTGGTTTGGGGGATTGGGGGGGCCTCTGTGGGGCTGCCCGGAGCACATGCTTAACCATTAGGCTTGGGTCGGACTCAAGTGCCACAGGCGTCCGCTCTGGTGGTGGCTCCACAGATGCCTCTACCTCCTGCTGGTCTGGGCATTTTGTTTTTAATTTTTATTCTTTTGAACACGGGTTTCTATAAGTTTGTCAATGTATAATAGCATTTGGTAATGTGTGCCCGTTCTGCTGCATCTGGCCTTAGGTTTTTACTGGGGGGGGGGGTTTCCTCTTCCCTCCTCCCTTTTTTTTTTTGATGCAGCCGCGCACTTTCCCCCTGATTTGGTTCACTTCTGGGTGGCCATGGCTCATGTAACATTACCTCCCCACAGGTGTGCCCCTCAGGATGTTCTTGTCTAGGCCTAAATTTATTTAGCGGTACTTGACTAGGCAACAGAGCCACGGTTCACTCTCATTGGGCAATGACTCTCAGGGAGCGAACGGTCTCTCCAACCGTCAAATTTTGTGATGATTTTATAATGTTGTTTGCAAATGTTTCACTTTTGTTACCACTCCCTGTACTCTCTGAAATATGTTTTTTCTGTTTTGGTTATTTTGTTAAGCTTCTCATTAACATTGCAATACGTCTCCTATTTGGACCGCCTCCAGCGGGGGACTGTTGGACGTGTCCCGCGCATCGGGGGCTCAACCCCTAAAGTGCCTTACCTCATCCCCCACTAGGCCTTAGCTGCCCTAATTGGCTCTCCGTTTGGAGATTTAGTTTTCTCCCATCTTTTTTTACACCTCTCTCACCCTCTCCACCCTATTCCACTCAGGTTCTTTCTTGTAGTCCTTTTCACCCCTCTCTTCTACGTTCCCTGTCCTTAGTCTAACCCCCCCACTCCCTCCCCACGCTACCTACTGTTCCAGGTTCTGGCGAGGTTCGACGGCCAGACCCCGCCCCTCTAAAAATGTCATTGAAATTTGTGTCCTGGAACGTGAAGGGCTTAAACGCTCCAGAAAAGCGCTCCAGTTGTCTAGCTGAACAATGGAGACAAAGGCCTCAAGTAGTATTCTTACAAGAAACCCATTTCCGGGCAGACAGAATCCCAAAACTATACAATAAGCATTTCCCAACAGCATATCACAGTGTGTCACCCTCCACAAAATCAAAAGGCACATGTATTCTCCTGGCCAAAACTGTACCCTGGCAGCTGTTGGACCTCCATACCGACCATGAGGGTAGATACCTTTTTGTTAAAGGTACACTCCAGTCGCAAACGTTCACCCTGGCTAACCTGTACCTGCTGAATGTGGATCAGCTTCCAGTACTTAAATCATGACTAGCTGCATTGGCTTCCTTTGCAGAGGGAACTTTGGTGTTAGGGGGTGACCTCAACTTCACCATTGATTCCCGCACAGACTCCTCGACTGGCTCCTCGGCCCTGTCCCGGAGATCTCGAAACCGAGTCAGGGAATTGTTGCACTCCCAACAGTTGGTGAATATTTGGCATATCCTTCACCCGCAGGAGAGAGACTACACCTTTTTCTCTGCGTTTCATGGCTCGTATTCCAGGATAGATCTTTTCCTAGTCTCCCACGCCACGAGCCCACTTGTTTCTGTTGCCCAAATTGGACATATCACTCTTTCGGACCACGCTCTGATCTCCTTAGTCCTTGCCTCCCAACACCCAGCACCTAGATCAACCACGTGGCGACTAAATGAGTCCCTCGTACAGGACCCAGAGGTCAAGGCAGACATTCTACGGGAACTGGGACTTTTTTTTGAGAGTAACAAAGACTCGGTCCCTAATCCTCTCTCTGTTTGGTCAGCACATAAGTGATACTTTAGAGGAATGTTCATTAAACATGGTCACAGATTTAAGGTGACCAGAATGAAACCGCTGTCCGGGTTGCTTGCAAAACTACATGACTGCGAAAAACGTCATAAATTACATCCAGACAGGGTCCTGGAAGCAGAAGTAAACCAGTCTCCGAGAACAAATCAGGGAACACTCCTTATTTCAATCTAAGAATAGACTATTGAAGGCGTGTAGAACCTTTTATGAATACGGAGACAAATGCAGCAAAACGTTGGCGAATGCCATTCGAACCCAACACAACTTATCCTACATTTCTGCTTTATCCACCCCAGCAGGAATTAAAACTCACGATTCCATGGAGATGGCAGAGTCCTTCCATTCTTTCTATGAAGCTCTCTATAATCTGCACCCCCGCCCTTCGGCGGACAGTCCCAATGATAGAGTGGAGGCAATAGATGCTTATCTTGCGGCGGCAAACCTGCCTTCTCTCAATGCTGAGGAGGTGGCATTGCTCTCGCAGCCTATAACCACATATGAACTCATGAGCGCTATTGCTGGGTCTCTGAAGGGGAAAGCGCCCGGCCCTGACGGCTTTACAGTTTCCTATTATAAAACCTTCTAAGCACAGTTAGCAACCCACCTTCAATGCAATTCTAGACAACCATACCATGCCACCGGACCTTTTGCAAGCAAGCATCACCGTTATCCCTAAGCCAGGAAAAGACCCGCTTCTTTGCGCAAGTTACAGGACCATTTCCTTGCGTAATTGTAACCTTAAGTTGTTCACAAAAATTCCGGCCGAGAGATTAGGTTCTGTCCTCCAATATCAGGTCGGATTTATATGCAACAGAGAAGCACTGGATAACACAAAGAGGACAATAGATGTTGTGGCAAGGGCCAAGCGTCCTAACATCCCATTCATCTAATTGTTTACAGACGCCGAAAAGGCGTTCGACAGGGTGAATTAGACTTTTCTCCTAGCCACCCTGCGACGCCTGGGGATGTCGACCTCCATTCTGTCCTGGATCTCTGCCATCTACTCTACCCGCACTGCGACGGTCAGGGCAAACGGAGTCGCTTCCAGCCCCTTTGCTATAAGTAATGGCACGAGACAGGGGTGCCCGCTTTCCCCACTCTTCTTCATACTCTCCCTAGAACCCCTACTGAAACACATTTGGCCTAACCCTGACATTAGAGGACTTGCAACTAACACGTACACCACCATAAAATTGCCGCCCATGCAAACGATCTTCTGTTTTACGTCTCAGAACCGCATACCTCTCTCCCGGTCCTCCTTTCTGCAATGCGCCAATATGGCGATCTATCGGACTTCAAAAACTATTTGCAAAAGTCAGAAGTGCTCAACATATCCCTCACTCCTGGGTCCCAGGCTCATCTTAGTAGCAATTTTCCCTTCCGGTGGACTCCTCAGGCTATCCAATACTTAGGCACTAAGATCCCTTCTAAACTACATCTCATCTACCAACTCAACTTTCAGCCCCTCCTGAACATTTTTTCTTCAGATTTAGACAGATGGAAGAACATGACGTTTTCCTGGTTTGGTAGATGTAATATTCTAAAAATGAACATCATGCCGAGGCTGCTCTACCTTCTACAAGCTTTGCCAGTTAGGATACCGCAGAGCATCTTTAGTAAGTGTAGCGCCCTGTTACTTTTGAATAGACGCTATGTGTAAATTTAGGGGCATCTGAGCTGTAGTATACCTCAGAGTGATCATGTAAAGTTAATCTGTTTTTGTTCCAGTTTGGCTGTGTTGTGCATATTTCTCACTGGCCAGTAGGTGCCGCTGTCACTACGGGCCAGTGTCAGAATTACAGCAGGTCAAGTGCATTGAATGTTCTTTCCCAGAAACAGCCCAGTGGGAGTGTTTTTACTGCTGTGCATTCTGGGAGAGGATATTTAAGGGACAGACACCATTTTTCGTTCTCTTCTACCCATGGCCCTCCTGGCCTAAGGTATGTGACAATTGCTCTCTTCTACCTCTGGCCCTGCTGGCTCGAGGCTGTACTACTACAAGTAGGCCCAGAAGTTTGTCTGGGGCCTATGTAACGGAAGGTGGTCCTGTGCTGTCTGTCCTGCGGGAAGAAGCCACTCAAGTGGAGAAGATTCCAGGGGAGGACCTTGCTGGAGAGTACCGAGCTGAAGGCTGGTTTCTCAGGAAGGGCCTGGTGACTCGTTTGACGGGTACTGACGGATGGCTTAAAGGTTCTGGTACTGTGCAGCAGTCTGTGCAGCAGACTTCTAACTAACGGACTGCTGGTTACCCAATCCTGTGGCAGAGGATTATCCAGGAGTTTCCATTTATCAATCGCCAAGTCTGTGGCAGAGACTGTACCGGCTGCTAGTTCGGTGTGAGAGGCCTATCCGGTTGTCGTAGATCCAGAGACAGAAAGCTGTTGTCATCTGGATCCAAGAACCTCATCAGTGATCTGCACTAAGGTATCTGAACTTCCCCTAACCCTCTATACCTCTACTGTTGCAAGTTCCTTTGATAAAACAATTGAGAAAAAGACTGAAGTGACTGGCAACCACATCTATTCAAAGATATCTTGAAATAGACTCTTAAGTTCTGGGATGGTGAAATGTGGGGTAATGGCAGGACCCAAATTTAATCAGCAGCCCTCTAGGGGGTATCGCTACATAAGCTACGTACAATTTCCATTAATTATGTCTGGCAGGACAAGCCTTTGCGGCTTAGGCGATCACTTCTACAGCGGCCAAAACCCAGAAGCGGGGTTGGCCTCCCTGACCCAGCCCTTTATTATACAGCGGCCCACATGAACAGAGTAGTGGACTGGTGCAGGCATTTACCCAATAAATTATGGGTCTGCCTGGAACAGGAAACGGTGCAGATTCCCTTAGCGGGTTTACCTTGGAGTGGGACCCGGTTTTCACGATTCTCCTCGCCTCATCCACTGATCGAGCCCACCTTGCAGGAGCTTCACAGATACTTCAGGATAGCAGAGACGGCCAGCTTTCCCTCCCGGTTAACGCCCATAATTGGGCACCCAGACTTCACACCAGGTATTTCTGACAGGTCCTTCTGGCTCCAATCAGACCAGAGCCTGGTGAGAGCCTCTTCTTTTCTGGGACCCTCTGAGTGGGTTGACCCCTCAGGCCTATATCTTATCCTTAATTCCTACATTTTGGGCAGGTGGAAGATCTCACAACTTTCCCACTTCCTCCGATCCCTCCCTGAAACTGGATGTTTCCATAGACAGCCTACGTCCTTTGAAGACCTGTGCCTGGAAGAGGAGCCCATACGGAAATCCCTTTCTTATTCTTACAACATCTTACTTGCTCACACATCTCAACATGACCCCCCATATTTGAAAAAATGGGAGAGAGATCTCAATATCACGTTTACTGAGGATAAAAAATAATTGTATCCTCTTCTTTGCACATAAGTCGTCCTTGTGTAGCAAGTATCAGGAGATCACCTACAACATTCTGACGCGCTGGTATAGGACTCCATCAGTGTTAGCGTCAATATTCCCAGGACATGTGCTGGAGATGTGGTACCCAAACTGGCACACTACTTCACATCTTCTGGGAATGTCCAGAGCTGTCCCTTTTCTGGAGACAAGTTCTACAGATCATTCACAAGATTACCGACGTCTCTCTTCAGGATAACCCAGCAGCAGTACTACTAAACCTGACACCCATGTCTTGTAATTGATATTGCAAAACAACTCCTGAAAGAGAGTCCCGGAGCAAGAAAGGAACAGATAGGCGTAGGGACGGCATGACAGGTTGGGACAGTACAAGGAAAAGAAAAGCATGTAGTTCCCCTTTAAGAAAAGGGGGGTGTCCTGGGGGTTGGAGGTGGTCCCTGGTGGAATAGTCTGAGGGCAGGAAGTGATGTATCGCCAGTCCTTTAGGAGAAGAGGAAGAAGCTTGACGTCCTTGTGCCCTATGCAATTGACCTGCGGGATGGCTGATGTGTCTCTGCTTTTGGCCCAGCTGCGGGCGGCGGCGTCTGCCCTGGGAGCCGACTGGTGAGGGAGCGGGCAGCGGCGGTCATGGGGGAAGTAGAAGTGGCAACAGGGGCAATTGATCCCATGTGGGCGGCGGTATAGGCCGCCGGAGTACATTAATCCGGACTTCTCCCCAGGAGCTGAGCGTCACAATTGGTGACTCGACAGGGGCCCTCCAGCCCCCTCTTCACATCGAGCCATGCCTGAGGTAGTGGGGGAGGCTGGGAGGAATCCGGCCATGGATGGAGCTGCGCGGCGGGGGGGGCGAGCTCATCGCAGACGCATGCAGGATGCGGCCGCGACTGCTGGATGTGGCCAGAGCGGTCGGTCGGCCCAGCATGGGAGAGCAAGGCCACCGGCTGGTGGCCAGGCGACCGAGGCGGCCAGGGGTCCAATCGTGCCCGGGGAGGACGGTAAGGAGTGGGGTGACAACAGCTGTTAATGGTGGTGGTCGTGCAGGGGTGCCCGAGCCGGGGGCGGGTCTGGAGTCCGTCAGTGACATCGGGAGCGGGCTGGTGTTCCGGGTTGGAGAGGACGGAGTGAGCTGCAACACAGGCCCTCGGCATCCAGGTAACGTTCTCCTGGGGTACAGGCTGTGATCGTTGCCAACAGTGAGTCGGAGGGTGAACTGTCCGGGTCGGATGGTGGCGAGGACCAGGGACATCCGGCAGCGAGGGATTCCAGTCGGCGGCTGGTGGACCCAGTTCTGGGCAGCCTGGTAAGTGTACTTCTTTATCTACTTTTTGTGCATTGTTACTGGATTTGCTGGGTCAGGGTAGACGGGGGGGGGCCCTATACAGTTGGCAGTTTCATTGGTAGGGAAAAGGGGGGTTTTCATCGTCCGGGGTGACGGGTGGTGCTGCGGTAGCGACGGAGAAGATTTGGACAGGTGTGTATGGGGAGATTTTTTCTCATTAATGCACCCGGAAAATTCACTCTGGATAGATTGCAGCCGGGGGAGAGTAAAGAGGTGGATGAGTAAAATCACTGTTATCGGTTGATTTCCCTGTACCTTCAACTGGTGCAGGCTTTCGTCATCCTTGCATGTGTCGTAGGAGAGAAGGTTCATTTACAGTAGGTGCCGCCGACATTGTATATCCATCGCGATCCCATCGCGGAGATTCTCGGCGACAGGGTGCCGACATCTCGGCGACAGGGTGCCGACATCTCGCATTCGCTGCAATAGCGAGAAGGCGACGCGACACTGTATTAAACGGGATCCGGCGTGGATTCCCGCCAATACCAGGCACTGTGTTTGGTATGAATCCTGAGCGGGAACTCCACGCCAAATTTTAAATAAAAAACCGGCATGGGTTCCCCCTCCAGGAGCATACCAGGCCCTTCGGTCTGGTATGGATTTTAAGGGGAATCCCCTAAGCTGAAAAAACGGCTTGGCGGTCCCCCTCAAAATCCAAACCAGACCCTTTCCTGAGCAGGCAACCTGGCAGGCCACAGGAAAAGAGGAGGGGACAAGAGAGAGCGCCCCCCTCCCTCCTGAACCGTACCAGGCCGCATGCCCTCAACATGGGGGGTTTGGTGCTTTGGGGCAGGGGGGCGACCTGCGGCCCCCCCACCCCAAAGCACCCTGCCCCCATGTTGATGGGGACAAGGGCCTCTTCCCGACAACCCTGGCCGTTGGTTGGCGGAGTCTGCGGGCGGGGGCTTATCGGAATCCGGGAGCCCCCTTTTATAAGGGGGCCCCCAGATCCCGGCCCACCACCCTATGTGAATGAGTATGGGGTACATCGTACCCCTACCCATTCACCTGGTGGACCAAAAATGTCAATAAAAAAACACACACAGGTTTTTTAAGTAATTTATTACACAGCTCCGGGGGTCTTCTTCCGACTCTGGGGGTCTTCCAACTTCGGGGGTCTCTTCTTCCTACTTCGGGGGTCTTCTTCTGCTCTTCGGTGCCTTTTTCCTTCTGCCGGGCTTTTCCGCTAACTTCTTCCAGCTCTTTTGCTAGCGGAGAGGCCCGGTCTTCCCCGTCGTCTCATCCCACTCCGGCCTCGGGTCCACCGACCTGAACACGTTGGGACTACTGCTGGGAGCTTACTGAGGTAACATGCAAGTTTGGCGAAAAACTGTCGCTTCAGGCACACATGTTCAGGGTGCAGGGGTACCGCATGCCCTGTTGAAGTGTTTCAAGCAAGGAAAGAGCCGTGCCAGTTGGCCTGCGGGTAAGAGGGACGACTTTGGTCCGACTAAAAAGGACGATTCCTTTTCGCAACAGGTATCCTGACCGACGCGCTGCTGGGTTGCTAGAGACAGGCTTTGCTAGCGGGTTTTAAGATCCCTGTTCACTCTCTGCTGTTCCTCTAGGCTAGTGATCTGCGGTCTGCATTGTTGCGGCCATCAGTGGTTTCAGAGAAACTGTCAAGGGGGTGTGCCCGAGTGGGAGCCATGCAAGTTTCGCTTGATTCACCACCTTTCTTTTCCAATCGGAGTCTCGGTTGATTACGCTATTGCACCGGGGAAGTGCACGGTCACGTACACTTCTTTTATGCGGCGGTAACATGGGTCTGCAGGTGTGGGCGGGGCTTACCTATGGGTTGTTCTATCTTTCGCGCATTGTTTGAGACCTTCAGCTCTTTCTTGGAATGGGTGGTCCGGGATGTCTCGGGGGCTTGGCCCTGTCATTCTTTACCTGGATGATTTTGTATGTGTGGGCCCCCCATAGGCTAACGTTTGCTCCATTCTGTTGGGAACGTTGCAGTATGTAGCGGAGCGGTTCGGGGTTCCGTTGGCACTGGAGAAGACGCAGGGCCCCACGTCATCCTTTGTCTTCTTGGCCATCGTTTTGGATTCTCTGCGGATGGAATGGCGACTGCCAGAGGACAAGCCAGAGATTCTCAAGGCAGAAGTGCGTGGGATATTTGAGAAGCGGAAGATCCAGCTGCGCCAGTTACAGCTGTTGTTGGGTAAGTTGAATTTCACTTGCAGGATAAGTCTCAGGGACAGGGTTCTTTGGCCGCAGGCTGTCCGCAGCGACGGCTGGGGTTCGGGCACCGACTCCATTTGTGAGTTTGACTGGGGAGCACGGGCAGGACTTGTGGGTGTGGCATGACTTCTTTGAGTCTTTTAACAGGCGTACGTTGTGTATGTCCAAGCTCATCAATATTTCAATTTGGAATTATTTGCGGATTCGGCGGGCGCCACTTGGTATGGGGCGTTTTGTCGGGGAAAATGTAGTGCCGAACATTGGCCTTGATAGTGGTAGGAGACTGGGTTCTTGTAGAACTGGGCACTCCTGTAGCTCTTCCCTATTGGGGTGGCAATGGAACTTTGGGGGGGACTCATTCCGTAATTTGACGGTTCGCTTCAATGATGACAACCTGTGCCTTGTCCAGGTGGGTAACGAGCGGTTTTCTGCATCGGGGGTTGATAACACTTTGGCTGACGCCTTGTCTCGTTTTCAGTGGGACGGGTCCCGGGAGTTGGCACCGGATACGTAGTTATGCGGGGTCGCCTGTCCCGACTGGATGTGGAGCATTGCTTTTACAGCGCAGCACGGTGAATTCAATGATCAGTGGTTACACGTAATGCTTACATTGGGGCATGGTGGGATTGGCTAGCATTTTTGCATGGGCTGGGGGATTCCTCCGGTGGGTCAAGAAGGAGGGCACTGCCGGCTATTTTTCGGGCTTTGAAAGAGGGACAGGGGGTCTCTGCACCTGCTGTCGACTGTACGTTGGCGATTTTGGCATTTCTGTTTACGTGACGAGGTTGCAGGGTTACGGTAGGGGATTTTGGGTAACAGGCGGTTAGGGGTACAGGAGAGGTAGCAGGAGTAGGGATTGGCGCCGTCCTGTTTCATTTGTGATGTTTGCACGAGTTTTTTTAGCTATTGCAGTTCGTGTGCAGCTCGGGCTTGAGTATTCACTATTACGGACAGCCTTTGCGCTTGCCTTTTACGGGGCGTTGAGGGTTGGCAAGCTGGTCAGTTCTTCCAGACTGGCAAACAGGAGCCTGTTGGTACAAGAGGTGTAGTGTTCGGAGGAGTCGGTCATGTGGTTGTGGTGGGACGGTCCTAAATGGATCAGGGGGGTATGGGCATGCGACTTGTTGGGTTTCTCATCCAGGAATATGTTCTTTGCGGGCAGGGGAACCTTTTTCTTTCCATGCGTCTAGTACTGGGGGGGGGGTCAATTTTGCTGCACCAGGATGGGCAGCTTTGTCCAGATTTCAGTTTGAAGCGGTGTTGGGGAGATGTTTAATGGCGGCAGGGTACTACCCCATGGTTTACACTTTCCACTCATTCCGCATAGGGGCAGCCATAAAGGCAGCTCGGACAGGAAGGAATGACGACACGGTTACGCGGACTGGCCGTTGGGAGGCTGACAGGTTTCGGCTTTCCAGTCGCCCACACTCTATGCAGGAATAGGGGTTTCCACGTGGGTGCCTTGTTCTGTACCGTTCATATGTGTGGGGGGATTACTTATCATTATGTGTCTTGTTTTTTATTGTTTTCAGGTGTAGAGGTCGGCCTAGATTGGATTCTGGGTCACTCTTCTGTGTTTGGGGGGCCGTACGGGCTGGCGTACAGCCCAATGGGAGGCAGCTGGGTATTCCCGGACAGGAAGCTCAGGACCGTTGGTTCGGGGTGCCGGGCATTGCATGTAGTAGGGTCCTTCCGTAAGTTCATAGGTTCTCACGCCTCATAGGGCACCGGATATTTAGTGCTGCATGTGTGTAGGAATGACAGGGGGGCCAGGTCTATGCATCGGCTGATACGCGGGGTGAAGTTTGACTTCCTGCGAGTACGCACTTCCTTCCGGCATGGTGGGCAGGACAGCTTGGCGGTGGGCATGGCCAGTGGAAACGGTGAACAAGGCTTGAATCAAGGTGAACAAAGAGGTTGGAAGATTTATTACCCGTAATGGGGGCCTAGTGGTACGTCATAGGGAGCTGTAGTGGATACCGGGCGGTATCTGAGGAGCGATGGGGTTTACCTCACTGCTGTCGGCATCGATCTCTGGGCCCTGGGATGGCAAGAAGGAATCCTGAGGGCTCTGAGGGTTTGGAGGTGCGCGCAAGGGTAAGGTTTTACCCCTTGCGTGCTGTGACAGTGCTGGGTCTCTGGAAGAGGAGAAAAAGGCTGGAATAATTAGTAAAATGTGGTACCCATCTGTGGTATGGGGTTATCGGTAGTAAAATGGTGGTACCCATCTGTGGTATGGGGTTATCGGTTACCTTCCGGTTAACGTGGGTTTAACCAGGAAGGGGTAAAATTGTAGGTCACTGCGGACATGTGTACTGTCTCTGAGTCTGTGTCTTGCGACTGAGGCCTAAGTTAAATACGTTTTGTCCCAGTGACCAAGTTGTGTGTTGTTGCCCTCCAAGACCACCAAGATATGGAAAAAAGTTTGTCTGATGTTATGTAAAAATGGTTATTTATTTTAAGTTTTGAAATGGTTAAATAAATAGGCCGCAAGGCCAATTTTTACTCCACAACTTTGTCAGTTGTTTTATTGGGCAATTGGGAGTTGGGGAGGTTAATGTCTATCAGGTGGGTTATGACGGAGAATCAGTCCTTAACATGTCATGCAGCCAGGGCATGTATACCCAGTGCGTGGAAGCAACAATCTCCACCAGTGGTGTCACAGTGGTTTGCCAGGGTGTGCGATATATAGCGGATGGAGCATCTTACGGCTGCCCTAGGGGATAGAGAGGAGGAACACAATACTTGCTGGACACATCTGGTCCGTCTCTCAGAAGAATACAAGTCCTACATTTGAGTAGCTTGCTTTAAGAGAATCTGAAGGCCTTGGGCCATCGACCTTGCCAGAACTTTCTATCACCCCCCTCCCCCCCCCCTTACACCCCCTTTACTGTTCTTTTTTCTAGTCTTTCTTATCTTTCTTTCCCCCATTGACACCTCTGGTGTCGTCCACTTTCCTTTTCTAAAAAAGAGAAAATTCTCTCGGTTTGCAGTGATTCATTGGTGCTGCTCCTGCGAATCCAGGACTAAGAGTCACACTCTATATCAGGTACAATGTTTAGTTTTAGTCCCCTGTATTACAATGGCTCGGTACCTGTCAGCCAGGGATAAGGGTGTTTTGCCTCTCAGGTTGTCATTCTTTCTCCCTATTGTTCTTATTCAATGGTATACATATGTCCAATAACATTAACCCTCTTTTCAGTTAGGTTGTTCCCACCGTGGTTCAGATCAACTTACAGGATATATTTGTTGTGGAGTCTTTAGACCACAGTTTCTTGAATTATCATGACACTGTACCGGAACCTTGACTGTTATATCAATAATGTACTGTGACAGCAGGAAGGTAAAGTCACCTGGTTGCATCCAGGGGGGTAGATATATTTCGCCCAGATTCAGGCTTTACGCTGACTTATACAACTAGGTGGAGAGTTGTATAAGGCTAGTGGGCTCATGGATGACTCATACCTCTAGGGAGAGGGCTGGGCGTCGTACAGACAGGGAGTTGATGAGGCCAGCTGAAGCTTGTCAGCTCATTTAGGCCTCTATAAGAACTCCCAGCTTCATTAGATGTTAGCTCATGCCTGGAACCAGACCTGTGTGGACTGTCTAGGGAGAGTGAACCCCTGTGCGGTGAGGCAAAGCCTGTGTGGCTATTTGTTTGGACTTTTACTAAACCAGGGACTTAGGGACTAGGACAGCACTAGGCTGATCCCAGTTGTTAGTTAGGAAACCTGTATGTTTAGTCAGAGGTCAACTTGACCAGGATTTATTTTGGTTATGTTTCTTTTGCTTTGCTGTGTTTTGTCACTGTAAATAGAAAATAAACCGCACCTTTTTTGATTTTGAAAACCACAACCTCCGTTTGCTGGGCCTGTTTTGTGTGGGGAGCCCATCCCGGGGGTCACACACACCCGCTGCCGAGCTAACCCCCTCACAGTTGGTGGAGAACCAGTGGCAGTTTTTTTTAAGCCAGCATGGAGGAGATACTGAAGCAGCTGGCTCTAGCAAATGCCAATCAACAGCAGACAAATGCAGGTTTGCAAAGGAGCCTTGCAGCCCAGCAGCAGACAAACGCAACTTTGCAACAGAGTCTGGAGGCTCAGCAACGAGCCCAGCAGCAATCTGAGGCCCGCTTCATAGACCTGTTGCAGAAGCAAGAGCAGAGACTACAACAACAGATGGAAGCAGTAATGCAGCAACGTCCGCAGACCAGTGAGGAAAGCCGTCCCACTAATACCGCGTCCTTTGGGGTGAGTCGTTTATTGACAAAAATGACTGGAGAGGATGATCCAGAGGTATTTTTGACCACATTTGAAAGGACCGCTGAAAGAGAAAAGTGGCCTGAGGAGCAGTGGGCTGGACTGGTGGCTCCTCTGTTAACTGGTGAATCGCAGAAAGCTTACTATGACCTAGAGCCTAACCAAGCAAAAGACTATGTGATGCTAAAAGCTGAAATATTGGCAAGGCTGGGTGTCACCCAGGCTGTCCGGGCTCAGCGTGTGCATAACTGGACTTTCCAGCTTGGAAAACCCCCCAGGTCTCAAATGTATGATCTCATTCACCTGAGCAGAAAGTGGCTACAGCCAGAGACTTTGTCCGCACCAAAGATTGTGGAACGTGTTGTAATGGATCGGTTTTTGAGAGCTCTTCCTACTGCCATCCAAAAGTGGGTAAGCCATGGAGACCCAGAGACGGCCGATGGTCTTGTGGATCGTGTGGAGAAATACTTGGCTACAGAGAACCTGACGGCCTCTTCCAGAGACACTCGGACTTTCCACCCTAAGACCAGACCATCCCCAGGGGCGGATAAGAGGATTCCAAGGGGTGAGGGTGGAGAGAGTGAGAGGGTGGGAGCTCTACCCCAAGTTTGGCGAGAACAGCCTGGGAAATCAGCGGCTCAAGAGGCGGCAAGAAGGATCGTTTGCTACCGCTGCCGGCAAGCGGGACATATTGCAGCCAATTGCCCGGTTGTGGAGGAACCCATGCAGTGTGACTTTCTGACGGGCAGACGTCAGTCGCTGTGTGCGACAGTCGCATGCACTGCCATTCGAGGAACTGAGAAACATTTATGCAAAATGTGTGTTAATGGTAGAAATGTTGTGGTATTGCTGGATTCAGGTAGCCTTGTGACCCTGATAAAGGCTGAGTTAGTTAAAACAGAGGTCTCTGGGAATAGCAAGGTAGCTGTTATTTGTGTGCATGGGGACACCCGAGAGTATCCAGTAACTACAGTGTGTTTCGAGACCCCCAAAGGTACCCTCTCTCATCCAGTGGGCTTAGTATCTCAGTTACCGCATGACACCATTGTGGGAAGGGATTTTCCGAAGTTCTGGGAACTGTGGGATGATCCTGAGCCCCTCACTGGTGCCCCTATGTACCAGGAATGTGATAGCCAGAACTCCCCTGAGAGTGGTGAGGACTCTCCGGAATTTCCCTTATCAGTATTGGCAGGGGAGACTCAAGAAACTGGAGAGGAGCCCACCTCCTCAGACGAAAACCTACCGTCTGTGGAGTTTTCTGATCTTGAGGTTCACAGGGAAAACTTTGCCACAGAACAGTTGAAAGACCCCGCCCTAATAAAGGCACGGGAAAACGTAGTGAAAATAGATGGCGAGTTAGTGAACCCAGATAATACCTGCACTTACCCATACTTCAGCGTAGAGAAGGACCTACTGTATCGGGTGGCAAAAAGGGCAGAAGAAACCGTTGAGCAGCTTGTGGTGCCCAAACCTTACAGGAAGTTGGTGTTGGAGTTGGCCCATGGGCACATTCTTGGAGGTCATCTGGGGACAGAGAAAACCCGAGAGAGGGTATTACAGAGATTCTATTGGCCGGGGGTGATGAAGGACGTAGAAAATTATTGTTCCTCCTGCCCTGTGTGTCAGAGGTTGGCCCCGATGCCACATTTCCGTAGCCCGCTGGTCCCTCTACCCATCATTGAGGTCCCGTTTGAGAGGATCGCCATGGATTTGGTAGGTCCTATAATCAAGTCCGCTAGGGGGCACCAGTACATATTAGTTATAATGGACTATGCCACCCGTTATCCAGAAGCGATCCCTCTCCGAAATACCTCGGCCAAAACCATAGCCAAAGAGCTATCTCTTGTTTTTAGCCGGGTGGGTATTTGTAAAGAACTGCTTACGGACCAAGGTACACCCTTTATGTCCCGGGTTATGAAAGAGCTGTGTAAATTGTTCAAAGTGACGCAATTGCGTACGTCTGTGTATCACCCCCAAACCGATGGGCTGGTTGAAAGATTCAACAAAACCCTAAAACAAATGTTGAAGAAAGTGGTGGATAGAGATGGAAAGGATTGGGACTGTTTACTTCCTTATTTGATGTTTGCTATTAGGGAGGTGCCCCAATCCTCTACGGGATTCTCCCCCTTTGAGTTACTGTATGGGAGACACCCAAGAGGGCTGTTGGATATTGCCAAGGAAACTTGGGAAAGTGAGAGTTCTCCCCACAGGAGTGTGATTGAGCATGTCGCCCTGATGCAAGATCGAATTGCACAGGTAATGCCCATCGTGAAGGAACATTTGGCCCAAGCGCAGTTGGCACAGCAGAGAGTGTACAACCGTGGAGCCAAGACCCGTACCTTTTCCCCGGGGGATAGGATATTGGTACTTGTCCCTACGGTTGAAAGTAAATTCCTTGCCAAATGGCAAGGCCCCTACGAGATAATGGAAAAAGTGAGCGAAGTGAATTACAAGGTCAGACAACCAGGAAGGCGAAAGCCCGAACAGATATATCACGTTAATCTGTTGAAAGCCTGGAGGGATAGAGAGTCCCTAGTCGCAGACACTTGGTCACCAGCTCAAACTGGTTGCGTGATTCCTGAGGTTGGAATAGCAGCCACCTTGTCACAACCCCAACAACAGGAGGTTAAGGAGTTTGTGCTTCGCAACAAGGAGGTATTCTCTGAGCTGCCGGGACAAACATCTGGGGTAGAGCATGACATCATTACCCCGCCCGGTGAAAGGGTGAAGTTAAAACCCTATCGGATCCCAGAGGCTCGACGGGAGGCAATACGGGAGGAAGTACAGAAAATGCTGAACTTAGGGGTGATAGAGGAGTCCCAAAGTGATTGGTCTAGTCCCATCGTGTTGGTGCCTAAACCGGATGGGAGCTGGCGATTTTGTAACGATTTTCGTCAGTTGAACAAAGTTACAAAATTTGACACCTACCCCATGCCACGTATAGATGAGTTGATCGACCGGCTGGGAACAGCCCGATACATGACGACTCTTGACCTCACAAAAGGGTATTGGCAAATCCCCCTGGCCAAGTCGGCCAAAGAGAAAACCGCATTTGTAACCCCAGACGGGGCGTTCCAATATAAAAGAATGCCGTTCGGGTTACAGAATGCGCCGGCCACATTCCAGCGGAAAATGGACCAGATGCTGAGGCCCCATCGGAAGTATGCTGCGGCTTACCTGGATGACGTAATTGTCCATAGCACAGATTGGGCCTCACATCTGCCAAAAGTGCAAGCAGTCCTGGACTCTGTTCGGGAAGCGGGGTTTACGGCTAACCCCAAGAAGTGTACCATTGGGCAGGAGGAGGCCAAATATCTTGGGTACACCATTGGGAGGGGAGTAATAAAACCCCAACTCAACAAAGTCGAGGCCATCCAGAGTTGGCCACGTCCCAACAGCAAGAAGCAGGTACGAGCCTTTCTGGGAATCGCTGGGTATTATCGGCGATTCATTCCCCACTTTGCTTCTAAGGCTGTGCCCCTAACCAACCTGACGAAGGGGAAAGGGTCGGTCATGATTAAATGGACCCCCGAGGCTGAGGCAGCATTCCAGTTCTTGAAACAAGCCTTATGTAGCCAGCCAGTGTTGTACTCAGCCGACTTCTCTAAAGACTTTGTCGTACAAAGTGATGCGTCAGATGTGGGGTTAGGAGCAGTATTGTCCCAGGTCTGGAACGGGGAAGAGCACCCAGTCATTTACCTCAGCAGGAAGTTGAAGTCCCATGAGGTAAATTACGCCACCGTTGAAAAGGAGTGTTTAGCGGTGAAGTGGGCTCTAGATTCCCTTCGGTACTACCTGCTAGGTAGGCACTTTGACATGGTTACGGATCACGCTCCGTTAAAGTGGATGGCTCAAAACAAGGAAACAAATAGAAGAGTGAATAGGTGGTTCCTGGCCCTCCAGGAATTCAACTTCACAGTAAAGCATCGCCCTGGCGTTCAAATGGGGAATGTGGATGCTTTGTCTCGAGTACATGAATGCCTGATTGCTGGTGTTCCAACCCCGAGGTTAAAACAAGAGGGGGGGGTATGTGACAGCAGGAAGGTAAAGTCACCTGGTTGCATCCAGGGGGGTAGATATATTTCGCCCAGATTCAGGCTTTACGCCGACTTATACAACTAGGTGGAGAGTTGTATAAGGCTAGTGGGCTCATGGATGACTCATACCTCTAGGGAGAGGGCTGGGCGTCGTACAGACAGGGAGTTGATGAGGCCAGCTGAAGCTTGTCAGCTCATTTAGGCCTCTATAAGAACTCCCAGCTTCATTAGATGTTAGCTCATGCCTGGAACCAGACCTGTGTGGACTGTCTAGGGAGAGTGAACCCCTGTGCGGTGAGGCAAAGCCTGTGTGGCTATTTGTTTGGACTTTTACTAAACCAGGGACTTAGGGACTAGGACAGCACTAGGCTGATCCCAGTTGTTAGTTAGGAAACCTGTATGTTTAGTCAGAGGTCAACTTGACCAGGATTTATTTTGGTTATGTTTCTTTTGCTTTGCTGTGTTTTGTCACTGTAAATAGAAAATAAACCGCACCTTTTTTGATTTTGAAAACCACAACCTCCGTTTGCTGGGCCTGTTTTGTGTGGGGAGCCCATCCCGGGGGTCACACACACCCGCTGCCGAGCTAACCCCCTCACAGTACATAGTATTTTTTGACGGGTTACTTACTGTTATGGCCTATCACTTGATGTTGTTGGTCAATGTGTGTGTTATTATGCCACTTTGTTTAACTTGCATACCTTAAATAAAGGTTTAAAAAAAAAAAAGAGAGCAAACTATAGTGCCATCATGTAATGACCGATAAATCTTTCAGTGGACATAAATTAATACATTTTTTGTTTGACGGGAAACACTTTAAACTTTCAATTTATCATTCGGCCAAAAATTTTCATAACTCGTCCTTCATTTTTTCATCTCAAAAACGTCCCAACGATTACCGATTTTGTGCCCATTAACTGGCCTAAAAACAATCGAACTGGCCAAATGACTGAATTTCTGATGATTTTTTTTGATCTTTAAATTTCTTTATTTCAAAAACAACAAGACAAAACAAAAAAGGAAGGCGAGTCTCAAGATGTCTTCCATACATCATTAATATAACATTGCAACATAGTAACATAGTTAACTTATTCCTCCATCAGAATAGTGGTTCCATTTCAGAATTTATATACATTTTATTCATGATAAAAAAAGAGAAAGAAAAAAAAAGAACACTTGTTTATCTCTCCAAGTTTCCATCTCCATTTGGTCATGCATTTATTGACTCAATCTAGTCCAAAATTCTCAGTACGGTATCTGTCTCTGTCCCTCCCTCCCCCCACCAAACACGCAACTAGACAAGACAACAACAAATAAGAAATAGAAAAAATAATAAAAAATAAAAAAACCCTCCCTTCCTACTCCACAGCGTCCCCCCTTTTCCACCCCGGCCTCCTTCGTCGAAAATATAATACTCCTCTATACTACTCCCATAAGAGTCTCCCCCTCCTTTGACCCAATAAAGAGATTCCATGCGGACCATGTTTTCCGATAGGTCTCCCTTTTCTGTTGTGCTGTCCATATCAGTTTTTCCATTTGATTCATTTCCTCTACTTTTTTAAGCCAGAGTCCTAGTGATGGGGGTTGCCTTTGCTTCCAGGTGCCAGGTATACATACTTCAGCCGCATTCAAGAGATGGCATACTATTGTTTCTTTATATCTCTTAACTGGCATTTTTGTTTCATTTAATACAAAGAAGACCGGGTCATCAGGTATCTCTTCTTCCCAGACCTGCTGACTAATTCTCATAACCTCCCCCAAAAACCTTTGATTCTAGGACATGACCAAAAAATATGCAATAGTGTCCCAGATTCCTCACATCTCCAGCAGGTATCTGTAACTTCTGGAAAGAATCTGTGAAAAAGAGCTGGGGTTCGGTACCATTGGGAAACAATTTTAATTTGTTTCCTGTATCTTCAAACACATTGAAGATTCAAATATATTCTGACGATTTTTCGTATAGTGTATGGCCAGCATTAGTCTGTGACCTCGTTTACACGACTGGTTTTCTCGGTCGACCACGACCGGCAAGAACCAGCAAGAAAATTGCTGGCAGAGCTTTCTTGCCGAGTAAACCGTGCGTGTGTACGAGGCTTTCAGGTTTCTCGTCAAGAAAACTGGCCAGAATCTCAACGAGAAAAATAGAGAACCTGCTCTCTATTTTCTCGTCGGGATTCACATCGGCCTGTTTCCCGACGAGAAACCCGAGAGTGTGTACACTTACCTGTCGCTGTGGAAACCCGCGCATCCTCGATATGACTTCAGACGCATGCACGGTAGCTTCCTAGGCATAGGTAGGGTGTAGCAAGATGGCGGCGACGGCGGCATCGAATGTGAAGAGCGCACGCTCGTCGTAGTTGATGACATCACCGCGTTCATTCCATTCAAAAGAACGGCGGTTCTTTAGAATGGAGCGTGTGTACACTCGGCCGGGACAAAATTCTTGTCAAGAATCTCGTCAGGGAAAAACGACGGGTTAATTATTAAATCTATTAAATCGTCTGCCCTTGTTTTAATTTTGGATAGTAAAACATTTATTTTTTGCCAGTAAATACCTTATACAGCCCACTTCCTGTTTCTTGTCTGGTCATTAGCCTAGCTCTCTCTCTAACTCTTGTGAGAGTTTGCCAGGAAGGGAGGGGGGATGAGTCCTAAGAGGGCCAATGAAAGCTGCAGAGCTGGAGGTGTGCCTTTGTGTGTGTGTGTGTGTAAATCCAGAAAGTGAACAGGCAGCAGCTTCAGATGACCACAGTTAAAATGGCTGCAGCCAGACTTAGTGGAGGGAGATTTCTGCAGCCTATTTGGCAAGTACAGAATCACAGTATATATAAAATAATATGCAAAGTGGTTGGAGAGAAGCTTCAGAGTGGCAAAGATGTTTTTATTAAAAGTTATGTGAGCAGACTGCAGTTCCTCTTTAATGTCTAAACCACTGGCAACAAAAATTGAGTAAACCCATAAGTGAAAATGTCCAAATTGGGCCCAGTTAGCCATTTTCCCTCCCCGGCGTCCTGTGACTCATTAGGGTTATAAGGTCTCTGGTGTAAATGGGGAGCAGGTGTGTTAAATTTGTTGTTATCGCTCTCACTCTCTCATACTGGTCACTGGAAATTCAACATGGCACCTCATGAACTCTCTGAGGATCTGAAATTTTTTTTTTCTCTACATAAAGAAGGCCGAGGCTATAAGAAGATTAACAAGACCCTGAAACTGAGCTGCAGCATGGTGGCCAAGACCATACAGCCGTTTAACTGGACAAATTCCACTCAGAACAGGCTTCACCATGGTTGACCAAAGAAGTTGAGTTCACGCGCTCAACATCTAATCCAGAGGTTGTCTTTGGGAAATAGACGTATGAGTGCTGCCAGCATTGCTGCAGAGGTTGAAGGGGTAGAGGGGGTCAGCCTGTCAGCACTCAGACCATACGCTGCTCACTGCATCAAATTGGTCTGCATGGCTGTCATCCCAGAAGGAAACCTCTTCTAAGAATGATGCACAAGAAAGCCCACAAACAGTTTGCTGAAGACAAGCAGACTAAGGACATGGATTACTGGAACCATGTCCTGTGGTCTGATGAGACCAAGATAAACTCATTTGGTTCAGATGGTGTCAAGCGTACATTGTGGCAAACAGGTGAGGAGTAGGGTTGAGCGAACCCGAACTGTAAAGTTCGGGTTCCTCCTGGACTTTTGGGTTTTTGGTACCCGGACCCGAACCCGAACAATGTACTGTATGTTCGGGTTTGGGTTCGGTGTTCAGCAATGTAATGGCACATTTTAAAAAGCTGCATGGCAGCCAATCAACATTTGTTTAACTTGTGTGCCCTTAGAAGCCATCACAGCCATGCCTACTAATGGCATGGCTGTGATTGGCCAGTGCAGCATGTGACCCAGCCTCTATATAAGCTAGAGGCACATAGCACAGCACATCACTCTGCTTCAGTTAGTGTAGGGAAAGGCTACTGCTGCTGCTGCTGCTTTGAGGGAGAGAATTAGATAGGAGTCCTGATTCAGAAATCAAATTACTCAGCGATCTACCTTGCTTTTGTTGTGTGGGTGCAGTGCACAATCTTTTTATCCTGCCCTGAGCCCAGTGCCAGAGAAAAGATAACTTTTATCCGTCTGTTAGTTAGGTTGGCTTTGGCGGGCATTTTATGCAAGCTCAGTGCACCAGCACTGCATGTGTTACTGTGAGATACACCCTTTAGATACTGTTCTCCTATTCTGCTATTCAAAAAATAATAATTTAGGGCAAAAAAAAAATTTTGGGTGCATTTTCTGGCCCAAAAAAATGTTTTGCTGCATTTTCTGCATATCTGTACATGTGAGATGCACACTTTTAGATACTGTTCTCCTATTCTGCTGTTCAAAAAAAGTAATCATTTAGGGCAAAAAAAAATAATTTGGTGCGTTTTTTGCCCAAAATTTTTTTTGGGTGCATTTTCTGCACATCTGTACGTGTGAGATGCACACTTTAGATACTGTTCTCCTATTCTGATCTTCAAAAAAATTATAACTTAGGGCAAAAAAAAAATTTTTGGTGTGTTTTCTGCATATCTGTACCTGTGAGATACACCCTTTAGATACTGTTGCTCTATTCTGCTATTAAAAAAAACACCCATTTAGGGCAAGATCCTAAATTTGAGAAATATGAGGAGACCGTTAAAAAAGGGACGTGGCCCTGGTCGTGGTGCTACTGGCTGAGCTCCGGTTGCAGGGAGAGGACGTGGTCGATCTGTGCCAGCTACACGCACAAGTGAAACACCTTCCTCAGGTGTGAGTAGGCGACAGAGCCTGCAGCGGTATTTGGTCGGGCCTAATGCGGCTCTTACGAATGTTGGGGCCAGGCCCAGGACAAGTACAGGCAATAGTAAATTGGGTTGCTGACAGTGCCTCCAGTTCCTTCACATTGTCTCCCACCCAGTCTACTGCTGAAAGATCAGAGTTGGCACCTGCAGCCGATGTCCATCAGTCTTTCACCTCACCCCCTTGCAAATCAGCCAAGCAGTATGAGCCCCAAGTCATGCAGCAGTCTCTTCTGCTTTTTGATGACTCTGTTAGCAGGGTTTCCCAGGGCCATCCACATAGCCCTGCCCCAGAAGTGGAAGAGATTGAGTGCACCGATGCCCAACCACTTATGTTTCAAGATTACATGGGAGGACCATCGCAGCACGTCTCGGATGATGAAGAAACACAGGTGCCAACTGCTGCTGCTTTTGCAATTGTGCAGACCGACAAGGAGGGCAGGGGTGAAGACTGGGTGGAAGATAATGTGGAGGACGATGAGGTCCTCGACCCCACATGGAATCAACGTCATGCAGGTGACCTGTATAGTTCGGAGGAAGAGGCGGTGGTCGCTCAGAGCCACCAGCACAGCAGAAGAGGGAGCAGGGTGCAAAAGCGGAGTGTCCATCCCCTAGACAGTACGCCTGCTACTGCCCAACGCAGCAAGGGACCGAGCATACCAAAGCCAGGTCCAAGGAGTTCCCTAGCGTGGCAGTTCTTGCTGTGCAATCAGAGCCTGAAGCGAGGCATAAACGTTCTCAACCTGAGCACAACTTGCATGACCAGGCATCTAAGTGCAAAGCACGAGCTGCAGTGGAGTAGACACCTCAAAAACCAAGAAAGGTCTCTGGCTCCTCCTGCTTCCTCTTCTGCTGCAGTCTCGGCCTCTTCATCCACCTCTGTAGTGACAGTGGCACCTGCCACCCCGCAAACAGAGGATCTGCCAGCAACACTACCACCTGGGTCACCAACCATCTCCACAATGTCCCACGGAAGCGTTCAGCTCTCTATCTCCCAAACACTGGAGCAGAAGAGGAAATACCCCCCTACCCACCCACAATCCCTGGCCCTGAATGCCAGCATTGCAAAGTTCCTGGCCTTTGAAATGCTGTCATTCCATCTGGTGGAGACGCAGAGTTTTAAAAGCCTGATGGCATTGGCTGTCCCACAGTACATCGTGCCCAGCCGCCACTACTTTTCCAGGCGAGCCATCCCTTCCCTGCACAATCAAGTGGGGGACAAAATCAGGTGTGCACTGCGCAACGCCATATGTGTTTAGGTCCACCTAACTAGGTATACGTGGACCAGTAAGCACAGTCAGGGACGTTATATCTCCCTAACAGCACACTGGGTAAATGCAGTGGCGGCTGGGCCTGAGGCGGATAGCAGTTTGGCGCATGTCCTTCCACCACCGAGGATTGCAGGGTGCTTCAGTTTGCCTCCTGTTGCTAACTCCTCCTACTCCGCTTCCTCATCCTCTACCGCCTCCTCATCCGGTCAGCGTAACACCTTCACCACCAACTTCAGCACAGCCAGGGGTAAACGACAGCAGGCAGTTTTAAAACGTTCCTGTTTGGGGGAAAAACACCACACTGCGCAGGAATTGTGGAGGGACATGGAACAACAGACCGATGAGTGGTTGGTGGCAGTGAGCCTCAAGCCCGGCCTGGTGGTGTGCGATAATGGGCGAAATCTCATAGCAGCTCTGGGCCTAGCCGGTTTGACGCACATCCCTTGCCTGGCGCATGTGCTGAATTTGGTGGTGCAGGGGTTCCCTAAAAATTACCCCGATATGCCAGAGCTGCTGCAGAAAGTGCGGACCGTCTGTGCGCACTTTCGGCATTCTCACCCTGCTGCTGCTCGCCAGTCAGCGCTGCAGTGTAATTTCGGCCTTCCCACTCACCGCCTCATATGTGACGTGCCCACAAGGTGGAACTCCACCTTGCACATGCTGGCCAGACTGTGTGAGCAGCAGCAGGCGATAGTGGAGTTTCAGCTGCAGCACGCACGCGTGAGTCACTCTGCGGAACAGCACCACTTCACCACCAATAACTGGGCCTCCATGCGAGACCTGTGTGCCTTGTTGCGCTGTTTCGAGTACTCCACCAACATGGCCAGTGCCGATGACGCCGTTCTCAGCGTTACTATCCCAGTTCTATGCCTCCTTGAAAAAATGCTTTGGGCGATGATGGAAGAGGATGTGGCACAGGAGGAGGAGGAGGAGGAGGAAGAGGGATCATTTCCAAGGCTTTCAGGGCAGTCATTCACAAGTGGCTCCGAGGGTGGGTTCCTGCACTAACAAACGCCAGGTACACAATTGTCCAGCAAGGGCACAGTTCTGGAAGATGAGGAGGTGGAGGAGATGGAGGAGGAGGAACCATGTTCACAGCAGGTTGGCACCCAGACCAGCTCATGGCCATCACCGGTGCATGGCTGGGGGGATACAGAGGACACAGACGATACACCTCCCACAGAGGACAGCTTTTCGTTGCCTCTGGTCAGCCTGGCACACATGAGCGATTACATGCTGCAGTGTCTCCGCAATGACCCCAGAGTTGCCCACATTCTAACAGGTGCTGATTACTGGGTGGCCACGCTGCTGGATCCCCGTTACAAGGACAATGTACCGTCCTTAATTCCCTCACTGGAGCGTGATCGTAAGACGCTGGTAGACGCGCTGCTGGTGGCATTCCCACCTGACAGCGGGGGCACAGTTGGAAGCACAAGGCGAAGGCAGAGGAGTAGGAAGAGGTCACCAACGCAGCCGGGGCACCGCCAGCACCTCAGAAGGCAGGGTTAGCATGGCCGAAATGTGGAAAGCTTTGTCAGAACACCACAACAACCAGCACCACCAGGTGATATGGAACGTCTTAGCAGGAGGCAGCATTTCACCAACATGGTGGAGCAGTATGTGTGCACACGCCTACACATACTGAATGACGGGTCTGCCCCCTTCAACTTCTGGGTCTCCAAATTGGGCACATGGCCTGAGCTTGCCCTTTATGCCTTGGAGGTGCTGGCCTGCCCTGCAGCCAGTGTGTTATCTGAACGTGTATTTAACACGGCAGGGGGCGTTATCACAGACAAGCGAAGCCGCTTGTCCAGAGCCAATGTAAACAAGCTTACGTTCATTAAAATGAACCAGGCATGGATCCCACAGGACTTGTCCGTACCTTGTGCAGAATAGACATGTATATCGGCCTTACCCAGCAATTGTTGTATTTTTGATCTCTCTCACTTTTTTTGGGGTGTACCCTAATTTTAAAAAAAAAAATATTAAAAACAAAAACCAGTGTTGGCTACCTCGTCCTCCTCCACCACCGCTTCAACCTACACCGCCACATCCACCGCCACCTCAACCTCCTACCCCATATGGACCTCGTCCTCCTAGGTCAAGATTATTATTTTTTATTTTTATGTATTTTATGTTATTTTAAGTTATTATTTCCCTATCCACATTTGTTTGCAGAGCACTTGCCATGCTCTTAACAACATTTCGATGCCATTTTCAGCCCTCTAGACCTTTCCATTACCTTTTTAGAGCCATTTTAGTCCTCAAAAGTTTGGGTCCCCATTGACTTCAATGGGGTTTGGGGTCAAGTTCGGGTCCCGAACTCAAACTTTTTTCCGAAGTTCGGCCGAACCCATCGAACCCGAACATCCAGGTGTACGCTCAACCCTAGTGAGGAGTACAAAGACAAGTGTGTCTTGCCTACAGTCAAGCATGGTGATGGGAGTGTCATAGTCTGGGGCTGCATGAGTGCTGCCGGCACTGGGGAGCTACAGTTCATTGAGGGAACCATGAATGCCAACATGTACTGTGACATACGGAAGCAGAGCATGATCCCCTCTCTTCAAAGACTGGGCCTCAGGGCAGTATTCCCACATGATAACGACCCCAAACACACCTCCAAGATGACCACTGCCTTGCTAAAGGAGCTGAGGGTAAAGGTGATGGACTGGCCAAGCATGTCTCCAGACCTAAACCCTATTGAGCATCTGTGGGGCATCCTCAAAACAGAAGATGGAGGAGCGCAAGGTCTCTAACATCCACCAGTTCCTGTTGTCATGGAAAAGTGGAAGAGGACTCCACCTGTAAAGCTCTGTTGAACTCCATGCCCAAGAGGGTTAAGGCAGTGCTAGAAACAGTGGCGGCTGGTGAAGTTTTAGGATGGGGGGGCGCAAGACCCCGCCCTTCCTTTTTGACCTATCCCACTTCTCATAAGCCCCACCCCTTGTAGAATCCCCCAGGAGTATACAGCTCAACACCACAGGACAGCGTATATAGCTCAGCATCACAGGACACAGTAAATAGCTCAGCATCACAGATCAGGGTATATAGCTTAGCCTCACAGATCATGGTATATAGCGCAGCCTTGCAGATCATGGTATATAGCGCAGCCTCAGAGATCATGGTATATAATGCAGCCTCACAAATCATGGTATATAGTACAGCCTCACAAATTATGGTATATAGCACAGCCTCACGAATCATAGTATATAGAACAGCATTACAGACCAGGTTATACAGCTCTGGTGATCAGACTTAGAAAAGACAGTTGGTTTGCACTGGCAGTGGTATGGTTCTATGATCAGACTCAGAACACACATTTGGTTGGCACTTGTAGTGATATGGTGATCAGACTCAGAGCAGACAATTGGTTGGCACTGGCAGTCCTACCAGCCCTGTATGTCTGAACCCTGTTAATGAGATGAGTGGTGTGCCGATCAGATTGCTCCTGTCACCTGTCACCATGCCCATGTCACCCCATCCCGGCAACTTACAATCAATCTCTCCTGTCTGGATGATGGATATGCTCCCTGTCCCTGTGCAGAGCTCACCTGGTAACAGCACACAGGACTTGGTTGGACATGGGCAGCCCGGGGGCTCGCGGCACTGACAGCAACCCCCCGCGTAGCTCACAGTACTCTGAAGGCAACCACCCCCCCACAAGGCTCGTGGAACTCTGAAGGCAACCTCCCCGGAGGTTCGGCCCTTCACTTACCGGGCTGTAGTGTCCTCTCCTCCTGTGTCTCCTCAAGAGTGCAGGCAGCAGCGGCGGCAGAGGTGTCCATGTGTCCATTCCTCCAGTGCGTGTCTCCTCTACATGTCTCCACTTCCTAAGTGCTGGGCATCCAATAGGACCGCCCTGCACTTTTTCTCACTGACCTGCCTCTTGATTGGTGGGGAGGCACTGTAGTAGTGAATAGTGAAAATGAATTTGCTATGGTCAAACAATTGGGTGGGATCAGGGCACATTCTCTGTGCCCCGAGCCCACCCTATTTTGAAGCCTATTAGAGTCTCTGGCTGTAATCAGGTGCTTAAAAAACAAAACATAAAAAAAACATCCCCTCCCACCCGCCATAGGAGTCCATGCGTCCGGCGTCCTGAAAGTGTAATTTCTTCAGTATAATAAAATATTTACAAAAATGTAAGGGGTGTACTCACTTTTATGAGATACTGTATGTCCACTTATAGGTTCCCCATATTAAGTTTCACAATTAATAAACAAGCTTACTGAAACAATGTTCTATAACACTCTTTCTTTCCAGACTGAGGAGCAATAATATATTTAGAGGAGTATTCTAGCCTTAGGTTCCAATAATATAGCACAAAGCAGTGTAAACATTAGGGGGGATTTTTACAAGATTCTTTCAACCAACTCTTTACACTCACTACTTTACATTGTAGCAAAGTGTAATTTCTTCAGTGTTGTCACATGAAAAGATATAATAAATAAATATAAATATAATAAAATATATACAAAAATATGAGGGGTGTTGTCACGGCTCAGGGACCACCAATGCTATATACAGTGGCCACAAGAGCCGAGTGGTGTAAGAGTGCCTGGATCGTGTCTTGTGCAGCTAATGATCTCCCAGAGTAGACAAACAGGTAACAGCAGGTGTAGTCAGCTCTAGGGATGAGCTTCGTGTTCGACTCTAACATCGCCTGTGCGATCGTTCGGCGAAGATCGAACATTATGGGCCGTTCGTGCCAAATTTGAGTGGCGCGTCACGGTCCATAATTCTCTGCGGCATCGCAGTGCATTGCTGGCTGATGATTGGCCAAGCATGCACTATAACCTGCATGCTTGGCCAATCACAGCGCGGAAAAAGCGCAGAGCCGTAATTGGCCAAAGCCAGGGTGGCTTTGGCCAATTATGGCTCAGGGGGTTTAGTACACGCCCCGCACTATATAAGGCCGCCGGCTTGGCGGCCTTGTGTAGTGTGTTGGAGTTGTTAAAAGAGAGAGATTACAGAGAGAGACAGTGTCATTTATATTGAATTAGATAGAGCAGGCAGGCGAGTCAGTTAGCTGCAGTTTCAGTGTGTAGACGATATATATGCATCCTAGGTGTCGTATATATATTTATACACTGTATTCAGTTTAGCTAGCTCTGTTCCTGTTATTCTCTATATTGTGATAGGCAGGCAGGTGATTGTGCTAGCTGCAGTCAGTGTTTCACTTAGTGTACTGTGTGCTTTGCATAGCGTTCACCTAAAGCTTACCTGAATACAGTTAGTGACTATTATAGTGGTGTTCTCATAATAAAACCACAGGCAGAGAGCTGCAAGTATTTTCAGAGTCCTCTGGGCATTTTTGGCGGTCATATAATGCCAGTGCTCGGCTGGCTGAGCTGCAAAAGGATTACAACCTGCCCAAGAACCGCCTAATCTGTGACATGCCCACCAGGTGGAACTCTACGCTGGCCATGCTGCAGTAGCTGCACACGCAGCAGAGGGCCATCAATGAGTATCTGTTGCAATATGGCACCAGGACAGTGTCATAGGGTTGCCACCTGTACGGGATTCACCCGGACAGTACGGGTTCTGAATCATCTGCCCGGTTTTCAGACTCTCTGAAACCCGGACAAACCATCAGTCAGGGGGAGCTCTATTAGCATATGTGTCACTGTGGAGACAGCAGCAGTGTCACTGCTTCTCCATAAAAACACTATGCTGGGGTAATTGTTAGAATCTAAAGCTTATTCCATCCTGTCTCCCCCCCTCCTCTAGGCTCCTGCAGGGTCTCTCTTATCAGTGACTAACCCCCCCCCCCCCTCCGATCACTAGTGCGGTGTGCTTACCCGGAGGGCGGAGCTGAGGAGGAGAGGAGAGGAGATCATGTCGGGAGGAGGAGATCATGTCGGGAGGAGGAGATCAGGTCGGGCTGGAGCTGCTCACATTACATGCAGGGAAGAGGTGAGCTGAGAGTTTTTGTCTGAGGGGTCTCCTGGGGTGGAAATCTGACAGGATTTGTTTGGCAAGAGTTGCTGTGAAGGGTTAAGGTGACAGGAGGATCGGGAGTGTGTCTGACAATATCTTCCTCCAAGCCTCACACCTCTGTCTATATGTCTCATCCCCCATCCTCAGTCCAGATAATGTGCAGTAATTTATGACCATTCATTAACCCTGTGTGTGTGGTGTGGAGAGTGTAAACTTCTGATTGTACAGAGCTTGGATAACACAGAGTTATATGAATGGTCATACATTACCTTCACATCACCTGTACATATACAGAGTGCTGGGGGCCAGGAGTTTTCATTGTAAATATTAGTGGATGAGTACAATAGCTTTTGTTTTTATATACATCACTATTTCTCAGCCCCCAACTCCCCCCAGGTGCATCACCCCCCCAGACCACTTCATACATCCAGCTGGCATCATCCCCTCCACACTCCTCTCCTACCCATACTACCCCCACCATCCCCTCCGCACTCCTCTACTACACATACTACCCCCACCATCCCCTCCGCACTCCTCTACTACACATACTACCCCCACCATCCCCTCCGCACTCCTCTACTACACATACTACCCCCACCATCCCCTCCGCACTCCTCTACTACACATACTACCCCCACCATCCCCTCCGCACTCCTCTACTACACATACTACCCCCACCATCCCCTCCGCACTCCTCTACTACACATACTACCCCCACCATCCCCTCCGCACTCCTCTACTACACATACTACCCCCACCATCCCCTCCGCACTCCTCTACTACACATACTACCCCCACCATCCCCTCCGCACACCTCTACTACACATACTACCCCCACCATCCCCTCCGCACTCCTCTACTACACATACTACCCCCACCATCCCCTCCGCACTCCTCTACTACACATACTACCCCCACCATCCCCTCCGCACTCCTCTACTACACATACTACCCCCACCATCCCCTCCGCACTCCTCTACTACACATACTACCCCCACCATCCCCTCCGCACTCCTCTACTACACATACTACCCCCACCATCCCCTCCGCACTCCTCTACTACACATACTACCCCCACCATCCCCTCCGCACTCCTCTACTACACATACTACCCCCACCATCCCCTCCGCACTCCTCTACTACACATACTACCCCCACCATCCCCTCCGCACTCCTCTACTACACATACTACCCCCACCATCCCCTCCGCACTCCTCTACTACACATACTACCCCCTCCATCCCCTCCGCACTCCTCTACTACACATACTACCCCCACCATCCCCTCCGCACTCCTCTACTACACATACTACCCCCACCATCCCCTCCGCACTCCTCTACTACACATACTACCCCCACCATCCCCTCCGCACTCCTCTACTACACATACTACCCCCACCATCCCCTCCGCACTCCTCTACTACACATACTACCCCCACCATCCCCTCCGCACTCCTCTACTACACATACTACCCCCACCATCCCCTCCGCACTCCTCTACTACACATACTACCCCCACCATCCCCTCCGCACTCCTCTACTACACATACTACCCCCACCATCCCCTCCGCACTCCTCTCCTACACATTCTACCCCCACCATCCCCTCTGCACTCCTCCTATACATACTTCCCCCACCATCCCCTCCGCACTCCTCTCCTACACATACTACCCCCACCATCCGCTCCGTACTCCTCTCCTACACATACTACCCCCACCATCACCTCCGCACTCCTCTCCTTCACATACTACCCCCTCCATCCCCTCTGCACTCCTCTCCTACACATACTACCCCCACCATCCCCTCAGCACTCCTCTACTACACATACTACCCCCACCATCCCCTCTGCACTCCTCTCCTATACATACTTCCCCCACCATCCCCTCCGCACTCCTCTCCTACACATACTACCCCCTCCATCCCCTCTGCACTCCTCTCCTACACATACTACCCCCACCATCCCCTCCGCACTCCTCTACTACACATACTACCCCCACCATCCCCTCTGCACTCCTCTCCTATACATACTTTCCCCACCATCCCCTCCGCACTCCTCTCCTACACATACTACCCCCACCATCCCCTCCGCACTCCTCTTCTTCACATACTAACCTCACTATCCCCTCCGCACTCCTCTTCTTCACATACTACCCTTACTATCCCCTCCGCACTCCTCTCCTACACATACTACCCCCATCATACCCTCCACACGCTTCTCCTGTACATACCCCTATCATACCCAGCACACTCCTTCTGCCACTCTGCATGTCGCAGAGTTCGGTGCCTCTAAGCTTCGGCCTGCCACATTAATGTTGGCTCCCATGAGAAAGCCATCTTTAAACCTGGGGGACCCATGATCTTCAGTTGCCCGGAGGCCCCATGAGTTATCAGTCCACCCCTGGCTGGCCCAGACTGTGGCTACCCAGCACGGTTGCTCACTGCAATTGTAAGCCAAGAGTGTCAACTTTTTTGACTCTGATGTAAAAGGGGGACTCTTGTGATTAACTCCATATGATTAGAAATGTTATTTAATCACAAAATATATGTATAGTGTATACTACATAAATACATAAAAATTGCCTTGCATTGTACAGAGCTAATGAATTTAATGTACTACTGAAAAAAAAAAAAAAATTGCCGTGCGCTACTAATGTGTTCGGGTTTGGCTTGAAGAAAAGGTGGCAACCCTACAGTGTCAGGGGAGCTTGGATTTTTTTTCCCACGCCAGTGGGCCATGATCAGGGATGCATGCACTGTCCTGGCACCATTTGAGGAGGCGGAGAAAAGGAAGCCGCTCAGGTGTAGAAATCCTCCAAATTACCTCCTCCCAGCAGCCAAGGGTGCAAGAAATGCCAATATCAGCAAACAGGAACAAAAAAGTCTTCTGGATAGCAGCACTCCAAAAATAAAAGCCTTTATTTTAAAATTCAGGGATCCAAATACACACTGCACATCACATCACACTGGTCAAAAACTAGCTAACACGTTTCACACTGTACTAGTGCTTATTCATAGCTGAGGACAGGACAGGGTCAGGAGAGCTCAGTTTTTTTTCACCACGCCAGTGGGGCATGATCAGGGATGCATGCACTGTCCTGGCACCATTTGAGGAGGCCACGAGGATGGTGAGCAGTGACAGAGCATGCATCAGTGACACTGTCCTTCTTGTCCACCTGTTGGAGCACACGCTGCGTGGAATAATGGACAGGGCACTTGAGGCAGAACAGAGGGAGGAAGAGGAGGACTTCCTTACCTCTCAAGGCCCCCTTTATTCAGACAGTGTTCCTGCTGGCCCGGCTATCACACAGGAAAAGGACGAGGAGGAGGAGGAGGAGGAGAAGGATTATTGTGTCAGCATTGAGGTGGAGCCTAGCACTCAGCATCAGCAGCAGTCTTAAAGGGATCAATTACAGTCCCAAGACACCCACGGACTTGTACGTGGATGGGAGGAGGTGACTGCGGATCATGTCATCCGCAGTAACCCAGAGGACTCTGCACCGAATGCCTCAGAAAACCTACGCTGCATGGCCTCCATGATCCTGCAAAGTTTGCGGAAGGATCCTCGTATTCGTGCAATCAAGGAGAGGGATCATTACTGGCTGGCAACCCTCCTTGATCCACGTTATATGGGTAAGGTTGCAGACCTTATCTTGCCGTCGCAGAGGGAACAGAGGATGAAGCATCTTCGGGAGGCCTTGCAGAAAGGTCTGTGCAACGCGTTCCCAGAGACTGGGAGGTTACAAATTCCTGGTCCTGGACAACGTGTTGCTGAGGCTTCGGTCAGTCAAAGATGGAGTGGTGGAGAAGGTGACCGTCTGACCGATGCGTTCAGACAATTTTTTAGTACGCAGCCCCAAGGTATGATCGCTTCCAGCAACCATCGCCAGCGTCTGGTTTACATGGTGCAGGAATACCTAGGGGCAAGATTAGACTTGGACACCTTTCCCACCGAAAATCCCCTGGGTTACTGGGTCTTGAGGATGGATCACTGGCCAGAGCTTGCACAGTATGCAATTGAGTTACTGGCCTGTCCTGCATCCAGTGTTCTTTCGGAACGCACATTCAGTGCTGCTGGAGGCTTTGTAACCGTTCACAGGGTGCACCTGTCCACCGACTCAGTCGATCGACTGACCTTAATAAAAATTAATCAGTCTTGGATCACCACCAGCTACCAAGCACCTGATGCTGATGTAACCGAATAATTTTTTTGGAAATGTCAGATCCCTTCAAGACTGCCTATGCTGATGCTGAGTGACTATCCTGTTATGCTGAGTGACTATCCTCTTATGCTGAGTGACTATCCTCTTCCTCCTCAATGATCATGCTGATAGCTTGAAAGAACATTTTTGGTTCTGGGCACCGCCACCAGTGGCTAAGGCCCAATTTTTCTGCCCCTGTTTAACAGGGGCGTGTAATTACAATTTTTGATGCAATACTTTGCAGCAGGGCTCATTGCTGCGCTCCAAGTACAGTATCTGTGAGGGGTTGCAGTGTTGTGGCACCAGTGCCTAAGGCCCAATTTTTCTGCCCCTGTTCAACAGGGGCATGTAATTACAATTCTTGATCTAATATTTCACAGCAGGGCCCATTCCTGCGCCCACCAAGAGTTACTGTGAGGGCTTGCAGTGTTGTGGCACCAGCACCACCACCACCACCAAAGGCCCAATTTTTCCTACCACTGTTCAACAATGTAATGTAATTACAATTCTTGATATTATAGTTCACAGCAGGGCGTTCCTGCACCCACCAAGAGTAACTGTGAGGGCTTACAGTGTTGTGGCAACACCAACACCTAAGGGCCAAATTTCTGCAGAGTATATACGGTAGGCCCCTACTTTCAAACATCCAACTTCCAAAGACTCCTACTTGCAAACGGAAGGAGACAACAGGAAGTGAGAGGAAATCTACCCCAAGAAGGGAAATTCTCTCCTGTAATGCCGCGTACACACGGCCGTTTTTCTCGTCGAGAAAAACAACATTTTTCCCATTCGACGAGAAAAACGATCGTCTGTGGGCTTTCTGTCGTTTTTTTGGATGAGAAAAACGGCATTAAAAACGACGAGAAAAATTAGAACATGTTCTAATTTTTCTCGTCGTTTTTTTCGACATGTTTTCCGCGGCAGTGTTTCCCATAGGGAAACACTGCCACGGAGCCCACACACGGTAGTTTTTTTCGACCAAAAAAAAAATGACATTTAAAACGGCCGTGTGTGGGGGGAACAAGCTGTTCCTCGTTTTTAACGTCGATTTTCTCGATGGTGTTTTCACCGTCGAAAAAATCGTTCGTGTGTACGCGGCTTAAGAGTTAACATGGGAAAAAGGTGTCTCCTCTCCACTGATGCTTTATCACTAATCCTTGTTTCACTAAAAACCCTAATTTTTTTCAAAAAACATTTGTTATTGGGACAGAAAGCGAGGTGAAATGTTCTGAACAGGTGCACAGACAGGAAAACAAATGTTACAGGGGTGATAACCCTTCCCTATGTTTTCCAAAAAGCTTAAGGCCCCATGCACACGAGACGCCGGTGCAAACTCTGCTGAACACACGTTTTTAAAGGCTGAAACCGGCGTTTAGAAACACCGGTTTTGCCACAATTGCAGCCGCATTTAGCAGCGTTTTACCGTGTTTGCGTCTATTAGCGTTTAGTTAAGAAACATCATAAGACCCTCCCTAAGCTCACAAAACTATATTATTTAACCATTTCAGCCATTTTGTGAGAGCAGAGTGAGTAGCAGCAGCTGAGAGAGCAGCAGTGTACTTGTATTTAGCGTATCACTTGCCACATCATCTGCCACAAGCTGTGGATTGTCCACTTGCCACGTCACCTGATACGTCACCTGGCCACGTCACCTGCTACAAGTTGTGAATTGTCCACTTGCCACGTCACCTGCCACGTCACCTGGCCACAAGTTGTGGATTGTCCACTGGCCACGTCACCTGGCCACGTCACCTGGCCACAAGTTGTGGATTGTTCACTTGCCATGTCACCTGGCCACATCACCTGGCCACGTCACCTGGCCATGTCACCTGCCACGTCACCTGCCACAAGTTGTGGATTGTCCACCTGCCACGTCACCTGAAACGTCACCTGGCCATGTCACCTGGCCACGTCACCTGGCCACAAGTTGTGGGATGTCCACTTGCCACGTCACCTGGCCACGTCACCTGCCACATCACCTGCCACAAGTTGTGGATTGTTCACTTGCCACATCACCTGCCACGTCACCTGGCCACAAGTTGTGGATTTTCCACTTGCCACGTCACCTGCCATGTCACCTGCTACAATTTGTGGATTGTCCACCTGCCACATCACCTGTCCACGTCGCCTGCCACAACTTGTGGATTGTCCACTTTCCACGTCACCTGCCACGTCACCTGCCACGTCACCTTCCACGTCACCTGGCCACGTCACCTGCCACAAGTTGTGGATTGTCCACCTGACACATCATCTGCCACGTCAGCTGGCCACGTCACCTGGCCACATCCCCTGGCCACGTCACCTGCCACAAGTTGTGGATTGTCCACCTGGCCACGTCACCTGGCCACGTCACCTGCCACAATTTGTGGATTGTCCACCTGCCACGTCACCTGGCCTAGTCACCTGGCCACGTCACCTGCCACAAGTTGTGGATTGTCCACTTGCCACGTCACCTGCCACGTCACCTGCCACAAGTTGTGGATTGTCCACTTGCCACGTCACCTGGCCATGTCACCTGCCACAATTTGTGGATTGTCCACCTGCCACGTCACCTGGCCATGTTACCTGCCACAAGTTGTGGATTGTCCACTTGCCACGTCACCTGGCCACGTCACCTGGCCATGTCACCTGGCCACGTCACCTGCCACAAGTTGTGGATTGTCCACTTGCCACGTCACCTGCCACGTCACCTGCCACAAGTTGTGGATTGTCCACTTGCCACGTCACCTGGCCATGTCACCTGCCACAATTTGTGGATTGTCCACCTGCCACGTCACCTGGCCACGTCACCTGGCCACGTCACCTGCCACAATTTGTGGATTTCCACCTGCCACGTCACCTGGCAACATCACCTGCCACAAGTTGTGGATTGTCCACTTGCCATGTTACCTGTCACAAGTTGTGGATTGTCCACTTGCCACGTCACCTGACACAAGTTGTGGATTGTCTACAGTGCAATGCAAGCAATTACATTTTTTTTAATATTTTTTTTAATGTTTTTTCATCATTTGCCATCATTTTTGAGATTTGTAATGTAAAAAAATAGGTCACCTTTAAAAACGCTTATAACCGAAAATGCGGCAAAACGCCGGTACCGCACTTAGCCGCGTTTAGCAGCGTTTTTCGTCTGAAACGTGGAAAACTTTTGCGTCTGAACCCATTTTTTTGCTTCTGGAAAAACGACGTTGAACGCAACTGCCTAAAAACGGCAATAAACGAGACTGTGTGCATGGACACATAGGATAACATTGAATGTGTTCAGGAGCAGTTGAAAAAAGTGTCCAACTGCCTCTGAACACGCATTTAACAGCGTCTCGTGTGCATGGGGCCTAAAAATAGATTTTTTGGCTGGAGCTACATTCTACTTAAGAACAAACCTACAGCCCCTGTCTTGTTTGCACCGCCTGTATACTGCTGTTCAGAGTATATAGGGCCTTTTTTTTGGGTGCGGGGTTCCCCTTAATATCCATACAAGACCCAAAGGAGCTGGTAGTGGGATGTGGGGGTACCCATGCAATTTTTCTCAAGGATTTTCATCCATATTGCCGGGACCAGACATTACATTAAAGCCGCAAGCAGTTTTAAATTGCTTTTTTCCATTAGAAATGTAATTTTGTGCAGGAACAGTTCTAAACACGGGAAACACGTGCCACTTCTTAGGCATACTTTAGACACCCCCCAGGTACGATATTTAAAGTAATATTTCCCTTTTTTTTCACTGTAAGCATCATTAAAATCAACAGACTTTTTTAAAACTTCTTTTTGCATTGATACATGTCCCCTGGGGCAGGACCTGGGTCCCCAAACCCTTTTTAGGGCAATAACTTGCATATTAGCCGTTATAATTAGCAATTTTGATTTTGAACGTTCGAGTCCATTGTATTTAAGAGGGTTCTAAACTTTGCGCAAACTTTCGGTCTGTTTGCAGGTTCTGGTGCGAACCGAACCGGGGGGTGTTTGGCTCATCCCTAGTCAGCTCAGCAGACATGAAGCAGGACACAGAAAGCTGGTAGATGCAGAGCTGTGGGGACACTGGATGCGTGGTCTGAGAAGCTGGGTTTGGTAATAGATGATTAAGCAGACACAAACGGCAGGCAGAGAATTGTCAGGATACAGGCAAAGGTTCGGCAACAGGATATCTGTTCTGTCTCAACTACAAAGCGATAAAGTTCATCTCCAGGTTGAAGTAGGCCTTACTCAAGCTGGTTTGCTATTATCCCTTGCATCGATACAGGCAGTTTAACTCAATGAATAAACTCACAGTTAGGACGACAGACAATGAATCCTTTCGAATGTTCCGTTTAATGATAGATATTCATAGATAGAAAAACGTTGCAGTTGTAAGCCACATGTAAGATGTTTAGCATGGAAGATATACAGGAGTAATGACCAGAATCAGGAAGTGGAGGAGATATATAAAGAACTACGGTGAGAGAGAGAGTTCAGCTAGAAAGAAGGGGACAGATCTTAAAGACACAGAGCAAGAATAATCACAGTGTAACACAACACTCCCCGTCTGAAATCTTTAGATTTCATAACCTTAAACTAATATATATATTTTCAAAAAGTCCGTCCAATACTGACGAATGTCCTGGAACCTGTAATAAAAAACATGCAACAAGCAAATAATAAATGTAAGTTCAACAGGATGAAGAACATAAAGTCACAGTATGATGTCTTCAAATAATTTCAAAGTTCTGAGTAGAACCTGTAGATGGCAGCAATGTACTCCCCGCCGTGCCAACAGCATGGCTAGTCCTTGCACAAGTCACTCACCTGGCAAAAAGAGTACTAACTCTGTAATTGGTCGACTAAAGGTTCGTGTCGATCCTCCCTTGGTTACCTTGACTTCTACCTTCCGGACTTTGTTATCGTCGCTGGGCATAACTTTAGTAATAAGACCCATAGGCCACTCATTCCGACAAATTTCCTTGTCTTTTAGAAGGATGAGGTCTCCAACCTTAAGATTCGGCTTAGATGCTTGCCATTTGTTATGACCTTGAAGGTGGTGAAGATACTTTTTCTTCCAGCGATGCCAGAACACATTGGCTAGATGCTGCACCTGCTTCCATTGATGCTCATAACAGTGTGACCGCAGCTTCTGTTTTGTACTTACAGAAGTGTGTAGTGAGATGTTCACAGTTCTTATCTCCTTATCATCTTCAGGGTTTACTAGCCCATAGGTGGTGTCAATAGGGAGTAAGTAAGAGTCCTCACAGAGAAACCTTGGAGGTGACAGCCATAAGCTGTCCTGAAGAGCGGCAGGTGACACGGCTCTGGTCCCACAGTCAGCTGGGTTGAGTTCAGTGGGAACGTGATGCCATTGACTTGGTAGAGAGAATCTCTTGATACGTTCAACCCTGTTGCTGACGTACACATAAAATTGTTTTGTTTGGTTGTTTATGTAACCAAGTACTACCTTACTGTCTGTATAGAAGGTGAAAGAATCAATTGTAGTGTCCATTTCACTTCGTATGACCTCTGCAATTTCTACGGCTAGCACGGCTGCACAAAGTTCAAGTCTTGGTATGGTATGTGCAGGCTTGGGAGTGAGTTTTGCCTTGCCTAGGACAAAACTACAGTGTGATTCTCCATTCAGTTCAGAGGTCTTCAAATAGGCTACTGCAGCAATAGCTTCAACTGATGCATCAGAGAAAATATGAATCTCTCTCCGGTTAGCAGTTGAAGTGGATCCTGGAACATAGCAACGGGGAATCTGAAGTTTTTCTAGTGACTTCAAAGAATATCTCCACCTTTCCCACTTGTGTTGATTCTCACTAGGCAAGAGAGTATCCCAGTCTATGTTCTCAGTAGACAACTGTCTTAGCAAAATCTCACCTTGAATGGTAACTGGAGCAAGGAAACCCAGTGGGTCATAGATGCTATTCACCACGGACAGGACTCCTCTCTTAGTGAAGGGTTTGTCACAAATTGACACTTGGAAGGTGAATTTGTCTTGTTTGATGTTCCACAACAAACCCAGACTTCGCTGTACAGGAGGCACATCTGTACCTAAGTCAAGGTTTTTTAGCCTAGTGGCATAGTCCTCAGAGTGAAAGGCATTCATAAGTTCCTGGCTGTTGGATATAATCTTGTGCAGTCTAAGGTTTGCTACAGACAGCATCTCCTTTGTTCTGGTGAGAAGATCAATTGCTTCTTTAGCAGTTGGAAAGGACTTAAGTGCGTCGTCAACGTAGAAGTTTCTTTCAACAAATTGACGGGCATCAGATCCATATTCAACTTCTCCAGTCTGAGCTGTTCTCCTTAGCCCATAAGTTGCCACTGCTGGGGAAGGACTGTTACCGAAGACATGTACCTTCATGCGATAATCTATAACTTCCTTGTTGAGGTCATTGTCCTTGTGCCATAGAAACCTGAGGTAGTTTCTGTTGTCTTCTCTGACGATGAAGCAGTGAAACATCTGTTGAATGTCGGCCATTACTGCTACAGGCTCTTGTCTGAAACGAATCAAGACTCCTATTAGACTGTTGTTCAAGTTGGGTCCAGTAAGGAGCATGTTGTTAAGAGAAACACCTTCGTGCTGAGCACTGGAATCAAAGACAACTCTGATTTGGTCTGGTTTGCGTGGGTGATACACGCCAAAGGATGGAAGGTACCAGCATTCTTCTCCATCCTTTAGTGGGGGAGCAGGCTCTGCATGATCTCTGTCAAATACATTTTGCATAAAGTCCACAAAGTGCTTTTGCATCTCTGGTTTCCTGCTTAAGTTTCGCTTTAAGGAGGAGAATCTACTGATGGCCTGCTGTAAGTTGTTGGGCAATCTCTCTCTTGGGAGACGAAAGGGTAGGGGTGCTACCCAGTTATTGGAGTCATCTTGAAAGAACTCATTGTCCATTACCTTGATGAATTCTTTGTCTTCCATTGAAGGAGCCAGTATGTCATCTTCACTGGTTGCATTAAACACTGTAGAGCCGAAGTCGCCATCATGGCAGGAGAAAGGGCTTGTGTCACCTGAGATACCATGTTGCCATTCGTGGCTGGCTATCTTCTCTTTCACCCAGTAGTGATGTGGGCATGGCTCAAAGTAAGTGTTTCGGCCATTTGGCAGAACATTTGTCTTGAATGACGAAATGTTGGTAGGTCTTTTCATTTTGCCTATGCAGACATTGCCTATGATGACCCACCCTAGATCCGTGCGCTGGGCAAATGGGGCATCTGGGGGTCCACTGACTTGTCTGTGTACCTTGTGAACTCTTAGAATGTCTCTTCCTAACAGAAGAAGGATCTGAGCATCTTTGTCAAGCGGCGGTATCTCATTTGCTATTACCTTGAGGTGAGGGTGATGGAAAGCAGCAGCTGGAGTAGGGATTTCTTCCCTGTTAGCAGGTATCTGATTGCACTCAACAAGTGTAGGTAAGGGTAATTGTAAGTTACGTTTGAGAGAAGATACCATGAGTCCATGAGCCCTTCTTCCAGAAACCTCTATAGTTCCACTACAGGTACCCAAGGTGTAAGGATAAGCTTCGCCTTTTATTTCAAATAGATTGAACAATTCCGATTTTGCAAGTGATCGATTGCTCTGATCGTCTAAGATAGCATATGCCTTTAGAGACTTTTCTGGTTGATCCTTGTGGTATATGTTCACCAAGCATATCTTAGCACAGGACTTACCACAGCGGTCTTCTCCACAAACTTCAGTGCAGGATGAAGAAATGATGGTAGAATTAGGCACTTGGTCTGTATTCTCCCCGCCAATGCGTTAACCTGGGAGGAGTGTTGGCAGGTTGTGCAGAGCTGGGCTCAAGAGGATGGAGGGCTTGCACATGTTCTTCAGAGCCACACTCTATGCACTTGATGGACACATTACAGTCCCTTGCAAAATGTTCTGTAGAAGCACAGCACCTGAAACATACCCTAAATGTCTTTAAAAGCTCCTTGCGCTCTTCCAGAGGCTTTTTCCTAAAGCCGATACATTTATTGAGGGGGTGTGGCTTCTTGTGTATGGGACACTCTCTGTTAGGGTTTTCAATCTTCCTACTCTGTTTGTTCGTGGCCAGAACTGTGGTAGGAGTGGGAAGGATGTCAGTCTTTTTCACGGACACTGGGCCTCTATGGTTTCTATAGTTGCCCTGAAGACTGGTACTCTTAGGAAAGGGTGAGAAGAGGCTGTACTCACCGTAGGAAAAACTTGGATCGTTCTTGGTCTCTGCAATTTTCCTGATGAATTCACAGAAGAAAGAGAAGGGAGGGAAGGAAACCTTGTTCTCTCTTTTGTATGATGACCCTAGTGCAGTCCATTTCTCTTGCAAACCATACGGGAGCTTGGAGACAATTGTGTTTACCCCTCTTGGAGTGTCAAGGTAACTGAGTCCAGGTAGTTTTGGGTCTGTCTTGGCTAGCTGAAGCTCAAGGAGAAGGTCACTCAATCTCTGGAACTCCTTGTTGTCCTTACCGGATATCTTTGGGAAAGTTTCCAGACGCATGAACAAAGCATTTTCTATAGCTTCTGGACTGCCATAAATTTGCTCTAGTCGCTCCCATGCAGCTGTGAGGCCTGCAGTAGGATTGTCCATGAAAACCGATTTTAATGGCTTAACACGTGCAGCAGATAGAGGACCAAGCCATTTGATCAGCAGATTCAATTCTTGATCAGCTGTAATGCCAATATTGCTGATTGTAGTTCTGAAGGCACATTTCCAACTTCTGTAGTTCTCAGGTTGGTCATCAAAACTTGTAAGACCAGTCTTTGTGAGCTCTCTGCGAAGCATGTACCTCACAAACTCTTCTGTCTCAGTTGTCTCCGCCTTTATGTGAGATGCTGTTGGCTGTATGGTGCTGATTGCGTTATCTTTGACATTGTTGTTAAAGGACACAGGGAAATATGGTGCAGCAGATGCATCCAGGTGAGTTGCTTGCTTGAAGTCAGTTGTTCCAATGGTACGTTGATTCAAGGCTGTACCGATGACTGGAGATTGATGACTTGCCTGAAGCTTGCGCTGATGCTCTGTGACGTATGAAGGCAGGCAAGATAGACAGGTAGGAAATGCAGTGGAGTGATTTTGAGTGCAGGAAGTTGCTGGAACCTCTTTAACTTGAAGCTGTGAAGGAGTCTCTATGTAGCCGGGAGCATTGGAGACAATGGAGTGTGCACTGCAGTGGCTTAGGACATAGTCTTTAGTGCGTTTGAGGGGGTCTTCCATATCTGCTATGTTTAGGTTAATGCTGTCTTTCTCACTTGCACCTTCGTCTGCACTGATAGCTTGCTGTAGGACCCTTAGCTTTGCCATAGCTGCGTCATGTTTACACTGTTCATTTAAGGTTTCCATTGTTGCTCTTTGTCGTGCTGACTGCGCTTCCAACTCTGCCCTTTGACGTGCTGACTGCGCTTCCAACTCTGCCCTTTGACGTGCTGACTGCGCTTCCGACTCTGCTCTCTGAGCTTCCAACTCTGCTCTTTTTTCTGCATATGCCACCTGCACTTTGCTGGCTTCCACTTCAGCGCGGGCATTAATAAGTCGCTCACTGAGTGTTGAGTATCTTGAACTATGGGATCTTGACGAGTTTTTAGAACGTCTGGTGGAAACAGATCTGTGAGATGCAGTGTCCTGTAACAGCTTTATTTTTGCTTCTGCCTTTAATCTGGTTTGCTGGATAAAACTGTCTCTTTCAATATTGAGAGCATTGACGCGCTTTAATTGCATCATCGCACTTTCTGACTTCATGTTTTGTAAGACATTAGTGAATTTGATGCTGGTAAGCTGATAAAGCTCATATGAGGCAGAAAGTTGTTTAATGGCGCCCTCTAGTGTCAGTAGTTCACGTTCAACAGACACTGTATTGGCTTCAGCAAGGATTTTCTCCCAGACTAATTCCAAGCTATTTGACAATTCAGTCCTTGAAGCTTCATAATTCTCCATTACTTTCCAAGTGGGTTTAACTGAGCGTTTGGGTAACTCGGTTTCTTCAGGAACTTGTGAGGAAGGAGATGTGAGTTCACATGCAGAAGCTTGGTCACTCATGATAGCAGACTGACTGTGAAAGCAGGCAGGATCTGTGTGCTGAAATATGACACTGTGCAGATTGTCTCAGGCTATAAGGCTGCCATGTGCTGCTCTGTCCCTTCTGTCTTGCTATGAGGGCAGTAAATCTTGTCTGTTTCAGTACTGACATGCAGAAATCTTGTAATTAGGCTGTGAAACTCCGTTTTTCTACTGTTCTGTCTCAACTACAAAGCGATAAAGTTCATCTCCAGGTTGAAGTAGGCCTTACTCAAGCTGGTTTGCTATTATCCCTTGCATCGATACAGGCAGTTTAACTCAATGAATAAACTCACAGTTAGGACGACAGACGATGAATCCTTTCGAATGTTCCGTTTAATGATGGATATTCATAGATAGAAAAACGTTGCAGTTGTAAGCCACATGTAAGATGTTTAGCATGGAAGATATACAGGAGTAATGACCAGAATCAGGAAGTGGAGGAGATATATAAAGAACTACGGTGAGAGAGAGAGTTCAGCTAGAAAGAAGGGGACAGATCTTAAAGACACAGAGCAAGAATAATCACATAGTGTAACACAACAATATCAGTTCATATAGAGATAAGCGTGGTTGCAAGGCAAGCCGGGGTCAGGATAACAGAGATCAATCGCAGTCAAACAAGCCAGGTCAAACACAGGAAACAGATTGGATCTCGGGAACAGGTAGATACAGGAACAGGTATGAGCTGCAGATCAGACAGCAAAGTATGTGCAGCTGAGGTGCTTAAATAAGGCAATTTGGCAACAATCACTGAAATCAGTCTGCGCTATTGTTAACCCTTTGGTGACCCCTGCACTGGGTGGCAGATCCATGACACTGCCCCCCCACCCCTTAGGGGCAACCTCCGGGTGCCCAACAGGTTTCTCTTCAGTTTTTTTTTTTACAAACAAAAGGTGCTTTATTGTTGTCAATTAGGGTGAGTACAGCATACCAGTTGATATAGTACATAACACCTCATTCAAGATAGACATATACTCATTAGGGATAAGCCGAACACCCCCGGGTTCGGTTCGCACCAGAACCCGCGAACGGACCGAAACTTTGCACGAACGTTAGAACCCTATTAAATACAATGGATGCGAACGTTCGAAATCTAAAGTGCTAATTATAATGACTAATATGCATGTTATTGTCCTAAAAAGGGTTTGGGAACCCGGGTTCTGCACCAGGGGACATGTATCAATGCAAAACGAAGTTTTAAAAACGGTCGTTTTTCGGGAGCCATTTTAATGATGCATAAAGTGAAAAAAAAAAGTAAAATATTCCTTTAAATATCGTACCTGGGGGGTGTCCAAAGTATGCCTGTGAGGTGGCATGTGTTTCCCGTGTTTAGAACTGTCCCTGCACAAAATGACATTTCTAAAGGAAAAAAAGCCGTTTAAAACTGCTTGCAGCTTTAATGTAATGTCTGGTCCCGGTAATATGGATGAAAATCTTTGAGAAAAATGGCATAGCTACCCCATCACCCCCCCCCCCTACCCCAGCCCATTACCAGCCCCTTTGGGCCTTGTATGGATATTAAGGGGAACCCCGCACACAAAATAAAAAAGGCCCTATATACTCTGAACAGCAGTATACAGGCGGTGCAAACAAGACAGGGACTGTAGGTTTGTTCTTAAGTTGAATCTGTTTGTAATTTTGAACAGGTACATTGTTTAAGTGTAGCTCCAGCCAAAAAATCTATTTCTTGTTCATACATCACGGGACACAGAGCAGCATAGTCATTACTATGTGGGTTATATAGAATTACCTTCAGGTGCTGGCACTGGCAACTTCCAAACAGGAAGTACCCTCCCCTATATAAGCCCCTCCCATCCGGGAGTACCTCAGTTTTTTGCCAGTGTCTAAGGTGTTGGCCAAGGTTAACATGTATTCATCTGGGCTTGTGTACAGGTTCTCTGGGCCTTAGCAAGCTATTCCGGATCCGACCAAAAAAGCTTCATAGCTAAACGGTCGGTACCCGGGCCTTGCAGAGAAGAGCAGGGTTTTGCCTGTAATGCCTCTCTTAGGAGGGCTGGACCCTGGGATCCAGAGCTCTGGTCATACCCAAAACCAAGAGGCTATCTGTGCAGGGTGCTATACAGGTCCAGGGGAGTGGAATCCTTGGGAACCCGGTCCCTGAAGGTCTAGTACAATGCCTGCCGTGAGAGGTGAAGTTTGGGCTTCTGTGGACCAAACAAAGTCCTGCGGCGGGGAAAAGGTAAGTGGGGGCCCCTCAGGAACTTGGTTCTATTGAGGGGACCCCCAAGCCTAATATGTCTTTCTGCCTGTTACCTAAAGGGTATTCCCGCTAATAGCTGTATATGCCTAAGAAATCCTAGAAATGTTTTCTCATAAGGGAAGTTTTAAAAAAACGGTAAACCTGGAAATGTTTTTCATAAAGGTGGTTTTAAAAAAAAAAAAGACAAAAGTGCGGTACCTGTGTTTGTCCACTAGAGGCCGCTGTGGAACGTCTTTTTTCTTGGGACTATTCCTTCCATGGTGAAAGTCCAGGCAGATGAGTGAGCTCTCTATCAGGGAAGCTGCATTCCTCTGTCATGCTGCCAAGTAGTTTCCTTCCATCCCCGAGTCCTGGTGAAACAGGGACCCTGGCTCCTCTCCCTACATGGCGCCAAGAGCGCACACGTGCACGCGCGCGCGCGCACACATGCTTTCTTTTTATAAGGTTTAGCTTCAAAAAAGGGGGCGGAGCCTGGCGGATGACGCGCTCTGTGCGCCCAGCGCTTCTGCGCATGTGCGGGCGTCCCAGCAAGATAAAAGGACTCAGTCCACGCTGCTTGCTATGGACACAGAGCATGAAAAGGAGCTGGTAGCATGGTATAGGGGCTTACAGCGGGCGGTTGATACAGGCATCCCCAGAAAGACGCATTAGTAGACACCCACTGATGTACATAGCAGCAAATTGCATTAGACTATTTCAGTAAGGGGTGTATTGCGGCTGGAATACCTCAGCTTTGAACTAAGGAATATGCCGCCTAAAAAACTCCGAGATATACCTCTCAGGAAGTGTAGGGGGTCTCCATCGGGCTCTGAGGATCTGGAGCAGTCATCTGCACCCTCCTCCCCTGAGAAATCAGAGGTTAATACCCATAAGGAACCCCCGGGAGTGCCAGGTACTGCGGCTGTCCTCAGTCCACCTGCTCCTGTATATATAACAGAGGAGGTTTTTTCCTCAACTCTGGAGGGATTGGAGCAGAGATTGGCTGCATTGATCGCTTCTTCTCTACAGGAAAGAAAGCGCGCCAGATCTCCATCACCTCCATTAGAGTGCCTGTTGGCAGAGCAACAGTCCCAGGAAGGGACCGACCTACCTGAAGGGGATCAGGAGGAGGTTAGCTCTGTTTTTGAGGAATCGACAGTAGATGAACCATTTTCAGCATCACAGACTGAAAGATTGTGGGTCCAGACCCTAACTGACATGGTTCGATCTGCATTTAAAATGCCTCTTGTTGAACCATCAACTACTGCTGTCTCCTCATTGGGGTCGCTAAAAGCTCCCCAGGTTAATTGCTCCTTTCCAATACATCCATTATTGGAAGGACTTATATACCAGGACTGGGAACATCCTGATAAACTATTTGTTCCGCCTAAAAGGTTTCCGGTGATCTATCCCATGGAGGAAAAGTTCACCCAGAGATGGAATGTTCCTACGGTGGATGCAGCCATCTCTTCTGTGAACAAATCACTGACATGTCCAGTAGATAATGTTCAAATGTTCAAAGATCCAGTGGATAAAAAATTGGAATCTTTATTAAAATCTGCTTTTTCCACAGCAGGGGCTGTTACACAGCCAGCAGTGGCAGCTATTGGAGTCTGCCAAGCTTTAAAGGATCAAATGAAAATGGTCCTGAGGGATTTGCCAGACCAACAGGCCCAGGCTCTGGCTGATCTGCCTAGAGCATTATGCTTTGCGGTTGACGCCATCAAGGATTCTATCCATCAGGCCTCCCGCCTCACGCTGTCTTTGGTACATATGCGTAGGCTTCTGTGGCTCAAAAACTGGTCTGCTGAAGCTCCCTGTAAGAAGCTCTTAGTTAGCTTCCCATTTCATGGGGAACGCCTTTTTGGCGAAGACCTGGATAAGTATATCCAGAAGATTTCCAGTGGTAAAAGTACTCTCTTACCGAGTAAGAAGAGGTCTAGGGGTCCATCTTTTAAGAGGACTACCTCTCCTATCCCTGCGACGTCTGCTACTAAGCAGTTCCGACGGCCTCCTCGGTCAAACTCAGGAGGTAAAAATCAGGGACAGCCACAGGGTAATAAAAAGCCCTGGATCCGAAGAGGTACTAAACCAGCCTCCAAGTCAAGCCTATGAAAGGGTTGCCCCCACTCAAACGGGTGGGGGGAAGAATTCAGTTGTTCGCAGAGACCTGGCGGGAGACGATCAAAGACAGATGGGTGCTCTCCGCAGTAACTCTGGGATACAAGTTGGAGTTAAAAGAGTCTCCTCCGTCCCATTTTATGTGGTCAGGCATGCCAAGAGACCCTCTGAAAAGACGGTCTCTCCTATTGGCGTTAGAACAACTATTGCTCCAAGGAGTAATTATGGAGGTTCCTATGGAAGAGTGGGGGTTGGGTTTCTACTCAAACCTTTTCACAGTCCCGAAGCCAAACGGGGACATAAGACCCATATTGGACCTAAAGAGTCTAAACAAATTTCTAAACGTCCGGTCTTTCCGGATGGAGTCGATCCGATCGGTCACCGCTGCCCTACAAGGGGAGGAATGGTTAGCCTCGATCGACATCAAAGATGCTTACTTGCATGTTCCCATCTTTCCAGGTCATCAAAAATTCCTACGCTTTGCAGTAGAAGGGCGCCATTTTCAGTTCAGAGCCTTACCATTCGGTCTGGCCACAGCACCACGAGTGTTCACAAAAATTCTGGCCCCACTGTTGGCCGATCTAAGAACACGGGGTGTAACGATAATGGCATACCTAGACGACCTGTTGTTGATGGACCACTCAGTTGCCAAGCTAGAAGTGGTAATTGTCGATACAATCAAGTATCTAGAATCTCACGGTTGGGTCATCAACCTGGACAAGTCAGCCCTACAGCCAGTGAAAAACCTGGTATATCTAGGGCTACGGCTGGATTCAGACCAGAGGAAGATTTTCTTACCTCTAGACAAGGTATCCTCTTTGAGGGGCTTGGTCCGTCTGCTTTGTGCAAAAAGACAGCCGTCCATACGCCTGTGCATGAGGCTGCTAGGAAAGATGGTAGCATCATTCGAAGCTGTGCCATACGCCCAATTCCACTCAAGGAATTTACAAAGGGCCATATTGTCAGCCTGGAATGGAAAAGTTCAGGCTCTAGACTTCCCGATGGCTTTGTCCCCTTCCGTTCGGAAGAGTCTCTGCTGGTGGTTGATCCCCCAGAATCTCCAGAAGGGAAAACCCTTCAGCCCGATATCTTGGAAGGTGGTCACTACAGATGCCAGCCTTACAGGCTGGGGGGCAGTACTGGAGCAATGGTCTCTCCAGGGCAGATGGTCAAATGTAGTAAAAACCCTGCCCATCAATCTCTTAGAGATACGAGCAGCCCGGTACGCCCTAGTAGCCTGGACATCCAGACTCCAAGGGTCCCCTGTCAGAATTCAATCAGACAATGCCACAGCAGTGGCATATATCAATCATCAGGGAGGCACCAGGAGTCGTGCAGCCCAGAGGGAAGTAAGTCACATCCTGGAATGGGCAGAAAAGCATGTCCCATGTATATCAGCTGTCTTCATTCCAGGGGTGGAGAATTGGAAGGCGGACTTTCTGAGTCGCCAACAGTTATGCCCAGGGGAATGGTCCCTTCATCCCGAGGTCTTCCGAGCAATATGTCAGCGGTGGGGAACACCGGATGTAGATCTGCTAGCATCCAGATTCAACGCAAAGGTGGACAGATTTGTCTCCCGGACAAGGGATCCCCTCGCTTGCGGCTCGGATGCTCTGGTGTTCCCTTGGGATCAGTTCAGACTGATATATGCATTCCCTCCGCTACAATTGTTGCCTCGACTCCTTCGCAGAGTCAGGTTGGAGAAGAAGCCGGTGATCCTGGTGGCTCCAGCGTGGCCCCGAAGGGCCTGGTACGCGGAGATCATCAAAATGTCTGTGGGGAGTCCTTGGACCCTTCCACGTCGTCCGGACCTGCTTTCGCAAGGACCGATATACCACCCTTCCTTACTAACTCTAAGTTTAACGGCCTGGCTATTGAGTCCCACATCCTAAAGAAGAGAGGTCTCTCTAACTCTGTGGTATCAACTATAATCAATGCCAGGAAGCCTGTATCCAGGCAGATCTACTATAGAGTTTGGAAGGCATACATCACTTGGTGCGAGGCCAGAAAATGGCATCCACGTAAGTACGTTATAGGCAGAATTCTGGACTTCCTGCAGGGGGCTGTAGACAGGAAGTTTGCCTTAAGTACTATCAAGGGCCAGGTTTCGGCCTTGTCAATACTATTTCAAAGGCCCCTGGCTATGCATTCACTTGTCAAATCCTTTATGCAAGGTGTGACTCGTATTATTCCACCGATTAAGGCTCCCATGTGCCCATGGGATCTAAATTTGGTTCTGTCGGTTCTGCAGAAGCAGCCATTTGAACCTTTGCGGCACATTTCCTTGGTTCTACTCACCAGGAAATTGATATTTTTAGTAGCCATATGCTCGGCTAGAAGAGTGTCGGAATTAGCCGCCATGTCCTGTAAAGAGCCATATCTGGTTATCCATAAGGACAGAGTAGTATTACGTCCTCACCCAGCCTTTCTTCCTAAGGTGGTATCGAGGTTTCACTTGAACCAGGATGTGGTTCTTCCTTCTTTTTTCCCCAAACCAAGCTCGGTAGAGGAAAAGTTATTGCATTCTTTGGATGTAGTAAGAGCAGTTAAAGCTTATCTAAAAGCCACTGCTCAGATTCGTAGAACGGATCCTCTGTTTGTTCTGCCGGAAGGCCCCAGAAAGGGTCAGGCAGCGTCAAAATCTACTTTAGCCAAGTGGATTCGACAGGTCATAATACAAGCCTATGGCTTGAAAAGTAGACCGCCTCCGTTCAAAGTTAGGGCGCACTCCACGAGAGCAGTTGGAACTTCATGGGCAGTGCATCACCAGGCCTCCCTGGCGCGAATTTGTAAGGCCGCAACATGGTCTTCAGTACACACGTTTACTAGGTTCTACCAGGTGGACGTGAGAAGTCAGGAGGATGTCGCCTTTGGGCGCAGTGTGTTGCAGGCCGCAAAAGATCCTCATGCCTGATGGCGCCCAGCTTATGTATGGTGTATCCCCCCCTCATGTGGCATTGCTTTGGGACGTCCCACATAGTAATGACTATGCTGCTCTGTGTCCCGTGATGTATGAACAAGAAAGTAGGATTTTTAAAACAGCTTACCTGTAAAATCCTTTTCTTGGAGTACATCACGGGACACAGAGCTCCCACCCCTCTTTTGGGGACACGTATTGCTTTGCTACAAAACTGAGGTACTCCCGGATGGGAGGGGCTTATATAGGGGAGGGTACTTCCTGTTTGGAAGTTGTCAGTGCCAGCACCTGAAGGTAATTCTATATAACCCACATAGTAATGACTATGCTGCTCTGTGTCCCGTGATGTACTCCAAGAAAAGGATTTTACAGGTAAGCTGTTTTAAAAATCCTACTTTTTAAGCTTTTTGGAAAACATAGGGAAGGGTTACCACCCCTGTAACATTTGTTTTGCTGTCTGTGCCCCTGTTCAGAACATTTCACCTCACTTTCCGTCCCAATGACAAATGTTTTTAAAAGTGGTGTTTTTATTGAAACAAGGATTGGTGATAAAGCATCCGTAGAGAGGAGACACCTTTTTCCCATATTAACTCTTACAGGAGAGAATTTCCCTTCTATGGGGTAGATTTCCTCTCACTTCCTGTTGTCTCCTTCCGTTTGCAAGTAGGAGTCGTTTGTAAGTTGGATGTTTGTAAGTAGGGGCATGCCGTATATACTCTGCAGAAATTTTCCCCTTAGGTGTCGGTGTTGCCACAGCACTGTAAGCCCTCAGTTACTTTTGGTGGGCGCTGGAAAGCTCTGCTGTGAACTATTATATCAGGAATTGTATTTACATGCCATTGTTGAACAGTGGTAGGAAAAATTGGGCCTTTGGTGGTAGTGCTGGTGCCACAACACTGTAAGCCCTCACAGTTACTCTTGGTGGGCGCATGAATGGGCCCTGCTGTGAATTATTAGATCAAGAATTGTAATTGCATGCCCCTGTTGAACAGGGGCTGAAAAATTTGGCCTTTGGTGGTGGTAGTGGTGGTGGTGGTGTTGTCACAACACTGTAAGCCCTCACAGTTTCTCTTGGTGGGCGCATGAATGGGCCCTGTTGTGAATTATTAGATCAAGAATTGCAATTACATGCCCCTGTTGAACAGGGGCAGAAAAATTGGGCCTTAGGCACTGGTGCCACAACACTGCAACCCCTCACAGATACTGTACTTGGAGCATAGCAATGAGCCCTGTTGCAAAGTATTGCATCAAAAATTTAAATTTCACGCCCATGTTAAGCAGGGGCTGAAAAATTGGGCCTTAGGCACTGGTGCTGGTACCACGATACTGCAACCTCTCCCAGATACTCTAGTTGGAGTGCAGGAATGAGCCCTGCTGCAAAGCATTGCATAAAAAATTGTAAATACATGCCCCTGTTAAACAGGGGCTGAAAAATTGGGCCTTAGCCACTGGTGGCGGCACCCAGAAACAAAAATGTTCTTCCAAGCTATCATCATGAATCGGATCATTGAGGAGGAGGAGGATAGTCAGTCAACATAACAGGACAGTCACTCAGAATCAGCATCAGTCTTGAAGGGATGTGACATTTGAAAATAAATTATTCTGTTATATCAGCTTCAGGTGCTTGGTAGCTGGTGGTGATCCAAGACTGGTTCATCTTTATGAAGGTCAGTCGATCAACCGAGTCGGTGGACAGGCGCACCCTATAATCCATGACAAATCCTCCAGCAGCACTGAATGTGCGTTCTGAAAGAACGCTGGATGCAGGACAGGCCAGTAGCTCAATTGCATGCCGTGCAAGCTCTGGCCAGTGATCCATCCTCAAGACCCAATAAGCCAGAGGATTTTCGGTGGGGAAGGTGTCCAAGTCTGACCTTGCCCCTAGGTATTCCTGCACCATGTATATCATACGCTGGCGATGGTTGCTGGAACCGATCATACCTTGGGGCTGCGGACTAAAGAATTGTCTGAACGTACCGGTCAGACGGCCACCTTCCCCACCGCTCCTTCTTTGACTGACCGAAGCCTCAGCAACTCGTTGTCCAGGACCAGGAGTTTGTAACCTCCCAGTCTCTGGGAACGCATTGCACAGACTTTTCTGCAAGGTCTCCCGGAGTTGTCTCATTCTCTGCTCCTTCTGCGACGGTAAGATAAGGTCCGCAACCTTACCCTTGTACCATGGATCAAGGAGAGTGGCCAGCCAGTAATGGTCCCTCTCCTTGATCCTAAGAATACGAGGATCTTTCCGCAGACTTTGCAGGATCAGGGAGGCCATGCAGCGTAGGTTAGCTGAGGCATTCGGTCCGGAGTCCTCTGGGTCACTAAGGACGACATGATCCGCAGCCACCTCCTCCCAGCCACGTACAAGTCCACTGGTTTCTTGAAACTGTAAATCATCCCTAAAAGACTGCTGCTAATGATGCCGAGTGCCAGGCTCCACCTCCATGCTGACACAATCCTCCTCCTCCTCCTCTTCCTGTGCAATGGGTGGGACAGAAGGAACACTGTCTGGGTAAAGGGGGCCTTGAGAGGCAAGAAAGTCCTCCTCTTCCTCCCTCTGTTCTGCCTCCAGTGCCCTGTCCATTATTCCACGCAGCGTATGTTCCAACAGGTGGACAAGAGGTACAGTGTCACTGATGCATGCACTGTCACTGCTCACCATCCTCGTAGCCTCCTCATATGGTGCCAGGACAGTGCATGCATCCCTGATCATGCCCCACTGGCGTGGTGAAAAAAACCTGAGCTCTCCTGACCCTGTCCTGGTGCCGTAGTCACACAGGTACTCATTGATGGCCCTCTGCTGCGTGTGCAGCCGCTGCAGCATGGCCAACGTTGAGTTCCACCTGGTGGGCATGTCACATATAAGGCGGTTCTTGGGCAGGTTCAACTCCTTTTGCAGCTCAGCCAGCCGAGCACTGGCATTATATGATCTGCGGAAATGCACACAGACTTTCCTGGCGTGCCTCAGGACATCCTGTAAGCCCGGGTACCTGCCCAAGAACCGCTGCACCACCAGGTTAAGGACATGAGCCACACAGGGCACATGGGTCAGTTGTCCCTGTCGGAGGGCGGAGAGGAGGTTGGTGCCATTGTCGCAAACCACCATTCCTGCCTTAAGCTGGCGTGGCGTCTACTACCTCTCGGCCTGCCCCTGCAGAGCTGACAGAACCTCTGCCCCAGTGTGGCTCCTGTCCCCCAAACTCACCAGCGCAAGTACGGCATGGCATCTTTTTGCCTGTGTACTTGCATAGCCCCTTGAACGCCTACGGAGCATCGCTGGTTCCGAGGACAAATCACAGGAAGAGGCCATGGAGGAAGAAGAAGAGGAGGGGGTGGAGGAGAGAGGTGTGTCACAACCAGTAGTAGCATTTTGGAGGTGTGGCGATGGAACAACCTCCAACACTACTGCACCTTGTCCTGCATCCTTCCCAGCTGCCAAAAGAGTGACCCAATGGGCCGTGAAAGAAAGGTAACGTCCCTGTCCATGCCTGCTGGACCATGAGTCAGCGGTAATATGCACCTTACCGCTGACCGCCCTGTCCAGCGAGGCATGGACATTGCCTTCCACATGCCGGTAGAGAGCCGGAATTGAATTCCATGAGAAAAAGTGGCGTTTGGGAACCTGCCACTGAGGAACCGCACATTGCACAAACTCACGGAAGGGGGCTGAGTCTACCAACTGAAAAGGCAGCAGTTGAAGGGCTAGCAAATTAGCCAAGCTAGCATTCAACCGCTGGGCATGTGGATGGCTGGGAGTGAACTTCTTTCGACGATCCAGCAGCTGGGGCAGGGAAATTTGCCTGCTAGAATCGGACGTCGTTGTACTGCTAGCAGAGTGCCCACAAGTACTTGGCTGTGACACACCTAATTCTACACCTTCATTCCTCTCAGAGCAGGTTTCAGAGAGGACTCAAGGTATAGTGGGGTTGGAGATCCCAGCTGATGCGGAGCAAGGAGAGGTCCGCTTTGTTCTTTGGTGTGGGTCTTTAAGATAGGCTTGCCAACAAGCTGCATGGCAGGTCAACATATGTCTGGTCAAGCATGTGGTGGTGCCCAAGCGGCTGATGTTTTGGCCACACGAGATACGCTTGAGACATATGTTGCAAACAGCAGCGGTGCGATCTGATGCACTCGACTCAAAAAAGGCCCACACCAAAGTACTTTTGGAATAACGGGCAGAGGCAGCGCCCTGCACAGGCGGAGCTCTGCGGTGTGATTCAGTCGGTGTGCTGCCCTTACGCTTGCCCCACGAGGGCATTCTGCCTCATTGGAGATGTGCCTCCTCCTCATCCTCCTCCTCCTCCTCTCTCCTATCAGGCACCCACGTGGAGTCAGTGACCTCATCATCCCCTCCCTCCTCATCACTTGAGCCAATCTGGCAGTATGCTGCAGCTGCTGGAACATGACTGCCAGATTGGTGTCCTTCTTGAGCATCCCCTCTCTCTGCTTTCACGCTACTGCCTTCCTCTAGCTGGGTATCATTATCAGACCATTCGAAACGCTGGGCATCCTCCTGGAGCATGTACCCAACACTGTGCTCAAACAGTTCGGGGGGCTCAAGATGACACGGTGGGTCTAGGGAAGGAGTGACTGATGATGACATAGATACGAGGGAAGAGGACGCTTTGGCAGCTGCTTTGCCAGTACCCTGAGCCTGGGTGAGAGAGGATGAGGAGGATGAGGAGGGCTTGGTCATCCACTCTGGTCATCCACTCTACCAAGTCTTCGGCATGATGCAGCTCAACACATCCAGCTGCCGAAAATAAGGACAAGCGTGTCCCATGGCCACGTGCTGATAACGATGCACCGCGTCCACGACCAGCACTGTTGTCTCTAGAAACAGAGCCTTCTTGCCCTCTTTTATTGGCTCCTGACTGTCTGCCTCTCCTTGTTTGCCTTCCAGACATTCTAAAGGCCTGCAGGGAGATGAGAAAACCAGCAATAAGGGGTAGCTTCAGGTGTATTATGTGCAGGAGGCACACTACGCCCGCTGTAAGTGCTGCAGATTCCTGCCTGTGTTACTCAACAGGAAATCACAGCAATAAGGGCTAGCTTCAGGTGTATATTTTTCAAGAAGCACAATACGCCTGCTGTAAGTGCTGCAGATGCCCGTTAGTGTGACACACACGGAAAACACAGCAATAAGGGCTAGCTTCAGGTGTATACTGTGCAGGAGGCTTAACAAAAATATCACTGACACTGTCCCTGCCTATCCTTCTCTCTCCCTACCCACAAGGTTTAGCAGAATTCACTGACACTGTCTCTACCTATCCTTCTCTCTCCCTACACACAAGGTTTAGCAGAATTCACTGACACTGTCCCTACCTATCCTTCTCTCTCCCTACACACAAGGTTTAGCAGAATATCACACTTACACTGTCCCTACCTATCCTTCTCTCTCCCTACACACAATTTCACTAACACTGTCCCTGCCTATGTAACTCTTTCCCTGCACGCCGCAACACACTACACAAGGCCGCCGCGCTGGCGGCCTTTTATAGTGTGGGGCGTGTACTAAACCCCCGAGCTATAATTGGCCACAGGCATCCTGCCTGTGGCCAATTATGGCTCTCCTCGCTGCCGGCGCTGTGATTGGCCAAGCATGCGGGGTCACGGTGCATGCTTGGCCAATCACAGCGCCGGGATTTTGGGCCGTTCGCGTCTCTCGAATTTGGCTCGAACGAACCAAAACGTTCGATCTTTGTCGAACGATCGAACACACGATGTTCGAGTCGAACGTATGTTTCGACTCGAACGCGGAGCTCATCCATAATACTCATACAGAAAGTAGATGTAGGTCAACCAATATATACAGCAATTATTCAGTATTAATTATGTAGCACTACCCCCGCAGGAGCTGCTGGTTATTATTTTGGGTCTTTACCGTTACCCCTACCCACAGTTCACCAGGCTAGAAACTTAGAGTCAATACTGGGCCTTGCGCCCACAGATGTATGCATAGTCACTTAGTTATTTCTCCAATGCTTTTTATTGAACAACTTGAGCAGTAGAGGGATGAAGGGTTTAGGGGAAGGTTCAGATACCTGGTGCAGATCACTGAGGAACTTGAGATCCCAGAGACAAGTACACTTCAGTCAACGGATCTTGCTCACCCGGATTGGCCTCTCTCACTGACCTAGCAATGAAAGGTGTGTACCGCTCCAAGCTGTGAAGCTCCAAGGAATGCTCCCACCCTGATACTGGAACAGGTGCTGGCTCTGCACTAATGCATGGGAAAGAAAAGAGCCCTGGACTGCCGCACTCTTCACATCAAAGATAGATGCTTACTCATGGCTATGAGTAAGCATCTATCTTTGATGTGAAACGCGTCAGCTATCCACCCCTGCATGTCAGTTTTCTGTTTTTCTCTGTTTTTGGACTTTTGAATCTATGGATTAACTTTGGATTTTAATTTTGGAATTTTGAAAATAAATTGTTTATACAGAGTGCGGCAGTCCAGGGCTCTTTTCTTTCCCACTCACTGACCTAGCAGCCGGAATGATGCATGGAACAAAAATCTCTACCACAGACTTGATGAGAACAATTATAGTTGAACAATCCTCTGTCACAGGATTCAGTATCAGTTGAACAATCCTCTGCCATAGTATATTAATAGCGAACACAGCAACACAGTACCAAATTTCCTTTAGGCCACCCGGCGGTACTGTGAGGTAGATTGATTAGGATGCATCCTCCAATTGAGTCACCAGGCACTTCTTGAGATACCAGCACTGCGCTCGGTCCTCTCCAAAATTAGTCCTCCCCCGGATCTTTCAATTGCTCGGCTTCTTCCCGCAGGACAGACAGCACAGGACCACCTCTGAACCAGTAGGCCCCAGACAGCTTCTGGGCCTACTTGCAGTCACGTAGCCTCAGGCCAGCAGGCCCCGAGGCAGAAGAGGAGTTGTCACATACCTTAGGCCAGGCAGGCCATGAGGCGAGAGAGAAAGAAAGATGGCGTCTGCCCCTTAAGTATCCTCTCCCAGAATGCACAGCGGGCAGACGACTCCCACTGGGCTGCTTCTGGGGAAAAGGACACCCAATACACCTTAGCCTGTTGCCCTTCCATCACTGGCCTGTGGTGATAACGACACATACAGGTGACAGTGTGGAACTGCACGCAACACAGCCAACGCTGGAGCAGAGGCTAATTTAGCCACAATATTAAATCTGAACTATATACAGAACAGATAACCCACTAAATTTACATGCGAGCGCCTGGTCAACAGAAGCAGGGCGCTACAATAATAATAAAGTGCAGAGAATAGGGTAACTAACAGGCGTATTTCAGTCTCATATGCCACAGTGACCACAAGGAGCTAATAACCAGGAGACACTAGGAAGAGGTCCAAGGGGCCCACACCTTATCGTATTTCCACTGACAACCCCGATTAATGTAAGTTATCCTATACATAAGCAGGGCCGCATCAATCTGTGCCTCCCAAGAGGAGAGGGACGTAGGGGAAGGGGCGATCCATTTCAGGAGAATCTCCTTCTTTGCATAGAATAAAAGGTAAGAAATTAACAATTTGGAATGATGAGAGCTCTGTGCATCCTCATGAACCCCCAGCAGGGACAGCTCAGGCAGTACTGGAAGGGACAATTGTAGCCTTGTATTTATTTCACTAAATACTGCTGACCAATAGGTCGATATAATAGGGCAGTACCAAAACATATGAAAGAATGTACCCATGTGCGTTTTACACCTAGGGCATATGGGGTCTCTTTCCGGAAATATGCTATGGAGGTTTTGGGGTTTGTAGTAGATTCTATGTAAGAATTTCACCTGGATAAGTTTGTCATTGGAAGAGATAAAAGAAACAGTGGGTTGATAGGAAGCTATATCCAAAGTGCATAGAGAGAAGACATTGCTGGAGCTTGGCAGCAGAGGAGATCCTGCACTATGTGGAGCCTCCTTTGTTCCATCTTTTTACATGGTTGATACCGCGATCCTTGATGTGCTGACGTTTTGGAGCTCTGTGTCACCACTTTGGAGAGATTGGATTTCCTGTGCTTACTCCATCTGCTGCTGTTCCGTGAGGACGTGTCCAGAGGAGTCTACATCCATACCTTCTGCTTGATTGACCCACCACCGCTGGTGTGTGTGTCCACGCTCAGGGGTAAGAGTATCCATTTCTTTCCCCCATCCCTGGTGTTGGAGTCACGTCCTTGGGTGTTGCAGATCTGTGAACATATGCTACCTATGAACTTGAAGCTTTTTGCATTCCTTTAATGGGGACAATGCACTGAAGTTTTGTTACACATTTTCTTTCCTTGTTTCCAGTACATGCACTGGGCACCTTTATTGGACTTTAATATTACCTTACTGTATATGGTTATATTCACACATGAGTTCACATGCACATGTGATGGTTTAATTTTATGTGCACACAGTTGGATTCACTTTGGCCTTCCATTGGCGGTATACATTCACTGTTTATCATATCACACATTTCAGGCGCTGCATTTTTATTCTTTACGTGTTATTTTTTGCAATATGTCTATTTGCTGATGCTGGCAGCCATATTTTCACTAGTTCACCCAGTAGCGCAACTTTTTCTATATTTTGGATTATATCCAAAGTGCGCCATAAGAACAGATATAAATAAAACAAAACAGTGGAAGGAGGAGGGGCAGGGGGGAGTAAAAATTACTATGAGTCGGGGGGCGTGTCCAAGATGGCGGAGTGAGAGGACGTGCTTTTTAGAGCTCTGCTGCACAGCTTATCCTGTATTGCCTCTAATCGGCCTTTTCCCCACTATATACCCGCCCGAACGGCGGTGGATGTCTACTAGACGTTCCGGACGTGGCAGGGGGGGTAAGAAACGTAATTTTCCCCCCGTGGTGTCTCCGGAGACGAGTCCCGCTGTCCAGAGGCCTAGCAAACAGGCGCCTCGTGTCAACATGGCGTCACAGACGAACGCTCAGGAGGGCCCTACTACCTCCACCCCTGGCATCCCGGAGGTCATGGCGGCAGTTGCTGCATGTCAGGCCACTGTGGCCTCTTGTCAAGCGGCCCTGACCAATAAAATTGAACTGGTGCAGCTGGATGTGGGTCTCATCCGACAAGACCTGGACAAGGTCCGCTCCAGACTGACTGAGGCGGAGAGTCGGGTGGGTCAGGTGGAGGATGCCGTGGGCGAAAATACCGGGGCGATCCGTTCACTTACCTCTCGGGTGAAACTGCTGGAACATCGCGCTGAGGATTCCGAGAACAGATGCCGCAGGAACAACATCCACATCGTGGGACTCGCGGAAGGTGCCGAGGGTAAGAACTCCACTGAATTTGCGGAAGGATTGCTCCGCTCCCTTCTCCCGGCGGCCCGCTTGTCTCCCCACTTCATGGTGGAAAGAGCGCACAGAGTGCCACCGCAACCCGGCCCGCAGGGTCCCCCCCCCGTACCTTCATCCTGCGGCTTCTGAACTTTAGGGATCGGGACAAGCTGCTCAGGGCGGCTAGAGCGGCGGGGGAGCTGCTGCATGGTAACGGCCGCCTGATGTTATTCCCTGACTTCTCCATAGAGACTCAGAAGCTCCGGCGCTCCTTTGATGGAGTTAAAGCAGCTCTCCGCTCCAAGGGCATCAAATACAGCGTACTCTTTCCTGCCAAGCGGCGGGTCATCGACGGAGAAACGGTCCGCCTCTTCACCACTCCGAGGGATGCTGCACGGTGGATAGAAACTCTCCCCCCTCTGGGATGAGATCAGCAGAGATGCCGCTAATAGTGATGAGCCGAACACCCCCGGGTTCGGTTCGCACCAGAACCCGCGAACGGACCGACAGTTCGCACGAACTTTAGAACCCTATTAAATACAATGGATGCAAACGTTCGAAATCTAAAGTGCTATTTATAACGACTAATATGCATGTTATTGTCCTAAAAAGGGTTTGGGAACCCGGGTTCTGCACCAGGGGACATGTATCAATCCAAAAAAAAGTTTTAAAAACGGCCGTTTTTCGGGAGCAGTCATTTTAATGATGCATAAAGTGAAAAAAAAAGTCAAATATTCCTTTAAATATCGTACCTGGGGGGTGTCTAAAGTATGCCTGTGAAGTGCCACGTGTTTCCCGTGTTTAGAACTGTCTCTGCACAAAATTACATTTCTAAAGGAAAAAAAGCCATTTAAAACTGCTTGCGGCTTTAATGTAATGTCTGGTCCCGGTAATATGGATGAAAATCTTTAAGAAAAATGGCATAGCTACCCCATCACAGCCCAAACCCCACCCCAGCCCATTACCAGCCCCTTTGGGTCTTGTATGGATATTAAGGGGAACCCCGCACACAAAATAAAAAAGGCCCTATATACTCTGAACAGCCGTATACAGGCAGTGCATACAAGACAGGGACTGTAGGTTTGTTCTTATGTAGAATCTGTTTGTAATTTTGAACAGGTACATTGTTTAAGTGTAGCTCCAGCCAAAAAATCTATTTTTAAGCTTTTTGGAAAACATAGGGAAGGGTTATCACCCCTGTAACATTTGTTTTGCTGTCTGTGCAGTGTGCACCTGTTCAGAACAGTTCACCTCACTTTCCGTCCTAATGACAAATGTGTTTTGAAAATTTGGGGTTTTTATTGAAACAAGAATTGGTGATAAAGCATCAGTGGAGAGGAGACACTTTTTTTCCTATATTAACTCTTACAGGAGAGAATTTCCCTTCCTAGGAGTAGATTTCCTCTCACTTCCTGTTGTATCCTTCCGTTTGCAAGGAGGAGTCGTTTGTAAGTTGGATGTTTGAAAGTAGGGGCCTGCCGTATATACTCAGCTGAAATTTGCCCCTTACATGTTGGTGTTGCAACAACACTGTGAGCCCTCACAGTTACTCTTGGTGGGCGCATGAATGGGCCCTGCTGTGAATTATTAGATCAAGAATTGTAATTGCATGCCCCTGTTGAACAGGGGCTGAAAAATTGGGCCTTTGGTGGTGGTGGTGGTGTTGACACAACACTGTAAGGCCTCACAGTTAGTCTTGGTGGGCGCAGGAATGGGCCCTGCTGTGAATTATTAGATCAAGAATTGTAATTACATGCCCCTGTTAAACAGGGGCAGAAAAATTGGACCTTAGGCACTGGTGCCACAACACTGCAACCCCTCACAGATACTGTACTTGGAGCACAGCAATGAGCCCTGTTGCAAAGTATTGCATCAAAAATTGTAATTACACGCCCCTGTTAAACAGGGGCTGAAAAATTGGGCCTTAGCCACTGGTGCTGGTGCCACGACACTGCAACCTCTCCCAGATACTCTAGTTGGAGTGCAGGAATGAGCCCTGCTGCAAAGCATTGCATAAAAAATTGTAATTACATGCCCCTGTTAAACAGGGGCATAAAAATTGGGCCTTAGGCACTGGTGCCACAACACTGCAACCCCTCACAGATACTGTACTTGGAGCACAGCAATGAGCCCTGTTGCAAAGTATTGCATCAAAAATTGTAATTACACGCTCCTGTTAAACAGGGGCTGAAAAATTGGGCCTTAGCCACTGGTGCTGGTGCCACGACACTGCAACCTCTCCCAGATACTCTAGTTGGAGTGCAGGAATGAGCCCTGCTGCAAAGCATTGCATAAAAAATTGTAATAACACGCCTCTGTTAAACAGGGGCTGAAAAATTGGGCCTTAGCCACTGGTGGCGGCACCCAGAAACAAAAATGTTCTTCCAAGCTATCATCATCAATCGGATCATTGAGGAGGAGGAGGATAGTCAGTCAACATAACAGGACAGTCTCTCAGCATCAGCATCAGTCTTGAAGGGATGTGACATTTTGAAAATAAATTAGTCTGTTATATCAGCTTCAGGTGTTTGGTAGCTGGTGGTGATCCAAGACTGGTTCATCTTTATGAAGGTCAGTCGATCAACAGAGTCGGTGGACAGGCGCACCCAGCACTGAATGTGCGTTCTGAAAGAACGCTGGATGCAGAACAGGCCAGTAGCTCAATTGCATACTGTGCAAGCTCTGGCCAGTGATCCATCCTCAAGACCCAATAAGCTAGAGGATTTTCGGTGGGGAAGGTGTCCAAGTCTGACCTTGCCCCTAGGTATTCCTGCACCATGTATATCAGACGCTGGCGATGGTTGCTGGAACCAATCATACCTTGGGGCTGCGGACTAAAGAATTGTCTGAACGTATCGGTCAGACGGCCACCTTCCCCACCGCTCCTTCTTTGACTGACCGAAGCCTCAGCAACTCGTTGTCCAGGACCAGGAGTTTGTAACCTCCCAGTCTCTGGGAACGCGTTGCACAGACCTTTCTGCAAGGCCTCCCGGAGTTGTCTCATCCTCTGCTCCCTCTGCGACGGTAAGATAAGGTCCGCAACCTTACCCTTGTACCGTGGATCAAGGAGAGTGGCCAGCCAGTAATGGTCCCTCTCCTTGATCCTAAGAATACGAGGATCTTTCCGCAGACTTTGCAGGATCAGGGAGGCCATGCAGCGTAGGTTAGCTGAGGCATTCGGTCCGGAGTCCTCTGGGTCACTAAGGACGACATGATCCGCAGCCACCTCCTCCCAGCCACGTACAAGTCCACTGGTTTCTTGGGACTGTAAATCATCCCTAAAAGACTGCTGCTAATGATGCCGAGTGCCAGGCTCCACCTCCATGCTGACACAATCCTCCTCCTCCTCCTCCTCCTCCTCTTCCTGTGCAATGGGTGGGACAGAAGGAACACTGTCTGGGTAAAGGGGGCCTTGAGAGGCAAGAAAGTCCTCCTCTTCCTCCCTCTGTTCTGCCTCAAGTGCCCTGTCCATTATTCCACGCAGCGTATGTTCCAACAGGTGGACAAGAGGTACAGTGTCACTGATGCATGCACTGTCACTGCTCACCATCCTCGTGGCCTCCTCAAATGGTGCCAGGACAGTGCATGCATCCCTGATCATGCCCCACTGGCGTGGTGAAAAAAACCCGAGCTCCCCTGACCCTGTCCTGGTGCCGTAGTCGCACAGGTACTCATTGATGGCCCTCTGCTGCGTGTGCAGCTGCTGCAGCATGGCCAACGTTGAGTTCCACCTGGTGGGCATGTCACATATAAGGCGGTTCTTGGGCAGGTTCAACTCCTTTTGCAGCTCAGCCAGGCGAGCACTGGCATTATAAGATCTGCGGAAATGCACACAGACTTTCCTGGCCTGCCTCAGGACATCCTGCAAGCCCGGGTACCTGCACCACCAGGTTAAGGACGTGAGCCACACAGGGCACATGGGTCAGTTGTCCCTGTCGGAGAGCGGAGAGGAGGTTGGTGCCATTGTCGCAAACTACCATTCCTGGCTTAAGCTGGCGTGGCGTCAACCAACTCTCGGCCTGCCCCTGCAGAGCAGACAGAACCTCTGCCCCAGTGTGGCTCCTGTCCCCCAAACACACCAGCGCAAGCACGGCATGGCATCTTTTTGCCTGCGTACTTGCGTAGCCCCTTGAATGCCTACGGAGCACCGCTGGTTCCGAGGACAAAGCACAGGAAGAGGCCATGGAGGAAGAAGAAGAGGAGGGGGTGGAGGACAGAGGTGTGTCACAACCAGTAGTAGCATTTTGGAGGCGTGGCGGTGGAACAACCTCCAACACTACTGCACCTTGTCCTGCATCCTTCCCAGCTGCCAAAAGAGTGACCCAATGGGCCGTGAAAGAAAGGTAACGTCCCTGTCCATGCCTGCTGGACCATGAGTCAGCGGTAATATGCACCTTACCGCTGACCGCCCTGTCCAGCGAGGCCAGGACATTGCCTTCCACATGCCGGTAGAGAGCCGGAATCGCCTTCCGTGAGAAAAAGTGGCGTTTGGGAACCTGCCACTGAGGAACCGCACATTGCACAAACTCACGGAAGGGGGCCGAGTCTACCAACTGAAAAGGCAGCAGTTGAAGCGCTAGCAATTTAGCCAAGCTAGCATTCAACCACTGGGCATGTGGATGGCTGGGAGTGAACTTCTTTCGACGGTCCAGCAGCTGGGGCAGGGAAATTTGCCTGCTAGAATCGGACGTCGGTGTACTGCTAGCAGAGTGCCCGCAAGTACTTGGCTGTGACAAACCTAATTCTACACCTTCATTCCTCTCAGAGCAGGTTTCAGAGAGGACTGAAGGTATAGTGGGGTTGGAGATCCCAGCTGATGCGGTGCAAGAAGAGGTCCGCTTTGTTCTTTGGTGTGGGTCTTTAAGGTAGGCTTGCCAACGAGCTGCATGGCAGGTCAACATATGTCTGGTCAAGCATGTGGTGCCCAAGTGTGATGTTTTGGCCACGCGATATACGCTTGAGACATATGTTGCAAACAGCAGCTGTGCGATCTGATGCACTCGACTCAAAAAAGGCCCACACCAAAGAACTGTTGGTGTAACACACCAGGAAAAAGCAGCAATACAGGCTAACTTCAGGTGTAATATGATCAGGAGGCACACTCCGCCCGCTGTAAGTGCCGCAAAATCCTGTTGGTGTAACACACCAGGAAAAAGCAGCAATACAGGCTAAGTTCAGGTGTAATATGGTCAGGAGGCACACTCCGCCCGCTGTAAGTGCCGCAAAATCCTGTTGGTGTAACACACCAGGAAAAAGCAGCAATACAGGCTAAGTTCAGGTGTAATATGATCAGGAGGCACACTCCGCCCGCTGTAAGTGCCACAAATGTCTGTTGGTGTAACACACCAGGAAAAAGCAGCAATACAGGCTAACTTCAGGTGTAATATGATCAGGAGGCACACTCCGCCCGCTGTAAGTGCCGCAAAATCCTGTTGGTGTAACACACCAGGAAGAAGCAGCAATACAGGCTAAGTTCAGGTGTAATACGATCAGGAGGCACACTCCGCCCGCTATAAGTGCCGCAAAATCCTGTTGGTGTAACACACCAGGAAAAAGCAGCAATACAGGCTAAGTTCAGGTGTAATATGATCAGGAGGCACACTCCGCCCGCTGTAAGTGCCGCAAAATTCTGTTGGTGTAACACACCAGGAAAAAGCAGCAATACAGGCTAACTTCAGGTGTAATATGATCAGGAGGCACACTCCGCCCGCTGTAAGTGCTGCAAATGTCTGTTGGTGTAACACACCAGGAAAAAGCAGCAATACGGGCTAACTTCAGGTGTATAATGTGCAGGAGGCTTAGCAACAATGACACTGACACTGTCCCCTGCATATCCTTCTCTCTCCCTGCACACAAGGTTTATCAAAGTATATGACACTGACACTCTCCCTGCCTATCCTTCTCTCTCCCTGCACACAAGGTTTATCAAAGTATATGACACTGACACTCTCCCTGCCTATCCTTCTCTGTCCCTACACACAAGGTTTAGCAAAGAATAGATTTGACACTGTCCCTGCCTATCCTTCACTTTCCCTGCTCCGGAACACACTACACAAGGCCGCCGCGCTGGCGGCCTTTTATAGTGTGGGGCATGTACTAAACCCCCTCAGCTATAATTGGCCACAGGCATCCTGCCTGTGGCCAATCATTGCTCTCCTCGCTGCCGGCGCTGTGATTGGCCAAGCATGCAGGGTCACAGTGCATGCTTGGCCAATCACAGTGCCGGGATTACACTGCGATGGCGCAGTGTATTGTGGGCCGTTCGCGTCACTCGAATTTGGCGCAAACGGCCCAAATCGTTCGTTGTTCGCCGAACGCTGCGAACAGCCGATGTTCGAGTCGAACCTATGTTCGACTCGAACACCGAGCTCATCCCTAGCTGCTAACAAGTTAGACCTGTCTGGTGCCAGGACCCCTTGGATTGCCCCACTTGCCACGGTCATTTTTTCAGCAGTCTGCTGTACTTTACTAGCTGGAGGATTGGATGCCAGCCCCACTCTATTGTGCCTTCATACTGACATTTGTAGGAAGTTTACAGCACGGCATGCTCTGGTTGCTGCTTTCTGCTGTCCGCACTTCATCACTGCTCTGCATACTAGATGAAGTTTCCTGGGGGGGAATTGACTGCCTGAGCGTAACAGCTGTGCAGGAGTACTGATTCCCCATACCGCAATTGATCTGGCTGTTGCTCATATCTCCCCCACCTCTCCTTTCCTGACTCCAATCCGGCCCCCTCTGTCCTGTGTTGGTTATTGGGGAAAACTTTAAATTTTTCATTTACAATATATTTTGTTGTATTTAGTTTTGCACCTTTTTACTGTTACTTTGTGGAACCGGTTACTTACAAGTAGGGATGAGCTTCGAGTTCGAGTCGAACTCATGTTCGACTCGAACATTGCCTGTTCGCCCGTTCGCCGAACAACGAACAATTTGGGGTGTTCGCGGCAAATTCGAAAAGTCAATGGGAGAAATCTAAAGTGCTAATTATAAAGGCTTATATGCAAGTTATTGTCCTAAAAAGTGTTTGGGAACCTGGGTCCTGCCCCAGGGGACATGTATCAATGCAAAAAAAAGTTTTAAAAACGGAAGTTTTTTTAGGAGCAGTGATTTTAATAATGCTTAAAATGAAACAATAAAAGTGAAATATTTCTTTAAATTTCGTACCTGGGGGGTGTGTATGATATGTATGTAAAGTGGTGCATGTTTCCCGTGCTTAGAACTGTCCCTGCACAAAGTGTCATTTTTGAAGGAAAAAAAGTCATTTAAAACTCACTCGCGGCTATAATGGATTGTCGGCTTTTATCAATACATAGAAAAGTCATTGATAAAAAAAATAAAAAAAAAAAGCGTGGGGGTTCCCCCAAATTTAATTACCAGGCCCTTTAGGTCTGGAATGGATATTAAGGGGAACCCCGCCGCAAATTTAAAAAAAATAGCGTGGGGTTCCCCCTAAATATCCATACCAGGCCCTTGAGATCTGGCATGGATTTTAAGGGAAACTCCACCCCAAATGTAAAAAAAAAATGGCGTGTAGTCCCCCCAAAAATCCATACCAGACCCTTATCTGAGCACGCAACCTGGCCGGCCACAGGGGAAGAGGGGGGGGGGACGAGAGAGCGGCCCCCCCTCCCTCCTGAACCGTACCAGGCCACATGCCCTCAACATGGGGAGGATGTCCCCATGTTGATGGGGACAAGGGCCTCATCCCCACAACCCTTGCCCGGTGGTTGTGGGGGTCTGCTGGCGGGGGGCTTAACAAAGGGGACCCCCAGATCCCGGCCCCCCCTATGTGAATTGGTAAGGGGTACATTGTACCCCTACCATTTCACGAAGAAAGTGTCAAAAATTTTTAATAAAAACACACACACCTTGAAAAAGTCCTTTATTAAAAAATAAAAAAATTATAAAAAAATAAAAACATTCCAGCGATGAAATCCAGTGTCCCGCGGCGATCCCGATGTCCAGCGCTGTCCGTCATTGGTTGTGCCTGTGCGGACCTGATGGGGAACTTCCTCCGCTGTGTTTTAAATGTATAGACCCGCCCCTTCTAAAGTTCCCCATCAGGTCCGCTCAGCGGACCAGATGCGGAACGAGAGAAGGGGCGGGTCTATTCATGTATTACACAGCGAACGAAGTTCCTCATCAGGTCCGCCCCCTCGGTATGTCGGACCCCGCCTACGTCATTGGCCTGAGCGGGAAACTTCCCTCACTGTGTAATTTAAATTTAGACAGTGAAGGAAGTTCCCCGCTCAGGCCAATGACGTAGGCGGGGTCGGACATACCGAGGGGGCGGACCTGATGGGTAACTTCTCTCACTTTGTAATACATGTATAGACCCGCCCCTTCTAAAGTTCCCCATCAGGTCCGCTCAGCGGACCAGATGCGGAACATGAGAAGGGGCGGGTCTATTCATGTATTACACAGCGAACGAAGTTCCCCATCAGGTCCGCCCCCTCAGTATGTCCGACCCCGCCTACGTCATTGGCCTGAGCGGGGAACTTCCTTCACTGTGTAAATTTAAATTACACAGTGAAGGAAGTTTCCCGCTCAGGCCAATGACGTAGGTGGGGTCCGACATACCGAGGGGGCGGACCTGATGGGGAACTTCGTTCGCTGTGTAATACATGAATAGACCCGCCCCTTCTCTCGTTCCGCATCTGGTTTGCTGAGCGGACCTGATGGGGAACTTTAGAAGGGGCGGGTCTATACATTTAAAACACAGCGGAGGAAGTTCCCCATCAGGTCCGCACAGGCACAACCAATGACGGACAGCGCTGGATATCGGGATCGCCGCAGGACACTGGATTTCATCGCTGGAATGTTTTTTTTTTATTATTTTTTTTTCTTTAATAAAGGACTTTTTCAAGGTGTGTGTGTTTTTATTTAAATTTTTTGACACTTTCTTCGTGAAATGGTAGGGGTACAATGTACCCCTTACCAATTCACATAGGGGGGGGGCGGGATCTGGGGGTCCCCTTTGTTAAAGGGGTCTTCCAGATTCTGATAAGCCCCCAGCCCGCAGACCCCCACAACCACCGGGCAAGGGTTGTGGGGATGAGGCCCTTGTCCCCATCAACATGGGGACATCCTCCCCATGTTGAGGGCATGTGGCCTGGTACGGTTCAGGAGGGAGGGGGCCGCTCTCTCGTCCTCCCCTCTTCCCCTGCAGCCGGCCAGGTTGCGTGCTCAAGTAAGGGTCTGGTATGGATTTTTGGGGGGACTCCACGCCATTTTTTTTAAAAATTTGGGGTAGAGTTCCCCTTAAAATCCATGCCAGATCTCAAGGGCCTGATATGGATATTTAGGGGGAACCCCACGCCATTTTTTTTTTCATTTGCGGCGGGGTTCCCCTTAATATCCATTCCAGACCTAAAGGGCCTGGTAATTGAATTTGGGGGAACCCCCACGCTTTTTTTTTTTTTTTTATCAATGACTTTTGTATGTATTGATAAAAGCCGACAATACATTAATAGCCGCGAGTGAGTTTTAAATGACTTTTTTTCCTTCAAAAATGACACTTTGTGCAGGGACAGTTCTAAGCACGGGAAACATGCACCACTTTACATGCATATCATACACACCCCCCAGGTACGAAATTTAAAGGAATATTTAACTTTTATTTTTTCATTTTAAGCATTATTAAAATCACTGCTCCCGTAAAAACGTCTATTTTTTAAACCTTTTTTTGCATTGATACATGTCCCCTGGGGCAGGACCCAGGTCCCCAAACACTTTTTAGGACAATAACTTGCATATTAGCCTTTATAATTAGCACTTTAGATTTCGAACGTTCGAGTCCATTGTATTTAATAGGGTTCTAAAGTTCGCGCGAACATTCTGTCTGTTCGCAGGTTCTGGTGCGAATCGAACAGGGGGGTGTTCGGCTCATCCCTGCTTACAAGCAATGAGCCCCTGGTGTTACCAGGTGAACTATATAATCCGATTGGTTTATTATAGCAGCATCTCTAGACTCATGGGCTGCTCCTTCAGCTGACCCCGTTTTGTGCGATTAACCCCTACTTTGCCTCAGGGTGTTTGCTGTTGGAACCCGGGCGATGCTGACTCTCTGTCTCTTGGGAAAAGTACACACGCCTCCCAGACATTAGTTGCCTTCGGGCTGGTTAAATGGGTACTATGCAGTCTTGCCATGGGTGGGATCTGCGGGGTGGGGGGAAGGGAAGGTTGGCCGTTGCTGACCCTTTTTTTTTTTTTTTCAATAATTTTTATTGAGAAATATAAAGCAGGGTAATATGTATTACAATGTATATTGGATTTGCAACGATTTGATTGAAACAAGTGGTAAAAAAAAGAGAACAAGCATACACTTGTAGTAACGATAATACGATGCATATCTAGTTTGTAAAAAAAAAAGGAAAACATATTCAGACAGTAGTGCGCGTGTCGACTTTCGGGGGGCTTTTCTCCTCCGGGATCACCCCAACTGGGAACATACAGTGACCCAGAAGGAGAACGGCCCGATGTTGCATCAGCTGAGAGAGGTTAAGCTTCTCGCAGGGAATGAACTCTTTAGAATAGCAAGACATTATCATCTCCTGTTTATCTTGGGTATGGTACAGGTTGCTCGGTCAAGAGAAAGTATTGTGTGGCATATGGTAGGTAGTAGTATTTAAGGAGGTGGAACAGCTCTAGATCCGGAGGCCCAGGCAATCCAGGCTTTCCGTATTTTTTCTGCTCGTCCATTACAGGCAGCCATTATTGATTCATAGCTATAGTGCAGGTTTACTAGGTTGATAGTTTGGGCATTTACCGGTGATTCCTCTGACCTCCATTTCCGAGTTATACATAGCCTGGAAGCCAGAAGTATGTGAGATAGAACATACCTAGAGTTTGGGGGTATATTTTCTATTGTTAGGTTGAGTAATGCCAAGGCAGGGGAGGGCGTAATAGTGCAATTGAAAGTATCCAAAAGGAGGTTGAAAACATCCTTCCAGAAGCGTCGAATGTGTGGACAAGACCAGAAGATGTGTAACATATCTCATTTAGAGGATTTACATCTCCAGCACATGTTAGAAGTCTGGGGATTGAATGATGCTAGTCTCGCTGGAGTCAGATACCAGCGTAGGGTAATTTTTTGTGTAAGTTCCCAAAGGGCCGAGCACTGTGTGGATCTATATATGGATCGTAAGGCTAAGGTCCATTGGTCCTCTGATTATGATGTGGATAGATCTGCTTCCCAATGGTAGTAAGTCGGGAGTTTAACGAATTGGGTTTTGGACCTAAGGAGGTTGTAAAAGTGGGATATACCTTTGGTGTTGGTAAGAGTGTCCGTGAGATAAGCCCATGTTTTAGCGGGAATGGCGTATAGGGGTAGGGGTATAGTTTTAAGACTATGCGAAATCCGCATATAGGTAAAGAAATCTGACCCAGGGATATTGAACTCCTTCTGTAGGACAGAAAAGGGTTTGGGGCGAGAGTTGAGGATAAGACTTTGGAGGGATTGTACTCCTAGCAGGGACCAGTGTGAGATATAGAGGTCTGGGGTGAGAAAATGGAGGGTGTCCAATGGTATTTGGTGATTAGGTGTTGAAGGAGATTCTTCCATCAGAGTGAGTAGTTTCTTCCAGGAGAGGGCAGAAGCTTTCATGGTAAGGGGGAAGGAGGCAGGTACGGTTGCTCCCAATGGTATGCTCATTATCCAGGACTTTAAGTTGGAGCGACGGAGTAGGGCTCGTTCTATTTGTCCCCATGGGGTGACTGGTAGGGGGTGAAACCACTCCGGTAGCTGGGCGAGAATGGAAGCTAAATAGTAGTCTTTGAAGGCAATTGAGCCTACTCCTCCTACTTGTTTGGATTTAATCAGATTAGACTGGGCACACCTGGGTTTCTTTCCGTTCCAGTTCCACAGGTGGGTGTTTAGAAGTGTTTGGAGAGACCTAAAGTATGATGCAGGGAGTGGAATGGGTAGGGTTCGGAAAAGATATAGTATTTGTGGTAGGCACAGCATTTTGAAGGCCGCTAATCTACCTGACCTGGATAGTTCGTGTTTCCTAATTTGTTGAGAGTCATTTTGTATTTTGAGGAGCAGGGGTGGGAAGTTGGCAGAAAACAGGGATTTGGTCGATCTGGTTAATTTGATTCCTAGATAGGTGATTTCTTTATCTGCCCATTTAAAATTATATTGTAGTTGTAGGAGATTTCGTGTAGTGGCGTCTAAGTTAATGTCTAGAATATAAGATTTTGTGGTATTAACCTTGTAGTATGAGATTTCGCGAAATCATTGTAGTAAATTATCTATCTCCGCCAGGGAAGAAGCCGGGTTGGTGAGGATGAGAATCACGTCATCCGCGAATAGACAAATTTTGTGTGATGATTGCCCTATGCATATGCCTGATATGGAGGGATGGTTCCTAACGTGCGTTGCTAGGGGCTCCATAAGGAGGTTGAAGATGAGGGGGGATAAGGGGCATCCTTGGCGAGTGCCATTGGTTATGGGGAACGATCGTGAAGGTCATGTCTTCAGTGTATACCAAGGCAGAAGGCGTGGAGTAGAGTGCCATGATGGCTCCCAAAATATGCGCGGTAAAGCCGAACTTTTGGAGAACTGAATTAAGATAGGACCAGTGTACTCTATCGAACGCCTTCTCTGCATCCAGCGAGAGGAGCAGGGAAGGTGTTCCAGTAGAGTCTGCTTGGTGGATAATGTTTATTAATCGCCTGGTGGCATCTGATGCCTGTCTTCCTTTGGTGAAGCCAGTCTGGTCTCTATGTATTAGGGTGGGCATTATATCTAATAGCCTTAGCGCAATTGTTTTAGCATAAATTTTTACGTCAAGATTTAGTAGCGAAATCGGACGGAAGTTTTGGGGTACGTTTGGCTCCTTCCCTGGCTTCGGTATAGTGATAACCATAGCATTCAACATTTCAGGTTGGAAGTGTGAAGAGGAGGCAGCGACATTGAAAACACCCTCTAAGTGGGGGATTAGATGGTCTGAAAATTGTTTATAGTATTCGCCAGACAGTCCGTCTGGACCCGGAGCTTTGTTTAGGGGGAGGGACTGGATTGTCTTCCGAATCTCCTGTGAAGAAAAAGGGGCGTTCAGTTTTTCTAGTTGGATCTCGGTCAAGGTAGGTAGTTGAAGATTGAGCAAGAATCGGTTAATGTCATCTAGGGTAGGTTGGGGAGTATCAGGGTCACGTTTGAGGTTATACAGGTAACTGTAGTAATCACTAAATGCATTAGCTATGTCCTGGGGGTTAGTAAGAGGGGTTTGGTCATGGGGATGGAATAGTTTGTTAATTTTTGTCTTGCAGCGTTTGGTTTTGAGTCGTTGTGCCAGTCTTTTCCCAGCTTTGTTAGATGTGGAGTAAGTGGTAGGTTTAAAAGCGTCTCTGCAGGTGGTCATAGGAGTGAAGGAGTAGGGAAAGGAGTTCCTGTCGTAGGGTCACTAAGCGGTCAGGGATCGGGGAGTGAGGGTTGGCTTTGTGGTGGTTTTCTAGAGCAGTAATTTGGGCGGTAATCTCATCAAGTCGATGAGTCCTCTTTCTTTTGTGCATAGCACTCCTTTTCATCAAAATACCTCTTACAAAGGCTATGTGTGCGCACCACAGCACCCCAAGGTCAGCCACCGTTCCAGTGTTAATCTGAAAGAATTCTTCTATATGTTGCGCTATGACAGGGGCATAGTCCCCATGTTGTAAAACATAGTTGTTAGCTCTCCAAAATCGAGATTTGGGGATCCCTTTGGAATCATCTATGGCGATTGTAATGGGAGCGTGGTCTGACCATGTGGTGGTGTGGATTGCTGAAGCCGAAATGGTTTGTAATAGCCATTTATCGGACAAGAATAAATCTAAACGAGAATATGAGTTATGTCTAGGGGAGAAAAAGGTGTAGTCCTTCTCAGTGCCGTGATGGCATCTCCATACGTGATACAGTTCATGCGTAGAGATGAGGTTCTGCAGTGGGGATGGTGTTCTTTTTGCGGCAGAGGTGGAGTCTATAGAGATGTCCGGCACCAGGTTAAAGTCTCCACATAGTAGGAGATGGCCCTTCTGAAGAGATTTGGATAACTTGAAAATTTTGTGCAAAAAATGGGTTTGATGATCATTGGGGGCGTAGATGTTGACCAAAGTGTAGTTTTTTTTGTCGATGGTGCATATCAGGATTATGAATCTACCCTCAGGGTCAAGGGTTACATCTGAGAGTTGGAAGTCAAGTTTGGAGCTGATCGCAATCATGACTCCTCTGGTCTTGGAGTTGTGGGATGCATGGAAGATATGGGGGAATTGGCTATTTAACACATAGGCTCCAGTCAGATTGAAGGAGGTGAGTCTCCTGTATGCAAATTATGTCACTCCGAAGGTCTTTAACCACTTAAGCCCCGGACCATTTTGTAGCTAAAGGACCAGAGGTGATTTCAGAATTTCGCACTGCGCTGCTTTAACTGTAAATTGTGTGGACATGCAATGTTGTACCCAAACGAAATTTGCGTCCTTTTCTTCCCACAAATAGAGCTTTCTTTTAATGGTATTTGATTGCCTCTGCGATTTTTATTTTTAGAGATATAAACGGAAATAGAAAATTTTGAAAAAAAATGATATTTTCTACTTTTTGTTATAAGAAAAATCGAATAAACTCAATTTTAGTCATACATTTAGGCCAAAATGTATTCAGCCACATGTCTTTAGTAAAAAAAAATGTCAATAAGCGTATATTTATTGGTTTGCGCAAAAGTTATAGCGTCTACAAACTAGGGTAAATTTTCTGGAATTTACACAGCTTTTAGTTTATGACTGCCTATCTCATTTCTTGAGGTGCTAAAATGGCAGGGCAGTACAAAACCCCCCCAAATGACCCCATTTTGGAAAGTAGACATCCCAAGGAAATTGCTGAGAGGCATGTTGAGCCCATTGAATATATTTATTTTTTGTCTCAAGTGATTGAATAATGACTAAAAAAAAAAAAAAATTACAAAAAGTTGTCACTAAATGATATATTGCTCACACATGCCATGGTTATATGTGGAATTGCACCCCAAAATACATTTTTCTGCTTCTCCTGAGTACGGGGATACCACATGTGTGGGACTTTTTGGGAGCCTAGCCACGTACGGGCCCCCGGAAACCAAGCACCGCCTTCAGGATTTCTAAGGGCGCAAATTTTTGATTTCACTCCTCACTACCTATCACAGTTTTGAAGGCCATAAAATGCCAAAATAGCACAAACCCCCCCCCCCCCCCAAATGACCCAATTTTAGAAAGTAGACACCACGAGGAAATTGCTGAGAGGCATGGTGAGTATTCTACAGCTCTCATTTTGTTTTTGTCACTAAATATTGCCACTAAATATCGCTCACACATGCCATGGTTATATGTGGAATTACACCCCAAAATACATTTTGCTGCTTCTTCTGAGTACGGGAATACCACATGTGTGGGACTTTTTAGGAGCCTAGCCGTGTACGGGGCCTCAGAAAACCAAGCACCGCCTTCAGGATTTCTAGGCACAAATTTTTGATTTCACTCCTCACTACCTATCACAGTTTCGAAGGCCATAAAATGCCAAAATAGCACAAAACCCCCCCAAATGACCCCATTTTGGAAAGTAGACACCCCAAGCTATTTGCTGAGAGGCATGGTGAGTATTTTACAGCTCTCATTTTGTTTTTGAAAATGAAGAAAGAAAAAATATATATTTTTTTTCAATTTTCAAAACTTTGTGACAAAAAGCGAGATCTGCAAAATACTCACAATACCTCTCAGCAAATAGCTTGGGGTGTCTACTTTCCAAAATGGGGTCATTTGGGGGGGTTTTGTGCCATCTGGGCATTCCATGGCCTCCGAAACTGTGATAGGCAGTGAGAAGTGAAATCAAAAATTTACACCCTTAGAAAGCCTGAAGGCGGTGCCTGGTTTTTGGGGTCTCTTACGCGGCTAGGCTCCCAAAAAGTCTCACACATGTGGTATCCCCGTACTCAGGAGAAGCAACAGAATGTATTTTGGGGTGTAATTCCACATATGCCCATGGCATGTTTGAGCAATATATCATTTAGTGACAACTTTGTGAAAAAAAAAAAAATTGTCTTTTTTCCGCAACTATATATAAATATAAAATATTCCATGGACTCGACATGCCTCTCAGTATATAGCTTGGGGTGTCTACTTTCCAAAATGGGGTCATTTGGGGGGGTTTTGAACTGTTCTGGGATTTTATACACAACATTAGGAAGCTTACATCCACTCTTCTAACCACTTGAAGACAAAGCCCTTTTTGACACTTTTTGTTTACATGAAAACATATTTTTTTTTGCAAGAAGATTATGTTGAACCCCCAAACATTATATATATTTTTAAAGCAAAGGCCCTACAGATTAAAATGGTGGGTGTTGCATTTTTTTTTCTACACCGTATTTGCGCAGCGATTTTTCAAACGCATTTTTTGGGGAAAAAATACACTTTTTTTTATTTTAATGCAATAAAACACACTATATTGCCCAAATGTTTGATGAAATAAAAAAGATGATCTTAGGCCGAGTACATAGATACCAAACATGACATGCTTTAAAATTTCGCACAAACGCGCATTGGCGACAAACTACATACATTTTTAAAAGCCTTTAAAAGCCTTTACAGGTTACCCCGTTAGATTTACAGAGTAGGTCTACTGCTAAAATTACTGCCCTCGATCTGACCTTTGCGGTGATACCTCACATGCATGGTGCAATCGCTGTTTACATATGACGCCAGACCGACGCTTGCGTTCGCCATTGGGCAAGAGCAGGGCAGGACAGGGGTGCTTTTTTTTTTTTTTTTTTATTATTAATTTTGCTTTTTTATTTTATTTTTAAATTGTTCCTTCCATATTTTATTTTTTTTTTAGAATTTTTATTGTTATCTCAGGGAATGTAAATATCCCCCATGATAGCAATAGGTAGTGACAGGTACTCCTTTTTTTGAAAAAACTGGGGTCTTCTAGACCCTAGATCTTTCCTCTGCCCTCAAAGCATCTGACCACACCAAGATCGGTGTAATAAAATGCTTTCCCAATTTCCCAATGGCGCTTTTTATATCCGGGGGGGACATTCCCTCCTACTGCTTGTAAAAGCAGTCCAGAGGCTAATTAGCCACTAGGATTGCTTTTACATGAAAGCCGGCCGCTGGCTGAAAAGAATGATACCAAGATGATACCTAAACCCGCAGGCATCATACTGGTATAAACATTCAAAGTCCAGCAACATACCAGTGCGTTGCTGGTCCTTGTTGGACATGTATTGTAATCTTTTTTTTCATGCAGCCAGTTGGCTGAACGAAAAAAGAGATTGATCGGTGGGTATGCCCACCATTAGAATACCGCCCTTCATCCACCCACTTCTAATGATGGGCATACATGCACCATTTATATATGCCGAAGCATGGGGGCATCCTCCCGCAAAAAAGTTATGCCGCACACACATGGTCGGACTTTTCCACAGGCAAGCCTCCGTCGGAAGTTCGACCGTATGTACGCGGCATTAGGAGCAAAATCGCTCCTCCGCCCCTGCTGCCCCCATGCTTCGGCATATATGCTTTTTTTTTTTAACTGTGGTGGTGAAATCACCTCCTACAGCACTGGAGTCGCAGGGATCAGGCCTGTCTCTCCGAACGCTGCAGTTATGTGTGTTGTGTTTTGTAAGTGACAGTGATCGATCGATACTGCACTTGGGTGGCCTGGGCTGGACCGAGGGGCAAAACGCAGGTGCTAGCAGGTATCTGGGCTGATCCCGCTAACACTGCGTTTTTGGGAACCCTAAACTGCTGGGGACGCTAGTATAGATCTGATCAGATCAGATATTGATCTGATCAGATACTATACCACTAAGGGGGGTGTATGCTTCACGCGTGGGTGTTAGCGTTACTGGCACTAACCTGACGCTGCCTGGGGTGTGACGCAGACCCTCTCTGACGCTAAAACCTAATTGATATCACCCGCCGGGCGATCAGGGAGTTAAACCTTTATTGGGTTATATATACGGCGGGTGCCCTGACACTATAAAAAGCAAACTAACTAACCAGCGTCACCCGTAACACTTATATGGTGATCACTGGTGAAAGGGTTAACTAGGGGCAATTAGGGGGTTAAAACCTTTATTAGATAATATATGGGGGTACCTGACGCTATAAAAACCTGCGGCGAACCTAAAAAAAATTACTGCCTACCGATCTGCATCACCGACGCTAAGACAGCGATCAGAAAAATGATCGCTTAGCGACAGTGGTGATAGGGGGTGAAAGGGTTACCTGGGGGGCGATCAAGGGGGTTAAACCTTTATTAGATAGTTTATGGGGGTACCCGACGCTATAAAAACCTGCGGCGAACCTAAAAATAATTACTGGCTACCGATCTGCATCACCGACGCTAAGACAGCGATCAGAAAAATGATCGCTTAGCGACGGCGGTGCTAGGGGGTGAAAGGGTTATCAGGGGGGTGATCAGGGGGTTAAACCTTTATTAGGGGGGGTTAGGGGGCTACACTGGACCTAAAACTATTTTTAGTGACACTTTTACAGTCACAAATGTCACTGATTGCAGTGATCAGTAAATAAATGGTCACTGCAATCAGTGACACTGTGACTGGGGGCTGGGGGGTGATCTGGGGGGGCGATTTGTGTGCCTATGTGTCCTGGTGTCAGTGTAGTGTTAGTGCACTGACCTGTGTGTCTTCTCTTGTACGGCGCTCGGTATATGTGAGCGCCGCATGAGAGATGACATCACTTCCTCCTGCTTTCTCTGCCTGTGTTTACGTTACACAGCAGAGGGAGCATTTTCATTAACCGGGAGCGATCGCGGGGGGTGGCCGGAATCGAACGGTCGTCCCCTCATGTCGGATCGCTCCCCAACGAATACCGACCGCTCACTGTATAGGAGGGGGGTCCGATCGGACCCCCCAACTGTACAAAGGCAATCACGTACACTGTACGTGATTGTGCCATTCTGCCGACGTACATATACAGTGAGCGGTCGTTAAGTGGTTAACAGTCCTCCAAAGAGAGTGTCTTTTAGCGGGGTGGTTGAGCCGATTAACGTTGAGTGATATAATATCGAGCTGCATTTTTGTGTTGTGAAGGGAGTGATGTGCGTAGGTAACACTTACAGTTTGTCGCCGCACCTTCTGGAACAGGGAGTACTGATGGTTCTTTGTTGAGGAACAGAGGATTCTCGTAAATGACCTGCACCAATTCTCCTAGAGTTGTGGATAGAGCAATCTGTTGTGGAGATAAAAACAAATACCAGAAAGCCGAAAGTGTACACACACTTAAAGTAGATCAGGTAAATAGTGTAAACTAAAAGGTTGAAAGTCGGAGGTGGAGCAGAACAGCGCTACGACCTCTTTCGGGGGGTAAAAAAGTTCAACTCGAGGTGAAGTATTTCTGTGGGAGAGTTTCTCTATCAAGACCCAGGGGAGTATAGGGTTAGTAATGTGGCCCTCCATAAAGGCAGTATATCAGGCTTTCGGAGCTTAAGGCTGATCAAGCTTGCGGCGGGAGGAGGGCGGTCCGCTGCACGGTGGTAGCGGGGTGGGCGGATCAGGTAGGATACCCCAAGTGTGGAGAAGAGCGAGTCCCGCTTGTAGATCGTTGACAACGTGCGACTTGCCATTCATGGTTACGAGGAGTGTAGCCGGGTATCTCCATTTGTATTGAACTTTGTGGTTTTGGAGCCCCTTGGTTATTGGACTCATTTGTCTCCTCATTTGAAGAGTGAACTTTGACAGGTCAGGGAAAAGTTGTACATCAGAAAATGGCGGCGGGAGGGGTGATTTAGTTTTGACCCCATACATGAGCTGCTCCTTAATATGGAAAAAGTGCACCCTCATGAGTACATCTCTGGGTACAGAAGCTGCAAGGTGGGACGGCTTTGCAATCCTGTGGATTCTGTCTATGATGAGGTCTCTAGGAGATGCGTCCGGTATTATGACATGCATCAGTTCTTTAGCGAACTTAGGTAGGTCCGCAGGTAAGATGGTTTCTGGCACACCTCTCAACTTAACATTGTTCCTGCGGGACCTGTCCTCTAAATCGGCCAGCTTGGTGCGCATCCATTTTTGTTCCTCTCTGATATCATCATATGCGTCTATGACACGGTTAACTGTGGATACACAGCCCGACATACGCTCTTCTATATGTGTTACCCTGTTGTCCAGTGAGTGGATGTCAGAGGTGACCTTGTGAAAGAGGGAGGATAAGTCTGTCATGAGCGAGGTCTGCAGGGACAGTAGCATATCCTTTAATGTTGAATCTATCACTGGTTGGCCCGAGGTAGGAAAGGAGGCCATAGAGGAGTGCAGGGCCTGGTTGGACATGAGGGGATTGAAAGACGGGGCCTCAATTAGTGAATGCGGCGGGCAGTGCGGTGGCAAATCCATCCGCATCCTGACTTTCGCAGGGCTTCTGGTGAGGGGATCAGTCTCAGGGGAGTGATCAGAGCTGCTCATGGACCCCGGGGTGGACAATTCAGCCGGAATTTCGTCCGGTAGATCTGTGTATGAGTCCCGCGAGTCCCACGGCGCGGCCGGGCCGGCGCCATCTTTGCTAGCACTGACATTCTCCGCCGGCTTGAAGGCAAACTCTGTTAGTTTCTGTGGCTTATAGTCGGTAAATCTCTTCCGAGACATCTCGGCTAGGGTCTAGGGCTTCGCTGGAGTAAGGATGGCCTCGGATTCTGTAGCTGACGGGCCGTTGTCGCTTTGTGATGTCCCCTGGGATGACGAGCTAGAAGCTTAAGCAGCCATCTTCTCCGCCGGTCGGCCACGCCCCCCCGCTGACCCTTTTTTATATGCTCCGTTGAGCATGGGCTTAGATACTAAGTTGTTATTGTTTTGTTTTTTTATTTGTTCCTTTATGGCATGTTCGCTTCTACACTGTCTATGACTGTAATATAGGGGGGCCGGGAAGGGTTACTGCCGGCCGGTTGGACCCTGGAGGTGGTAGAGGACGAGTACCCCAGGCTCACCGCTTATCTACCATTATCACACCCACACTGCAATGGCTCAGATCTCCATAATATCATGGAATGTGAGGGGACTCAATTCTGCCCATAAGAGATCCTTAGTACTTAATTATATCAGAAGACACTCCCCTCATATTTGTGTGCTACAAGAGACACACTTGCTGGGATCTCGAATCATGGGCCTTAAAAAGGCTTGGGTGGGCCATCACTACCATGCAACGTACTCCACTTACTCCAGGGGGGTCAGTATCCTGGTGCACAAGCAGCTGGCCTTTCGGCTCTTGGACGTCAGATCGGACCCCGGCGGTAGGTACATTATTATTCATGCCCTGATTGCTAATAACCCATGTGTCTTGGTGGGGCTTTACCTTCCTCCACCGGCAGACCCGGCGTTAATGTATACTATTATGCAAAAAGTGGTTGATTACGGGGTGGAGGATGTTATAGTATTGGGGGACTTCAACATGACTGCGACCGCTGACATGGATAGACTTCACTCTGTCTCTCGGTGGGTACCTGGGCTGATGGAGTGGGCACACACCTTTGCATTGACAGATACCTGGCGCCACTTTAATCCCACATCTAGGCAGTTTACTTGTCACTCCAATACGTTTAGAACTCTCTCCCGTATTGACATGATTTACGCCTCCCGATCTTTGCTTAACAGGGCTGCGGCAGTGGAGATTCTCTCTCGGGGCATTTCCGACCACGCTCCTCTACTTCTCAAGCTATCCATGGGGCCTCCTGGAGAGCGGTTGTGGAGGCTGTCTAGGTATTGGATCGAGGAGGAGGGTATCCAAGAAGCTGTGCAGGAGGGCGTGTGCCACTACTGGCTGGAGAATGCGGGTGTTGCTTCTCCCCTGGTCACCTGGGATGCCTTTAAGGCCTGGACCAGGGGGGAGTATATGGCGCGTATCTCCATTGCTCGTAGGACGGCTGCACGCTCTCTGGAGGAGCTGGAGGAGACGGCGAAAACTACCGAAGCCGCATACGTGGCTAATCCCGATCAGGTGACATACGGGGCTTGGCAGTTCGCTCTGCATCGGTTGTCCCTGTGTAGGGTGGAGGGGACGCAGAAATCCCTCCTTTCCACGGCGCAAAAGATCTTTGAATACGGTAATAAAAGTGGGCGGTTAATGGCATGGTTGGCTAAGGGCCAGTCTGCCGTTACTCACATAGGTGGGGTCCAGGATTCGGGGGGGTTCTGCTACAATCTCCTAGTGAGATAAATGATAGATTTGCACAATATTACCAACACCTGTACTCTACCAGGGTGGATTACTCCTCTCGGGAACTCTCTGAGTTTCTAGATGGGATACCTCTTCCCACACTTGGAGATGAGGCCTGTACTGCTTTGGAAGCTGACATCACCCTGGAGGAAGTGCAGATTTCTCTCTCACAACTCCAGACGGGTAAGACTCCTGGGACGGACGATCTGCCGACGGAATTCTACTCCCAGCATCAGGGCCTGCTGGGCCTGCGACTGGTGGCGTTGTTTGCCCAATCATTTGAGCTAGAGGCTCTCCCTGCATCCATGTCTGAGGCGGTGGTGGTGTTGATCCCCAAACCGGGCAAGGATCCTGAGGAATGCTCCTCGTATAGGCCAATCTCGCTCCTGAACGTGGATGCCAAGATTCTGGCAAAGGTTCTGGCAAACAGGTTATCTCCAGTTCTGGAAGAGGTGATACACCCGGACCAGACTGGATTTATGCCTGGAAAGGGAACGGACATTAACTTACGACGTCTATTTCTCAACATGTCAATTCCCCATGACAATAGTGGTAGGCGGGTCATCGCCTCGCTGGATGCCGAGAAGGCGTTCGACTCGGTCGAGTGGGTCTTTCTGTGGGAGGTCCTGCGCCGGTTTGGCTTTGGGCCTAGGTTCCTCCGGTGGTTGCTGATGCTCTACCGGGTGCCCTCGGCCCGAATCCGAACCAATGACAGGTTGTCTGTGCCGCTCTCGCTGCAGAGGCACGAGGCAGGGGTGTCCCTTATCTCCGGCCCTGTTCGCACTTGCACTGGAGCCCCTAGCCGTCTCTATCAGAGCCTCTGACAGGGTTCGGGGGTTGATGGTGGGATCCCTGGAAGAGAAGCTCTCTCTTTACGCGGACGACGCTCTATTATACTTGCAAGATGCGGATGAGTCGCTGACGGCAGCTTTAGAGATTTTTGACATTTTTGGTAGATTCTCAGGGATACGTAATAACTGGTCAAAATCTATTATTTTCCCCCTCGATCCGCGGGTCCACGATTCGGGCAGGGAGACACCCTTGCTCTGGGTGGATCAATTTAGGTATTTGGGTATCCAGGTGCGGAGGGAGCTGTCGAGCTACAGGGAACTCAACTTGTCCCCTGTCCTGTCCCTGCTTCGATCCAGGTGTGCCTCATGGGCCTCCTTACCTCCTGAACCTCATGGGGCGTATAAATCTTTTGAAGATGTTGTTTCTCCCCAAGTTTTTGTACGCCTTCCGCAACAGCCCCACCTGAATACCTAATTCCTTCTTTGCGGAGGTAGATAGATGCATGGGCTCCTTTATCTGGGGGAGCACAACCCCCAGACTGGCTAAATCAACGTTAATGCTCCCCGTCCGTAACGGGGGCCTTGCGATGCCGAATTATCGAATGTATTTTTGGGCAGCGGTGCTAGTTACAGTCCGGTGGTGGTTTGTCCTCTCAAAGAGCAATGCTGCGGTGTGCCTGGAGGCGGCGGTTGTGGGTTCGCTTCGGGAATTGGGTAACTTAGTTTACAGGGGGCACAGGGCATATGCTGCTCTTCCGCAACCGACTCGTACGACCCTGAGGGCCTAGGACGGTGGCCAGACGGGGGCTTTTGGGCCCGCGAGACTGGTCCCCTCTTTGTCCGCTGTGGGGGAATCCCAACTTGCCGCACCTTAGGATGGTTCCTGACCCTCAGATCTGGGCCGAGTACGGAATAAAGACTCTTGGCGATGTATTTTCGGCGGGAGCTCTGATGCCATTTACAACCCTCCGGGATAAATATAAATTACCCGGATGGATGTATTTTCAATACCTGCAGGTCCGGCACGCTATCCGGGCCCAGTTCCCGTCTCCTCCTAGACTGGCTATGGACTCGCTCGAGGAGCTGTTGGCCCAGGAGCGACTCCTGAAGCCCCTGTCTGCTGTATATTTGGGGTTGCTGAGGTCTGGTTTGGCTGGAGTGGACAGACTTTGGGACCAGTGGAAGACCGACATACCGGATATTGACAGGGAGGACTGGGAGGACTGCTTAGCAGACAGTACTTATTTACTGATCTTGACTAAAGAAAGGTTGATACAGGTCAAATTCCTGCATAGAGTTTACTACACCCCCCAGAGACTCCACAAGGTATATCCGCAGCGCACACAGGAATGTCCCCGTTGCCAGTCTAGTGTGGGCACATATTTTCACATGTTCTGGAGCTGTCCTGGGATTGCCAGGTATTGGGCTGGGGTGGTAGACACTATCAATGGCCGCCTCAACCTGACACTCCCTGTGTCCCCTGGGTTGGCGCTCCTGGGCGTTCAGGATGATGATCAGAGACCCCGATACACCAAACTGATTACGTACCTCTTTTTCTATGCAAAAAGGGAGATTGTTTTGCGCTGGAATGCCCCCTCCCCCCCCCGACAGTGGAATCTTGGGAGAAATCTATTAATGCTGTGCTGCCACTATACAAATTAACTTACATTAGCAGGAACTGCCCACAGAAGTTTGACAAGATCTGGCATCCTTGGATGTAATAGCAGGGGCCTTCTGACCCTAGACACCGGAGGGTGGGGGGTGGTACTGTTGCGGGCCCTGGGTCGAATGGGATCTGTAAACATTCAGATGTATACGTGACGCTATTGTTGGGTGGTACGAGAATTGCCTTTTATGTAACCGTTTATTTGGTTCACTATGTACTGTACTTTCCCTTTTATCTTGGTGTATGATTTGGTCCATTCTGGACTATTGGTGTATAATGCTTGTTTTTTCTGCCTCAATAAAGGAACATTTTGTTGTAAAAAAATAAAATAAAATTACTATGAGTCCATATAGGGTATATAGTCCATGTAAGGAGGTATATAGGAAGGTTGTTGAATTAGTAGATGGCTGCCAGTCCAGAAAGCTAGAAGAGGCTATGAGAACAAACAAAAAGAAAGAGAATGGCGCCCTCTAAGTGCAGCATATTTAAAACATCTTTAATATATAGGGATTAAAAACACTCACATATGAGTAAAGGCAATCAGGCATGTCAGGGGTTAAACTTGTTTCATCCGCATGAGAAGATCTGGGTCCTGTAGCAGTCCTGTCTGCACTGAATGTGAACAGCGCTGGCCGGCGGCTGGGACGGGGATCGCGGAGGCTCCGTGATGTGATAATGTCGTCATTTCCGAGATTCAGGCTGGCGGGCGGTGCTTCGCGATCGCAACATGCGTGTCCCTTCTTTAGGCTGGATAAGTGGCCATCTTGGATTTGGTAATTTATACCATAAGGTGAAGGGGAGTGGAGGGGGGAGTGACAATCGACACAGGTAGCCATGGAGACCGCACTGGCTTGAGCACGGGGGAGTGGCCCAGCTATAGTGCTGATGAATACAAAAGGTGACACAACTAGAAATGACAGATGTTCACAATCGGTTCATAATTAAGACATTAACCATGATGATAGATTTGGGGCTATATATAAGTAAGGACTCTATAAGACTATATATTATATTCAAAACTATACTATATCAAGATATAAAGAATACTGTAACATTTATGCTAATTTAGTTTCTATACTTACACCCAACCTATGGAGACCGTGGGGATCAGATATGATATCTATATAAAAGAGATATTAATGTGTTTAGAGAATAATTATAGCCAAAACTAGATGATGGAATAAATCAAATAATATTAATCAATTAATCAAAAAATTATTAAAAATTAATGTAGCGGGTATGTACTTTCCCGGGTGTAATTTGTACTTGGCAGAGACTTCAGTGGTGTGTAATTCCCTGCAGCCCAGTGGGTGGCGCTGTCGCCCTGGGCTGGGGTTGAATCATTGCTGTGTGCTGTGCTTCCTTTTTGTCCTCCCTCGGCAGCTGTATGGTGGGGCGGGGAACTCGCCGTGCTTGCTGGGAGAGGGTATAAAGGGTCCGGCCATCTTTGTCATGGGGGGGAGTCCCAGGCACCTTCAGCCTGTGGGCGTTGGTTCGTGTCGGTCCTCTGGGCGGCCTAGGCCTAGAGGACAGCCGGAGGTCATGTTCCATCCCAGGCACCTTTAGCCTGGGGTGAGGTACTCGAATGGAGGTCTGGAGCTCAGTGCCCAACACTGAGTTCCGCGAGGGAAGGAGATCCTAGGGAACCCAGGGGTTGGGAACCCGAATCCGGAAGGCGTAATGGACCGGGGGGAGCTCCTCACTTGAAGACCTGGTGCAGCATAATGCCAGTGACGGGTGAGCCTCTCATCGGAGACCGCCTGGAAAAAAATTCCTCCCTCGTTCGGAGACCGCAACCCACTTTCAGGGAGGAAAGTGGAGAACGCATTGTGTCTGGGCCTACTTGCATCCACACCTCCTTTTCTGTTCTGTTTCTACAAGGGAGTTCAACTGATTGTGTTCACTCGAGAAGAATAAAGGAGTGTTGGACTTTAAGGGTGTGGGGCTCATTTCCTGACAGACATTGTTCAAGGTAACTCTCGGTGGAGGCTCCAGGTGCACAGCACTGACCCGAAGGTAAAAGAACTTTGCTTATACCACACTGACACCTGTGGTGAAAGCCAGGCGTGGTGTCCCCGCTCCCTTCCCCTCTAAGGTACCCCTAGACAAGAGACAGACGAGCTGAAGCTGAAGAGGGGAGTGAGGAGGGCGCTACATTAATATTAAAGATTAATATCAAAAATTAATAAAAATGCATTAATAAAATTAGTGAAACTCTAGAGGATCTGATCACAAAAGAAATGGGTATAGGATTTACTGGGAGTAAATAACCCAGTATTATAAAATCATTACAGTGGTGGTATGAAAATGATTGCAATAATACTAAATATAATGATAATAGAGATGGTATACTAATATTAATACTTAAATGGCAGCTATTATTAGCAGATAGATTTAGCAAAAAAGGGGGGAGGGGGTTGGGAATGATGAGAAGGGGGTGGGACTACAGGTATTAATACATGTGAATATGAAATTATGCATAAATATATTAATGTAAAGAATATGTAAAAAATATGTAAAAAAATATATGTAAAAAATATGTATAAAAATATATATATAGAATAATATATATGTAAAAAATGTATAAAATGTAAATGATGTACAAAGTCTGCCATAAAATACATCAAATACACAAGTAGAAGGAATCATGATGGGGGTCACAACAGAGTATTAATCTCGATGCCTTTGTTAAGGCCTCCTGGCGATAAAGTATCTAAGGTGTATATCCAGTAATTCTCTCTCTCTCACACAATCTCTTATAGCGTTCAGCAGTGGGAAAGTTATGGGGTATGGATTCAATAACCCACACACGTAGTCCTGAGGAGAGTTGTTTGTGATGTTGCTTAAAATGTCTGGGCACACTATGCTTGTCGGAACCCTTCTCTACCAGATTGCGGTGTTCTCCAAAGCGCTTGCGAAGTGTACGTATGGTGCGGCCTACATAAAGTAGGCCGCCTGGGCATGTAAGACAGTACACTACGTAATCAGATCCACAGTTGAAGAAATCCGGGATGATGTATTGGTTGAGCTATTTGGGTTTTTATATTTTTGGCCCATCTATAGGTCACTAAGGGTCTGTCAGAGTAGATTTTAAGTGAGGATCTTCGTTCAGAATCGACCAATGTTTTGTGAATATTTTTTCCATTCTTTTGAATTCATTATGAAATTGTGTCACAAATCTGACGGGTTGTCTGGTATCCCTGATGTTTTCAGTGTTCCCTTCTTCTCTGGTATTCCTTACATTATTATTAAGATAGTGATGGAATGCTTCATCGACGATCTGGTCTGGATAGCCCTTGTCCTTAAATTTAGTTTTTAATATTTGACCCTGGGTTTTGTAGTCCTCTATACGTTTACAGTTATGCTTCAGGCGGCAAAATTGGCTTTTGAGGATATTTTTCACCCACCGTGGGTGGTGACAGCTATTGAAATATAGATATGAATTTCCCAAGGTAGGTTTGGTGTAATTTATAGCACAGATTTTATCATTGTAATGGAATAGTTCTAAATCCAATAAGACCAATTTGTTACTGTCAGAAACTGAGGTAAAGGATAGTCCCATGGTATTATTGTTACAGTGCTGGACGAGGATCGGGATGAAGGACTCTGGGCCATCCCAAATAATTGCAACATCATCTATATATCGCCCATAAAAAACTATATGGGATGCATAAGAGTTGTTATTTGATATATGTTGTTGTTCCCAATGGCCCAAGGTCAAATTTGCGTAGCTGGGGGCAAAATTAGCCCCCATGGCTGTCCCTTGCATCTGGATGTAGAAGTCTCCATTGGATTCAAAGTATTTGTGTGAGACAATATTCAAGGATTTCAAGTAAGAATTGAGTCTGAAGCGGGTTTAAAAGAGGTTCATGGTTGAGAAAATCCTGTATGGCCTTGAGTACAATATTGTGGGGGAAATTCATGTCTACATTTCAATAGCTGTCACCACTAGGGATGAGCTTCGTGTTCGAGTTGTACCCATGTTCGACTTGAACATCGGCTGTTCGCCGAATTGCAAACATTATGGGCCGTTCGTGCCAAATTTGAGTGGCGCGTCATGGCCCATAATTCACTGCGGCATTGCTGGCTGATGATTGGCCAAGCATGCACTATGACCCGCATGCTTGGCCAATCACAGCGCCATCTAAACAGAGAGCCGTAATTGGCCAAAGCCAATTTAGGTGAACGCTTTGCATAGCGTTCACCTAAAGCTTACCTGAATACAGTTAGTGACTAATAGTGGTGTTCTCATAATAAAACCACAGGCAGAGAGCTGAAAGTATTTTCAGTTAGTGTACTGTGTCCTCTGCACAGTTTTCACCTAAAACTAACTGAAGACAATTGCTGCTTTTCACATACTAATACCACAGCAGGCAGTTGATTCTGATAGCTGCATTATCAGTACAGAGATATATATATATTATACATCCCAGGTTTGTGCAGCTACATCTCACTGCAGGCCATTAGTATGTCTGGAAGGCAAACAAGGAGAGGCAGACAGTCACGAGGCAATAAAAGAGGGCAAGCAGGCTCTGTGTCTAGAGGCAACAGTGCTGATCGTGGACACGGTGCATCCTCATCAGCACGTGGCCGTGGGACACGCTTGTCCTTCTTTTCGGCAGCTGGCCATGTTGAGCCGCAACATGCCCAAGACTTGGTAGAGTGGATGACCAAGCCATCCTCATCCTCCTCATCCTCTCTCACCCAGGCTCAGGGTACTTTGTCTAGCAAAGCAGCTGCCAAAGCGGCCTCTTCCCTCAGCTCAATGGCATCAGTCACTCCTTCCCTCGCCCCACCATGTCCTCCTGAGGAGTCCCCCGAACTGTTTGACCACAGTGTTGGGTACATGCTCCTGGAGGATGCCCATCGTTTTGAAGGCTCCGATGATGGAACCCAGCTGGAGGAAGGCAGTACCGTGAGCCCAGAGAGAGGGAGTAGTAACTTGAGCCAATAGAGAGGGGGGTGCCCAACAAGGACAGCTATCTGGCAGTCATGTTCCCCCAGCTGCAGCATTCTGCCAGATTTGCTCCAGTGATGAGGAGGGATTGGATGATGCGGTCACTGACTCCACGTGGGTGCCGGATAGGAGAGAGGAGGAGGAGGAGGCACATCTCCAACGAGGGCAGGGTGCCCTCCAGGGGCCAGCTGAAGGGCAGCACACCGACTGCATCACACCGCAGAGCTCTGCATGTTCAGGGCGCTGCTGTCTATTCGCGTTATTCCAAAAGTACTTTGGTGTGGGCCTTTTTTCAGACGTGTGCAGCAGATCGCACCGTTGCCATTTGCAACATATGTCTAAATCGTATCTCGCGTGGCCAAAACATCAGCCGCTTGGGCACCACGTGCTTGACCAGACATATGTCAACTTGCCATGCATTTCGTTGGCAAGCTTACCTAAAAGACCCACACCAAAGAACAAAGCGGACCTCTCCTTGTTCCTCATCAGCTGGGATCTCCAACCCCACTATACCTTCAGTCCTCTCTGAAACCTGCACTGAGAGGAATGAAGGTGTAGAATTAGGTGTGTCACAGCGAAGTACTTGCGGGCAATCTGCTATCGGTACACCGATGTCCGATTGTACCAGGCAAATTTCCCTGCCCAAGCTGCTGCACCGCCGAAAGAAGTTCACTCCCAGCCATCCACATGCCCAGCGGTTGAATGCTAGCTTGGCTAAATTGCTAGCACTTCAACTGCTGCCTTTTCAGTTGGTAGACTCTGCCCCCTTCCGGCTCTCTACCGGCACGTGGAAGGCAATGTCTTGGCCTCGCTGGACAGGGCATATTACCGCTGACTCATGGTTCAGAAGGCATGGACAGGGACGTTACCTATCTATCACCACGCCTCCAAAATGTTACTACTGGTGATTTTGACACACCTCTCTCCTCCAACCCTTCTTCTTCTTTCTCCATGGCCTCTACCTGTGCTTTGTCCTCGGAACCAGCGGTGCTCCATAGGTGTTCAAGGGGCAAAGCAAGTATACAGGCAAAAAGATGCCATGCGGTGCTTGAGCTGGTGTGTTTGGGGGACAGGAGCCACACTGGGGCAGAGATTCTGTCAGCTCTACAGAAGCAGGCTCAGAGGTGGTCGACGCTACGCCAGCTTAAGCCTGGAAAGGTGGTTTGCGACAATGGCGGCAAGCCTCCTCTCCGCCCTCTGACAGGGACAACTGACCCATGTGCCCTGTTTGGCTCACGTCCTTAACTTGGTGGTGCAGCGGTCCTTGGGCATTTCCACCGGTCATATAATGCCAGTGCTTGCAGAGCTGCAAAAGGATTACAACCTGCCCAAGAACCACTTAATCTGTGACATGCCCACCAGGTGGAACTCTACGTTGGCCATGCTGCAGCGGCTGCACACGCAGCAGAGGGCCATCAATGAGTATCTGTTGCAATATGGCACCAGGACAGTGTCAGGGGAGCTTGGATTTTTTTCCCCACGCCAGTGGGCCATGATCAGGGATGCATGTACTGTCCTGGCACCATTTGAGGCCACGAGGATGGTGAGCAGTGACAGTGCATGCATCAGTGACACTGTCCCTCTTGTACACTTGTTGGAGCACACGCTGCAAGGAATAATGGACAGGGCACTTGAGGCAGAACAGAGGCAGGAAGAGGAGGACTTCCTTAACTCTCAAGGCCCCCTTTATCCAGACAATGTTCCTGCTGGCTCGGCTATCACACAGAGAGAGGACGAGGAGGAGGATTGTGTCAGCATGGAGGTGGAGACTAGCACTCAGCATCAGCAGCAGTCTTCAAGGGATCAATTACAGTCCCAAGACACCCGTGGACTTGTACTTGGCTGAGAGGAGGTGGCTGCGGATCATGTCACCCTCAGTGACCCAGAGGAGTCCGCACCGAATGCCTTAGCAAACCTACGCTGCATGGCCTCCCTGATCCTGCAAAGCCTGCGGAAGGATCCTCATATTCGTGCGATCAAGGAGAGGGATCATTACTGGCTGGCAACCCTCCTTGATCCACGTTACAAGGGTAAGGTTGCGGACCTTATCTTGCCGTCGCAGAGGGTGCAGAGGATGAAGCATCTTCAGGAGGCCTTGCAGAAAGGTCTGTGCAACGCGTTCCCAGAGACTGGGAGGTTACAAATTCCTGGTCCTGGACAACGAGTTGCTGAGGCTTCGGTCAGTCAAAGAAGGAGCAGTGGAGAAGGAGGCCGTCTGACCGATGCGTTCAGACAATTTTTTAGTATGCAGCCCCAAGGTATGATCGCTTCCAGCAACCATCACCAGCGTCTGGTTTACATGGTGCAGGAATACCTAGGGACAAGATCAGACTTGGACACCCTTCCCACCGAAAATCCTCTGGGTTACTGGGTCTTGAGGATGGATCACTGGCAAGAGCTTGCACAGTATGCAATTGAGGTACTGGCCTGTCCTGCATCCAGCGTTCTTTTGGGACGCACATTCAGTGCTGCTGAAGGCTTTGTAACCGATCACAGGGTGTGCCTGTCCACCGAATCAGTCGATCGACTGACCTTCATAAAAATTAATCAGTCTTGGATCACCACCAGCTACCAAGCACCTGATGCTGATGTAACCGAATATTTTTTTGGGAAATGTCAGATCCCTTCAAGACTGCCTATGCTGATGCTGAGTGACTATCCTGTTATGCTGAGTGACTATCCTCTTCCTCCTCAATGATCATGCCGATAGCTTGAAAGAACATTTTTGGTTCTGGGCACCACCACCAGTGGCTAAGGCCCAATTTTTCAGCCCCTGTTTAACAGGGGCGTGTATTTACAATTTTTGTTGCAATACTTTGCAGCAGGGCTCATTGCTGCACTCCAACTACAGTATCTTTGAGGGGTTGCAATGTTGTGGCACCAGCACCAGTGCCTAAGGCCCAATTTTTCTGCCCCTGTTCAACAGGGGCATGTAATTACAATTCTTGATCTAATAATTCACAGCAGGGCCCATTCCTGCGCCCACCAAGAGAAACTGTGAGGGCGTACAGTGTAGTGGCACCAGCACCACCACCACCACCAAAGGCCCAATTTTTCCTACCACTGTTCAACAATGTCATGTAATTACAATTCTTGATAAAATAGTTCACAGTAGGGCGTTTCAGCGCCCACCAAGAGTAACTGAGTTCTTACAGTGTTGTGGCAACACCAACACCTAAGGGCCAAATTTCTGCAGAGTATATATGGCAGGCCCCTACTTTCAAACATCCAACTCACAAACGACTCCTACTTGCAAACGGAAGGAGACAACAGGAAGTGAGAGGAAATCTACCCCTAGGAAGGGAAATTCTCTCCTGTAAAGCCTCGTACACACGACCGGTTTTCTCGGCAAGAAACAACAAGAAAACTGCTGGGAGAGCTTTCTTGCCAAGTAAACCGTTCGTGTGTATGGTTTCTTGTTGAGAAAACTGCCGGGAAACTCGACGAGAAAAATAGAGAACTTGCTCTCTATTTTCTTGTCAGGATTCTCGTTTTTCTCGTCGGACTGTTTCCCGACGAGAAAACCGGTCGTGTGTATGCTTTTCCGAGTCTTAAAAAAACGCGCATGCTCAGAATCAAGTATGAGACGGGAGCGCTCCTTCTGGTAAAACTAGCATTCGTAATGGAGATAGCACATTCGTCACGCTGTAATGAACTGAAAGCACGAAGACTGAAAAGCGCAAATTGTCTCTTCCCAAACTTTTACTAACACGCGGTAACAGGAGATCAGCAAAAGCAGCCCAAGGAGTGGCGCCATTGGAATCGAACTTCCCCTTTATACTGCCGTCGTACGTGTTGTACGTCACCGCGCTTTACAATGACTAGATTTTTAATTGACAGTGTGTATGCAAGGAAAAAAAGTACAGGGTTAGTGGCGCTCACTGAGATATAGCATGGGAATCTAGGTCCAAAAAAGTCCTTTAAGCAGTTGCTTTAGGTGAGGTAACAGTCTGTTGCACTTCTAGGCTGCCTTGCAAAGGGGGAGCAGAAGCTGTACTCCAAAGCATGTAAAGAGATAAAAGACAAGGGCAGCCGCCGCTGAAGTAAAACTGTATAATTTTAATATTACAGTAACATTAAAACACTCACATTAAGGTGTCTTTAGATCGGCATGTGGGGGTCCTCCGCTCGTGCCAGCGATGTCCAAGCCCAGTGCAGTGGAGCCAGTGAACAGTCCTGTGGAGAGTTTCTTCCGGGTCTCGTGCGGCGGCCGAATGGAGGCCTGGAGCGCCAGCTGTTCATTTGTGCTGGATGCTGAGGCGCAGTGTGGGGCAGGATGACGTCACAGGACCAAGATGCAATAGATTTTTTGGCTGCAGTTACATTTAAAAAAATTACCTGTTCCAAATTACAAACAGATTCTACTTAAGAACAAACCTACAGTCCCTGTCTTTTTTGCACCGCCTGTATACTGCTGTTCAGAGTATATAGGGCCTTTTTTAATTTGGGTGTAGGGTTCCCCTTAATATCCATACAAGACCCAAATGGGCTGGTAGTGGGCTGGGGGGGGTACCCATGCCATTTTTCTCAAAGATTTTCATCCATATTGCCGGGACCAGACAATACATTAAAGCCGCAAGCAGTTTTAAATAACTTTTTTTCCTTTAGTAAAGTCATTTTGTGCAGGGACAGTTCTAAACACGGGAAACACGTGCCACTTCACAGGCATACTTTAGACACCCCCCAGGTACAATATTTAAAGGAATATTTCACTTTTTTTTCACTTTATGTATCATTAAATCACTGCTCCTGAAAAAACGTCCGTTTTTAAAACTTTTTTTGCATTGACTACATGTCCCCTGGGGCAGGACCCGGGTCCCCAAACCCTTTTTTAGGACAATAACTTGTATATTAGCCGTTATAATTAGCACTTTTGATTTCGAACTTTCGAGTCCATTGTATTTAATAGGGTTCTAAAGTTTTCGCAAATTTTCTGTCCGTTCGCAGGTTCTGGTGCGAACCGAACCAGGGGGTTCGGCTCATCCCTTTTCACCACCCACGGTGGGTGAAAAATATCCCCAAAAGCCAATTTTGCCGCCTGAAGCATAACTGTATGCGTATAGAGGACTACAACACCCAGGGTCAAATATTAAAAACTAAATTTAAGGACAAGGGCTATCCAGACCAGATCGTCAATGAAGCATTCCATCACTATCTGAATAATAATGTAAGGAATACCAGAGAATAAGGGAACACTGGAAACATCAGGGATACCAGACAACCCGTCAGATTTGTGACACAATTTCATAATAAATTCAAAAGAATGGAAAAAATATTCACAAAACATTGGTCGATTCTGAACGAAGATCCTCACTTAAAATCTACTCTGAGTGACAGACCCTTAGTGACCTATAGACGGGCCAAAAATATGAAAACCCAAATAGCTCCAAGCAAAATTAAACCGATAAAGCCATCAGTCATTGCCCCCTTGATGTTCTTCAATATCAAAGGCATGCATCAGTGCAAGAAGCCTCTTTGCCTCACGTGTGCTCATGTCACGCACAGGCAAAGGGACTTCTCTCAAAAAGGAAAACAATACATCATCCCGGATTTCTTCAACTGTGGATCTGATTACGTAATGTACTGTCTTACATGCCCATGCGGCCTACTTTATGTAGACCGCACCATACGTACACTTCGCAAGAGCTTTGGAGAACACCACCATCTGCTGGAGAAGGGTTCCGACAAGCATAGTTTGCCCAGACATTTTAAGCAACATCACAAACAACTCTCCTCAGGACTACGTGTGTGGGTTATTGAATCCATATCCCATACCTTTCCCACTGTCGAACGCTATAAGAGATTGTGTGAGAGAGAGAATTACTGGATATACACCTTAGATACTTTATCGCCAGGAGGCCTTAACGAAGGCATCAAGATTAATATTCTGTTGTGACCCCCATCATGATTCCTCCTACTTGTGTATTTGATGTATTTTATGGCGGACTTTGTACATGGTTTACATTTTATATATTTTTTACAAATATATTTTTCTATATATATATATATAGATTTATACATATTTTTTACATATATTTTTTTACATATTCTTTACATTAATATATTTATGCATAATTTCATATTCACATGAATATATGTATTAATACCTATAGTCCCACCCCCTTCTCATCATTCCCTTTTTTGCTAAATCTATCTGCTAATAATAGCTGCCATTTAAGTATTAATATTAGTATACCATCTCTATTATCATTATTATTAGTATTATTGCAATCATTTTCATACCACCACTGTAATCATCTTATAATACTGGGTTATTTACTCCCAGTAAATCCTATACCCATTTCTTTTGTGATCAGATCCTCTATAGAGTTTCACTAGTTTTATTAATGGATTTTATTAATTTTTGATATTAATCTTTAATATTATTTTTTAATAATTTTTTGATTAATTGATTATTGTTATTTGATTTATTCCATCATCTAGTTTTGTCTATAATTACTCTCTAAACACATTAATACCTCTTTTATATAGATATCAAATCTGATCCCCACGGTCTCCATAAGTTGGATGTAAGTATAGAATCTAAATGAGCATAAATGTTACAGTATTCTTTATATCTTGATATAGTATACAGTTTTGAATATAATATATAGTCTAATAGGGTCCTTACTTATATATAGCCCCAAATCTGTCATCATGGTTAATGTCTTAATTATGAACCGATTGTGAACATCTGTCATTTCTAGTTGTGTCACCTTTTGTATTCATCAGCACTATAGCTGGGCCACTCCCCCGTGCTCTAGCCAGTGCGGTTTTCATGGCTACCTGTGTCGATTGTCACTCCCCCCTCCACTCCCCTTCACCTTATGGCATGGATATGCAATTAGCGGACCTCCAGCTGTTGCAAAACTACAAGTCCCATCATGCCTCTGCCTATGGGGGTCATGCTTGTGGCTGTCAGTCTTGCTATGCCTCATGGGACTTGTAGTTCTGCAACAGCTGGAGGTCCGCTAATTGCATATCCCTGCCTTATGGTATAAATTACCACACCTAAGATGGCCACTTATCCAGCCTAAAGAAGGGACACGCATGTCCCGATCGCCAAGCACCGCCCGCCATCCTGAATCCCGGAAATTACGACATTATCACATCACGGATCCTCCACGATCCCCGTCCCAGCCGCTGGCCAGCGCTGTACACATTCAGTGCAGAAAGGACTGCTACAGGACCCAGATCTTCACCATCAGCCCTTGATGCATACACTCCACCAGGACTCATGTGGATGAAACAAGTTTAACCCCTGACAATCGTGATTGCCTCTACTCATATGTGAGTGTTTTTAATCCCTATATATTAGGGATGTTTTAAATATGCTGCACTTACAGGGCGCCGTTCTCTTTCTTTTCGATTGGAGGAGATAACTAGCTTGGGGCCGTATTCAAGGCAGTCCTCCCAACCCTCCCTGTCCAGTGAGGTTATGTCTCTATGCCATGTGTCCCACAGTCCTTCTATCTTGGGGGAGTCTGTGCCCAGAAGTGCTCCATACCTGAGTGGAGAGGGGTTTAGTAAGGTCTCCTGGAGCCAGAAGTTCTTCAATGGGGTCAGCCTAGAGGAGAGGCAAGCGGGGAAACTGTGCTCTAGCAGCGAGTTGTAGTTGCAGGTACCGAAACCGCATCCATTGGGGTAGATTGTGTTTAATCAATGAGTCCGAGAGCGGTATCAACACACCCTGGGGCATAACCTGGCTCAATGTTGTAATACCATACCTGGTACATATGTGGGGGTCTGGAATGGTACGGATGGTACGGAAGTGTGGTAGGTTGGGGTTCCCCCACAGTGGATGCGCTGGTGACCATTGGTCTGGCCGCATATAACACCGCCTAGCAGCTGTCCCCACACTCCACGTCGCCCGCGTAGGCCCCGGAGTCGCAGCGTATGCCTCTGGGCCCCAATAGGTGAACTAATGGAGGTCAGCCAGCTCGCCTAGACAGCTCGCCCATAGACAGACCACAAGATTTGAATTTGGAGCCCTGGAACCACCACTGAACCGTCACGAGCATTGCGGCCCAATAGTATATTTGAAAATTAGGGAGGGCCAATCCCCCCAGGTGAGCAGGCAATCACAGGGTGGAGCATACCAATCTGGGGACCGCTCCATTCCAAATAAAGAAGCCCACACACTTATCAATTTCTTTAAAAAACAAGACAGGGACCCACACTGGACAGTTCCTAAACAGGTAATTAATTTAGGCAGCATCACCATTTTTAGGAGATTGATGCGACCCAGTAGGTTAAGAGGCAGGTTCACCCAGGCGGCACACTTTGTGCGTAGGGGAGTTAGGACAGGTAGAAGATTTTTTTCTATATAGTTAGAGGGATTTTTGGTTACTAGGACGGCCCCCCCAAGCTGCACCCTCATCTATGGGGAATAACACCAATTTTTGCCCAGTTTATCTTGATGCCTGAAAACCCACCAAAGTCATCAAAAATTCGTAAGGCAGCCAAGAGCGAGGGACCCGCGTCATTCAGGTACAGTAATGCATTGTCTACATACAGGGCCAAAGGTCTGTAAGATGCACATTCTTGTGTATCCTTGCCAGGCTTGGGGACTAGCACAATTCTAGCCTCATTCGAGTCAGGCAAGGCTTCCAAGGACTCAAGGTTTGAGAGGAGTGATGTTACTTTTGGAGCCAAAAGTTCCATAAAGTTGGTGTAGAATTCGGATGGTAGGCCATCCGCCGCAGGGGCCTTCCCGCCCCGGCTACGCCCCATTGCCAGTTGCACCTCCTCCAGGGTGACATCCACCTCCAGCCTCTCCCTGACCTCTGTGGATAGTACAGGGATAGATAAAGGGTCTAGAAAGGAGAACAGAGCAGAGTCCGAGAAATCTACCTGGGAGGTGTACAACTCTCTGAAGAATTACATAAAGCGGTTATTGATGCTATCGGGTGCTGTAAGCAGCCAGTCATGCCGTCCTTAATAGTACCAATGGGAGTGGATATTACCCTTAGCCAATCATGCCAGGAGCTTCCCATTTTTCCCCCCAAATTCAAAAGACCCTCTGGGCCGAATATAATGCCGCGTACACACGATCGTGATTCACGGCGGTTAAAAAATCGCTGTGAATCATGACATTAAAAATGAGGGAACGGCTTGTTCCCCCACACACGGTCGTTTTTCCCGTCATTTTTTCTCATGTCGAGAAAAACGACCGTGTGTGGGCTCCGTGACAGTGTTTCCCTATGGGAAAACTGCAGCGGAAAAAAACGACGAGAAAAATTAGAGCATGTTCTACTATTTCTCGTCGTTTTTAATGCCGTTTTTCACGTCGGGAAAAATGTCAAAAAGACCACACACGGTCGTTTTTCTTGTTAAAAAAAAAGAAAAATGACATTTTTCACGACGTGAAAAATGATCGTGTGTACGCGGCATAAGAGAGCCTTATCGGTTTGGGCAACCCTGGCAGTGGACAGATTCGGGCAGCCTCCCTCTTAATGCGTGATATTTTAGAGATATACTCCCCCCTAGCCCAGGATTTAAAGGAGTCCCAGAGTACCGGAGGGGAGGCGGAGTCAGTACTGTCAGTTCAAAAAGTACATATAGAGGCAGGAGAGGTTCCTGCAGGCGCTCATCATTCGCCCAAAATCTGGACAGTCGCCAGAGACGGGACTCAGGGGGGGTAGTTAAAGCAAGGGACAGGCACAAAGGTGCGTGATCAGAGATTCCCCGGGGAAGCACAGGTAGACTCTGAACAACCAGTTCGGGTTACCCACCCAAACAGTAACCCTATCCCCCCCTATCCCGCATCCCCCACCCCAACCAAGGAATGCTTGTATCCCCAAACATCATACACCCAATGTCAGGGGGCGTGAACCAGTGGGTGTAGTTTTGCAGTGGAGTTGGTCTGTCCGTATATTGCAATAGAGGCTCCACCGCAATAGGAGAAATAGCGGATAAGCGGGGGGCTTCCCCATAACACAAATTTAAAAGTAAAAATGAAAACCAGCAGGGATGAAGTCCAGGTGGATGCAGGAAGCATCCAGACGAAAGGCAATAGAGTCACTAGCAGGATGGAACCCACCCATTTACAGTGGATATAGTGTGTGGGAGGAAAGCATTAGCATCAGCAGTTTAGATTATGAATATCAAGTCCTTAGATAGACCACTAGAGTCCGCCAGTGGCTTGGTAATAGAACCAAGGGAGTCCCCAGATTGGGACTGCACACATATAGGCATTGGCACAAGCATGTTTATAGTGTCCCTTATAATACGTTAGACAACCTCCCAGCAAACACTGTCAGATTAGTGCTGGAGTAGTAGGGGAGCAGACGACAGCTAGCATCTGGACTCTTCTACACCACAGGGGCCCGAGGTCCCTGCCCGAAAAAAGGCAGTTCAGTGAGGCCTGGCTGAAGTAGTGTCAGGCCTACCCATGCAGTGCTAGCTGGTCTGGAGGAGTGACAGCAAGGGAAGTTCTGATGGAGGAAACGGTGAGCAGCAAGTGTTTGTGCTGGAGAGAGAAGAGTGAAAGTATATACAGGAGAGTATATGGGAGTCCTAAGCAACTTTGCACTACATTTTCTGGGGCATCCCATAATTCCCAAATCTCTATCCAAGCTTAATCCCCCTCAAATAAACAAAACAAAAAAAAGCAATGGGCTGGTTTTCTGTCTCCGAGTGTCTGGGAAGGATGTCTGGCTGGGCAGGGTGACGGGTGTACCACTACACACAGCAACCCCTAAGGGGGCATGGCTACAATTGTGCGATGCAGTACAGATGTAAATATTGTGCGATGCAGTACAGTGCATAGGTATGAGTATGAGTACTATGTTAAGCAACACACTGTGCTGTCAGAATTCACATGCGATGCAGTGTATTGTAAGCGTGCTTGCACTGCATGGAGTGGCTGACTGCGGAAAAACACCTGCACCATCACACACAGCTGTCACATGACTTGTGAACTCCTATAGAGAACTTGCAATAAAAGGCAGCCCTAAACAGGACACTTCTGTGCTACTCCTGACACCTGGAGAGCATTGAATAATGAGGAGCCCCTCCTCCACTCCAGCGACACTACACACTGTCCAACTAATAGACACACTGAGCTACACACTTTGCTAATACACTATCAGATGACCTCTCTCCTACCTCTAGAGCTGCCACTTTAGAAGTGTTCAAGGCAGCAGGACCATCTGTGTTACTGAGGAAGCGGACTGTAACCTTAGCCGACCAGAGGTGTCCTCCGTGATCAGACAGTCCTCTCTGTACTGTCCGACACAGCCCTGCCTTTCCTCTCCACTGGGGGCGCTACATCCTCTCCTCCTCATTAGGGTGCAATGCTGAGAGCCGAAATCTGGTTTAAATCATTTGTCCAGTTTTGGGATGAACTCAAAACCGGACGCAGGATTCAAATCCCAGGCTGTCTGGGTCAAAACCCTAAGTGGGGATACCACGTATACAAAACTTTTTTGCAACCTAACTGCATAGAGAGGTCCACAATCCATGAAATATCTTCAGGATTTACAGGAATATAAAATAGACATCTAATTTCCTGGCTACCTGTTACAGGTGTGGAGGCCCTGGAGTGCAAGGACAGTAGAAACACCCATAAAAGAGGCATGGTGAGTCTTTTGAAGACTTCATGTTTTGCAACAGGTTTTTGGAGAATGGATAAAAACGTTAAAATGTATTTTTTAGACAAAGTTGTAAATTAACAAGAGATTCATAATACAAAGCATACAAAAATATAAATGCCGTTTGTTACATCTGAAGTCTTCACTGAGAGATCTATCTGGCAAGACAGTGTCTGGCTCTCTGATCTGCCTGTCAGACTGGGTTAAGTGGGTTCCCTTTTGTGGCCTTTGTGGATACATGTCTGGCCCACAAATAGAGCTTTCTTTTGGTGGTATTTGATCACCTCTGCATTTTTAATTTTTTCCGCTATAAGAAAAAAGAGCAACAATTTTGAAAAAAATAATTATATTTTTTACCTTTTGCTATAATAAATATCCCCAAAAATATTTTTTAAAAACAAATTTCTTCATCAGTTTAGGCCAAGATATTTGACACATTTTTGGGACTTTTGACATTTATACAGCGATCAGTGCTATAAAAATGCACTGATTACTGTGTAAATGTCACTGGTAGGGAAGGGGTTAACACTAGGGGCGATCAAGGGGTTAAATGTGTTCCCTAGTTAGTGTTTCTTACTGTATGGGGATGTGACTGACTGGGGGAGGAGACATATCGCTGTTCCTACTTACTAGGAACAAACGATCTGTCTCCTCTCCCCTGACAGAACGTTTACACACACAAATCCCTGTTCTGGCTCTCATGTACGTGACTGCGGGTGGCCAGTGGCGATCGTGCCTGTCGGCTACGCGCACCGGGGCCCCTGCTGTGACAAGACAATGTAACCATACGTTGTTTTGCGCACCCGTGACAAATTGCTGATGTATATCGGCGTGAGCCTGTCGGCAAGTGGTTAATATTCTACCACTTCCATACCCTCAGTATGTGGAATGATAGCTTATATTGAAGTGGCATTCACTGTTACCAGATAAACATCTTTCTCTACTCTAATATCTGTAAGTTTATTTAACAGATGCTTAGTATCTTTCAAATATGATCTTGTTTGTTTAAACAGAGGTTGGAGGTACCAATTCACATATTTTCCTAGTCTCATAAGAATAGAAGCTATACCACTAATTATTGGTCTCCATGGAGGAATACTTTTGGTGTCACAGGTACCAAATATTTATATTCCTTTTTGCATAGCTCCCAACTGTCTCTGATTTCAAAGGGACTGTCCCTCTGTCCATCTTTCTTCCTCATTTGTCTCTCATTTTGGTTTGATCTATATAGTTGTATATAAAATGCACTTTTTAACTTTTAACGTTTTAACTTTCAAAAAAGTGTTTTCCAATGCCAAACCTTTCATCCAATTTATAAATTGCTGCATTTATACATTTCAAAAACCAGTATAACATAATAGTAGTGGTAAAGTGGTAGTGTATAATTCCTCCTTTAACCGCTTCAGCCCCGGAAGAATTTACCCCCTTCCTGACCAGAGCACTTTTTGCGATGCAGCACTGCGTCGCTTTAACTGACAATTGCGCGGTCGTGCGACTTTGAACCTAACCAAAATTTACGTCCTTTTTTCCCCACAAATAGAGCTTTCTTTTGGTGGTATTTGATCACCTCTGCGTTTTTAATTTTTTACGCTATAAACAAAAGAAGAGCGACATATTTGAAAAAAATGCAATATTTTTTACTTTTTGATTTAATAAACATCACAATTTTTTTTTTGAAAACAATTTTTTCCTAAGTTTAGACCGATACGTATTCTACATATTTTTGGTAATTTTTTTTGCAATAAGCGTATATTGATTGGTTTGCGCAAAAGTTATAGCGTCTACATAATAGGGTATAGATTTATGGCATTTTTATTTTTTTGACTAGTAATGGCGGCGATCTGCGATTTTTATTGTGACACACATTGGTCTCCTCACCGCTGACAGGAGGTGGATCTGTGTGTTTACACACACAGATCCACACTCCTGCCGTGATCGCGGGCAATCGCGGGTGCCCGGCGGACATCGCGGCCGCCGGGCACGCGCACCGGGTCACGAGCGGTGCCGCGCGCGCGCCCCATAGACGGCCGGGAAAAAAGGACGTCATATGACTATGACCCGGTAGGAAGTGGTTAAGGGGGTATAACAGGGTGTGTGTCCTATGCCTACATACTCTAGTAGGTATCCCTTGTTCCCATCTCAAAAAGTTGGGAGGTATGTTTTCATTCAGTGCACCAGTCGGAAAGCAACTTTTACTAAAAACTGTAGCTTTTTTTTTTGGATCCGAGTTCGAGATTTCATATGTATAACAACATATATCAAAATCTTTTAACTGAAATACTTTACTTTACAGATCGCACAGAAGCTCTGGATACCTGCTGGAGGATGAAAGGCACAGATGGTATCTGCACGCATCCAATTAGTGCTCACCGAGTATCACTGAATGAATGCTGCTGCGGACAAGGGCAGGGATGGGGACCTATTTGTCTCTCCTGTCCACCTAGGCATGGTAAGCAGAAGCTAATTAAATATTTATTATAAGTGCATGTAAACCATAATTTATTTTTCAATATGTTTAAACCACATACCTTGTGATAACAGCAATGTCAGATCCCAGCCTCCACCACCAATATTTGCCAAAAACCAGGTCACTAACTGGTCACTGTCACCAGTGTGAGACAATGGTACTTTCAGCCTCACCCTGCACAGAGGTTTAACAGCTTGCACAACAATAATCTAATGCTGTGTACACATGATCGGAAATTTCAACAACAAATGTCCGATGTGAGCTTTTTGTCGGAATTCCGACCGTGTGTAGGCTCCATCGGACATTTGCTGTCGGAATTTCCGACCACAAAAATTTGAGAGCTGGTTCTCAAATTTTCCGACAAGAATAGTTCTTGTCGGAAATTCAGATCGTCTGTATGCAATTTCGATGCACAAAAACACGCATGCTCAGAATCAAGCAGAAGAGCCAAACTGCCTATTGAACTTCATTGATCTCGGCTCATCGTACGTCTTGTGCGTCACCGCATTCTTGACGTTCGGAATTTCCGACAAGATTTGTGTGAACATGTGTATGCAACACAAGTTTGAGCCAACATTCAATTCGGAAAAAAATCCACAGTTTTGTTGTCGGAATTTCCGATCGTGTGTACGCGGCATTAGTGCCAGCAGACTGAGATTTGTCACTAGGGTAAGAATATTGCTGATATGAACTCTTTACACACAGCTGCCACCACATGTCAAAACAGAAGAACGCACCATTAAAATTATCTGAAATTAATATACTGTAATACATGCTGTCACGACTGACAGGAATATTACCAAGGTTAAAATATAGTATCACTTCCACCGGCACTTACTCGATCGGCGGGGATCATCGGGCACGGGGAGACAGGCTGCAGCAGGATGATGTCTTCCTCTGAGATCACAGTGGCTTCCGCCATGCCTCTCCTCCTCTTATCCTAGACATCCAATAGGATTGGCTAAGCTTTCAGCCAATTGGGAACCGCATAACATACCTGCGCTTCGTGATTGGCGGAGAGGCAATTCAGTGTTAGAAAAGCAAATATTAATTTGCTTTTCTAACACATCTGGGTGGACTGTGAGCGCAATGCTCTGCGCTCCAAGTCAATCTTTTTTGAAGCCTATTAGAGCCTATGGCTCTAATCAGGTGCTTCAAAAAAACACCCCAGCCGCTGGAATCCGAAAAGGGACCGGACTCCTGAATAGGGGGTGGCAGCAGCGGCCATGGATAGATTCATGCTATGCAGGAATCTATCTATTATAAATAGAGGGGGGTGGCTGGAGAGAGGGGGTGGCGCCCGTGCGCCCTTAATGCATGTGCCGCCACTGCTAATATTGTACAGACTGCTCATTTCTTTCCAACCAATCGACGGCTGCAGCAGGTGCATCAAAAAAAGAACCACTCCTTTTGCCACTACCCTCAGTCATGCCGGGTATAACATAGCGTACTGCACATTTAACTGCAGCAAGTGCCTCCTGATATCCACAAATTTCACTCTCCTTCTCTGCACCTTTGAGAAAAAAACAGGAAAACATTAAATTTTCAGCCCATTATACATTATGTCTTTAATTCCTCTTGCTTTTTGCAATATTATTTCTCTTTCCTTAAAAAAAAGGATTTTTATAAGCACTGATCTTGGTATCTCTCCCAAAGGGGGGTTCTTAGTGGGACTCTGTAAGTCCTTTCAATTGCAAACAGAGGAGAGAGTTCTTCCTTCCCAAAAACCTCTTGGAGACATTTTTCCAAAAAGCCTCTCATACTGTTTCCTTCACTTCATTCCGGTAGGTCTATTATGCAAACATTGTTTCTCCTCATTCGGTTTTCTAAGTCCTCTAATTTATCATTTTGCATCTTGACTTTCACCTTTAAGAGTTCAATCACCTGCTTCATAGGTGTTATTGCATCCCCAACTCCACTAACTCTGCGGTGCGCTCTCGTCAAATGACATTTCCTCTTTAATACATTTCGACTGGTCCCTCATTTCTGACAAGGCAGATTTACACCCATTAACCGCCATCAAAACCTCTCTTAAGGATGGCTCCTCTGCCAATGAGACTTTTAGAGTAGAAAGGTCATGTGATCTTTTTGCAATTAGGGTACAGGGTGCTGAGACCATTTTGGAGGCTCCACTATGTGGACTTGGCCCTTTAAGGGCTATAGAAGGTGATGAGGATAGTTTGGTTTGTTGTATTTTTCCGGTATTTTGAGATGGATTGTGTCTCCAATTTAGCTGTTGCTTTCTTACTTTTATCTTTTACCACATGCTGCGGTTGCGAACTAGCAACATCCTGTGTCACTGATGTCTCCCCTTTTTTTTTTGTAATATTTATCAGCCTTGTCTCCTGTTATGTGATCAAAACTTCCTCGCTTTTCAGTTCAATCTCTCCACTCCTCCGTCCCCTCACCCAGCACAGAATAGTAAGGCCTTATGCACACAGGGTGTTAGAAAAAACGAGCTGCAAAGCCACTACCAATGCCAAGTAAAAGCTGCTGTAAAAACATGCTTTTAATAGCTTTTTGCATTGGTGTTAATGCATATTTAGCTGTGCTAGCTTTTAGCAGCTTTTCTATGCCTCTATTCAAAATCAGTGGTTCCCTATAAGAGCCCATTGATTTGAATAGAAGTCACACCAGAAGCCTGATCCTGATTATCCAATTTGTGGTGCCGCTTGTGCTCTGAGGATCTTGAAAGGGAACCCTCACCAAAATGAAAAAAAAAAAACTGCCGTGGGTTCCCCCCAAGACCTTACCAGACCCTTCGGTCTGGTATGGATTTTAAGGGGAAACTCCCCACCCCCAAAAAATGGCATGGGGTTCCCCCAAAATCCATACCAGACCTTTAACCGAGCATGCAGCACCAGGCTACATGCCCTCAACATGGGGGGGTGGGTGCTTTTGATGGGGACAAGGGCCTCTTCCCGACAACCCTGACTGTTGGTTGTCAAGGTCTGCGAGTCGGGGGCTTATCAGAATCTGGAAGCCCATTTAACAAGGAGGCCCCCAGATCCTGGTCCCCCACCCTATGTGAATGAGTATGGGGTACGTTGTACCCCTACCCAATCACCCAAACAAAAAAGTGTAAAAAAGAAAAACAGTACACAAGTTTTTGACAAAGTAATTTAATGAAGCAGCTCCGGCGTCTCTTCTCCTTCCAATTTCTTCGCCTTCCGGCGAGGTCTTCATCCTTCGGTTCTTCTCCCTCCGCTGATGTCTTCTCCCACTGCCGGTTTCTCCTCTCTTCACTACCTTCTCCTGCTGCCGGTTCTCCTCTCCCCGCTGTCTTCTCCCTATGCCAGGTCTCCTCTCTCCACTGTCTTCTCCCTATATTTTTCCTCAGATGTTGTCTCAAAGCTCTCTCCCGGTTTAATGCTAGGGCCGCCGTGTGCCATTACTTATATTGCCAGGTGGACCTGGTGACGTCATCCGGAGTCCCTCTTGTGACGTCACCACCCGGGGTATGATAGGAAGGTGACGCCACAAGGGGTGGGGCCTCTGGAGGATGTCAACGGGTTGCCCTGCCCCATGGCTATATAAGTAATGGCACACGGCTGACCTAGCATTACAGCGGTAGAGAGCGTCAGGAGAACATTTGAGGAAGAACAGAGGGAGAAGACAGCATAGAGAGGAGAACCGGCAGAGGGAGAAGACAGCAGAGAGAGGAGACACAGCAGTGGGAGAAAACACCGGTATGGGGAGACCCGGCAGAGGGAGAAGACAGCTGAGAGAGGAGACACAGCGGCGGGAGAAGACAGCGGTTAGGGGAGACACGGCAGAGGGAAAAGACAGCGGACCGAGGAGAACCGTCAGCGGAAGAAAACATCAGCGGAGGATGAAGACATCGGCGGAGGTAGAAGAAATAGGAAGGAGAAGAGACCCTGGAGCTGCTTTAATAAATTAGTTTGTCAAAAACCTGTGCACTGTTTTTATTTTTAAAACTTTTTTGGGGTGAATGGGTAAGGGTACAATGCACCCTATACTCATTCACATAGGGTGGGGGCCAGGATCTGGGGGCCCCATTGTAAAAGGCTCCAGATTCCAAAAAAAGACCCTGCCCGCAGACCCTGACAACCACTGGCCAACATGGGGACAAGGTGCTTTGGGGTGGGGGGCGCAGCTCCCACCCCCCATGTTGAGGGCATGCGGCCTGGTATGGTCCAGGAGGGGGGAGCGCCCAACCGTCCCCCCCTTTCCTGGCCTGTCGGTCTGCATGCTCAGATAAGTGTCTTGTATGCTCTTGGGGGGAACCCCACGCCAGTTTTTTTTTCCATTTTGGCCAGGGTTCCCCTTCAAGATCCTTAGCGCACAAGCCGCACCACAAGTTGGATCATCATGATCTGACCTGTGGTGCGATTTCTATTCAAATCAATGGGTTCTTTTCATGTAAAAAAAAAAAAATGCTTGACAAGGCTTAACGCAGCTGTATCCAGCGTTAAGCCGCGTTTAGCAGCTTTTACCAGTGTCAGACATTTTTACAGCTCTAATGCCGGTCCTCAGAACGCGCTGGCCCTGGGGTTTTTTTACAGCTTGAAAACGCCTATGTCACTTACAGCACCTAAAAGCCTGTGTGTGCATGGACACATAGAATAACATGGAGAGGCGTTTTTAAGCTGCAAAAACGGTCAATCTCCTCTCTTCACTCATGACTCCCGCTTTTATATCACATAAGTTTTATATTTTAAGAGTTTTCCACTTATCTGAACAGCCAGGAGCAGCCAGACAAAATGAAGAAGAACCCCAGAAAGCCTGTCGTCACCACCAGAGCTCATCAGGGGATCATCGGGAGCTGATAGAAGCCAAAGGTGACCGAAGATAGCCGTCCGGAGTCGACGTGGGCCGATGATGCCTGAAAATATCTGACAGGAGCAGAGGGATGCCGCTGTATAATCGGCCAGCTCTTCTCAAGGGGATGCAAAAGTCTAGATGATTGGTCTTGGCTTGCCGCTCTCCCCTCCCCACGAACAAGCATGGAGAATGCTGATGCAAGCTGACCAAAAGCAAACAGGATTGAGGCCACTTCCTGCAGCCACTAGTCACTCCGCCTCCAGCTCCCGAAACACCGATTTCTCCAGCAGTCTCGTTGCTACCGCCCGACATCACGCATGGTCTCTGGGCACTGGACACACTGGCCAGCATTCAGGATGAAGGAATTTAGGTGAGCTATACAAGGCTGCTCACATCGGCGTTAGGCCACCAACTACCGTGAAATTGACTGGAGTAATGGCACTACTGGAACAGTAAAAGGGAGGAAATTTATAAACCTATCACAAGACAATTTTATGGTATAGTCCATAGAGGCCCCAACAAGAAATGATGCTCTGCTGGACCTGTCAATCTCAAACCTTGTGGAGCTTAATACTAATGTCCATATATAGTGCCTTGCAAAAGTATTCACCCCCCTTGGCTTTTTACCTATTTTGTTACATTACAGCCTTTAGTTCAATGTTTTTTTTTTTAATCTGAATTATATGCGATAGATCAGAACACAATAGTCTAAGTTGGTGAAGTAAAATTAGAAAAATATAAATATATAAAAAATATATTAAAAACTGATAATTGGCATGTGCGGATGTATTCACCCCCTTTATTATGAAGCCCATAAAAATCTCTGGTGCAACCAATTACCTTCAGAAGTCACATAATTAGTGAAATGATGTCCACCTGTGTGCAATCTAAGTGTCACATGATCTGTTATTACATATACACACCTTTTTGAAAGGCCCCAGAGGCTGCAACACCTAAGCAAGAGGCACCACTAACCAAACACTGCCATGAAGACCAAGAAACTCTCTAAACAGGTAAGGAACAATGTTGCTGAGAAGTACAAGTCAGGGTTAGGTTATAAAAAAATATCCAAATCTTTGATGATCCCTAGGAGCACCATAAAATCTATCATAACCAAATGGAAAGAACATGGCACAACAGCAAACCTGCCAAGAGACGGCCGCACACCAAAACTCATGGACCGAGCAAGGAGGGCATTAATCGGAGAGGCAGCACAGAGACCTAGGGTAACCCTGGAGGAGCTGCAGAGTTCCACAGAGACTGGAGTATCTTTACATAGGATGACAATAAGCCGTACGCTCCATAGAGTTGGGCTTTATGGCAGAGTGGCCAGAAGAAAGCCATTACTTTCAGCGAAAAACAAAATGGCACGTTTTGAGTTTGTGAAAAGGCATGTGGGAGACTCCCAAAATGTATGGAGAAAGGTGCTCTGGTTTGATAAGACTAAAATTGAACTTTTTGGCCATCAAAGAAAACACTATGTCCCAACACATCACATCACCCAAAGAACACCATCCCCCAGTGAAACATGGTGGTGGCAGCATCATGCTGTGGGGATGTTTTTCAGAAGTCGGGACTGGGAAACTGGTCAGAGTTGAGGGAAAGATGGATGGTGCTAAATACAGGGATATTCTGGAGCAAAACCTGTACCACTCTGTGTGATTTGAGGCTAGGACGGAGGTTCACCTCCCAGCAGGACAATTACCTCAAACACACTGCTAAAGCAACACTTAAGTGGTTTAAGGGGAAACATGTAAATGTGTTGGAATGGCCTAGTCAAAGCCCAGACCTCAATCCAATAGAAAATCTGTGGTCAGACGTAAAGATTGCTATTCACAAGTGCAAACCATCCAACTTGAAGGAGCTGGAGCAGTTTTGCAAGGAGGAATGGGCAAAAACCCCAGTGGTAAGATGTGGCAAGCTCATAGAGACTTATCCAAAGCGACTTGGAGCTGTGATAGCCGCAAAAGGTGGCTCTACAAAGTATTGACTTTAGGGGAGTGAATAGTTATGCACATTGACGTTTTCTGTTATTTTGTCCTATTTGTTGTTTGCTTCACAACAACAAAAAAAAAACAATCTTCAAAGTTGTGGGCATGTTAATTTCAGGTTGTGAGGCAACACAACATGAAAAATGCCAAGGGGGTAAATACTTTTGCAAGGCACTGTAAGAATATCTGGGTAGCAGTCACAATACCATGATTTAATTTAAAGTAAGCTGCAAACAACAAACACATACTGGAACGATAAAAACACTTAACGTGGATGTAAACCCAATTCAAAAAATTTGAGCTGGAAACATATATCTGCAGTGTTTTCTTATCTCTCTTCAAAGCACTATGTCCCGTAGCGTTCTCCTGCTCAGTAGCTCTGTTATCAGCCTTATAAATTTTGACCAATTCTCAGAGACTGCAGCCTGAAGTGTGTGTCGTGGGAGGTTGCTATTAATAGATCAGCAGTCAGCTTGATGTCTCACAAGAGAGCTCTGCACATTTCTTCCTTCCATTGCCAATGTGGAGTGTGCCTTTCCTCCAATTAGCTGTCTGGGCTGTATGCTAATAATCCACTCCCAGTTGTAACCAGGAAGATAAAATCTCTAACATGAAGAACAATTTTTAAAGGATATATACAGCTGAAGACCGTAGATATGCATGTAAAACTTATGTAGAGAGATTTGTTTCATCTCTATGTATCATCTGAGACTGTTCACTTCACTGGGTATATGTGAGGGTTTACATCCACTTTAATTTTAAGAGAGCAAATTTACCAAGGCTGAGGGCTGCTATAAAAGACTTAGACTTGGAGACAATGTTGTCATTAAAGAACATAGAAAATAAATGGGAATGCTTCAAGTCAACTGTATGTAAACATGCAGCAAAATATATTCCCATTTACATTTAAAAGGCTAAATATCAAACCTTTGTGGCTCACGTCTAAAGTTAAAAAAGCTATAAATACCAAGAAAAGAGCATTTAAAAAAATTTAAAAACTAAGGAACACTATCATCATTTAACTATTACAAGGAGTGGGCGTGGCTTGGCACTGGCTGCTGCTTAGAGGAGCTTTGCACACCTGCGTCCAAAAGAACACCTTCCAGCCTTACAGAAGCGGTTATGGGCAGACACGATAAGCTCACACCAGGCCCCAGTCAGTGCAGATCGCTATCCACCGGGAACTCGCAGCATACCAGAGATTTTCCAGTCTCAGACACACCAGACTCGCAGCCGAGCTGCAGCCAAGATGGTGCCGCCGAGACATGAAGATGAACACAGCGAGGACTCCCTCTCAGCTTTGGAGGATCTGGTAAGAGACCCAGAGCTTTCTGATCAGTGATAACCCTCTGCAAATGTCAGAAATGACAAAAATAGCCACATGTTATCAAAAACACTATGGCTATCACTGATCTAAAAGCAGACCTTTTATCTGAACGCCTTTCTAACACAGAAAGAGCAGATGGAAAGAGAAACAGAGTTGTGGATCACCTAGAAAATGTTGTATACGCTCATGCCACTCACCTAATCCTTATGAACAGACATTTAGAAGATCTTGACAACAGGGGAAGAAGGCAAAATATTAGAGTCAGAGGGATACCTGAATCTGTAGAACCCTCTCAGATTAAACAAGCCATACAGGCTGTTTTCAATGGGCTCCTTAAACGCCCCAAGGACACTGCCATAAATTTTGTTCGGGCACACAGAGCTTTAAAACCCTGGTCCTTTTGACACATCACCTTCAAGAGACATTGTAGGCTGCTTGCAAAGCAAAGCCAGGCGGAATGATCACATTCACTTTAATTATCACTCCATCACCTTATTTCAGGACCACACTCCAAAACAGGCGAGCCTTGCGCCCCATGATGAACCTGCTCAGGGAGAAGTAGATACCATACCACTGGTGCTTTCCCTTCACCATAAATGCCACCTACCAGAGAAAGATTTCTGTGAGCAGTTAAATCTACCACTGGTTGACCTCCCAGAATTGTACAAGGAATTCCGCATTCCAATTCAGGATACAACCCCCCTCATACCCTGCAAGCCACCCCATCTAACCCTCCCTCCTCCAAGAAAACAAAATCCAACAAATGCACGGCCGCTCTCCATTTGCAGCTAAAGGATCAAGATCCAGGGATAACACCTGACATTTGATGAATAATATACAGTATATGCCAAAATCTTGTTGCCTGAACTGTGAATTCAGTTCACAACTGAGATCATACTTAGACCACAACTCTCACATTGTCAGTTTAACAAGACAAACTATGTTGTCTCTGCGGCATAGGCTTCAGACCTTACTAGTTATATTGTTCTCTACCATTTGTTCACGTTGGAATAATCATACTTTTTTTTTCTTTTTGGCTCTTGGAAGCCATCTACTGACGATTTACTGAATTACATTTAGTACAGTCCTTTGACTTTTCATGCTGAAACTGTGTCCCCAGAATCAACTTTATCCAAGGAAGCCATCTAGTGGCAACAAGCTCTACTATAATAGATGTACCTCTACCCTTTTAAATATATATTTCTCACTGTTCATCAGTACGCATAAGGTGCCCACATAGTCCATACTAGCCTCGTTTTCTTTCCTTCTACCCAGGGAATACCTAGGTTCCCATGTCAACTGAGACTCTCAAATAAGTATAATTTAGTGGACATAGATTCACTACAACTGGCTGGAGAGTAATCCTCTCATAATATGCTGAAGTGGGGGATGGGGCTAATTGGGGGGGTGGAGCAAGAACATGGCTCTGAGTAGCATGTGGCTACGATCTCCACGTGTCTCCTCTGAGCGAGCATGACAGGAGTGTCCTAAAAGTCCTACAAGAAGCATGGCCCGACTCCAATTCCACTAACAGCCTACCTACCCAGGCTTCAAGTGGCGGAGCGAGAAGCTTGGTGTCGGTATCCATGTCTGGTGCCTGGTGAGCGACAGAGATCCCAGCCTCAAGGAGTGCCGATAACCTACGGGTGCTCCTGTGTTCCCGTTCATGGAGATGGCTGTGATCCAGGCAGGTAGGCAGAGCAGAAGAGAGCAGCAGTGTGCCGAAGAGGTTTTGGCAGTCGGAACTGGTCGGAGGGGCTTGGGAATACTCGGGAACACTCGGAAGTGTTCGGGACTGTTCGGTGCGGCTGAGTGACGGGAGCTGAGAGAAGCCTGCGAGTCCCGCCGGGCCTGCTGTGGGTCAAGGACTCCTACGGACAGCCTGAAGGGGGAGAGCCATAGGCCCCCAACAGAAGACCAGAGCTACGGACTAAAGGACCAGCCATAACCATAGTTGAAGCCAAATACAAGAGCCACAGACCCTGAATAAACTCCCTGACCTAGAGGTATGTGGATTTATTATCTGCTTCCTGATTCATGATCTTGAGGTGTATGGAGACTGTATAGAATCTAGGTCGGTTGCAGCTATATGGAGAGACTGACTGGTGAGCTCGGAAAGGATTCTTTAATAGCAAGACCATTGACTGTATTGCAATCCTAAAAATATAGATATTAATTGCTCCTGCATACCACTAGGCTTGCATGACTTTCTTTCCTCGGCTTCTCATCTGATTATTTTTTGATCATCTGATTATTGCTCGACACTGAAATGGATTATCTTAAATCTTTTGACACTAAAACTTTGTTCCTGAGAGCACAAAAGTATAAACCACATATAAACTGTTTTACCTGATTGGGTGGGCCATTTCGTTTGTACTAAGCTGTTTTAATAAGTGGAGACTAGAGAACCAGTATGTAGGACCATTTATGCTGATTCATATGGATTAAAAATATTTATATTAATCCATAAATCTGTATTAAAACAGAAGAAAAGATCACTCCCACACACACTCATTGATTCTAATGTGACGTTTATCTTTCCACCAGGCTTTACCAGATCCTTCATTGGTACTCTGCACTGTTTTTGATAGTTTGAGTATATTATTTATGCAACTTAGTGCAATTGCACTGCTGTGGCCAACGTGGCCAACTTGGCCAGGGGGAGGAAGGGTGCCAGAATAAATCAGGCAAAAAGCAGTAGTCATAATTCCATGAAATGATATCTGATTCAAGATAAGGAGGATCAATCAGCTGGGAATGAAAATTAGATAACCCCCCCCCCCTAGTGGAGCAAACAAAGAAGAGAAACCTAGGATGGAAAAGGACCTGGAGTTTCTAGTAGATGATAGGTTTATCAATGGCATGCAATGCCAAGCTGCTGCTAACAAAGAAAACAGAATATTGGCATGCATTAAAAAGGGGATTAACTCCAGAGATAAAACGATAATTCTTCCGCTCTACAAGACTCTGGTCCGGCCGCACCTAAAGTATGCTGTCCAGTTCTGGGCACCAGTCCTCAGGAAGGATGTACTGGAAATGGAGAGAGTACAAAGAAGGGCAACAAAGCTAATAATGGGTCTGGAGGACATTAGTATGAGGAAAGGTTGCGAGCACTGAACTTATTCTCTCTGGAGAAGAGACGCTTGAAAAGGGACATGATTTCAATTTACAAATACAATGCTGGTGACCATACAATAGGGATAAAACTTTTTGGCGGAAGGGAGTTTAACAAGACATGTGGCCACTCATTAAAATTAGAAGAAAAGAGGTTTAACCTTAAACTACGTAGAGGGTTCTTTACTGTAAGAGCGGCAAGGATGTGGAATTCCCTTCCACAGGCAGTGGTCTCAGAGGGGGGCATTGATGGTTTTAAGAAACTATTAGATAAGTACCTGAACGACCACAACATACAGAGATCTACAAGGTAATATTGACATATAATCACACACATAGGTTGGACTTGATGGACTTGTGTCTTTTTTCAACCTCACCTACTATGTTACTATGTAAGCCATATGGGAGTAGAAGAAGGAGAAGCGGGCGATAAACTGGTATTATAAAAGTCTCAAAGGTTAAGTAATTCAGTCTCCACAGTCTAAGATCAATAAAAGTGATGGAAACCCATTAAAAAAATCAACAGCAACAACAGACAATGGAAAAACACTGCCCACGAAGCAAGATATGGCAGACATGATGTCCCATCTGGAATCCATGATTAAAGGAGAGCTGAGTGCAACAGGAACAGACATAAAGAATGTCCTACAAAGGGTAGAAGAAACGGAAGAACACCTAAATGAACATAAGAACGCTATCTTGGAACTGCGAGAAAGAGTAGAGATGGAATGGGTTTAAATAAGAAACATTCAATATAGACTCGAAGATCAAGTAAATAAGAGCAGACACAATAATTTAAGGATACATGGTCTCCCTGTAATCCATTAAGAAATAGCGACTTAGAATCCGCGGTTCGAGAAGTGTTCAATAAATTATTGAAAAGAGAATCAATAACCCCTATCAGGTTTGAAAGAGTTCATAGAATTCAGAGATTAAAAAAACGTTCGATGGATGTCCCAAGGGACGAAATAGCAAGATTTCACCATTATGAAGTAAGGGAACAGGTTTCACAAGCCATGAGAAGATATTCACTTATTGACTTCAACGGAGCTAAGTTACTTATCTTTACAGATCTATCATCTGAGACACTAGCTCGTAGGAAGGCATTAAAACCTTTACCTAGCCAGTTACAAGTGAAAGACATTGCCTATAGGTGGGGCCTTTCCAGCCTGCCTAACCTCTGACAACCGGGCATCTCTGCAACATTGTGGTTCCTGGAAGACTTGAAGGAGTTTTGTAGAAAACTAGGTTTTTTAAACGTTCAGCTGGAGAACTGGGAAAAAAGCCCCCGGATTGGGGGAAATTAAAAGACAGATCATGGAATAAAGTTTAGAACTTAGGACTTTGATCTACACAGGGATAATGTTGCGGAGAGTTTTTTTTCAGAAGAGCTGGAAGAGGAGTTGGGTTAGAATTGGGAATGCTCGGGGGGGGGGTTACACTGTGGAGGGGCTATGCCCACCTGGCCCTCCAAAACCACCTCAAAAGATTTGGGGTTTAGGACCGGGGGTCAACGTCGGCACATAAAAACCCAAGGGAAGTCCTGTCCGGACTTAGAGGCTTAAGCTGCCCCAGTAAAAGATATCAGATATTACGTGAATTAAATGGTCTTTTGGCTAATATAATATTCCTACAAGAAACCCATATAAAATGGTCATCTAAAATTAGTTTGGGTTCAAAAGTCTTTCCAACTTGGTTCCATGGTAATTCGCCATTTAGATTGAAAGCTCTTATTTCAGATCCTGAAGGTCGATACTTATTTGTCAAAAGGTTCTTTAGGTAATTTTGACTGTACACTGGCCAATATTTATTGCCCAAATGCCCGCCCCTCCTTTAATATAGTTTTTGACCCGACTTTAGATACCTAACCACTCTCTCTACGATCAGAAGGTAATCATCTTTGAACAATTAAAAATAAGTTGCATCAACAACAGTTAGTTGACACATGGAGAATTTTACATCCTAAGGAAAAAGATTTTACTTACTATTCCCCAGCACATTCCTCATACTCAAGAATTGATTATGTATTTATAGATCATCAGCTTCTGGAAGGACTAGTATAAGCAGAAATAAAGTCGGTAACTCTCTCTGATCATGCCCCAGGTTGCGGTGGTCCTGGAGTTGAAGGACCTACCGGCTAGACAGAGGTCGTGGAGATTGGAGGAGTCTCTTCTATATGATTATAATACAGTGGAGGAGTTAGAGAATGATTTGATTTGATTTTTTAAGGAAAATAATACAGAAAATATTACCCCATCTGTCCTCTAGGAAACCCATAAAGTTTTTATGAGAGGAAGACAAATAGCAGAAAGGGCCAAAAAGAAGGAAATCTGGCGAGTTAAAAAGAACTTCCTATTACACGAAATTCAAAAACTGGAACAGCTACATAAGGGAGAAAATGCTAACAGAAAAACGGGAGGCATTAAGGGACCTTATGGAGCAGGAGACTAAACAGGTATTTAATAAAACAGCTAAAAGGAATTATAAAATGGGTAATAGACCTGGGAAAATGTTGGCAGGATTAATTAAACCCAGAAGTAAGGTAAATTATATAGAAAAATTAAAGATAAGAAAGGGGAGATGAAACATTCTACGAGGAATGTGACTAAAGTTTTTCAGGAATACTACCAACTTCTATATAGAGTGAATGGGGCTCAGAATATTGAGGATATTCAACTTAGATGTAATAAAACAGAACAATATCTACAGAAGGCAAAACTTCCAACTAGGAACTATATCAGAAGAGGGTGCAGTTGAGTTGGATAGGGAGATATCTAAAGAAGAAATTCAACAGGCAATCAAGAATATGGGGGCGGGTAAAAGACCAGGCCCAGATAGATTTACATCCTTATACTTTAAAAAATGTATGTGTAGTTTAACCCTTATTTTAAGACATACATGAATTCTATTGGGGGAGGTATGGAAATATGTAAGGAGGCATTGGGGGCCTTTTTATCACTTCTGGTAAAAGAGGGGAAAGATACATCGCTATGTTCCATCTTTAGACCGATATCATCAATTAATGAGGATATTAAAATCTATGCTAGGATTTTGGCTGAGAGGCTGAAACCCTTTATGTCGAACTGGATAGAGAAAGATCAAGTGGAATTTGTCCCTGGTAGGCAAGCCCCATGCATTCTCGTAATGCATGGGGCTAGAAAAGGAAAAAAATCAGTACTTTTTTTATCAATTGATGCCAAAAAGGCCTTGGACTGGAAGTATATGCTTTCAACACTACGATTTATTGGTCTTGGATAGGGATGAGCCGAACACCCCCCGGTTCGCACCAGAACATGCGAACAGGCAAAAAATTTGTTCGAACACGCGAACACCGTTAAAGTCTATGGGACACGAACATGAAAAATCAAAAGTGCTAATTTTAAAGGTTAATATGCAAGTTATTGTCATAAAAAGTGTTTGGGCACCCGGGTCCTGCCCCAGGGGACATGTATCAATGCAAATTTTTTTTTTTTAAACTGCAGTTTTTTCGGGAGCAGTGATTTTAATAATGCTTAAAGTGAAACAATAAAAGTGAAATATTCCTTTAAATTTCGTACCTGGGGGGTGTGTATAGTATGCCTGTAATATAGCGCATGTAATTTCTAAAGAAAAAAGTCATTTAAAACTACTCACAGCTATAATGAATTGTCGGTCCCGGCAATACAGAGAAAAGTCATTGAAAAAAAAAATGCGTGGGGGTCCCGCAAAATTCCATTAACAGGCCCTTCAGGTCTGGTATGGATATTAAGGGGAACTCTGCATCAAAATTAAAAAAAAACAATGGTGTGGGGTTCCCCCAAAAATCCATACCAGACCCTTCAGGTCTGGTATGGATTTTAAGGGGAACCCCGCACCAGAATAAAAAAAAAATCCACACCAGACCCTTATCCGAGCACGCAACCTGGCAAGCCACAGGAAAAGAGGACAAGATAGCGCCCCCCCCTCCTGAACCGTACCAGGCCACATGCCCTCAACATGGGGGGATGTTCCCATGTTGATGGGGACAAGGGCCTCATCCCGACAACCCTTGCCTGGTGGTTGTGAGGGTCTGTGGGCGGGGGGCTTATCAGAATCTGGAAGCCCCCTTTAACAAAGGGGACCCCCAGATTCCAGCCCCACCATGTGAATTGGTAACGGGTAGGGATGAGCCGAACACCCCCGGGTTCGGTTCACACCAGAACCCGCGAACGGACCAAAAGTGTGCACGAACGTTAGAACCCTATTAAATACAATGGATGCGAACGTTCGAAATCTAAAGTGCTAATTATAACGACTAATATGCATGTTATTGTCCTAAAAAGGGTTTGGGAACCCGGGTTCTGCACCAGGGGACATGCATCAATGCAAAACGAAGTTTTAAAAACGGCCGTTTTTCGGTAGCAGTCATTTTAATGATGCATAAAGTGAAAAAAAAAGTCAAATATTCCTTTAAATATTGTACCTGGGGGGTATCCAAAGTATGCCTGTGAGGTGGCACGTGTTTCCCGTGTTTAGAACTGTCCCTGCACAAAATGACATTTCTAAAGGAAAAAAAGCCGTTTAAAACTGCTTGCGGCTTTAATGTAATGTCTGGTCCCGGTAATATGGATGAAAATCTTTGAGAAAAATGGCATAGCTACCCCATCACCCCCCATCCCCCCCCACCAGAGCCCATTACCAGCCCCTTTGGGTCTTGTATGGATATTAAGGGGAACCCCGCACACAAAATAAAAAAGGCCCTATATACTCTGAACAGCAGTATACAGGCGGTGCAAACAAGACAGGGACTGTAGGTTTGTTTTTAAGTTGAATCTGTTTCTAATTTTGAACAGGAACATTGTTTAAGTGTAGCTCCAGCCAAAAAATCTATTTTGAAGCTTTTTGGAAAACATAGGGAAGGGTTACCACCCCTGTAACATTTGTTTTGCTGTCTGTGCCCCTGTTCAGAACATTTCACCTCACTTTCCGTCAAAATGACAAATGTTTTTGAAAAGTGGTGTTTTTATTGAAACAAGGATTGGTGATAAAGCATCCGTAGAGAGGAGACACCTTTTTCCCATATTAACTCTTACAGGAGAGAATTTCCCTTCCTAGGGGTAGATTTCCTCTCACTTCATGTTGTCTCCTTTTGTTTGCAAGTAGGAGTCGTTTGTAAGTTGGATGTTTGAAAGTAGGGGCCTGCCGTATATACTCTGCAGAAATTTGCCCCTTAGGTGTCGGTGTTGCCACAGCACTGTAAGCCCTCACAGTTACTCTTGGTGGGCGCTGGAATGCCCTGCTGTGAACTATTATATCAGGAATTGTATTTACATTCCATTGTTGAACAGTGGTAGGAAAAATTGGGCCTTTGGTGGTGGTGCTGGTGCCACAACACTGTAAGCCCTCACAGTTACTCTTGGTGGGCGCATGAATGGGCCCTGCTGAGAATTATTAGATCAAGAATTGTAATTGCATGCCCCTGTTGAACAGGGGCTGAAAAATTGGGCCTTTGGTGGTGGTGGTGGTGGTGGTGGTGTTGTCACAACACTGTAAGCCCTCACAGTTACTCTTGGTGGGCGCATGAATGGGCCCTGCTGTGAATTATTAGATCAAGAATTGTAATTACATGCGCCTGTTGAACAGGGGCAGAAAAATTGGGCCTTAGGCACTGGTGCCACAACACTGGAACCCCTCACAGATACTGTACTTGGAGCACAGCAATGAGCCCTGTTGCAAAGTATTGCATCAAAAATTGTAATTACACGCCCCTGTTAAACAGGGGCTGAAAAATTGGGCCTTAGGCACTGGTGCTGGTGCCACGACACTGCAACCTCTCCCAGATACTCTAGTTGGAGTGCAGGAATGAGCCCTGCTGCAAAGCATTGCATAAAAAATTGTAATTACATGCCCCTGTTAAACAGGGGCTGAAAAATTGGGCCTTAGCCACTGGTGGCGGCACCCAGAATCAAAAATGTTCCAAGCTATCATGAATCGGATCATTGAGGAGGAGGAGGATAGTCAGTCAACATAACAGGACAGTCACTCAGCATCAGCATCAGTCTTGAAGGGATGTGACATTTGAAAATAAATTATTCTGTTATATCATTTTCAGGTGCTTGGTAGCTGGTGGTGATCCAAGACTGGTTCATCTTTATGAAGGTCAGTCGATCAACCGAGACGGTGGACAGGCGCACCCTGTGATCCGTGACAAATCCTCTAGCAGCATTGAATGTGCGTTCTGAAGGAACGCTGGATGCAGGACAGGCCAGTAGCTCAATTGCATACTGTGCAAGCTCTGGCCAGTGATCCATCCTCAAGACCCAGTAAGCCAGAGGATTTTCGGCGGGGAAGGTGTCCAAGTCTGACCTTGCCCCTAGGTATTCCTGCACCATGTATGTCATACGCTGGTGATGGTTGCTGGAACCGATCATACCTTGGGGCTGCGGACAAAAGAATTGTCTGAACACATCGGTCAGACGGCCACCTTCCCCACTGCTCTTTCTTTGACTGACCGAAGCCTCAGCAACTTGTTGTCCAGGACCAGGAGTTTGTAACCTCCCAGTCTCTGGGAACGCGTTGCACAGACCTTTCTGCAAGGCCTCCCAGAGTTGTCTCATTCTCTGCTTCCTCTGCGACGGTAAGATAAGGTCCGCAACCTTACCCTTGTACCGTGGATCAAGGAGAGTGGCCAGCCAGTAATGGTCCCTCTCCTTGATCCAAAGAATACGAGGATCCTTCTGCAGACTTTGCAGGATCAGGGAGGCCATGCAGCGTAGGTTAGCTGAGGCATTTAGTCCGGAGTCCTCTGGCTCACTAAGGATGACATGATCCGCAGCCACCTCCTCCCAGCCACGTACAAGTCCACGGGTTTCTTGGGACTGAAAATCATCCCTAAAAGACTGCTGCTGATGATGCTGAGTGCCAGGCTCCACCTCCATGCTGACACAATCCTCCTCCTCCTCCTCTTCCTGTGCGATGGGTGGGACAGAAGGAACACTGTCTGGGTAAAGGGGGCCTTGAGAGGCAAGGAAGTCCTCCTCTTCCTGCCTCTGTTCTGCCTCAAGTGCCCTGTCCATTATTCCACGCAGCGTATGTTCCAACAGGTGGACAAGAGGTACAGTGTCACTGATGCATGCACTGTCACTGCTCACCATCCTCGTGGCCTCCTCAAATGGTGCCAGGACAGTGCATGCATCCCTGATCATGCCCCACTGGCGTGGTGAAAAAAAATCCGAGCTCCCCTGACCCTGTCCTGGTGCCGTAGTCGCACAGGTACTCATTGATGGCCCTCTGCTGCGTGTGCAGCCACTGCAGCATGGCCAACGTTGAGTTCCACCTGGTGGGCATGTCACATATAAGGCGGTTCTTGGGCAGGTTCAACTCCTTTTGCAGCTCAGCCAGCCGAGCACTGGCATTATATGATCTGCGGAAATGCACACAGACTTTCCTGGCCTGTCTCAGGACATCCTGTAAGCCCGGGTACCTGCCCAAGAAACGCTGCACCACCAGGTTAAGGACGTGAGCCACACAGGGCACATGGGTCAGTTGTCCCTGTCGGAGGGTGGAGAGGAGGTTGGTGCCATTGTCGCAAACCACCATTCCTGCCTTAAGCTGGCGTGGTGTCAACCACCTCTCGGCCTGCCCCTGCAGAGCTGACAGAACCTCTGCCCAAGTGTGGCTCCTGTCCCCCAAACACACCAGCGCAAGCACGGCATGGCATCTTTTTGCCTCCGTACTTGCGTAGCCCCTTGAACGCCTACGGAGCACTGCTTGTTCCAAGGACAAATCACAGGAAGAGGCCATGGAGGAAGAAGAAGAGGAGGGGGTGGAGGAGAGAGGTGTGTCACAACCAGTAGTAGCATTTTGGAGGCGTGGCGGCGGAACAACCTCCAACACTACTGCACCTTGTCCTGCATCCTTCCCAGCTGCCAAAAGAGTGACCCAATGGGCCGTGAAAGAAAGGTAACGTCCCTGTCCATGCCTGCTGGACCATGAGTCAGCGGTAATATGCACCTTACCGCTGACCGCCCTGTCCAGCAAGGCATGGACATTGCCTTCCACATGCCGGTAGAGAGCCGGAATCGCCTTCCGTGAGAAAAGGTGGCGTTTGGGAACCTGACACTGAGGAACCGCACATTGCACAAACTCACGGAAGGGGGCCGAGTCTACCAACTGAAAAGGCAGCAGTTGAAGTGCTAGCAATTTAGCCAAGCTAGCATTCAACCACTGGGCATGTGGATGGCTGGGAGTGAACTTCTTTCGACGGTCCAGCAGCTGGGGCAGGGAAATTTGCCTGCTAGAATCGGACGTCGTTGTTCTGCTAGCAGAGTGCCCGCAAGTACTTCGCTGTGACACACCTAATTCTACACCTTCATTCCTCTCAGAGCAGGTTTCAGAGAGGACTGAAGGTATAGTGGGGTTGGAGATCCCAGCTGATGTGGAGCAAGGAGAGGTCCGCTTTGTTCTTTGGTGTGGGTCTTTAAGATAGGCTTGCCAACGAGCTGCATGGCAGGTCATCATATGTCTGGTCAAGCATGTGTCTGGTCAAGCATGTGGTGCCTAAGCAGCTAATGTTTTGGCCACACGAGATACGCTTGAGACATATGTTGCAAACAGCAGCGGTGCGATCTGATGCACTGGTCTCAAAAAAGGCCCACACCAAATAACTTTAGGAATAACGGGCAGAGGCAGCGCCCTGCACAGGCGGAGCTCTGCGGTGTGATTCAGTCGGTGTGCTGCCCTTACGCTGGCCCCACGAGGGCATCCTGCCTCGTTGGAGATGTGCCTCCTCCTCATCCTCCTCCTCCTCCTCTCTCCTATCAGGCACTCATGTGGAGTCAGTGACCTCATCATCCCCTCCCTCCTCATCACTGGAGCCAATCTGGCAGTATGCTGCAGCTGCTGGAACATGACTGCTAGATTTCTGTCCTTCTTGAGCATCCCCTCTCTCTGCTCTCACGCTACTGCCTTCCTCTAGCTGGGTATCATCATCAGAACCTTCAAAACGCTGGGCATCCTCCTGGAGCATGTACCCAACACTGTGCTCAAACAGTTCGGGGGACTCCTCAGGAGGACACGGTTGGTCTAGGGAAGGAGTGACTGATGATGACATAGATACGAGGGAAGAGGACGCTTTGGCAGCTGCTTTGCCAGTACCCTGAGCCTGGGTGAGAGAGGATGAGGAGGATGAGGAGGGCTTGGTCATCTACTCTACCAAGTCTTCGGCATGATGCAGCTCAACACATCCAGCTGCCAAAAATAAGGACAAGCGTGTCCCATGGCCACGTGCTGATAACGATGCACTGCGTCATCGACCAGCACTGTTGTCTCTAGAAACAGAGCCTGCTTGCCCTCTTTAATTGGCTCCTGACTGTCTGCCTCTCCTTGTTTGCCTTCCAGACATTCTAAAGGCCTGCAGGGAGATGGGAAAACCAGCAATAAGGGGTAGCTTCAGGTGTATAATGTGCAGGAGGCACACTACGCCCGCTGCAAATGCTGCAGATGCCTGCCTGTGTTACTCAACAGGAAATCACAGCCATAAGGGCTAGCTTCAGGTGTATATTTTGCAGGAAGCACACTACGCCTGCTGTAAGTGCTGCAGATGCCTGTTAGTGTAACACAAAATAAAAAAAACTACGAGCAATAAGGGGTAGCTTCAGGTGTATAATGTGCAGGAGGCACACTACGCCTGCTGTAAGTGCTGCAGATGCCTGCCTGTGTTACTCAACAGGAAATCACAGTAATAAGGGCTAGCTTCAGTTGTATATTTTGCAAGAAGCACAATACGCCTGCTGTAAGTGCTGCAGATGCCTGCCTGTGTTACACAACAGGAAATCACAGCAATAAGGACTAGCTTCAGGTGTATATTTTGCAAGAAGCACAATACGCCTGCTGTAAGTGCTGCAGATGCCTGCCTGTGTTACACAACAGGAAATCACAGCAATAAGGGCTAGCTTCAGGTGCATATTTTGCAAGAAGCACAATACGCCCGCTGTAAGTGCTGCAGATGCCTGCCTGTGTTACACAACAGGAAATCACAGCAATAAGGGCTAGCTTCAGGTGTATATTTTGCAAGAAGCACAATATGCCCGCTGTAAATGCTGCAGATGCCTGCCTGTGTTACACAACAGGAAATCACAGCAATAAGGGCTAGCTTCAGGTGTATATTTTGCAAGAAGCACAATACGCCTGCTGTAAGTGCTACAGATGCATTTTAGTGTGACACACACGGAAAAAACAGCAATAAGGGCTAGCTTCAGGTGTATACTGTGCCGGAGGCTTAGCAAAAATATCACTGACACTGTCCCTGCCTATCCTTCTCTCTCCCTACACACAAGGTTTAGCAGAATTCACTGACACTGTCCCTACCTATCCTTCTCTCTCCCTACACACAATTTCACTAACACTGTCCCTGCCTATGTAACTCTTTCCCTGCACGCCGGAACACACTACACAAGGCCGCCGCGCTGGTGTGGGGCATGTACTAAACCCCCCGAGCTATAATTGGCCACAGGCATCCTGCCTGTGGCCAATTATGGCTCTCCTCGCTGCCGGCGCTGTGATTGGCCAAGCATGCGGGGTCACAGTGCATGCTTGGCCAATCACAGCGCCGGGATTTTGGCTCGTTCGCGTCACTCGAATTTGGCGCGAACGACCCAAAACGTTCGATCTTCGTCGAACGATCGAACACACGATGTTCGAGATGAACGTATGTTCGACTCGATCGCGGAGCTCATCCCTAGTAACGGGGTACATTGTACCCCTACCATTTCACAAAAGAAACTGTAAAAAAAATTAAAAACCACATAGACACCGTTGTGAAAAGTCATTTATTAAAAATAAAAAATAAAAAAAACATTCCAGCGTTGTAATGCAGTCTGTCCAACGATGATCCATGAATCTCCAGTGATGCAGCGAGTCTCCAGCGATAGACGACGCACATCTTCCCTGCATCAGAGCCTCCCGGCTAATGGAGGGGGGAGTGATGGAGTAAGGGAACATAGGATTGGGTGGAACAAAGAAGACACCATATGTAGTTGTTTTGGGACACATTATTTAACTAGAAAAAATTAATATGGAGGGGAGGTAAATATCAGACATCATATCCCAGTTTAATTGAAAAGTAAGGGGGGGGGGAGGGGGGCCACAAGGCCCCGGGATTTTAAAGATGTCGATAGAGTGTCTAATCAGATAATTAAATACTGACTGAACACAATGAGTAGAGAAAAATAGAATTTTTATTTACAAAAAATTATATGTATAAAACACACCAATACAGTATACAGCCATGATCAATTTATATTAGTGCACGATAACAGACACAAGGATGCCAATGTACTCAACGTTTCGCTCTAGAGAGAGCTTCCTCAGGAGAATTTACCATGGCATCATAAGGTATGCTGGAAGCAAGACAAAAGACAGGATGTAAACCGTGGTGTAAACAGATATCAAGAGAAATACATTTTTATCTTGATATTTACATAGGCATATAGAGAAATGAAAATATATGCATATATGATAAATTTGGTACAGATTCGTATAGGGGTACATATAGGAGCATAAGCTCAATAGGTCCTTATACACTGGAATATTGCAAAAGAGACATATCATAAATATAGACCCACCTGTTCATGCAAAAGATGATGGTTGAGAAATGTATTTAAAATAAATCTCCAAAGAGAAGGAGTACGGATAGTACATCTAAATCAGGCAATCCCATATGTGTCCTGGAGTGACTTGCAGACGTAAATACAAGATATAAAAAATCTGGTATATCAAAAGAAAAAAGGTATATTGAAATAAATTTTAATTATTAGTAAAGACAAGCAGGATATATGTAGTGCATGGGCCTTATAAGTCATGCAATAAATACCTGCTGGGCGTTTTTAAATGGAATCAATGGATGATCAATTGATAAGGATAGAGATCCTGATGTCCATATTGGCAATAAACAGGAAGATATCCACTAAGTTTGTAGGGCTGATATAAGCCTAAACGGATATACAAATTAAGCAAGGTAAGAGTAAGTTTATCCCTGAAAGTGGGATGGGGATCATGGGAAAGAGGTTTTAAATACCTGGAGTAGTGGAGAGCAAGATGTAGTCCTGGAATCCGGAGCGATCCACAAGCGTGTGTGCACGCTTCGCAGCTGGTTCAGAGTACTGACAGATTCTTGCGGCGAGGACAGCCGTTTTTATTTAGGTCCGGCCTGCGTGCACCTGACGTCACACGCAAGCCGTGGATGAACCAAAATACACAGTGCGCATGCGTGAAGAAGTCGGAACCCGGAAGTAAGGTGGAGGGAGGAGAGAAAAGCCCTAGCCACCATTTTTAAAGAGGGCTAGTAGTACTGGAAAGGGTGTTCTATCAAAGGTAATTTAAAGAAAGTTAATTTAAAGAAAGTATGACGGTTTAAAGTCTATTAAGTCTGATAAAAGAGAGACACATAAGAGCGCTTTCCTATATAAGAACTGGGCACGGGAAAGGGAACAGCGATCGCGTATGGCAAGTGCATGTGAATTTAAGGGGCAAGCTTCGGTGGAGGCACATTGATTAAATACATCCAACCAAGTTGCCCCGGGCGTCCATGCAAGTCACATAATACAGGACATGGGAAGTCTGATTTATCTGAATCAAAAATTATGATGTCAAAATTTCAAAAAGTACTTACCAATTTTGCACAGACATAAGTGAACAGGTGGGAATAGCCCCATATTTTGCAGATATTCAAGGATTCAGTCAATAATGGTCTACTCCCCTGAAGTTTTCTCTGCAGCAGTTACAGTGGGTGTAGGTGCCTCCTGCACAGTATACACCTGAAGTTTTCTCCCCTGAATCATAAAAAATCATATTAAGTATTATCTAGATTGAATTTATATAATGCGCTATGCAATAATGTTATGTTATCTGTGGTTTTATTGACTGAATCCTTGAATATCCTGATCATCCATTGATTCCATTTAAAAACCGCCCAGCAGGTATTTATTGCATGACTTATAAGGCCCATGCACTACATATATCCTGCTTGTCTTTACTAATAATTAAAATTTATTTCAATATACCTTTTTTCTTTTGATATACCAGATTTTTTATATCTTGTATTTACGTCTGCAAGTCACTCCAGGACACATATGGGATTGCCTGATTTAGATGTACTATCCATACTCCTTCTCTTTGGAGTTTAATTTTAAATACATTTCTCAACCATCATCTTTTGCATGAACAGGTGGGTCTATATTTATGATATGTCTCTTTTGCAATATTCCAGTGTATAAGGACCTATTGAGCTTATGCTCCTATATGTACCCCTATACGAATCTGTACCAAATTTATCATATATGCATATATTTTAATTTCTCTATATGCCTATGTAAATATCAAGATAAAAATGTATTTCTCATGATATCTGTTTACACCACGGTTTACATCCTGTCTTTTGTCTTGCTTCCAGCATACCTTATGATGCCATGGTAAATTCTCCTGAGGAAGCACTCTCTAGAGCGAAACGTTGAGTACATTGGCATCCTTGTGTCTGTTATCGTGCACTAATATAATTGATCATGGCTGTATACTGTATTGGTGTGTTTTATACATACAGTATCATTTTTTGTAAATAAAAATTCTATTTTTCTCTACTCATTGTGTTCAGTCAGTATTTAATTATCTGATTAGACACTCTATCGACATCTTTAAAATCCCGGGGCCTTGTGACCCCCCCCTTACTTCACATTATTTAACTACTTGCCAACCAGACGCCACAGTTGTACGGCGGGCGGTTGGCACGGCTGCGCGAATCGCCGTCATTGTACGTCGGCCGCTTTAAGAAGCTATAGGGGGCGCGTGCACGCGGAGCGACTCTGTAGCCAATGCACGTTGCCAGGCCACCCGCGATAACTCCTCAGAGAGCCAGAACGGGGATCTGTCATTGTAAACGGAGTAGAGAGAGATCTGCTGTTTCTAGTGATCAGGAACAGCAATCTCTCTCCTCCTCTAGTCAGTACACTGCCCCAACAGTTAGAAACACCTCCCTAGGGAACACGTAACCCCTATTTTTAGCTCTGATCGCTGTATAAATGTCAATAGTCCCAAAAAAGTGTCAAAAGTGTCCGATCTGTCCGCAGCAATGTCGCAGTCCCGCTAAAAATCGCATATCGCCGCCATTACTAGTAAAAAATACATAAATAATAAAAATGCTATAAATCTAGCCCCTATTTTGTAGACGCAAGAAGTTTTGCTCAAACCAATCGATATACGCTTATTGTAATTTTTTTTTTAACCAAAAATATGTAGAATACATATTGGCCTAAACTGATGAAGAAATTTTGTTTTTTGGGATATTTATTATAGCAAAAAATATTGTTTTTTTTTCTAAATTGTCGGTCTTTTTTAGTTTATAGAGCAAAAAATAAAAACCTCATAGGTGATCAAATACCACCAAAAGAAAGCCCTATTTGTGGGGAAAAAAAGGACATCAATTTTGTTTGGGTACAACATCGCACCACCGCGCAATTGCCAGTTAAAGCAACGCAGTGCTTTTTTGTAAAAAATTGCCTAATCATTAAGGGGGCAAATCCTCCTGGTCCTTAAGTGGTTAATATACACTTCAATAGATTTATGGATATAATTAATTGATTTAGAGAGGAGTGTGCAGTTTTTGGTCTCATTTGCTAGTTAGTGATTGGGAGATAGCTACTTTTGATAGGTGAGATTGGGGAGCCTCTCTTGGGTTGGGTTCCTCTGGTCCCACCTTCTTGCACCATAAATGTTATTATCACCCCCTGTTTCTTGGGAAGTGTCTGTATTGTTATACGGGGTATACATTTTTGGACTAACATATATTTACATGGTATATTTATATGATGAAGATGTTGGTATGCCCTGATGTGTTGTTTTTGAGTATGTTATGTATGTTTTTTTTCTTTGACAAAATAAAAACAATTTGAAAAACAAAGAAAATATATGCTGAAGTCACAGCTTAATTTCCCCCCTTTTTTTTCTTCTTTTTCCCGCCTCACAATATGCTGGTTTTATGCTTAATGCGGAAAATCCAGGCAAACAGTACAAACAGCAATGGAATATACAAATGCTCCAAAGTCATGGAGCAAATAGTTGCCCTTGTCGCCTCTTGGGCCGATTGAATCTGGCGACAAATGCCATAAAATTATTATTAGGACATCTCAGTGTCATACATCTATTCCACATAAATTCTACATTCCAAGCTGATTGAACTGATTCAGTGTTTAATACGTTGGATGATGGTATGAGATAAGCTCCTTATTTAATCGGACAACGTGTTTAATATCTAGGTGTTGCCAAGTTTACCATTTATATTTTTTCTGGTTTATAACTGTGAATGGATACAGGTTCATTAATGTTTAGCCTTGCAGCTTCACTTCCTGGCTCCCTACTGCGCATGCGCGAGTCGCGCTGCGTGACATGAATGGTCCCTGCTGTCTTCTGGGACTTGTGTGCCTCCCAGAGAAGACAGCGAAGGGGGGGGGGGGGACCGAGGAGGCGCCGGACATGGCGTAGAAAACTGTGGATACTGCGGCTATCTATGCCCAGAAGTGGGAGCAAAATACCTGTATTGGAGGGGGGGGGATTCCGAAAAGCGGAAGTTCCATTTTTGGGTGGAACTCCACTTCAAACTGTATAAATATAGAGGCCTCAGTAGGTGATGCACACATATCCTCTATCAGTACCGGTTGTTTATTTTGCCTTTGTTGCATTCCCATATTACCCACCTCCTATTGCCTCCACTAGTGGACACTGTTCAGTTACTGAGCTGAGCAGTTTATCCCCTGTTTCTCTCCTGCAGTTATTACCTGGAGACATTTAACTTTAATTCAAATTATCTACTTGAACTCCCCTTACAAAGGGGCAGGGAGCTTGGGCATATGATTTGCTTTTTTTAGACGCATTTTAATATCTAAGCATAAATTTCTACAATTTTATATATCTTTTCCTACTTTCTCTTTTTTCAAACTTTCCCCCTATACCCTTTACGACATATAATCACCTAAGTCATTTAAATGAGAGAATCTGAGTATTTATTGAATCTCGCTGTTTAGTGGCTTTAATTTCACCATGTCATATTCTTCACTTGACAAACAACCTTTTCTGATTTCACATAATATCAAAGATTTAAACATACCGGAGAGACAAATCTTATTGCCTAGTGAATTAAATAAAATAAAGCCAAATGGGGTGTTTCTTCAAGAAACACATTTTTAAACAGGAGCACTACCACGTCTTTACAACAAACATTACCTATATGTGTACAACTCTACAAACCATGCTATCTATACTACTTCACAAAAATTTGGGCTTTGAAATTTCCCAACATACAGTCCCAAATGGGAGATTTCTGTTCCTTAACCACTTCAATACAGGGCACTTATACCCCCTTCCTGCCCAAACCAATTTTCAGCTTTCAGTGCTCTTACACTTTGAATGACAATTACTCAGTCATGCAACACTGTACCCATATGAAATTTGCATAATTTTTTCACACAAATAGAGCTTTCTTTTGGTGGTATTTAACCACTAGTGGGTTTTTAATTTTGTTGTGCTATAAATAAAAAAAAGAAGACCAAAAGTTTTGTGAAAAAATGTGTCTTTGTTTCTGTCAAAAATTTAGCAAATTCGTAATTTTTCTTCATAAATTTTGGCCAAAATTTATACTGCTACATATCTTTGGTAAAAATAACCCAAATTAGTGTATATTATTTGGTCTTTGTGAAAGTTATGGCAATACCACATGTGTGAGACTTTTACACAGCCTGGCCACATACAGAGGCCCAACATTGAAGTAGCACCTTCAGGCGTTCTACGAGCATAAATTACACATCTCATTTTACAACCACCTATTATACTTTTGAAGGCCCTGGAGCACCAGGACAATGGAATTGCCCACAAAATGACCAAATTTTGGAAAGCAAACACCCCAAAGTGTAATCTTTGAGGCATAATGAGTCTTTTGAACGGTTCATTTTTTTCCAGAAGTTTTTGGAAAAATGTGGGAAAAAAGGAAAACGCATTTTTTTTACACAAAGTTATCCATTTAAAAGATATTTCCAACACATAGCAAATACATAGAAAAAAAGGACACCCCCAAAATACATTCTGCTACTCCTCCTGAGTATGGCGATACCACATGTGTGAGACTTTTACACAGCCTGGCCACATACAAAGGCCCAACATCCAAGTAGCACCATCAGGCATTCTAGGAGCATAAATTGCATATATCATTTCCTGGAAACCTATAATTTTTGAAGGCCCTTCATATTTCTAACACATAGCATGTACATACCAAGAATTACAATCCAAAATAAATTCTATTGCGGAAAGGGTAAAACAAAAAGTATTACCTGTGCTTTTAGTAGTGTCCACAGAGGAGAGCACTGGTCCATACAGCAGGCCGGGATGTGCTTAGCAACAGCAATAGTAATTATCCAGGCAGGAATATTGTCTATAGTCAGCACAAGGATATTGTCAGCACAGCCAAAGCATTTGTCCATAGAAATTGTCCAGGCAGAGACAGCCAGCACAGCCATAATATTGTTCCTGGTACACTGGGATATTTATATGTAGCGGGTGTTTGTTTTAAGGCCCAGAGACTACCATACCCAGGATGCATTTCCCCGGACTGCTGGGGTGGGGTATTTAACAAAGGGGTGGACCGGAGAACGCTCTCTTTGGACATCGCCCGCCCAGCAAGTGGAACTCTCTGCTGAGTCTGCTGTTCCGGAGAGGGCCTGAAGCCTAGGCCCTGTATTACCAAAGAGCCTTCCATTTACACCAAGGAGCCTGGGAGACGTCTCATCCTGCCATCCATCAGCTGCTGTCAGGAGGACCGAAGACCCGGGTGTCGTGGAACCTGTGTACCAAGACACAGCAACGGAAGATACGGACGTGGACTGGTCCGGTTGGGTGAGAGAGCACCTGCTCAGAAATCAGTGCAGGACCTCTAGACCTAGTGTTTATTGTTCGGGACTCACCCGCTAGAGTTTGTATACGCACACCGGAGGGACAGTGCATGTATTAACAGTAGTGGCTTTATTCTTGTTCGCCAAGTTCAACCTTTATTCCTGTGGATTACAATATCATCTCCAAAAGTGCACCACCATTTGCTAGTGAAGATTCTTCTCTGCGGAACTTACACATAGTTACAGTCAGGCCTGACTTATCAGTGTAGACATTGCTGGGCGCCATCTTTCCCACGAGGGAGGAGAGCTGCAAAGGGGAGTCTGTTAATTGTCTTTACACAGTATTGTATATCTGTCTATTGCTGAACATCTTTTATTGCAGGGCGCTGCATATACTAAAGTATACTGTTTATCTGTTTAATCATTTCCTTTAGTAAAATTACCAGGATTAGGCAGATCAGTGTTGGTGTTATTACTGTACAGAAGAACGGTCAGTGTCAGCTATATCACTGTGTGTGTGGTTTTTTTTTGTTGCTGGATTGTGTTGCCTAAAGTTACAGGCCTCACAATCCTATCATCCCTACTAACTGTGCCAAGGGAGGGTAGAGCCAATTGCTGGGGGTTGACAGCGGTGTGTTACAGGCCCGAAATATAATGCCAGCGGCTCTCTTAGCTGAGGGTATCGCTACACGTGGGTACTAGTCTGGGATTCTGTACGCTGCAATCAAGCCTGCCAGAAGTACCGGCATGGATCTTTTAGCAGTAACCCAGTGGTGCACATCAGCCGGCGCTTTTCCAGACAAGGCTGTAGTTGAGCTTCCCGGGGAAGACTGGTCCGGAAGCGATGTAGAGCGGCTCATGGAGCTACTATCCCCGAGCCAGAAGGCATGGTTACTTGATCTTAAGCCAGATGACCAAACCTCCTATAACTATGCATTGGTAGAATGGAGAGAGGAGATACCTGAGCGCTTCAGAGGCCAGAGTGTGCAGTCCATAGATAAGAAGATATACCGCTTGGCACACGCGAAGGCTATAAAGAGGGAACCTCCGCAGTCACCCACAAATCCCAAAGGTTCCAAAGACATGACAGCTTCAGGGGCACCTTTAACCACAATAGGTCCTGAACTTTTAAATGCTTTAGGGGACCTTGTCATAAAGTGCCAGAAGAGTAATACGGTACACATAGAAGCTGGGTACCAGAAGCTCAGGATCTTTTCAGGGAAACCACCCGTACCACTCGGAGAAGAGGATTTCGACACCTGGATGGAGCAGGCGATGCAGGCTGTGGAAGGATGGGAAATACCGGAGGCCCAAAAGAAGCAGCGCATAAGAGAAAGTTTAAAGGGTGCTGCGGCTGAAGCCATGAAGAACCTCAGGTTTAGCAATGCTGCTTGTACTGCCTATGACTATTTAACTATGTTGCAGGAAGAGTTCGGCCAATTGGAGAAAGTGGTCGATTTAGTCTACCAGTTTGAGCATACCCTTCAACTTCCAGGAGAAAGACTGTCTGAATATGTTCGCAGATTAAACAAGATGCTGTGTCAAATTGACCGGAAGAAGGGGATGCTGCCACAAGCCATAAATGCGGCCACGATGAAGCAGATTTTAAGGGGAGCATTGCGTTCTGATCCAGTTTGGCTCCATCAAAAAAACACTGGAGGGGTCATGTTCTTGAACTACCCGGATCTTGTGCGAATAATAAGGGATGAAGAGGCTCTGCTGAAAGACCAACAGGTGACCGAGAAGACCACTACTCCCCCCCTCAGTTGGGGTCAGATCCGCCATGGCCACAGAATGGGACTTGGAAGTGGAGGTCTTAAAGTCACAGATGACCCAAGTATTAGAGATGCTGACCTCTTTAATGGCCAAGAACTCAGGAGTTGGAGAAAAAGTCAGGAAAGAGCTGTACCAGAGCGTTTCAACACCAGTCTCCCTGTGGGATAGAGGGGAAGCTGTTTGTTTTAACTGTGGAGGAATTGGCCATTTTGGGCAAGTGTGCCCCAGTCCAAGGAAGACCCGAGGCAACTACCGCCAGCCGGTGGAAAACTCCAGAGGGCCCCGGTGAAGGAGTCAACCGGGTGCCCATTATCTCCAGCAAGCTCCATTGGAATAAGAAAGCAAGAAAAACCAAGAAGTGAGGGCAATAATTCCCCATCAAAAGTACATAATACCCCTCCCTTGGAGGTAAAACCCCAAAAGTCACGGGAAATCAATGCATACCAGGCCCAACAGGGATTGAGATCCAGGAAACGATGGAAAAAGAAAAAAACACCAAAGGCCAAAACTGTGAGTCCAAGGAAAGAGGCCTCCCCAAAGAAGTTTCCGACTAAGTTAGTGGGACCCTCCCCAGTGGTCCCCATTCAAGTGGAGGGAGTTTATACGAAGGCCATCCTGGACACAGGGGCTCAAGTACCCCTCCTGTATAGGGATTTCTATCAAAAGCATCTGAAACATTTGCCCTTGCAGAAGTTGGAAGACTTGGAAATATGGGGAATTGGCACCCAGAGCTTTCCTTATGACGGTTACCTCCCGATCAGATTGGCTTTTGACCCCTCGGTGGCAGGGGAGGCAGAGGTCTTTGACACTTTGGCAGTAGTCTGCCCCCGCCCACCAGGGGCCAACAAAAGTTCCTTGATAATGGAACCAACACTGACCTGGTCAGGTGACTACTGGCCCCTCTAGTACAAGAACAGGGCGTCTCGACAGCCAGAATCCACCCCATGTTGCAGATGGCTTATCAGCGATTGATCTTGGAGCAGAATGCCCCGGAAGAGGGGGTGGGGAAAGTTTGGAGACTGGAGACCAGAGAGGGAGTGTTGCAGCCTGGTGAAGTAGCCTGCTTGAGAGCCACTGTGAAGCTCAACTGGGAACAACCTGGCCCCTTTGTAGTCCTGGAACCAGACCCTCTGAGTACACACCCAGGACTGGAAGTAATCCCTGAAGTAGTCCCGCTGAGAGTCCTGAAGAAGGCAAACGGCAGGGTGCCAGTGAGCATCAGGAACACTACTGACTCGCCTGTGAAGATTCCAGCCCGGATGCTGTTGGGCCAGGTGAATCCCGCTACCCCAGTTGCCTTGCCCGACCTGGAGAAGGAAGAGGAAGGGGAACCCACCTTGGAGAACCCAGCCCTAGCCCCGGCATAGAAGGAGAGGGCCAGGGCCCAGTTGGCGAAGTGGCGGAAGATCTTCTCCAAGGATGAGTTTGATGTAGGATGTGCGAGAAGTGCCACTCACAAGATTCGCCTACAGGAAGACAAACCCTTTAGGGAGAGGGTCCGGCGAAGTCTCCTGGCTGATCTGCAAGATCTGCGTGAGCAACTTGCAGAGCGCAAGAGAACGAGTGTTATCCAGGAATCCAGGAGCCCATCTCCAATTGTGGTAGTCAGGAAAAAGAATGGGTCATTGAGACTCTGCATAGACTACAGGACTCTCAACAGGAGGACAATACCTGACCAATACACCACCCCAAGAATAGAGGATGCCCTGCAGAGTCTATATGGAGCCAAGTGGTTCAGTGTAATGGACCTGAAGAGTGGGTACTACCAAATCCCAATGCACCCAGAAGACAGAGAGAAGACTGCCTTCATCACCCCAGTGGGATTCTATGAATTTGACCGTATGCCTCAAGGTCTGTCGGGAGCCCCTGCCACTTTCCAGCGGTTGATGGAGAAGACAGTGGGAGACATGAACCTCATTGAAGTCCTAGTATACCTAGATGACATCATTGTCTTTGGGAAGACTCTGGAGGAGCATGAGGAGAGGTTAGAGAAGGTCTTGAAGAAACTCAGTGATGAGGGACTCAAGCTCTCCAGGGAGAAGTGTCAGTTCTACCAGTCTTCAGTCCATTACCTGGGACACAGTGTCTGAAGAAGGAGTATCCACAGATCCCGACAAATTGGAGGCAATCTCCTCCTGGCCCCGGCCCACCACAGTGACTGAGCTTAGGTCATTTTTGGGGTTCTGCTCCTACTATCGCAGGTTTGTGGAGGGGTTTTCAAAAATTGCCAAGCCACTGAATGAGCTGTTGAAGGCAGATGGAGAGGAGGATGACTCAGGACCCAGGAAACTGGGAGAGTCAGTGGAAGACCAGTGGACTGGAAAGTGTGAAGAGGCTTTCATTAAGCTGAAGGAGAGTTTGACCACTGCCCCTGTTTTGGCCTATGCGGACACCCAAAAGCCCTATGAATTACACGTGGATGCCAGTCATGATGGTTTGGGAGGAGTACTATATCAGGAGAATGAAGAGCAGCTAAGACCCGTTGCCTATGTCAGTAGGAGTTTAACCCCAGCTGAAAAGAATTGCCCCACCCACAAATTGGAGTTTCTGGCCTTGAAGTGGGATGTGGTAGACAAACTGAAGGACTACTTATATGGAGCTGACTTTGTGGTTAAGACAGACAATAACCCACTCACTTACCTTCTAACCACAGCAAAACTGGATGCCACCGGACACCGTTGGTTGGCAGCCCTCTCAGGGTTAAATTTCAGCCTGAAGTACAGGCCTGGGACTGGAAACCGAGATGCTGATGCCCTGTCCCGAATATCTCATACTCCCACTTGCATGGCAGAAGACTGGACCCAGGTAACCCCAGAGGGGGTACGGGCTTTGTGTCAGGGAGCAGAGCTCCAGGCTAGTGGAGGATCCAGGGCAGAAAAAATTGGAGTCTCAGTTGTTGGAGTGCCCAAATATTATTGTGATGTCACTCAGATTGGTGAAGAGGACTTGCCCAAATTATCAAAGAAGGATATAAGACGGGACCAGCTGGAAGACCCATTGGGAAGATTGGCTTTGGAAGCCTTAGAAGACCAGGATCCAGACAGACTCTTGCATGATCTCTCAAAGGAGGCCCGCTTACTGCGCAAGGAATGGGACAGGTTGCAGGTGCATCAAGGGGTTGTCTACAGAAGGGGCCCCTCTGATGACCCTGAAGACAAGTGGCAACTATTCCTGCCAGAAAAATACAGAAAGACTGTTATGATTGCCCTACATGACAACCATGGCCACCAAGGAGCAGAGAGAACCTTTCAGCTCATAAGGAGCAGATTCTATTGGCCCTGTATGCGGGCTGAAGTGGATGAATACTGTCACTCATGTGCTCGCTGCATACAAAGGAAAACACTGCCTCATTAAGCTGCCCCAATGGGCCACCTGCAAAGCCAAGGACCTTTGGACTTGGTATGCATTGATTTTCATTGTCTGGAACCTGATTTAGGGGGACATGGAAATGTTCTGGTGATAACTGACCATTTCACCCGTTACACCCAGGCCTTTCCAACTAAAGACCAGAAGGCTCCCACTGTGGCCAAGATACTTGTAGAGAAGTATTTCATACACTACGGATTACCTCAACGCCTTCACTCGGATCAAGGGAGGGACTTTGAAAGTCGGCTGATCCGGAAATTACTGGATTCATTAGGGATAAAGAAGACCCGCACAACCCCCTATCACCCACAAGGAGATGCTCAACCGGAGAGGTTTAACAGAACTTTGTTGAATATGTTGGGGACCTTGAGCAGTGAAGAAAAACAGCATTGGGGCAAGCATATAGCTGCCATAGTACACGCCTATAATAGCACAACCAGTGATGTCACCGGGTACTCCCCTTACAGATTAATGTTTGGCAGAGAAGCAAGACTACCTGTAGATCTGGCCTTCCCACAAGGGATATGTGGACAGGCTGCGGAAAAGCTTAGGACTGGCTTATGAGAAGGCACAAGCCACCTCTGACCAGAGAGGGGCCCGGAACAAACTGAATTTTGACCTCAGAGTTTGCAACCAGGAGACAGAGTGTTGTTGCGGAATCTTGGTGTTCCAGGGAAGCATAAGCTTGCTGATAGATGGAAATCACAGCCGTACGTGATCTGTAAAAAATTGCCTGGCCTGCCAGTGTACCAGCTGAAACCTGAAGGACAAGTGAGACCTCTGAAAACCTGGCACAGGAACCACTTATTGCCTCTCTCCGAAGCAGTCTGGATACCTTCTACTCCGGATTCCCCTGAATCACCTTCAACCTCCAATAACCCTAGGCCCAACACCAGATCTCAGACCAGTTCATTCTGTCATGTACTCTAACTGAGGAATGGGAAGATGCCCTTGAATCGATCCCAGCTGGAGACCCAAGAGATTCTTTGTACCTCTCTGCACCAGAGTTGAATGCCCCTGAAGCAGCAGGAACCATTACACCTGTCCTGGTGGAGGGAAGAATGGAAGAACCCAGTGTACCTGATGCCTCAGTTCCCAGGGAACAAAGAGTGAAAAGAGCTATTCGCCCTCCCCGAAAACCAACCTACACTCAGATAGGAGAATGCTCTGAAGATACAGTTGTGACTGCGAGAAGGACAATAGAGAAACCTGGCCCCTCCACTGTGCATTTAGTGGAGGGCAAACCTAGCTCACTCTCTGGCACAGTTAGGCAGGTCATTTCCACCAATACGACCTTTAGACAAGACAACCTCCCTTACCAAGTTTGGTGGGAAGTTCCCTTGCCCAGCTCCTTTGCAACCATAAACTGTGTTACTTGTAGATAGTGCTAATTTTATCTTTGGGGACCAAAGATTTTAAGTGGGGGGTGTGTGTAGCGGGTGTTTGTTTTAAGGCCCAGAGACTACCATGCCCATGATGCATTTCCCACGCAAAGACTGCTGGGGTGGGGTATTTAACAAAGTGGCGGACCGGAGTACGACGCTCTCTTTGGACATCGCCCGCCCAGCAAGTGGAACTCTCTGCTGAGTCTGCTGTTCCGGAGAGGGCCTGAAGCCTAGGCCATGTATTACCAAAGAGCCTTCCGTTTCCACCAAGGAGCCTGGGAGACGTCTCATCCTGCCATCCATCAGCTGCTGCCAGGAGGACCGAAGACCCGGGTGTCGTGGAACCTGTGTACCAAGACACAGCAACGGAAGATACGGACGTGGACTGGTCCGGTTGGGTGAGAGAGCACCTGCTCAGAAATCAGTGCAGGACCTCTAGACCTAGTGTTTATTGTTCGGGACTCACATGCTAGAGTTTACATACGCACACTATAAAAGAGCGCCGTGTAGCTTCTCCCACCGAGAAGCTACACGGCGCTCTTTTATAGTGTATGGTGTTCGGTTTTTTCGACCACTCACCGAATCTACAGTCCAGTGTTTGGACGGAAGTTCACGGTGTTTTCGATTGGAGTGGAGAGACGGGCATATATGAAGGAGGGTGAGACACAAATGATTGATTGGTCCGCCGAGACCGCAATACATCGCGGCTACCTGTCGTATGCCTGTCTGGCGTTTTGAAGTGATTTTGCTGAAGTGCCTAATTTTGATTTGCTAGATGTGAGTGAAACTATTGAAGGTTACCTGTGCTGTGTTTAATAAAAGTTTTTACGTACTTCACTATTGGAGACTTTTTTGCTTTTTCATGTGGGAAAACTTGACTGACCTAGCAACATCGTTTGGATCTATCTTTTATACCCTGAGGGGTGTTTAAGCTGTGAAGCCGAGCATGAGAGTGCAAGGCAAATCCTAGTGGTGAGTGCAAGTCCTTAGGGAGTGGAGTCACTAATCACGCTGGTGTGGTGAAGGTTTATTCAAGAGAACACAGGAAGATTTTTATGCAAATTTTAGTTGAAGTCACTATTATTGGAACACTTATCTCACTGATGGACTTTCTTTAAATGTTTTTTTTCACAACTGGTTTGAAAACAATATTTGAACGTTACGGACACTTATTAATTTATTGTATGTGCACTGTGAGGGGGTTAGCTCGGCAGCGGGTGTGTGTGACCCCCGGGATGGGCTCCCCACACAAAACAGGCCCAGCAAACGGAGGTTGTGGTTTTCAAAATCAAAAAAGGTGCGGTTTATTTTCTATTTACAGTGACAAAACACAGCAAAGCAAAAGAAACATAACCAAAATAAATCCTGGTCAAGTTGACCTCTGACTAAACATACAGGTTTCCTAACTAACAACTGGGATCAGCCTAGTGCTGTCCTAGTCCCTAAGTCCCTGGTTTAGTAAAAGTCCAAACAAATAGCCACACAGGCTTTGCCTCACCGCACAGGGGTTCACTCTCCCTAGACAGTCCACACAGGTCTGGTTCCAGGCATGAGCTAACATCTAATGAAGCTGGGAGTTCTTATAGAGGCCTAAATGAGCTGACAAGGTTCAGCTGGTCTCCTCATCTCTGTCTGCACGACGCCCCACACTCTCCCTAGAGGTATGAGTCATCCATGAGCCCACTAGCCCCAGCTGGGCTTATACAACTCTCCACCTAGTTGTATAAGTCGGCGTAAAGCCTGAATCTGGGCAAAATATATCTACCCCCCTGGATGCAACCAGGTGACTTTACCTTCCTGCTGTCACATACCCCCCCCTCTTGTTTTAACCTCGGGGTTGGAACACCAGCAATCAGGCATTCATGTACTCGAGACAAAGCATCCACATTCCCCATTTGAACGCCAGGGCGATGCTTTACTGTGAAGTTGAATTCCTGGAGGGCCAGGAACCACCTATTCACTCTTCTATTTGTTTCCTTGTTTTGAGCCATCCACTTTAACGGAGCGTGATCCGTAACCATGTCAAAGTGCCTACCTAGCAGGTAGTACCGAAGGGAATCTAGAGCCCACTTCACCGCTAAACACTCCTTTTCAACGGTGGCGTAATTTACCTCATGGGACTTCAACTTCCTGCTGAGGTAAATGACTGGGTGCTCTTCCCCGTTCCAGACCTGGGACAATACTGCTCCTAACCCCACATCTGACGCATCACTTTGTACGACAAAGTCTTTAGAGAAGTCGGGTGAGTACAACACTGGCTGGCTACATAAGGCTTGTTTCAAGAATTGGAATGCTGCCTCAGCCTCGGGGGTCCATTTAATCATGACCGACCCTTTCCCCTTCGTCAGGTTGGTTAGGGGCACAGCCTTAGAAGCAAAGTGGGGAATGAATCGCCGATAATACCCAGCGATTCCCAGAAAGGCTCGTACCTGCTTCTTGCTGTTGGGACGTGGCCAACTCTGGATGGCCTCGACTTTGTTGAGTTGGGGTTTTATTACTCCCCTCCCAATGGTGTACCCAAGATATTTGGCCTCCTCCTGCCCAATGGTACACTTCTTGGGGTTAGCCGTAAACCCCGCTTCCCGAACAGAGTCCAGGACTGCTTGCACTTTTGGCAGATGTGAGGCCCAATCTGTGCTATGGACAATTACGTCATCCAGGTAAGCCGCAGCATACTTCCGATGGGGCCTCAGCATCTGGTCCATTTTCCGCTGGAATGTGGCCGGCGCATTCTGTAACCCGAACGGCATTCTTTTATATTGGAACGCCCCGTCTGGGGTTACAAATGCGGTTTTCTCTTTGGCCGACTTGGCCAGGGGGATTTGCCAATACCCTTTTGTGAGGTCAAGAGTCGTCATGTATCGGGCTGTTCCCAGCCGGTCGATCAACTCATCTATACGTGGCATGGGGTAGGTGTCAAATTTTGTAACTTTGTTCAACTGACGAAAATCGTTACAAAATCGCCAGCTCCCATCCGGTTTAGGCACCAACACGATGGGACTAGACCAATCACTTTGGGACTCCTCTATCACCCCTAAGTTCAGCATTTTCTGTACTTCCTCCCGTATTGCCTCCCGTCGAGCCTCTGGGATCCGATAGGGTTTTAACTTCACCCTTTCACCGGGCGGGGTAATGATGTCATGCTCTACCCCAGATGTTTGTCCCGGCAGCTCAGAGAATACCTCCTTGTTGCGAAGCACAAACTCCTTAACCTCCTGTTGTTGGGGTTGTGACAAGGTGGCTGCTATTCCAACCTCAGGAATCACGCAACCAGTTTGAGCTGGTGACCAAGTGTCTGCGACTAGGGACTCTCTATCCCTCCAGGCTTTCAACAGATTAACGTGATAGATCTGTTCGGGCTTTCGCCTTCCTGGTTGTCTGACCTTGTAATTCACTTCGCTCACTTTTTCCATTATCTCGTAGGGGCCTTGCCATTTGGCAAGGAATTTACTTTCAACCGTAGGGACAAGTACCAATATCCTATCCCCCGGGGAAAAGGTACGGGTCTTGGCTCCACGGTTGTACACTCTCTGCTGTGCCAACTGCGCTTGGGCCAAATGTTCCTTCACGATGGGCATTACCTGTGCAATTCGATCTTGCATCAGGGCGACATGCTCAATCACACTCCTGTGGGGAGAACTCTCACTTTCCCAAGTTTCCTTGGCAATATCCAACAGCCCTCTTGGGTGTCTCCCATACAGTAACTCAAAGGGGGAGAATCCCGTAGAGGATTGGGGCACCTCCCTAATAGCAAACATCAAATAAGGAAGTAAACAGTCCCAATCCTTTCCATCTCTATCCACCACTTTCTTCAACATTTGTTTTAGGGTTTTGTTGAATCTTTCAACCAGCCCATCGGTTTGGGGGTGATACACAGACGTACGCAATTGCGTCACTTTGAACAATTTACACAGCTCTTTCATAACCCGGGACATAAAGGGTGTACCTTGGTCCGTAAGCAGTTCTTTACAAATACCCACCCGGCTAAAAACAAGAGATAGCTCTTTGGCTATGGTTTTGGCCGAGGTATTTCGGAGAGGGATCGCTTCTGGATAACGGGTGGCATAGTCCATTATAACTAATATGTACTGGTGCCCCCTAGCGGACTTGATTATAGGACCTACCAAATCCATGGCGATCCTCTCAAACGGGACCTCAATGATGGGTAGAGGGACCAGCGGGCTACGGAAATGTGGCATCGGGGCCAACCTCTGACACACAGGGCAGGAGGAACAATAATTTTCTACGTCCTTCATCACCCCCGGCCAATAGAATCTCTGTAATACCCTCTCTCGGGTTTTCTCTGTCCCCAGATGACCTCCAAGAATGTGCCCATGGGCCAACTCCAACACCAACTTCCTGTAAGGTTTGGGCACCACAAGCTGCTCAACGGTTTCTTCTGCCCTTTTTGCCACCCGATACAGTAGGTCCTTCTCTACGCTGAAGTATGGGTAAGTGCAGGTATTATCTGGGTTCACTAACTCACCATCTATTTTCACTACGTTTTCCCGTGCCTTTATTAGGGCGGGGTCTTTCAACTGTTCTGTGGCAAAGTTTTCCCTGTGAACCTCAAGATCAGAAAACTCCACAGACGGTAGGTTTTCGTCTGAGGAGGTGGGCTCCTCTCCAGTTTCTTGAGTCTCCCCTGCCAATACTGATAAGGGAAATTCCGGAGAGTCCTCACCACTCTCAGGGGAGTTCTGGCTATCACATTCCTGGTACATAGGGGCACCAGTGAGGGGCTCAGGATCATCCCACAGTTCCCAGAACTTCGGAAAATCCCTTCCCACAATGGCGTCATGCGGTAACTGAGATACTAAGCCCACTGGATGAGAGAGGGTACCTTTGGGGGTCTCGAAACACACTGTAGTCACTGGATACTCTCGGGTGTCCCCATGCACACAAATAACAGCTACCTTGCTATTCCCAGAGACCTCTGTTTTAACTAACTCAGCCTTTATCAGGGTCACAAGGCTACCTGAATCCAGCAATACCACAACATTTCTACCATTAACACACATTTTGCATAAATGTTTCTCAGTTCCTCGAATGGCAGTGCATGCGACTGTCGCACACAGCGACTGACGTCTGCCCGTCAGAAAGTCACACTGCATGGGTTCCTCCACAACCGGGCAATTGGCTGCAATATGTCCCGCTTGCCGGCAGCGGTAGCAAACGATCCTTCTTGCCGCCTCTTGAGCCGCTGATTTCCCAGGCTGTTCTCGCCAAACTTGGGGTAGAGCTCCCACCCTCTCACTCTCTCCACCCTCACCCCTTGGAATCCTCTTATCCGCCCCTGGGGATGGTCTGGTCTTAGGGTGGAAAGTCCGAGTGTCTCTGGAAGAGGCCGTCAGGTTCTCTGTAGCCAAGTATTTCTCCACACGATCCACAAGACCATCGGCCGTCTCTGGGTCTCCATGGCTTACCCACTTTTGGATGGCAGTAGGAAGAGCTCTCAAAAACCGATCCATTACAACACGTTCCACAATCTTTGGTGCGGACAAAGTCTCTGGCTGTAGCCACTTTCTGCTCAGGTGAATGAGATCATACATTTGAGACCTGGGGGGTTTTCCAAGCTGGAAAGTCCAGTTATGCACACGCTGAGCCCGGACAGCCTGGGTGACACCCAGCCTTGCCAATATTTCAGCTTTTAGCATCACATAGTCTTTTGCTTGGTTAGGCTCTAGGTCATAGTAAGCTTTCTGCGATTCACCAGTTAACAGAGGAGCCACCAGTCCAGCCCACTGCTCCTCAGGCCACTTTTCTCTTTCAGCGGTCCTTTCAAATGTGGTCAAAAATACCTCTGGATCATCCTCTCCAGTCATTTTTGTCAATAAACGACTCACCCCAAAGGACGCGGTATTAGTGGGACGGCTTTCCTCACTGGTCTGCGGACGTTGCTGCATTACTGCTTCCATCTGTTGTTGTAGTCTCTGCTCTTGCTTCTGCAACAGGTCTATGAAGCGGGCCTCAGATTGCTGCTGGGCTTGTTGCTGAGCCTCCAGACTCTGTTGCAAAGTTGCGTTTGTCTGCTGCTGGGCTGCAAGGCTCCTTTGCAAACCTGCATTTGTCTGCTGTTGATTGGCATTTGCTAGAGCCAGCTGCTTCAGTATCTCCTCCATGCTGGCTTAAAAAAAACTGCCCGCATTCTCCACCAACTGTGAGGGGGTTAGCTCGGCAGCGGGTGTGTGTGACCCCCGGGATGGGCTCCCCACACAAAACAGGCCCAGCAAACGGAGGTTGTGGTTTTCAAAATCAAAAAAGGTGCGGTTTATTTTCTATTTACAGTGACAAAACACAGCAAAGCAAAAGAAACATAACCAAAATAAATCCTGGTCAAGTTGACCTCTGACTAAACATACAGGTTTCCTAACTAACAACTGGGATCAGCCTAGTGCTGTCCTAGTCCCTAAGTCCCTGGTTTAGTAAAAGTCCAAACAAATAGCCACACAGGCTTTGCCTCACCGCACAGGGGTTCACTCTCCCTAGACAGTCCACACAGGTCTGGTTCCAGGCATGAGCTAACATCTAATGAAGCTGGGAGTTCTTATAGAGGCCTAAATGAGCTGACAAGGTTCAGCTGGTCTCCTCATCTCTGTCTGCACGACGCCCCACACTCTCCCTAGAGGTATGAGTCATCCATGAGCCCACTAGCCCCAGCTGGGCTTATACAACTCTCCACCTAGTTGTATAAGTCGGCGTAAAGCCTGAATCTGGGCGAAATATATCTACCCCCCTGGATGCAACCAGGTGACTTTACCTTCCTGCTGTCACAGCACATATATATTTTTAGAGTATATGTTTTGCAGTTTTTCACATATATGTATTTCTTCACGGGACATATATATATTTGCTATAGTATTTCGATTTGTGGTGTGATACACAGAAGCGCTACTATTTTTGTTTATTCAAAATACTTTTATTATTATATGTTTTTTGTAAAGTAGCAGCTAGTAAGGTTTTTTTGGTCTGCATTCAGCAGACCTGCTCCCGAAGCGCAGTGGAGAGTATAAGGGAAGAAGAGGGCAGTTGATTTCTTTTTATACACTATTTTAGTCATATACTAAAGTATACTGTTTATCTGTTTAATCATTTCCTTCAGTAAAATTACCATATTATATATATATATATATTTATATTTATATTGCTTTGCTACAAAAACTGAGGTACTTCATGTATGGGAGGGGTTATATAGAGGGGGACTTCCTGTCTTGGGTTGCCAGTGTCCATTCACCTATAGGTGGCGTATAACCCACATAGTAATTACTGTAGCTGTTCTATAACAACCTGCAAACAGTCATTATTGTACCGCTCTCCAGCCCTTCATAAACATACTGCCTCTTGCTGCAGCTAATTATTTGCATAGTCCAGGTAGCAGGCAGAGGTGTGGTCCGTTCATGTGGTAGGCAGAGGCATGATGGCAGTAAGTCAGCAGCAGGCTGAGGGCCGCAATCATGTAAGACCTGTGCACAGGGGCACAGGGGTATAGGCTTCACCCACCCAAATCTCAACGAAGCCTCTGGACTCCAGACCCTAATCCGGAAATTCCGAAACCTGGAGAAAAAAAAAAAATCTCCATCAGGGGAAACTATTCTGGAGCCTGTTATGCTTTTCGTCTATCTAGCAAGGTTACTCTGTGGTAAAATCAAGGAAGCTTAAACTTCTGTAGTGTATCAATGCTTTACTAAACAAGGAAAAATCTGCACATACAACTGTAGGATGCACAATACAACACAACTTATAGCTTACAAAATATATGCCTACAAATATATATAAGCATGTACAACATGTACCGTACACATTAAGTAAACAAAATAATTACTCAACTTAGGGGTCAAGATGTAATGTCCATAGTTCCTTGCTCAGTCCAACTCCCAAAAGCGTCTCCAAAAATATCCAGCTTCAGGCAGGCATGTCTTCTTCCTTTCTCCCTCCAAACACCAACTCCTTCCTTTGTCCTTCCAAACACCAACTGTTCTTCAAAACATGTGTCTCCACCAAACACCTTTCCAAACCCCCCCTTTCCTGTTTCCTGATCAATGGAGGGGGAGGGGCCCCTCCCACCCATTTCCAGCAAAGAACTTCCAGTATCAATGGAGGGGGAGGGAAGGGGCTCTTTACACATATCCTGTTACTACCTAAACTCTATATTATTATTATAAAATCACCATAGAAATTGCCATAGCAACACATACCACCTCTTGACTTTATAGAATAATCTAGAAAACTTCTTAAAGCCTTTTGTCCAGAAAAGGGCGAAACCCCCCCCCCCTAAATGGGAGGAAAAAATTCCCTTTTGACCCCCATCTGGGCGATCAGACTTTTGCTTTGTCCCTGGAAGGCTGCAACATTACTTTTGAGCAGGGTTAATGTCTTTGGCAGTTTGTGTAAAGAAAGTCCCAGATGAAAGTCTGTTGTCCTCTTGGTCATAAGGAAATGCTCAGATGAAAGTCCACTCCAATTCAGCCACCTTTAGGAAATCATCAGCATCTTCATCAGGCTCTCTTCTGGTCTTCCTCCTCCCACCCAGCATGGTCGTCTGCTCTGCCTGCTCCACCTCTCGATGCTCAATATCTGAAAAGAGTAAGAGACAAAATCAGATTATATGTTCATTTTCAACTGTGCCAAAAACATAGCTCACTGCTCACATTTCTCTATCTGCCCATTTCTAACTGTAAAACTATAGTAGGGTGCCCACTGTTGCCTTGAAACTCTTTCACGGAAAGGCATTGACTTCCAACGTAACGAATAAACTTGCATGTCTCTCCGTGCCGTCCTTGGAAGAACAGAGGCCTGCTGCTTCACAGTATGGCACATTTTTGCAAAATGCCCCATTTTGTGGCAACAGAAACACTTAATGTGACTGAATCTACCATTCCCAACCATTTGCTTCCACTTCTTAAACAATGCTGGTGTAGGAATCCCATCTATTTCCTCTCTAGGGACCCCCACCTTAAGTAAATCAATCCACATGTGTCTCCTGGAGATCATAGGCCTTGCCTTCCTTGTATCTGAATCAACTCTGTAATTTGAGCTGATCAAATCCTCAGCTTCCCGGTTATGAGAAGTAACAGTAGCACATGTCCTATTTCTGCTTACAGGCTTAGGGCCTTTGTCCTTTGTTAAAGCATCATTAGATTTATTCATGGGGGCTGCACACCGCTCATTCAAATCTTCAGCTCGGCCTACAGCGGGTTGAACACTCTTGGAAGTCACTGCAGGTTTAACTTTGATTACCCTATTTTCTAAATCTTTTGCCTTGCTTGCAGTTTCTTCCAAACACTTGGAGGCCACTGCAAGCTGCTTCTTTATTAAATCTCTTTCTAATTCTGCCTTTTCCCTCTTTTCAGATTCAATATGTAGAGCATGCAGGAAATGCAAACCAAACACAGCAACTAACCGCATCTCTCCCTTACTGAACCCAAAACTTTTGAGACTAAAATCTGAGGAAAGATCAGAGACTCCATCCCCCCAAGCTCTGTTCAAAGGAGAAGCATATCCAGCCAGCTCCCTTGCAACAGACATCCACTGACTATTTCTGGCCCAGATAGGAAGGGTGCACGCCTTCAAGTCCTCCTGGACACCAGAAACCTTTGCAGCTTTACTCTTCCTAAACAGTGTATGCAGCATTTTTCCCCCAGTACAAGCAACAAAACACACCACAGAAAACAGGTCAACTTCTGTTGAAAATTTAGTACAAATTCCGGCTACGAGCCCCCATTGTTTTTTTGTTTTTTTTTAGTGTATCAATGCTTTACTAAACAAGGAAAAATCTGCACATACAACTGTAAGATGCACAATACAACACAACTTATAGCTTACAAAATATATGCCTACAAATATATATAAGCATGTACAACATGTACCGTACACATTAAGTAAACTAAATAATTACTCAACTTAGGGGTCAAGATGTAATGTCTATAGTTCCTTCCTCAGTCCAACTCCCAAAAGCGTCTCCAAAAATATCCAGCTTCAGGCAGGCATGTCTTCTTCCTTTCTCCCTCCAAACACCAACTCCTTCCTTTGTCCTTCCAAACACCAACTGTTCTTCAAAACATGTGTCTCCACCAAACACCTTTCCAAACCCCCCCTCTTTCCTGTTTCCTGATCAATGGAGGGGGAGGGGCCCCTCCCACCCATTTCCAGCAAAGAACTTCCAGTATCAATGGAGGGGGAGGGAAGGGGCTCTTTACACATATCCTGTTACTACCTAAACTCTATATTATTATTATAAAGTCACCATAGAAATTGCCATAGCAACACAGAGCCCCTCACATATGTGAGACCCATGTGCACTACAGTAGCAGGCCAACAGATCAGTCCAAGCGGTAGGCAAAAGCATAGTCCATAAAACAGGCCAGGGTTAGTTCATGTGCAAGTAGTCCAAGGGGGTAGGCAGAAGCGTAGTTGATAAAACAGGCCAGGGTCAGTTCACGTGGAAGCAGTCCAAACGGTAGGCAGAGGCACAGCTTACCTGTAAAATCATTTTCTTGGAGTACATCACGGGAAACAGGGAAGCTATAGCAATTACTATGTGGGTTATACACTACCTATAAGTGAATGGACACTGGCAACCCAAGACAGGAAGTCCCCATTTATATAACCCCTCCCATACATGAAGTACCTCCGTTTTTGTAGCAAAGCAATATATATATATATATATATATATACAGTATATATATATATATATATATATATATATATATCCCAGTAAGAGGGGAGGGACCTCTGTGTCCCGTGATGTATTCCAAGAAAAGGATTTTACAGGTAAGCCGTTATAAAAAATCCTATTTTCTTTATCGTACATCACGGGACGCAGAGCAGCCATAGTAGTTACTATGTGGGATGTCCCAAAGCAATGCCTCTGAGGGGAGGGAGACACAAATAAAAGCAGACCGCCATCAGACGTGAGGATCTTTACTGCTGCCTGCAGTACACTGCGCCCAAAAGCCTCTTGCCGTCTTACGTGCAAGTGATAACATTTTGTAAATGTATGGACTGACGACCTTGCAAATCTGAGTCATAGGGGCTTGGTGATACACCGCCCATGAAGCACTCACTGCTCTAGTAGAGTGCGCTTTATCTTGAAAAGGCGGAACCTTTCTTTTCAAACCATAAGCCTGAATTATAACTTGCCGAATCCACTTTGAAATAGTCGATTTTCATAAGGGGGGCCTTGGGACTCTGCTTTGCAGATTTCTGCCCCCATGGCTTCTTCTGGCCTTATGCTTGGCCTTGAGGCTTACCTCTCGCACCTGACTGCGGAGGACATCGTGAATGCCTGGAGGCTGTCGTGGCTGGTACCGGGAAGAAGAACGTTTAAATGAAGGCCTTCTACTTTTTCTTTTCACTGGTAAAAGGGCACTCTTACCACCCAAATTTTTTGGGATATATTTATCCAAATTATCCCCGAACAACCATTCCCCATGAAAGGGAAAGCCTGACAAAAGCTTTTTGCATGGCAATTCAGCTGACCAATGCTTCAACCAGAGAATTCTACCCATATGCACTGATAAAAGAGCAAGGCGTGACACCTGATGAATAGAATCTTTAAGAGCGTCAACCACAAAACATAAGGCCCTAGGTAGCTCAGGTAACTCACGGTCCGCCTCCCCTTGAGCAGGGAGACTTTTAATAACCTGCTTAAGCTGGTCTTTTAGGGATTGACAGATGCCTATCGCTGCTACTGCAGGCTGTGCTGCTGCACCCGCTACAGCAAACGAGGCTTTGAGCAAAGATTCTGGTTTCTTATCGGCTGGATCCTTAAAACCTTGGACATTGTCTACTGGACAAGTTAGACTCTTATTCACAGAAGAGATAGCAGCGTCTACTGCTGGAAAACTCTACTTCTTTGTGAACTTTTCCTCTATAGGATAGAGAAGAGAAAATCTTCTAGGAGGAAGAAAATATCTATCTGGGTGATCCCAGTCAGCATATATCAGCTGCTCCAGTAATGGGTGTACAGGAAATGCATGTGGACCCTGTGGAGGCCTTAAGGAACCCAAAGAGGAAAAGGGGGCCTCAGCTACCTGTGCTGGGGGGCAACTTGTATCCAGAATGGAACAATTCTGTAAGGGATTGCACTAGCAATTTCTGAGATTGTGAGGCTGAGAAGGGCTCTTCTGAAGCCTCGTACACACGACCGGTTTTCTCGTAAAGAAACGACAAGAAAACTGTTGGGAGAGCTTTCTTGCCGAGAAAACCGTTCGTGTTTATGGTTTCTTGTCGAGAAAACTGCCGGGAATCTGTACGAGAAAAATAGAGAACCTACTCTCTATTCTATCGTCAGGATTCTCGTTTTTCTCGTCGGGATTCTCGTCGGCCTGTTTCCCGACGAGAAAACCGGTCGTGTGTATGCTTTTCCAAGTCTTAAAAAATCACGCATGCCCAGAATCAAGTATAAGATGGGAGCGCTCCTTCTGGTAAAACTAGCGTTCGTAATGAAGATAACACATTCGTCACGCTAAAACGAACTGAAAGCACGAAGACTGAAAAGCGCGAATCGTCTCTCCCCAAACTTTTACTAACACGCGGTAACACGAGATCAACAAAAGCAGCCCAAGGGGTGGCGCCATTGGAATCGAACTTCCCCTTTATACTGCCGTCGTACGTGTTGTACGTGACCGCGCTTTACAATGACGAGATTTGGAATTGACAGTGTGTATGCAAGGAAAGCTTGACAAGAATCTCGTCAAGCTTGACAAGAATCTCGTCGAGAAAAACTACAGTTTTTTTTACAACGAGATTCTCCGTCCTGTGTACGAGGCTTGAGACTGAATCCTCAGAGGGGGAGTCAACCACCTGCCCTTCTTCCCGGTTACCCAATGGTATCTCAACATCATCAGCCCATTCCTGTTCCAACACTAGAAGGTCAGGCGGAGGAGAAGGGGACATATCGCATTTTTTTCCAGACTGGGAGGAAGACGCGAACATATCAGCTATTTTTCCTTCCAAACCACCTAACGCTGAAGCCAAATTGTCCTTGGTGACGTATGCAGAGGCTAAAATATTGGAGGTGGCTACTATGCCTAAGAGCCTGAATGACTCAGACTGGCCAGTTGTTTCTGGCTCTTCAGGGGAGGATAGAACTGTGGAAGCATGACTAGGATCCTCAGACCCTGATACGCGGCGCCCTTGCGCTCCTCCCCTTCTTATGCTTCTCACCTCTCTTTCAGGAAGACATAGTCCTAAGCACAAAAGGCAGAGGTACTTAGAATGTGCATCTACTGCCGAGCTATAGTCCAGCAATTGAAAATATGCCGCTATCACTGCTCAGCCATATGCTGAGTAGACGTGCCTTTAGAGATGCCTGTAACCAACACTCATACATCGCTTACATGCCCTCGTATGCTCTGTGTCCCTCCGTCAGCCACCAGACTCTTTCCAGAGTAAAAGCTTTTATAGGCAGTAAGCCTTGTGCCTGCGCCATGTATTACATGAACGTTTGTTTCCACTTGTACGACGGCCGCTCCAAGCCATGCCCCCCGCGTCCTAGGATAGCTTATTTAAACAGAGCTATTCCCGTGCGAGAACGAATGGTCCTGCAATTGGAACGCTGGGGGAAGAAGGGATGTATCCCTAGGGAAAAGACCGCCGTGTTTCATGGCAGCGATCCCCCAGTAAGGGGCAAACGCTGTTCCATAGGAGCACTGCCAGACACGGAGCACAAAGTAGGGGAAGCATGGTAATGTTAAACACCAGTTATGGTATACAGTAATTACACTTTTTAGTGGTAAAAAACAGGCAAGGCAACGTTTACTCATAAGAAGTCCAAAAGTGAACTGTATGAGTTCCTTAGGATCTTCTTTGACTTACCATTCCCGCCGCAGGATACTGCTGGAAAACACAGCCAGATCCAATCTTCACCCATCACGGTGGGCCATGTCATGACGGACCTTCAAGGACCGGGTCCCCCTTGTATACTGGGGTCCACACCCTTGGACCCGTACAGCACCCTGTTAGGACAACCTTTGGTATGTGACCAAGGTGCCGGATCCCAGGGTCCAGCCCTCAATAGAGGAGCATTACAGGCAAGGAACCTCGGTTTTCCACAAGGCTCGGGTACCATCCATATTAGCCATTGCTTTTTTGGTATCGCTAATGGATCCGACTGCATAGCCCCTTGATCCTGCTTAAGGATTTCAGCAACGGGGCTTCTTCTTTAGCATAGCACTTCATCAACCATGACCGACACCTTCAGACACTGGCGAAAAAACAGAGGTACTTCCTGTATGGGAGGGGTTATATATTCCTGTCTTGGGTTGCCAGTGTCCATTCACCTATAGGTGGCGTATAACCCACATAGTAATTACCATGGCTGCTCTGTGTCCCGTGATGTACGATAAAGAAAACAGACCAGGGTCAGTTCACATGGAAGTTAGTGCCATGGTTATTTGAGGAAACATGGAAAATGGTCAGCACAGATGATGAAAATGGGGAAATGGTTAAAAATATGGGCTAATATTATAGGGATGTGAGATAAAGTTGGAAGCATTCACCAATGTAAAGGCCAGGTTGGGCGGGACACTGGGGACAATGGTACATGGTGTCTCTTCGAAATTCTCTTTTGCTGCACACGGGACTTTTTTTTGCCATCTTCGGCCTGCTTCAGATGGTGGAATGTTGTACGGGAAGTGGCGCTAATGAATTTGGCTAACAGCATCAGAGCGAAGGTCTTCTGGGGGGGGTCTTTGTTGATAGATGAGGGACGTGACAACTTCTTCGATGAATTTTAGGAAGGGAGCGGGGCTTTCCATGGATTTGGTTTAGACTATGTAGGAATTATAAATGGCCAAATGGTAGAGATAAATTGCTACCTTCTTGTACCAGATATGGGACCTCCTTACTGACAAATAGGGCTGAATCATTTGATCATTGAAATCCACCCCGCCCCCCATGTAGAGATTGTTATCTTGGACACATTTTGGCTATTCAATGGGACCTCGTCTTCTTTGAATCTCATCAATTGTAGTCATCATGTACACATTTCTGCTATCCTTCCACCTCAAGGCCAGCACTTCGTTGCATCTTAACCACTTCAGCCCCGGACCATTTGACTGGCCAAAGACCAGGCCACTTTTCACGATTCGGCACTGCGTCGCTTTAACTGACAATTGCGCGGTCGTGCGACGTGGCTCCCAAACAAAATTGACGTCCTTTTTTTGCCACAAATTTAGCTTTCTTTTGGTTGTATTTGATCACCTCTGCGGTTTTTATTTTTTGTGCTATAAACAAAAATAGAGTGACAATTTTGAAAAAAATTCAATATTTTTTACTTTTTGCTATAATTAATTTCCCCCAAAAAATAAATAAAAAAAAAAACATATTTTTTTCCTCAATTTAGGCCGATACGTATTCTTCCACATATTTTTGCTAAAAAAAAAAAAAACGCAATAAGCGTTTATTGATTGATTTGCGCAAAAGTTTAGCGTCTACAAAATAGGGGTAGTTTTATGGCATTTTTATTATTTTATTTTTTTTACTAGTAATAGCGGCGATCAGCGATTTTTATCGTGACTGCTACATTATGGCGGACACATCGGACACTTTTGACACCATTTTGGGACCAATGTAATTTTTACAGCGATCAGTGTTATAAAAATGCACTGATTACTGTAAAAATTACACTAGCAGGGAAGGGGTTAACCTGTAGGGGGGCGCTGAAGGGGTTAAGTGTGACCTAGGGAGTTATTCTAACTGTTAGGGGGCATGGCTTGACTTGTGTCTTTTTTCAACCTGACTAACTATGTAACTATGTAACTATGTAACTATGGCTTGCAGTGATACATCACTGATCGCTGTTCCCGATGACAGGGAACAGACGATCAGTGACATGTCACTAGGAAGAACGGGGAGATGTTGTGTTTACACTTACATCTCCCCGTTCTTCAGCTCTGTGACCCGATTGCGGGACACCGGCCGACATCGAGTCTGCGGGTCCCACGGGCACGGTCACGGAGCACGCGGCCGGCAAATTAAAGGGGACATATACTGTATATACACCAATTTGCGCAGCCGTGCCATTCTGTCAACGTAAATTCTCGTGCGGCGGTCGGCAAGCGGTTAATGTTGCTCTTTCCCCCCTTCGCAGTATTTTGTTCACTATGGATTTTGGGAAGCCCTTCCTATTCTATCTGGAGGTTCAGCAGGCCAGGGTTTCTGCGATGTATAAGTGTTTGAAAAGGGGCAGGCTGGTGTAGACATTTTCAAGGTATATGTGATATCCTTTGTTCAGAAGTGGGTATGCCAGGTGCCATACAATTTTTCCAGTTGTGCCCATGTAGGCCGGGCACGCAGGGGGCTGGAGCTGGGAATCTCTTTCTTCGTATATGTGGACCGCATACAGATATCCCGTGACTCTCTCAAAAAGCTTGTAAAATTTGACTCCGTATCTGGCCCTTTTGCTAGGAATGTATTGTTTTATTCCTAGCTGGCCTGAAAAGGGTACCAGGGACTCATCTACACATATATACTGATCGGGGACATAGAGTTCTGCAAATCGTTGGGAATTTTTTTTTATGAGTGGGTGAATTTTAAATAACTTATCATAATTTGGATGATTGCAGGGAAGGCCCTGGGTGTTGTCGCTGAAATGAAGGAATCACATAATCATCTGGTATCGGGACCTGGACATTACGGCAGAATAAATGGGCATGTGGCGGATGGGGTTGGTGGACCAATAGGCATGTCCTTAATTTTTTTTTTGTAAGCCCCATGTTTATGGTGAGCTCAATAAACAATTTAAACTCCTCCAATTTCAGATCTCTCCACTCAAACGGACGGGTATATGATGATTGGGGCTTGTTGGCAATATACTGCTGGGCATATAAATTGGTCTGGTCCACAATGAATTGCAGCAAAGTGTCAGGCAAAAACAGATAAAAGCAATTAATCTCTGTGAAATTTTGGGTGTTGGCCTGCACACCTGGCTGTGCTGTGAAAGGGGGAATAATTGGTGTTCCCGAGTCGCAAAGAAGCCATGTTGGGTTGGCAAGACCATCTGGCATGTATGTAGCAGCCCTGGCTCTTGGGGGACGTGACACGTGACACTCCAGTAGTTGGGTGATTTGAATACCTGTGCTGGTACTTGGGCGTGATGTGGCAGCACTGGTACTGGGCCTGGGCATCACTGGCGGCAGCACTGGTATTGGGCATTTGTTCCCAGGTGATGGTCACTGACGGGTGATGGTCACTGGCAGGTGATGGGTGATAGTCACTGATGGGTGAGGGACGACAGGCCACGGTCACTGATGGGCGACGGTTGCACCGCTGATGGTCACTGATGGCAGTATCTTATGTGACAGGTGCACTTTATGGGGTGACTGTGGTGACTGTTGGGTGACAGGTGACAATGGGGGGGACGTGACAAGTGGTGTGTTTGGTGCAGACACTACAGAACACAGATCTGTAACTCACTGCTCCTGGCTCTTCTCTCCTCACACTAGAAAAGATGTGTGAGGAGGGAAGAGCCGGTAACAGCTAGTTACCGATCTGTGTTTACATTTAGTGATCGGCTGTGAATGGATCACAGCCGATCACATGGTAAACAGCCATACTCGATAGCTGTTCACCCCCGTCGGTGACGACGCGCCGCCACCGACAGTACAGGGCTGCGCGCACATGATCGTGCGCATACCCTGTTTAAATAGACGGACGTCATATGATGCCCGCCCAGAATGAGAGCCACACCGCCCAGCTGTCATATGACGGTGGGTGGACGGCAAGCGGTTAAAGGGCAATGGGCTGGTGCAGTGTTGCCAGGCTCGGCTGGGAGGACATATTTACTAGTTACCAAGCGCAAGTTGAGACCAAGTGAGTTTCAAGGAACCTTTGGATGACTTTTTCCCAATGGGCATCCTTCAGCTCCGTTTACCCCGGAAGTCCCTCCGGGCCCTTTGTGAGGAATACAAGTTCCGTTGCCCTGGGCAACCCTATGTGTTTTTTCTTTTCTGTTGGTTTTAGCACTCCCTTTTTCTTTTTTGTTTTGTTATGTTCATGTCATGATACCGGTGCTAAGGATACCATGCAGCTTTCGCAGGAGACTTTGGCACAGAAGAAACATGCTAACTGTGTACTATCTTATGCTCAACGTTTTGATTACCATCTCTGCTTAACCTGTCAAGATGGGTGCCAGGGGGTACCCATAACCCGAGTTTTTTCTTGCCCTGCATTTACTAAACTTCTGCATATAAATGAGTACTGTGCCCTTGCTTTCCTGGAACATTAGAGGCCTTCAGAACCCCCTTAAGCGCACTATGGTGTCAACTATCCTGAAAAGATATTCCCCGGCTATTTATGCGCTTCAGGAGACCCACCTGGTACCAAAGACAGTGTCTAGTGTAAATTTTGCTTGGGTGGGGTGGGCGTACCACTCCACTCATACCTCATACTCGAAGGGGGTAAGTGTGTTTGTACACAGATCGGTGGACCTCCAGGTGCTCAATCAGTTGATAGATGGGGAGGGACGATATGTGATACTGCTATGTAGAATTTATCAGCTGAAATATATTCTTGCTGCATTATATATACCACCACCATTTACATCTGAGGTATTGAGAACCAGGGATGAGCCGAACACCCCCCTGTTTGGTTCGCACCAGAACCTGCGAACAGATAGAATGTTCGCGTGAACTTTAGAACCCTATTAAATACAATGGACTCTAACGTTCGAAATCTAAAGTGCTAATTATAAAGGCTAATATGCAATTTATTGTCCTAAAAAGTGTTTGGGGACCCGGGTCCTGCCCCAGGGGACATGTATCAATGCAAAAAAAAAAGTAAAAAAAATAGACGTTTTTACGGGAGCAGTGATTTTAATAATGCTTAAAATGAAAAAATAAAAGTGAAATTTTCCTTAAAATTTCGTACCTGGGGGGTGTTTATGATATGCATGTAAAGTCGCGCATGTTTCCCGTGTTTAGAACTGTCCCTGCACAAAATGTAATTTGTCATTCGTCATTTGTCGGAATCTGGAAGACCCCTTTAACAAAGGGGACCCCCAGATCCCGCCCCCCCCTATGTGAATTGGTAAGGGGTACATTGTACCCCTACCATTTCACGAATAAAGTGTAAAAAAATGTAAATAAAAACACACAAACACCTTGGAAAAGTCCTTTATTAAAAAATAAAAAAACATTCCAGCGATGAAATCCAGTATCCCGCGGCGATCCCGATGTCCAGCGCTGTCCGTCATTGGTTGTGCCTGAGCGGACCTGATGGGGAACTTCCTCCGCCGTGTTTTAAATGTATAGACCCGCCCCTTCTAAAGTTCCCCATCAGTTCCGCTCAGCGGACCAGATGCGGAACGCGAGAAGGGGCGGGTCTATACATGAATTACACAGTGAAGGAAGTTCCACATCAGGTCCGCCCCCTCGGTATGTCAGACCGCGCCTACGTCATTGGCCTGAGCGGACCTGATGGGGAACTTCCTTCACTGTGTAAATTTAAGTAACACAGTGAAGGAAGTTCCCCGCTCAGGCCAATGACGTAGGCGGGGTCTGACCTACCGAGGGGGCGGACCTGATGGGAACTTCCTTCACTGTGTAATACGTGAATAGGACCCGCCCCTTCTAAAGTTCCCCATCAGGTCCGTTCAGCGGACCAGATGCGGAACATGAGAAGGGGCGGGTCTATTCACGTACTACACAGTGAAGGAAGTTCCCATCAGGTCCGCCCCCTCATAGAGCGGACCTGATGGGGAACTTCCCTCACTGTGTAATACGTGAATAGACCCGCTTCTTCTCATGTTCCGCATCTGGTCCGCTGAGCGGACCTGATGGGGAACTTTAGAAGGGGCGGGTCTATACATTTAAAACACGGCGGAGGAAGTTCCCCATCAGGTCAGCTCAGGCACAACCAATGACGGACAGCGTTGGACATCGGGATCGCCGCGGGACACTGGATTTCATCGCTGGAATGTTTTTTTTTGTTTTTTTTAATAAAGGACTTTTCCAAGGTGTTTGTGTGTTTTTATTTACATTTTTTGACACTTTCTTCGTGAAATGGTAGGGGTACAATGTACCCCTTACCAATTCACATAGGGGGGGGCCCGGGATCTGGGGTCCCCTTTGTTAAAGGGGTCTTCCAGATTCCGATAAGCCCCCTGCCCGCAGACCCCCACAACCACCGGGCAAGGGTTGTGGGGGTGAGGCCCTTGTCCCCATCAACATGGGGACATCCTCCCCATGTTGAGGGCATGTGGCCTGGTACGGTTCAGGAGGGAGGGGGGGGCGCTCTCTCGTCCCCCCCTCTTCCCCTGCGGCCGGCCAGGTTGCGTGCTCGGATAAGGGTCTGGTATGGATTTTTGGGGGGACTCCACGCCATTTTTTTAAAAATTTGGGGTGGAGTTCCCCTTAAAATCCATGCCAGATCTGAAGGGCCTGGTATGGATATTTAGGGGGAACCGCACGCCATTTTTTTTAAAATTTGCGGCGGGGTTCCCCTTAATATCCATTCCAGACCTGAAGGGCCTGGTAATTGAATTTGGGGGAACCCCCACGCTTTTTTTTTTTTTTTTTATCAATGACTTTTCTATGTATTGATAAAAGCCGACAATTCATTAATAGCCGCGAGTGAGTTTTAAATGACTTTTTTTCCTTCAAAAATGACACTTTGTGCAGAGACAGTTCTAAGCACGGGAAACATGCGCGACTATACATGCATATCATACACACCCCCCAGGTACGAAATTTAAAGGAATATTTCACTTTTATTGTTTCACTTTAAGCATTATTAAAATCACTGCTCCTAAAAAAACTGCAGTTTTTAAAACTTTTTTTTGCATTGATACATGTCCCCTGGGGCAGGACCCGGGTCCCCAAACACTTTTTAAAACAATAACTTGCATATAAGCCTTTATAATTAGCACTTTAGATTTCTCCCATAGACTTTTCGAATTTGCCGCGAACACCCCAAATTGTTCGTTGTTCGGCGAACGGGTGAACAGGCAATGTTCGAGTCGAACATGAGTTCGACTCGAACTCGAAGCTCATCCCTATTGAGAACGCTCCTGTCGTACCAGCTGGGCAGACCTGATGTACCCCGAATAGATGTGGGAGATCTAAACTGCTATATGGACCCTGTCCTGGACAAGCATCTCCCTCCAGTGGGCGAACGGCAGGTGGGTTGGTTGGACCCATGGCGGGGTTGAAACCCACACCAAAAGCAATTCTCTTGCTTCTCCAAGACACATCTCCCTTTATCAAGGATTGATCTTTGCTTATGTACTCACCAGACAACCCATCTGTTGCAGATCACTCCCCCTTGCTGATATCACTGAATGCTAGGCCTCCCACTGATTTACCAAGGGCCCCGTTGAAACTTAATGCATTCTGTCTGCACTCGTTTACCTCTCATGACTGGATAACAGTCGCGATTTCTGAGTTTTGGCAATATCACGAAGCCCACCCTGATCTGAATGTGACATGGGAGGCGTTTAAGGCGTTCATGAGGGGTATTCTTGTCACGGAGGTCACTGGTAAAAAATCTAGAACGAATGTCCAAAAAGAGCAGGTTGCCCAGCTGGTGACTCGTATGGAGGCAGAGTTTATAGCTGACCCCTCGGATGGCAACAGGGGCGCATGGCTGGCGGCTCAGGAAGCCGTGGATCGTATTACTAGCTCAGCTGCTAACCGCAAACATTTTTTTAATAGATTAGCATTCTATGAGGAGGGGGAGCAGACAGGTCACCTTCTAGTGAGGATAGTCAGGGCCTCCCAGACTTCTCCGACCATAGGAGCACTACGCACAAAGGAGGGTAAGGTGGTGAATACCCCTGAATGCATTACGCAGGAGTTGGTGGGATACTATTCTGACCTATATCAGTCTAAGAGAGGATACTCGCTATCTGACTTGCAGCATTACCTGCAGGACGTCGCGTTGCCCTGTCTGTCTGACTCCCAAAAGCTGCTCTTAGATGCCCCTATTAAAATAGAGGAACTACAGGAGGTGCTCAGTCCTTTTCCCAACTCCAAGGCCCCGGGGGATGACGGTCTTCCCATGGAAATTTTTAAACAATACGGGGGACTCATTCTGCCTCAGCTACTCAAGGTACTTAATGCGGCTAGACAGGGGCACTGCCTACCTGCTTCATTGACTAGGACCAACATTGTCCTCATACTGAAACCGGGTAAGGACCCTTTAGATCCGGGCTCGTATAGACCGATATCGTTGCTACAGAGTGGCATTAAAATCCTTACCAAAGTCCTGACCTTGCGGCTTAACTTCTGCACCAGGCCTATTCTGGCACTTCTCTCCTTCATGTAAAAATCATCATTTGTTTGCTATTAAATTATTCATAACCCCCAAACATTATATATTTTTTTTTAGCAGACACACTTGGGAATAAAATGGCGGTCATTGCAACTTTTTATCTCGCACGGTATTTGCGCAATAATTTTTCAAACGCCTTTTTTGGGGGAAAAAAAAGGTTTCATGAATTAAAAAATAACAAAACAATAAAGTTAGCCCAATTTTTTTGTATAATGTGAAAGATGATGTTACGCCGAGTAAATAGATACCTAACATGTCACACTTTAAAATTGCGCACACTCATGGAATGGCGCCAAACTTCGGTACTTAAAAATCTCCACAGGCGACGCTTTAAATTTTTTTACAGGTTACTATTTTCGAGTTACAGAGGAGGTCTAGTGCTAGAATTGTTGCACACACTCTAATGCACGCAGCGATACCTCACATCTGGGTTTTAAATGGTGTTTACCTATGTGGGCGGGACTTACATGCATGTTCGCTTCTGAGCGCAAGCTACCGGGGACAGGGGTGCTTTAAATTTTTATTTATTTTTTTTAATTATTTTTTTTTTGATCACTTTTAGTCCTATTACAAGGAATGTAAACATCCCTTGTAATAGGAATCATTGTGACAGGTCCTCTTTATGGAGAGATGTGGGGTCAATAAGACCCCACATCTCTCCTCCAGGCTTGAAAGCATGATATCATGAAAAAAATTCACTGATCTCATGACAACAGCCGCAATTGCGACTTTGTTTACTTCCGGGTACCCGGGCGTGACGTCACAACGTCGCACCTGGGCCTCCGACGGTCATAGAGATGACTGGTGACCATCTGGTCACCGGAAATCTCTATTGTCGCAAGCCGGCGCCGGCCAATTCGTTCTCCGGGCCCCCGATGGCACGGGAGAGCCCGGAGAAGCACCGGATGGCGGCGGGAGGGGGGGCGTCCCATCCCACCGCCTATAAGAACGATCAAGCGGTGGAACTGCCACTATGATTGTTCTTATCGTACACAGAATCGCAGACAGAAAACAGTGTATTCAGGTATCTGAATGATGCCTGTAGCTGCAAGCATCATTCAGATATCACCGCACAAGGTCGAGGACATCATATGACGTCCTCGGTGGAGAAGTGGTTAATAAGGTTATATTGTCAATTATTCACTCAGATCAATCCGGCTTTATGCCTCAAAAAAATCCACGGCCATAAACCTCCGTAGGCTTTTTCTCAATTTACAGACACCGTCAGATAACGTAGGAGATAGAGCACTATTATCGTTGGACGCCCATAAGGCCTCTGACAGCATAGAGTGGCCTTACCTATGGGCGGTCATGGGCAAATTTGGCTTTGGCGAAGTGTTCCTGTCTTGGGTACAGCTGTTATACAGTTCACCACAGGCAGTTATCCGTGAGGCGGGACATATTTCTTTACCATTCCCCTTATTTAGAGGCACCCAGCAGGGGTGCCCTCTGTCCCCTCTCCTCTTCGCCATTGAACCATTGAGCCCATGATCAGGGCCAACTCCAGTATTAGAGGCTTTCGACATGGAGAGCTACATGAAAAACGTATGCTCTATGCCGATTACACTATGCTGCTGTTGGGCGACACTGCTGACTCACTTAAGGAGGCGATGTCGGTCATTAGGGGCTTTGGAACATACTCAGGCTTGGTGATAAACTGGACAAAATCCTCCCTCATGCCACTAGATGTAGCTCCGAATAGCCCGGGTGGCACGGTGCATGATGTACCGGTGTCCGCTGGCTTTAGGTACCTGGGAGTCCATGTCACTCCCGAGACGTGCGACTATGTCTCTCTTAAATTTGTCACCCCTGATTAATGGAATACGAGATAGGGCTAAAGTATGGGCACACCTTAAGATGTCTATGGTTGGGAAGGGTAAATCTCATAAAGATGGTCTTCATGCCACAACTTCTCTACATTTTACACAACACCCCTATGGTGGTTCCCCTTAAAGTATTTTGAATCATTAACTCCATTTTCAGGGTTTTTCTGTGGCATGACAAGGCGTTACAAGTCCTATTTGGACAAATGGATACTATGAAGAGTTGCAGGCACTGGAGTGTGGGGCTCGGTGGAGGAGACATGGGGTCGCGCACATGCGACACATCTTTGTAGCTGGTAAATTGCTCTCTCTCCTCTCTGCAGGAGCAGCATCGGCTCCCCCATTCTATGTATTCCTACTACATACAGCTGCATCATGCGGTAAAGGCGCAGTCAGGCGAGGCCCGGTGGGCTCTCTCCCCGACCCCCATATTCCATTACATGGAAGAAGTGACACACTTTAAAGAGCTTTATCTCTAGATGCTACACAATGCTCCTTTCAGCCTTCCTGGATAAATTCCCTCTGAGGGTAGTGAGTAAGTGGGAGAGAGATGTATTAGAAAAATATAGGTGGCGCTGATGTGATACCAATACAAATTATATTATAATACAATAGTGAGTTGATACAATAGATATTAATGTCCCAATTTGTGATCTAAACATATTCAAAAGTCCATCCACCAAACAAAGAAAAAAACTCGCTATCATGGGTGATCCTGAAGTGTTATAAATTGTCCAACCATCAACCGTGCTCCTACGATCGGTGTTAGCAAAATATTTAAAGTGATGTAGGTTGTGATCCTTCACCAATGGAAATGAGACACCCAAAGTGCTTTGAGTAAGTCCTGCTTACCAAAAATGTTTGACCACTTTAGTTAAAAAGTAGGTCAAAAATCGCCTGTACAGGGTTGTGCCTGTTCACATGTACTGGACCTGGAGATAATTCACCTTCCTCCTCATAATGTCAAGACCGGATATTGGAATGAGATAACAGAAAAGATTCCATAGCGTAAAACCATTTTAATTAGTTTAAAAGAACATAAAAAGAGCCAAAGGGCTACTCACATTTAAAAGTGAGCACGGTTGATGATTGGACAATTTATAACATAACCACTTCAGGATCACCTATGATAGCGAGTTTTTTTCCTCGTTTGGTGGATGGATTGAATATGTTTAGATCACAAATTGGGACATTAATATCTATTGTATCAACTCACTATTGTATTATAATATATATTTTATTGGTATCACATCAGCGCCCCCTATATTTTTCTAATAGCACTGGGAGTCCTTCACTTCACAGGGGAGCAGCTTAACATAAAATTTTGTAGGACCAGTAGGTCATCTATATTTATTTCACTTTTTATTTAATTGCATTGTCGCGGAGTTCACCCTTTATATCTACATGGGAGAGAGATGTAGGCTCCTTTTGAGGACGAACAGTGGGAGGAGGTACTACAGGCGGTACAGCAGTGATCCCTGACTGAGGCGGCTCAACGCCTCTCTCAGCTGTACATTGTACTTGTAACGACACCCCAAGTATGAAAAGGGGTTAAAGCCGTTTAGGACATTCCATTTCCGAACACAAAGGCAGGTACCGAACACTCCAATCAGCCGAACAAGGAACCCATACAAATAATCCCCCCACCCTCCAAGTACGAGACAAGAGGGTCAAACAGGAATCAGACTCTTTATTGAAAGGAATACAGGCTCTTTTTATACACTTGAGAATACTGCAGTCACCACATGAACAATGACTCGGATCCACCCACAACATCACACAATGGTTACATAACGAGAGAAAGGTTTCTTTTGGTTGATGCATGCAGTTGGACTGTGTACGTGATAACCTGTGAATTGTTCAAACGCCCACCTGGAGACAAGTATCAAAGTGGAGAAAGTCTTTTAACCTCCCTGGCGGTATGATTCTGTCTGGAATTATGTACCAAATGCGGTACAATTATTTTGCATGGAAATTTGGTGTTATGTATTGTAGGCCTGCGATTCTTAGTAATTACTTACTTAAACCTGACCAAACAAGAGTCTAGTAGACATCCCGGGTATGATAAAGTTTGAAACACAAAATCATAAATTATAATATAACAAATAACTCTAAATAATTATAACAAATAGTAATGTAATTATAATAAAAATTATTCAATAATGTAATCAAATCAAAAACACTGAAATTTGCTCAGTTGCAGAATTGTCGCTGTCATTAGATTTTTTGTTTGGTGATGAATTTCCCCACAAATCACTATCGCTCAATTCTGTGAGTGATTCTAATCTATTGTCGCTGTTTTTTAGCTGGTCTAAAATCACTTTTGACATAAAGGGACACTTTTTGGTTGCTATGGACAATCTCCAGTTTCCAGGCAGAAAGAACAGTTTTTATTATATAAAAGTGCATGCAGGACACTGGGCAGACCACTAGGGACAAAGGGTGTGTGTAATTATTACATACAGTACTGTAATCTGTAAGATTACAGTATACTGTATGTATACTATGTGTTTCCTTTTTTGGCGCCGAACTCCGCCCCCGTGCGCCGCAACGTCGCAGGGAATGGAGCTCGGCACTCGGCAGTGAGGATCGAGCAAGACACGGCTCGCACACACTGCGGGAGGACATCGCAGGATCCAGGGAACAAGGTAAGTTTCTTTCCCTGGATACTGCGATGCATCCCGAGTCTGGCTCGGGGTTACCGATTTTGGTATGAAAAACTCACCCCGAGCCTGATTCGGGATTACCGCTAGGGAGGTTAAGGAAAGTTTTGATTGGGACTGTCGTTTAGTCCACATTGCAACACATGTATGCTGCTCAATTTTTGTTTGTATGCACTAGCACTTTATATATGAACACTGTGTAATTAGCATTGAGCATTTGATTTTTACATTTATTTTTTGCATATTGCCACGGAGCACTTTTTGCATTGGTGTTATTCATGCATGAGGTGTAAGTTCACTGTCTTAACACAGAAGGTTGGTGTAAGTGCATCATTATATTGTTAATGACTTACTTTTCTCTTACAGGGTGGTCATTGTTAATGCCACGTTGGCAGTTGAGGGTTCATGCCCGCACAAGTTTGGGTCCGTGCAGGGCGGGGAGGGGGGATGGAAGTTTTTCAATGATAAGAGACATGTTAACGTCCTGTACTACAGTTTCCTTTAAATGTTGCAATGATCAATTAACTGTGCCGCCAAGGAATATTCCATCTTACTATATGCACAAGGGTATGTTGGTTGCTGGGGAGTCTCTGAGGTCTGGAGCTCCACAATTTGATTTATTCCTTCCCATATGGCCACCTTGAAGTTCCTTCTATGGAATGTTCGAGGCATGAGGGACTCCTTTAAAAGGTCAGCCATATTCTCATTATTGAAGAAACAGCATGCCAATGTGGTTGTCTTGGTGGAGACGCACGCGGAAGGACAAGTACTGGGGGCACTTAAACGCCCCTGGATCGGGTGGGCTTACCACTCAATACACACCACCCAGTCTAGAGGGGTGTCAGTTTTTGTTTCAAAATCCACACATTTCGAGCTCCGGGACTCAGAGACCGACCCTGCAGGTAGATATGTGTTCTTAAAGGTTAAACTGCAAGGGGAAGTAGTTCTACTGCTGGATTTTTATGTACCGCCTTCATTCAGCTTGACTGTTCTGACAGCCGGGTTGACTTCATGGCAATACACCCCTCCATTCCGGTAGTGTGGCTGGGAGATTTTAACAATGTCCTTGATCCCAGTCTGGACATGTTATGTAGATCCACAACCGTCCCACCACCTCCCCACCCTACTAGGTTTGCTAGACTACTGAAGGACTTTAACCTAGTGGACACATGGAGATCCATGAACCCCACCACAAGGGCATACTCTTGCTTCTCTCCCTCCCACCACTCCATGTCTCATATAGATATCATCCTCTTGTCCCAATCCCTGCTGCCACGGTTGGTTGGGGTGGGTTTCTCCCCTAGGTCACTATCTGATCACTGTCCCTATTGGGCCACGTTATCCCTGCCATATGACAAACCACCAGCCACGTGGCGGTTAAACCCGTTCTAGCTCACTTTGTTTCCGGAAGATGACGATATTGCCACAGACTGGGAATTTTTTTTTAGACAGGAATGACGGTACCCTCCACGCCACAGATAGTCTGGGACACATTTAAGCTTCACGCTTGCATGACGCTCACCGAACGTATTAATAAGATTAAACGGCAATGGCCATGGACAAAGCGACAGACGACTTGCTTACAGCAGAGAGAGAGTTTCTAGGGGACTCCACCATTGACAGGGCTAACGCATTAAACTGAGATCCAGGACGGTTGACCTACTACATTATAAAAAAATCTAAACGCAAAATGTTCATTCATAGACAAAATTCATTCCAGCATGGGGAGCGGGCTGGAAAACTGCTAGCCTATATGGTACACTGCGAGGAGAGACTGCCTGTAGTGATTTCACTCCGCTCTCCTGGGGGATGCGCTGGTGACAGACCCCGGATGCGTGACGTCACAATTTCGAGACTTCTTTGCCTCACTATATGCAACACAGGCCCCGGGTGACCCATCCGAGAAGGACTTATTCCTCTCTGACCTACCTATTCCTAGGCTGACTGAGGAGCAGGTCGAGGAGTTAGAGGCATCACTGACAGCAGATGAGATTTCTGGGGCCATAGCGGAGTTCCCGGGCTCGGATGGCCTACCAGCAGAACTCTACTCCACATATTCGGGAACTGCTTGTCCCTAGATTATTGTCGCTGTATAATTCCATCTGAACTTCCAACCTCTATGTGTGAAGCCACCATAGTTCTGATCCCCAAGCCGGGTAAAGACCCACATCTCCCTGAATCGTATCGCCCCATCTCCCTGCTGCAGGTGGATGTCAAAATACTTGCTAAAGTGCTTGCCATCCGCCTTAACAAGGTCATACTGTCTCTGATACACGGGGGGCCAGACAAGATTTATGCCGGGCAGAAATATGTCTTTTAATTTGCGATGCCTCTTTATTAATCTCCAGACTGCACATGATGAACCGGGATACAGGATAATAGTGGCCTTAGACACTGCTAAGGCCTTCGACTCGGTCGAGTGGGGATACCTTTGGACCTGCATGGGCAAGTTTGGCTTGTGCCCAAAATTTATAAAATGGGTACAGCTACTATTCCAGGCTCTGGTGGCGCGGGTGGTAGCTAATGGTTGGCCTTCAGAGCACTTTCCTCTCTCTAGGGGTACTCGGCATGGGTGCCCTCTGTCGCCACTGCTTTACGTACTGGCGGCGGAGCCATTGGCGATAGCTAAAACGCACACATCCGGGGGTGGTGCTCAGCAAAGGTGAAGTGACGGAAACTATCAGTACTTATGCTGACAATACTCTGTTGTATCTAGATGACTCAGCAAGCTCCCTCCCGAAAGTCTTGACCTTGAAGGAACGGTTTGGAACCTTTTCTGGACTTCGCATCAACTGGGACAAATCCCAGATACTGCCCCTAGACAGCTTCCCACCGCCCAAAGACAGGGCTATGCTCCCTCTGCAGAGAGTTGACAGTATCAAATATCTGGGGATAAGGACCACCCAAGACCCAGCAGATAATGTTCCACTTAACATAGTCTCACTATACGAAATGCTCAAACATAGGACTCAGATATGGGCGTGGCTCTCCCTGGGGGTGATGGTAAAGATGGTTTTATTGTCTAAAATTTTGTATATGCTTTAGCATGCACCAGTCTACCTGATACTTCGACATTTTAAATTGATAGAGGCATTACTGAAACCATTTATCTGGGGTAATAATAGACATAAGCTCCCCTAGCACAAGCTTAAAAACCCTACCGACCTTGCTGGAACAACCCTGCCTGACTTTAATCTGTATTATCTTGCGGCCCAACTGTCACAACTCTTTCACGTAGATAAGACAGATAAGGATAGGTTCCTTTGCTTCCTGTGCCCAAATTGGGCTCAGATCTCCGGAGATCCCTTTGTGGTAATTGCAGGTGCAGGCAAAGGGGGGGGAGGGGGGGTGCGAGTGGGTTGAACAAGTGTAAATCCCTGTTATTTCATTATAGAAGAGTATGGGATGTAGCCTCTGCTAGACTTAATATACCTGCAACACATGAATACACCCCCCTGTGGCACAATGTAGCTTTATCAGAATTCCTCTCAAGGAGCTCTAGGGGGATATTTTATTTGAAACATATTGTTTATGACGGAACACTTAAAACTTTAGACAGACTTAAAACTGAGTTTGCGCTCCCAAATCAAATGTTCTTTAGGTACTTACAGCTCCACCGCGCCTTCCGTGCACAATTTACGGCAGATATCGTTTCCCTGGATGGCAACCATCTAATGGAAGCAATAAAGTGCCCCGACCCCAAAAAAAATGATCTCTCAGTTCTACAGTATGCTCTCACTCCCACAGGCAACCGTATCAGCCTATGCATTAAAGACCAGATGGGAGGGAGACCTGGGACTTATAGAGGATGAGGAGTGGAGTGACGCTCTAGATACCTGTAAATTGGTCTCTCCTAAGCTGTCAGATCACCTCACTCAGATTTTTATATAGAAACAGATCTTATCTCACGCCACTCAAAATCTCCAAGTACAACTCAGATCAACCAGCTGGTTGCCCCATGTGTAGCCAAGCCTTGGGTACATTCTATCACCTCCTGTGGCATTGCCCTAAAATGCAGGTGTTCTGGGCCCAGGTAATACAAGGTAATGACACCATGGGTTCTCCAGTGACATTACAGCCCAAACTATGCTTGCTGGGAATTTTTCCAGAGCCAGAGATAGATAAGTTTACAAAAATATTTCTGCATGAAACCTTCTCCACTAGGAAGGTTGTTGCTAGAGTTTGGATGAGGCCAGACCCACCGGGGCTGTCGCAATGGATAGCGGAGGTAAATAATACCCTGCCATATAACAAATTTGTTTACTCTCACAGGGGGTGTCCCTTGAAGTATGAAAAAATATGGGATAGATGGCTTAAAGCCTCGGAGACCATAGTGTTACCCGGGAATGGTGCAACAACACCCTTTCAATGGCCACAGCACTGATCATATTTCATTATATGTCTAAAGCCATGTACACACAATAGGTTTAACCGATGAAAACAGTCCGATGGACTTTTTTCATCGGACTAACCGATCGTGTATGGGCCCCATCGGTCTTTTTCCATCTAAAAATAGAACATGTTTTAAATTTATCCGATGGTTAAAAAACTGATAGCAAATTACTATCGTCTGTGGGAAACTCCATCGGATAAAAAACCCACGCATGCTCAGAATCAAGTCGACGCATGCTCAGAAGCATTGAACTTAATTTTTCTCAGCTCATTTGAGTGTTTTACGTCACCGCGTTTGGAACGGTCGGTTTTTTGACTGATTGTGCGTAGGCAAGACTGATGAAAGTCAGCTTCATTAGATTTCCGATGGAAAAATCCATCGGTTAAGAAACCATAGGAAATCCGATCGCGTGTACAGGGCCTTAACCACTTAACGACCGCCCACTGTATATATACGTCGGCAGAATGGCACAGACAGGCAAAGTCACGTACTGGTACGTGACTGCCTTTGTATAGTTGGGGGGTTTCATCGGACCCCCCTTCTATAAAGTGAGCGGTCGTTAGTTGTTCGGGGGCGATCCGGGATGAGGGGACGGCCGTTCGATTCCGGCCACCCCCTCGCGATCGCTCCTGGCGAATGAGAAAGCTTCCTCTGCTGTGTAATGTTTACACAGGCAGAGGAAGTGATGTCATCTCTCATGCGGCGCTCACATATACCGAGCGCCGTACAAGAGAAGACACACAGGTTAGTGCACAAACAGCACACTGACATCAGGACACATAGGAACATAAATCGCCCCCCAGGCCCCCCCAGACACCCCTAGATCACCCCCCAGCCCCCAGTCACAGTGTCACTGATTGCAGTGACCATTTATTTACTGATCACTGCAATCAGGGACATTTGTGACTGTAAAAGTGTCACTACAGTTTAGTTTTAGGTCCAGTGTAGCCCCCTAACCCCCCCTAAAAAAGGTTTAACCCCCTGATCGCCCCCCAGATAACCCTTTCACCCCCTAGCACCACTGTCGCTAAGCGATCGTTTTTCTGATTGCTGTTTTATTGTCGGTGATGCCGATCGGTAGCCAGTTATTTTTTTTAGGTTCGCCGCAGGTTTTTATAGCGTCAGGTACCCCCATATATTACCTAATAAAGGTTTAACCCCCTTGATCGCCCCCCAGATAAACCTTTCACCCCCTAGCACCACTGTCGCTAAGCGATCGTTTTTCTGATCGCTGTTTTATTGTCGGTGATGCCGATCGGTAGCCAGTTATTTTTTTTAGGTTCGCCGCAGGTTTTTATAGCGTCAGGTATAGGGATGAGCTCGGTGTTCGAGTCGAACATACGTTCGACTCGAACATCGGCTGTTCGATCGTTCGACGAAGATCGAACGATTTGGGCCGTTCGCGCCTAATTCGAGTGACGCGAACGGCCCACAATGCACTACGCCATCACAGTGTCATCCAGGCGCTGTGATTGGCCAAGCATGCACTGTGACCCCGCATGCTTGGCCAATCACAGCGCCGGCAGCGAGGAGAGCAATGATTGGCCACAGGTAGGATGCCTGTGGCCAATTATTGCTGAGGGTGTTTAGTACACGCCCCACACTATAAAAGGCCGCCAGCACGGCGGCCTAGTGTAGTGTGTTCCGGAGCAGGGAAAGAGAAGCATAGGCAGGGACAGTGACATTTATTTTTTCTTGCTTAACCTGGATTCCTTTAGTTTAGGGAAAGAGAAGGATAGGTAGGGAGAGTGTCAGTGTGTTTTACTGTGCGAATCCTTGTTTCTAGGGACAGGGAAGGACAGTGAGGGAAATTCTCCTTGTGCTATAGTGTGCTAAAGCATTGATCATCAATCAGCTTTAAAAAAACATTTTTTCTAGGGACAGAAAACTATAGGTAGGAAGAGTGTCAGTTTCTTTCACTGTGATAATCCTTGTTTCTAGGGACAGGGAAGGACAGTGAGGCAAATTCTACTTGTGCTATAGTGTGCTAAAGCATTGATCATCAATCAGCTTTAAAAAAACATTTTTTCTAGGGACAGAAAACTATAGGTAGGAAGAGTGTCAGTTTCTTTCACTGTGATAATCCTTGTTTCTAGGGACAGGGAAGGACAGTGAGGCAAATTCTACTTGTGCTATAGTGTGCTAAAGCATTGATCATCAATCAGCTTTAAAAAAACATTTTTTCTAGGGACAGAAAACTATAGGTAGGAAGAGTGTCAGTTTCTTTCACTGTGATAATCCTTGTTTCTAGGGACAGGGAAGGACAGTGAGGCAAATTCTACTTGTGCTATAGTGTGCTAAAGCATTGATCATCAATCAGCTTTAAAAAAACATTTTTTCTAGGGACAGAAAACTATAGGTAGGAAGAGTGTCAGTTTCTTTCACTGTGATAATCCTTGTTTCTAGGGACAGGGAAGGACAGTGAGGGAAATTCTCCTTGTGCTATAGTGTGCTAAAGCATTGATCATCAATCAGCTTTAAAAAAACATTTTTTCTAGGGACAGAAAACTATAGGTAGGAAGAGTGTCAGTTTCTTTCACTGTGATAATCCTTGTTTCTAGGGACAGGGAAGGACAGTGAGGCAAATTCTACTTGTGCTATAGTGTGCTAAAGCATTGATCATCAATCAGCTTTAAAAAAACATTTTTTCTAGGGACTGTGGCAGCAGGAAGGTAAAGTCACCTGGTTGCATCCAGGGGGGTAGATATATTTCGCCCAGATTCAGGCTTTACGCCGACTTATACAACTAGGTGGAGAGTTGTATAAGCCCAGCTGAGGCTAGTGGGCTCATGGATGACTCATACCTCTAGGGAGAGTGTGGGGCGTCGTGCAGACAGGGAGTTGATGAGACCAGCTGAAGCTTGTCAGCTCATTTAGGCCTCTATAAGAACTCCCAGCTTCATTAGATGTTAGCTCATGCCTGGACCCAGACCTGTGTGGACTGTCTAGGGAGAGTGAACCCCTGTGCGGTGAGACAAAGCCTGTGTGGCTATTTGCTTGGACATTTAAAACCAGGGACTTAGGGACTAGGACAGCACTAGGCTGATCCCAGTTGTTAGTTAGGAAACCTGTATGTTTAGTCAGAGGTCAAGTTGACCAGGATTTATTTTGTTTATGTTTCTTTTGGCTTTGCTGTGTTTTGTCACTGTAAATAGAAAATAAACCGCACCTTTTTTGATTTTGAAAACCACAACCTCCGTTTGCTGGGCCTGTTTTTGTGTGGGGAGCCCATCCCGGGGGTCACACACACCCGCTGCCGAGCTAACCCCCTCACAGTTGGTGGAGAATGCGGGCAGTTTTTTTTTTAAGCCAGCATGGAGGAGATACTGAAGCAGCTGGCTCTAGCAAATGCCAATCAACAGCAGACAAATGCAGGTTTGCAAAAGAGCCTTGCAGCTCATCAACAGAGCCTTGCAGCTCAACAACAGAACTTCGCAGCCCAGCAGCAAGCTCATCAACAGAGCCTTGCAGCCCAGCAGCAAGCTCACCAACAGAGTCTGGAAGCTCAGCAACAAGCCCAGCAGCAATCTGAGGCCCGCTTCATAGACCTGTTACAGAAGCAAGAGCAGAGACTACAACAAATGGAAGCAGTAATGCAGCAACGTCCGCAGACCAGTGAGGAAAGCCGTCCCACTAATACCGCGTCCTTTGGGGTGAGTCGTTTATTGACAAAAATGACTGGAGAGGATGATCCAGAGGTATTTTTGACCACATTTGAAAGGACTGCTGAAAGAGAAAAGTGGCCTGAGGAGCAGTGGGCTGGACTGGTGGCTCCTCTGTTAACTGGTGAATCGCAGAAGGCTTACTATGACCTAGAGCCTGACCAAGCAAAAGACTATGTGATGCTAAAAGCTGAAATATTGGCAAGGCTGGGTGTCACCCAGGCTGTCCGGGCTCAGCGTGTGCATAACTGGACTTTCCAGCTTGGAAAACCCCCCAGGTCTCAAATGTATGATCTCATTCACCGGAGCAGAAAGTGGCTACAGCCAGAGACTTTGTCCGCACCAAAGATTGTGGAACGTGTTGTAATGGATCGGTTTTTGAGAGCTCTTCCTACTGCCATCCAAAAGTGGGTAAGCCATGGAGACCCAGAGACGGCCGATGGTCTTGTGGATCGTGTGGAGAAATACTTGGCTACAGAGAACCTGACGGCCTCTTCCAGAGACACTCGGACTTTCCACCCTAAGACCAGACCATCCCCAGGGGCGGATAAGAGGATTCCAAGGGGTGAGGGTGGAGAGAGTGAGAGGGTGGGAGCTCTACCCCAAGTTTGGCGAGAACAGCCTAGGAAATCAGCGGCTCAAGAGGCGGCAAGAAGGATCGTTTGCTACCGCTGCCGGCAAGCGGGACATATTGCAGCCAATTGCCCGGTTGTGGAGGAACCCATGCAGTGTGACTTTCTGACGGGCAGACGTCAGTCGCTGTGTGCGACAGTCGCATGCACTGCCATTCGAGGAACTGAGAAACATTTATGCAAAATGTGTGTTAATGGTAGAAATGTTGTGGTATTGCTGGATTCAGGTAGCCTTGTGACCCTGATAAAGGCTGAGTTAGTTAAAACAGAGGTCTCTGGGAATAGCAAGGTAGCTGTTATTTGTGTGCATGGGGACACCCGAGAGTATCCAGTGACTACAGTGTGTTTTGAGACCCCCAAAGGTACCCTCTCTCATCCAGTGGGCTTAGTATCTCAGTTACCGCATGACGCCATTGTGGGAAGGGATTTTCCGAAGTTCTGGGAACTGTGGGATGATCCTGAGCCCCCCACTGGTGCCCCTATGTACCAGGAATGTGATAGCCAGAACTCCCCTGAGAGTGGTGAGGACTCTCCGGAATTTCCCTTATCAGTATTGGCAGGGGAGACTCAAGAAACTGGAGAGGAGCCCACCTCCTCAGACGGAAACCTACCGTCTGTGGAGTTTTCTGATCTTGAGGTTCACAGGGAAAACTTTGCCACAGAACAGTTGAAAGACCCCGCCCTAATAAAGGCACGGGAAAACGTAGTGAAAATAGATGGCGAGTTAGTGAACCCAGATAATACCTGCACTTACCCATACTTCAGCGTAGAGAAGGACCTACTGTATCGGGTGGCAAAAAGGGCAGAAGAAACCGTTGAGCAGCTTGTGGTGCCCAAACCTTACAGGAAGTTGGTGTTGGAGTTGGCCCATGGGCACATTCTTGGAGGTCATCTGGGGACAGAGAAAACCCGAGAGAGGGTATTACAGAGATTCTATTGGCCGGGGGTGATGAAGGACATAGAAAATTGTTGTTCCTCCTGCCCTGTGTGTCAGAGGTCGGCCCCGATGCCACATTTCCGTAGCCCGCTGGTCCCTCTACCCATCATTGAGGTCCCGTTTGAGAGGATCGCCATGGATTTGGTAGGTCCTATAATCAAGTCCGCTAGGGGGCACCAGTACATATTAGTTATAATGGACTATGCCACCCGTTATCCAGAAGCGATCCCTCTCCGAAATACCTCGGCCAAAACCATAGCCAAAGAGCTATCTCTTGTGTTTAGCCGGGTGGGTATTTGTAAAGAACTGCTTACGGACCAAGGTACACCCTTTATGTCCCGGGTTATGAAGGAGCTGTGTAAATTGTTCAAAGTGACGCAATTACGTACATCTGTGTATCACCCCCAAACCGATGGGCTGGTTGAAAGATTCAACAAAACCCTAAAACAAATGTTGAAGAAAGTGGTGGATAGAGATGGAAAGGATTGGGACTGTCTACTTCCTTATCTGATGTTTGCTATTAGGGAGGTGCCCCAATCCTCTACGGGATTCTCCCCCTTTGAGTTACTGTATGGGAGACACCCAAGAGGGCTGTTGGATATTGCCAAGGAAACTTGGGAAAGTGAGAGTTCTCCCCACAGGAGTGTGATTGAGCATGTCGCCCTGATGCAAGACCGAATTGCACAGGTAATGCCCATCGTGAAGGAACATTTGGCCCAAGCGCAGTTAGCACAGCAGAGAGTGTACAACCGTGGAGCCAAGACCCGTACCTTTTCCCCGGGGGATAGGATACTGGTACTTGTCCCTATGGTTGAAAGTAAATTCCTTGCCAAATGGCAAGGCCCCTACGAGATAATGGATAAAGTGAGCGAAGTGAATTACAAGGTCAGACAACCAGGAAGGCGAAAGCCCGAACAGATCTATCACGTTAATCTGTTGAAAGCCTGGAGGGATAGAGAGTCCCTAGTCGCAGACACTTGGTCACCAGCTCAAACTGGTTGCGTGGTTCCTGAGGTTGGAATAGCAGCCACCTTGTCACAACCCCAACAACAGGAGGTTAAGGAGTTTGTGCTTCGCAACAAGGAGGTATTCTCTGAGCTGCCGGGACAAACATCTGGGGTAGAGCATGACATCATTACCCCGCCCGGTGAAAGGGTGAAGTTAAAACCCTATCGGATCCCAGAGGCTCGACGGGAGGCAATACGGGAGGAAGTACAGAAAATGCTGAACTTAGGGGTGATAGAGGAGTCCCAAAGTGATTGGTCTAGTCCCATCGTGTTGGTGCCTAAACCGGATGGGAGCTGGCGATTTTGTAACGATTTTCGTCAGTTGAACAAAGTTACAAAATTTGACACCTACCCCATGCCACGTATAGATGAGTTGATCGACCGGCTGGGAACAGCCCGATACATGACGACTCTTGACCTCACAAAAGGGTATTGGCAAATCCCCCTGGCCAAGTCGGCCAAAGAGAAAACCGCATTTGTAACCCCAGACGGGGCGTTCCAGTATAAAAGAATGCCGTTCGGGTTACAGAATGCGCCGGCCACATTCCAGCGGAAAATGGACCAGATGCTGAGGCCCCATCGGAAGTATGCTGCGGCTTACCTGGATGACGTAATTGTCCATAGCACAGATTGGGCCTCACATCTGCCAAAAGTGCAAGCAGTCCTGGACTCTGTTCGGGAAGCGGGGTTTACGGCTAACCCCAAGAAGTGTACCATTGGGCAGGAGGAGGCCAAATATCTTGGGTACACCATTGGGAGGGGAGTAATAAAACCCCAACTCAACAAAGTCGAGGCCATCCAGAGTTGGCCACGTCCCAACAGCAAGAAGCAGGTACGAGCCTTTCTGGGAATCGCTGGGTATTATCGGCGATTCATTCCCCACTTTGCTTCTAAGGCTGTGCCCCTAACCAACCTAACGAAGGGGAAAGGGTCGTCATGATTAAATGGACCCCCGAGGCTGAGGCAGCATTCCAATTCTTGAAACAAGCCTTATGTAGCCAGCCAGTGTTGTACTCACCCGACTTCTCTAAAGACTTTGTCGTACAAAGTGATGCGTCAGATGTGGGGTTAGGAGCAGTATTGTCCCAGGTCTGGAACGGGGAAGAGCACCCAGTCATTTACCTCAGCAGGAAGTTGAAGTCCCATGAGGTAAATTACGCCACCGTTGAAAAGGAGTGTTTAGCGGTGAAGTGGGCTCTAGATTCCCTTCGGTACTACCTGCTAGGTAGGCACTTTGACATGGTTACGGATCACGCTCCGTTAAAGTGGATGGCTCAAAACAAGGAAACAAATAGAAGAGTGAATAGGTGGTTCCTGGCCCTCCAGGAATTCAACTTCACAGTAAAGCATCGCCCTGGCGTTCAAATGGGGAATGTGGATGCTTTGTCTCGAGTACATGAATGCCTGATTGCTGGTGTTCCAACCCCGAGGTTAAAACAAGAGGGGGGGGTATGTGACAGCAGGAAGGTAAAGTCACCTGGTTGCATCCAGGGGGGTAGATATATTTCGCCCAGATTCAGGCTTTACGCCGACTTATACAACTAGGTGGAGAGTTGTATAAGCCCAGCTGAGGCTAGTGGGCTCATGGATGACTCATACCTCTAGGGAGAGTGTGGGGCGTCGTGCAGACAGGGAGTTGATGAGACCAGCTGAAGCTTGTCAGCTCATTTAGGCCTCTATAAGAACTCCCAGCTTCATTAGATGTTAGCTCATGCCTGGACCCAGACCTGTGTGGACTGTCTAGGGAGAGTGAACCCCTGTGCGGTGAGACAAAGCCTGTGTGGCTATTTGCTTGGACATTTAAAACCAGGGACTTAGGGACTAGGACAGCACTAGGCTGATCCCAGTTGTTAGTTAGGAAACCTGTATGTTTAGTCAGAGGTCAAGTTGACCAGGATTTATTTTGTTTATGTTTCTTTTGGCTTTGCTGTGTTTTGTCACTGTAAATAGAAAATAAACCGCACCTTTTTTGATTTTGAAAACCACAACCTCCGTTTGCTGGGCCTGTTTTTGTGTGGGGAGCCCATCCCGGGGGTCACACACACCCGCTGCCGAGCTAACCCCCTCACAGGACAGAAAACTATAGGTAGGAAGAGTGTCAGTTTCTTTCACTGTGATAATCTTTGTTTCTAGGGACAGGGAAGGACAGTGAGGCAAATTCTACTTGTGCTATAGTGTGCTAAAGCATTGATCATCAATCAGCTTTAAAAAAACATTTTTTCTAGGGACAGAAAACTATAGGTAGGAAGAGTGTCAGTTTCTTTCACTGTGATAATCCTTGTTTCTAGGGACAGGGAAGGACAGTGAGGGAAATTCTCCTTGTGCTATAGTGTGCTAAAGCATTGATCATCAATCAGCTTTAAAAAAACATTTTTTCTAGGGACAGAAAACTATAGGTAGGAAGAGTGTCAGTTTCTTTCACTGTGATAATCCTTGTTTCTAGGGACAGGGAAGGACAGTGAGGCAAATTCTACTTGTGCTATAGTGTGCTAAAGCATTGATCATCAATCAGCTTTAAAAAAACATTTTTTCTAGGGACAGAAAACTATAGGTAGGAAGAGTGTCAGTTTCTTTCACTGTGATAATCCTTGTTTCTAGGGACAGGGAAGGACAGTGAGGCAAATTCTACTTGTGCTATAGTGTGCTAAAGCATTGATCATCAATCAGCTTTAAAAAAACATTTTTTCTAGGGACAGAAAACTATAGGTAGGAAGAGTGTCAGTTTCTTTCACTGTGATAATCCTTGTTTCTAGGGACAGGGCAGGACAGTGAGGCAAATTCTACTTGTGCTATAGTGTGCTAAAGCATTGATCATCAATCAGCTTTAAAAAAACATTTTTTCTAGGGACAGAAAACTATAGGTAGGAAGAGTGTCAGTTTCTTTCACTGTGATAATCCTTGTTTCTAGGGACAGGGAAGGACAGTGAGGCAAATTCTACTTGTGCTATAGTGTGCTAAAGCATTGATCATCAATCAGCTTTAAAAAAACATTTTTTCTAGGGACAGAAAACTATAGGTAGGAAGAGTGTCAGTTTCTTTCACTGTGATAATCCTTGTTTCTAGGGACAGGGAAGGACAGTGAGGGAAATTCTCCTTGTGCTATAGTGTGCTAAAGCATTGATCATCAATCAGCTTTAAAAAAACATTTTTTCTAGGGACAGAAAACTATAGGTAGGAAGAGTGTCAGTTTCTTTCACTGTGATAATCCTTGTTTCTAGGGACAGGGAAGGACAGTGAGGCAAATTCTACTTGTGCTATAGTGTGCTAAAGCATTGATCATCAATCAGCTTTAAAAAAACATTTTTTCTAGGGACAGAAAACTATAGGTAGGAAGAGTGTCAGTTTCTTTCACTGTGATAATCCTTGTTTCTAGGGACAGGGAAGGACAGTGAGGCAAATTCTACTTGTGCTATAGTGTGCTAAAGCATTGATCATCAATCAGCTTTAAAAAAACATTTTTTCTAGGGACAGAAAACTATAGGTAGGAAGAGTGTCAGTTTCTTTCACTGTGATAATCCTTGTTTCTAGGGACAGGGAAGGACAGTGAGGGAAATTCTCCTTGTGCTATAGTGTGCTAAAGCATTGATCATCAATCAGCTTTAAAAAAACATTTTTTCTAGGGACAGAAAACTATAGGTAGGAAGAGTGTCAGTTTCTTTCACTGTGATAATCCTTGTTTCTAGGGACAGGGAAGGACAGTGAGGCAAATTCTACTTGTGCTATAGTGTGCTAAAGCATTGATCATCAATCAGCTTTAAAAAAACATTTTTTCTAGGGACAGAAAACTATAGGTAGGAAGAGTGTCAGTTTCTTTCACTGTGATAATCCTTGTTTCTAGGGACAGGGAAGGACAGTGAGGCAAATTCTACTTGTGCTATAGTGTGCTAAAGCATTGATCATCAATCAGCTTTAAAAAAACATTTTTTCTAGGGACAGAAAACTATAGGTAGGAAGAGTGTCAGTTTCTTTCACTGTGATAATCCTTGTTTCTAGGGACAGGGAAGGACAGTGAGGCAAATTCTACTTGTGCTATAGTGTGCTAAAGCATTGATCATCAATCAGCTTTAAAAAAACATTTTTTCTAGGGACAGAAAACTATAGGTAGGAAGAGTGTCAGTTTCTTTCACTGTGATAATCCTTGTTTCTAGGGACAGGGAAGGACAGTGAGGGAAATTCTCCTTGTGCTATAGTGTGCTAAAGCATTGATCATCAATCAGCTTTAAAAAAACATTTTTTCTAGGGACAGAAAACTATAGGTAGGAAGAGTGTCAGTTTCTTTCACTGTGATAATCCTTGTTTCTAGGGACAGGGAAGGACAGTGAGGCAAATTCTACTTGTGCTATAGTGTGCTAAAGCATTGATCATCAATCAGCTTTAAAAAAACATTTTTTCTAGGGACAGAAAACTATAGGTAGGAAGAGTGTCAGTTTCTTTCACTGTGATAATCCTTGTTTCTAGGGACAGGGAAGGACAGTGAGGCAAATTCTACTTGTGCTATAGTGTGCTAAAGCATTGATCATCAATCAGCTTTAAAAAAACATTTTTTCTAGGGACAGAAAACTATAGGTAGGAAGAGTGTCAGTTTCTTTCACTGTGATAATCCTTGTTTCTAGGGACAGGGAAGGACAGTGAGGGAAATTCTCCTTGTGCTATAGTGTGCTAAAGCATTGATCATCAATCAGCTTTAAAAAAACATTTTTTCTAGGGACAGAAAACTATAGGTAGGAAGAGTGTCAGTTTCTTTCACTGTGATAATCCTTGTTTCTAGGGACAGGGAAGGACAGTGAGGCAAATTCTACTTGTGCTATAGTGTGCTAAAGCATTGATCATCAATCAGCTTTAAAAAAACATTTTTTCTAGGGACAGAAAACTATAGGTAGGAAGAGTGTCAGTTTCTTTCACTGTGATAAACCTTGTTTCTAGGGACAGGGAAGGACAGTGAGGCAAATTCTATTTGTGCTATAGTGTGCTAAAGCATTGATCATCAATCAGCTTTAAAAAAACATTTTTTCTAGGGACAGAAAACTATAGGTAGGAAGAGTGTCAGTTTCTTTCACTGTGATAATCCTTGTTTCTAGGGACAGGGAAGGACAGTGAGGCAAATTCTACTTGTGCTATAGTGTGCTAAAGCATTCCTCATCAACCATCTTTGAAATCCTTGTTTTTTGGACAGTCAGGGAAATTGTCGTTGTGCTATTCTGTGCAAAAGCAATCATACTCAACCATATTTAGAAATCCTTAAGTAAAGGGACAGAGAAGGACACCTGAAGGTAGCCCTTATTGCTTTTTTCCCATCTCCCTGCAGGCCATCTATTAGAATGTCTGGAAGGCAAACAAGGAGAGGCAGACAGTCAGGAGGCAATAAAAGAGGGCAAGCAGGCTCTGTGTCTGGGGGCAACAGTGCTGGTCGTGGACGCGGTGCATTGTCATCAGCACATGGCCATGGGACACGCTTGTCCTTCTTTTCGGCAGCTGGACATGTTGAGCCACATCATGCCGAAGACTTGGTAGAGTGGATGACCAAGCCCTCCTCCTCCTCCTCATCCTCTCTCACCCAGGCTCAGGGTACTGGCAAAGCAGCTGCCAAAGCGTCCTCTTCCCTGGTATCAATGTCAGACTCATCATCAGTCACTCCTTCCCTAGACCCACCATGTCCTCCTCCTGAGGAGTCCCCCGAACTGTTTGAGCACAGTGTTGGGTACATGCTCCAGGAGGATGCCCAGCGTTTCGAAGGGTCTGATGATGAAACCCAGCTACAGGAAGGCAGTAGCGTGAGAGCAGACAGAGGGGATGCTCAAGAAGGACACCAATCTGGCAGTCATGTTCCAGCAGCTGCAGCATACTGCCAGATTGGCTCCAGTGATGAGGAGGGAGGGGATGATGAGGTCACTGACTCCACGTGGGTGCCTAATAGGAGAGAGGAGGAGGAGGAGGATGAGGAGGAGGCACATCTCCAACGAGGCAGGATGCCCTTTGGTGGCCAGCGTAAGGGCAGTACACCGACGGAATCACACCGCAGAGCTCCGCCTGTGCAGGGCGCTGCCTCTGCCCGTCATTCAAAAAGTTCTTTGGTGTGGGCCTTTTTTGAGGCTAGTGCATCAGATCGCACAGCTGCTGTTTGCAACATATGTCTCAAGCGTATATCGCGTGGCCAAAACATCAGCCGCTTGGGTACCACATGCCTGACCAGACATATGTTGACCTGCCATGCAGCTCGTTGGCAAGCCTACCTCAAAGACCCACACCAAAGAACAAAGCGGACCTCTCCTTGCACCGCATCAGCTGGGATCTCCAACCCCACTATAACTTCAGTCCTCTCTGAAACATGCACTGAGAGGAATGAAGGTGTAGAATTAGGTGTGTCACAGCCAAGTAGTTGCGGCCACTCTGCTAGCAGTACACCGACGTCCGATTCTAGCAGGCAAATTTCCCTGCCCTAGCTGCTGGACCGTCGAAAGAAGTTCACTCCCAGCCATCCACATGCCCAGCGGTTGAATGCTAGCTTGGCTAAATTGCTAGCGCTTCAACTGCTGCCTTTTCAGTTGGTAGACTCGGCCCCCTTCCGTGAGTTTGTGCAATGTGCGGTTCCTCAGTGGCAGGTTCCCAAACGCCACTTTTTCTCACGGAAGGCTATTCCGGCTCTCTACCGGCATGTGGAAGGCAATGTCTTGGCCTCGCTGGACAGGGCGGTCAGCGGTAAGGTGCATATTACCGCTGACTCATGGTCCAGCAGGCATGGACAGGGACGTTACCTTTCTTTCACGGCCCATTGGGTCACTCTTTTGGCAGCTGGGAAGGATGCAGGACAAGGTGCAGTAGTGTTGGAGGTTGTTCCACTGCCACGCCTCCAAAATGCTACTACTGGTTGTGACACACCTCTCTCCTCCACCCCCTCCTCTTCTTCTTCCTCCATGGCCTCTTCCTGTGGTTTGTCCTCTGAACCAGCGGTGCTCCGTAGCCGTTCAAGGGGCTACGCAAGTACGCAGGCAAAAAGATGCCATTCCGTGCTTGCGCTGGTGTGTTTGGGGGACAGAAGCCACACTGGGGCAGAGGTCCTGTCTGCTCTGCAGGGCCAGGCCGAGAGGTGGTTGACGCCACGTCAGCTTAAGCCAGGAATGGTGGTTTGCGACAATGGCACCAACCTCCTCTCCGCCCTCCGACAGGGACAACTGACCCATGTGCCCTGTGTGGCTCACGTCCTTAACCTGGTGGTGCAGCGGTTCTTGGGCAGGTACCCGGGCTTACAGGATGTCCTGAGGCAGGCCAGGAAAGTCTGTGTGCATTTCCGCAGATCTTATAATGCCAGTGCTCGCCTGGCTGAGCTGCAAAAGGAGTTGAACCTGCCCAAGAACCGCCTTATATGTGACATGCCCACCAGGTGGAACTCAACGTTGGCCATGCTGCAGCGGCTGCACACGCAGCAGAGGGCCATCAATGAGTACCTGTGCGACTACGGCACCAGGACAGGGTCAGGGGAGCTTGGTTTTTTTTCTCCACGCCAGTGGGGCATGATCAGGGATGCATGCACTGTCCTGGCACCATTTGAGGAGGCCACGAGGATGGTGAGCAGTGACAGTGCATGCATCAGTGACACTGTACCTCTTGTCCACCTGTTGGAGCACACGCTGCGTTGAATATTGGACAGGGCACTTGAGGCAGAACAGAGGCAGGAAGAGGAGGACTTCCTTGCCTCTCAAGGCCCCCTTTACCCAGACAGTGTTCCTTCTGTCCCACCCATCGCACAGGAAGAGGAGGAGGAGGAGGAGGATTGTGTCAGCATGGAGGTGGAGGCTGGCACTCAGCATCATCAGCAGCAGTCTTTTAGGGATGATTTACAGTCCCAAGAAACCAGTGGACTTGTACGTGGCTGGGAGGAGGTGGCTGCGGATCATGTCGTCCTTAGTGACCCAGAGGACTCCGGAGCGAATGCCTCAGCAAAACTACGCTGCATGGCCTCCCTGATCCTGCAAAGTCTGCGGAAGGATCCTCGTATTCTTCGGATCAAGGAGAGGGACCATTACTGGCTGGCCACTCTCCTTGATCCACGGTACAAGGGTAAGGTTGCGGACCTTATGTTACCGTCGCAGAGGGAGCAGAGGATGAGACAACTCCGGGAGGCCTTGCAGAAAGGTCTGTGCAACGCGTTCCCAGAGACTGGGAGGTTACAAACTCCTGGTCCTGGACAACGAGTTGCTGAGGCTTCGGCCAGTCAAAGAAGGAGCGGTGGGGAAGGTGGCCGTCTGACCGATGCGTTCAGACAATTCTTTAGTCCGCAGCCCCAAAGTATGATCGGTTCCAGCAACCATCGCCAGCGTCTGATAAACATGGTGCAGGAATATCTAGGGGCAAGGTCAGACTTGGACACCTTCCCCACCGAAAATCCTCTGGCTTACTGGGTCTTGAGGATGGATCACTGGCCAGAGCTTGCACAGTATGCAATTGAGCTACTGGCCTGTCCTGCATCCAGCGTTCTTTCGGAACGCACATTCAGTGCTGCTGGAGGATTTGTCACGGATCACAGGGTGCGCCTGTCCACCGACTCGGTTGATCGACTGACTTTCATCAAGATGAACCAGTCTTGGATCACCACCAGCTACCACACACCTGATGCTGATATAACAGACTAATTGATTTTAACATGTCACATCCCTTCAAGACTGATGCTGATGCTGAGTGCCTGTGCTGTTATGTTGACTGGCTATCCTCCTCCTCCGAGTCCTCAATGATACGATTGATGATGATAGCTTGGAAGATCATTTTTGTTTATGGGTGCCGCCACCAGTGGCTAAGGCCCAATTTTTCAGCCCCTGTTTTACAGGGGCGTGTAATTACAATTTTTTTAGCAATAATTTGCCATAGGGCTCATTGCTGTGCTCCAAGTACAGTATCTGTGAGGGGTTGGAGTGTTGTGGCACCAGTGCCTAAGGCCCAATTTTTCAGCCCCTGTTTAACAGGGGCGTGTCATTACAATTTTTGAAGCAATACTTTGCAACAGGGCTCATTGCTGTGCTCCAAGTACAGTATCTGTGAGGGGTTGTAGTGTTGTGCCACCAGTGCCTAAGGCCCAATTTTTCAGCCCCTGTTCAACAGGGGCATGTAATTACAATTCTTGATCTAATAATTCACAGCAGGGCCCATTGCTGCACCCACCAAGAGTAACTCTGAGGGCTTACAGTGTTGTGGCAATGCCACCACCACCACCACCACAAAAGGCCCAATTTTTCAGCCCCTGTTCAAAAGGGGCATGTAATTACAATTCTTGATCTAATAATTCACAGCAGGGCCCATTCCTGCACCCACCAAGAGTAACTCTGAGGGCTTACAGTGTTGTGGCAACGCCACCACCACCACCACCACGAAAGGCCCAATTTTTCAGCCCCTGTTCAAAAGGGGCATGTAATTACAATTCTTGATCTAATAATTCACAGCAGGGCCCATTCCTGCACCCACCAAGAGTAACTCTGAGGGCTTACAGTGTTGTGGCAACACCACCACCACCACCACGAAAGGCCCAATTTTTCAGCCCCTGTTCAACAGGGGCATGCAATTACAATTCTTGATCTAATAATTCACAGCAGGGCCCATTGCTGCACCCACCAAGAGTAACTGTCAGGGCTTACAGTGTTGTGGCACCAGCACCACCATCAAAGGCCCAATTTTTACTACCACTGATCAACAATTATATGTAATTAAAATTCCTGATATAATAGTTGACAGCAGGGCGTTCCAGCACCAACCAAGAGTAACTGTGAGTGCTTACAGTGTTGTGCCAACACCAACAACTAAGGGGCCTATTTCTGCAGGGTATATACGGCAGGTCCCTACTTTCAAACATCCAACTTACAAACGACTCCTACTTGCAAACGCAAGAAGAAAACAGGAAGTGAGAGGAAATCTACCCCTTGGAAGGAAAATTCTCTCCTGTAAGAATTAATATGGGAGAAAGGTGTCTCCTCTGTACTGATGCTTTATCAGCAATCCTTGTTTCAAGAAAAACACCACATTTCAAAAACAGTTGTCATTGGGACGGAAAGTGAGGTGAAATGTTCTGAACAGGGGCACAGACAGCAAAACAAATGTTACAGGGGTGATAACCCTTACCTATGTTTTCCAAAAAGTTTAAAAATAGATTTTTGGGCTGGAGCTACACTTAAACAATGTACCTGTTCAAAATTACAAACAGATTCTACATAAGAACAAACCTACAGTCCCTGTCTTGTATGCACCGCCTGTATACGGCTGTTCAGAGTATATAGGGCCTTTTTTATTTTATGTGCGGGGTTCCCCTTAATATCCATACAAGACCCAAAGGGGCTGGTAATGGGCTGGGGTAGGGGGGGGGGTCATGGGGTAGCTATGCCATTTTTCTTAAAGATTTTCATCCTTATTACCGGGACCAGACATTACATTAAAGCCGCAAGCAGTTTTAAATGGCTTTTTTTTCCTTTAGAAGTGTCATTTTGTGCAGGGACAGTTCTAAACACGGGAAACACGTGGCACTTCACAGGCATACTTTAGACACCCCCCAGGTACGATATTTAAAGGAATATTTGACTTTTTTTTTTCACTTTATGCATCATTAAAATGACTGCTCCCGAAAAACGACCGTTTTTAAAACTTCTTTTTGCATTGATACATGTCCCCTGGTGCAGAACCCGGGTTCCCAAACCCTTTTTAGGACAATAACATGCATAATAGTTGTTATAATTAGCACTTTAGAATTCGAACGTTCGCATCCATTGTATTTAATAGGGTTCTAATGTTCGTACGAACTTTCGGTCCGTTCGCGGGTTCTGGTGCGAACCGAACCCGGGGGTGTTCGGCTCATCACTAGTCAGGTACCCCCATATATTACCTAATAAAGGTTTAACCCCCTTGATCGCCCCCCAGGTAACCCTTTCACCCCCTATCACCACTGTCGCTCAGCGATCGTTTTTCTGATCGCTGTCTTATTGACGGTGATGCCGATAGGTAGCCAGTTATTTTTTTTAGGTTCGCAGCAGGTTTTTATAGCGTCAGGTACCCCCATATATTATCTAATAAAGGTTTTAACCCCCTAATTGCCCCTAGTTAACCCTGCGTCACACCCCAGGCAGCGTCAGGTTAGTGCCAGTAACCCCAACACCCAAGCGTGAAGCATACACCTCCCTTAGTGGTATAGTATCTGAACAGATCAATATCTGATCTGATCAGATCTATACTAGCGTCCCCAGCAGTTTAGGGTTCCCAAAAACGCAGTGTTAGCAGGATCAGCCCAGATACCTGCTAGCACCTGCGTTTTGCCCCTCTGTTCAGCCCAGGCCACCCAAGTGCAGTATCGATCGATCACTGTCACTTACAAAACACAACACACATAACTGCAGCGTTCGCAGAGACAGGCCTGATCCCTGCGACTCCAGTGCTGTAGGAGGTGATTTCACCACCACAGTTAAAAAAAAAAAAAGCATATATGCCGAAGCATGGGGGCAGCAGGGGCGGAGGAGCGATTTTGCTCCTAATGCCGCGTACATACGGTTGAAATTCCGACGGAGGCTTGCCCGTGGAAAAGTCTGACCATGTGTACGCGGCATAACTTTTGCGGGAAGATGCCCCCATGCTTCGGCATATATAAATGGTGCATGTATGCCCATCATTAGAAGTGGGTGGATGAAGGGCGGTATTCTAATGGTAGGCATACCCACCGATCAATCTCTTTTTTTCGTTCAGCCAACAGGCTGCATGAAAAAAAAGATTACAATACATGTCCAACAAGGACCAGCAACGTACTGGTATGTTGCTGGACTTTGAATGGTTATACCAGATTGATGCCTGCGGGTTTAGGTATCATCTTGGTATCATTCTTTTCAGCCAGCGGCCGGCTTTCATGTAAAAGCAATCCTAGTGGCTAATTAGCCTCTGGACTGCTTTTACAAGCAGTGGGAGGGAATGACCCCCCCCGGATATACAAAGCGCCATTGGGAAATTGGGAAAGCATTTTATCACACCGATCTTGGTGTGGTCAGATGCTTTGAGGGCAGAGGAAAGATCTAGGGTCTAATAGACCCCAGTTTTTTTAAAAAAAGAGTACCTGTCACTACCTATTGCTATCATAGGGGATATTTACATTCCCTGAGATAACAATAAAAATGATTAAAAAAAAAAAAAAAATGGAAGGAACAGTTTAAAAATAAAATAAAAAAGCAAAATTAATAATAAAAAAAAAAAAAAAAACACCCCTGTCCTGCCCTGCTCTTGCGCAATGGCGAACGCAAGCGTGGGTCTGGCGTCATATGTAAACAGCAATTGCACCATGCATGTGAGGTATCACCGCAAAGGTCAGATCGAGAGCAGTCATTTTAGCAGTATACCTCCTCTGTAAATCTAATGTGGTAACCTGTAAAAGCTTTTAAAAATGTATGTAGTTTGTCGCCAATGCGCGTTTGTGCGAAATTTTAAAGCATGTCGTGTTTGGTATCTATGTACTCGGCCTAAGATTATCTTTTTTATTTCATCAAACATTTAGGCAATATAGTGTGTTTTAGTGCATTAAAATAAAAAAAAGTGTATTTTTTCCCCAAAAAATGCGTTTGAAAAATCGCTGCGCAAATACTGTGTGGGAAAAAAAATGCAACACCCACAATTTTAATCTGTAGGGCCTTTGCTTTAAAAAAATATATAATGTTTGGGGGTTCAACATAATTTTCTTGCAAAAAAAAAAAAATTTTTTCATGTAAACAAAAAGTGTCAGAAAGGGCTTTGTCTTCAAGTGCTTAGAAGAGTGGATGTAAGCTTCCTAATGTTGTGTATAAAATGTCAGAACAGTTCAAAACCCCCCCAAATGACCCCGTTTTGGAAAGTAGACACCCCTAGCTATATACTGAGAGGCATGTGGAGTCCATGGAATATTTTATATGTTGACACAAGTTGCGGAAAAAAGACAATTTATTTATTTTTTTTATTTTTTTTGCACAAAGTTGTTACTAAATGATATATTGCTCAAACATGCCATGGGCATATGTGGAATTACACCCCAAAATACATTCTGTTGCTTCTCCTGAGTACGGGGATACCACATGTGTGAGACTTTTTGGGAGCCTAGCCGCGTACGGGACCCCAAAACTAAGCACCGCCTTCAGGCTTTCTAAGGGTGTAAATTTTTGATTTCACTTCTCACTGCCTATCACAGGTTCGGAGGCCATGGAATGCCCAGATGGCACAAAACCCCCCCAAATGACCCCATTTTGGAAAGTAGACACCCCAAGCTATTTGCTGAGAGGTATGGTGAGTATGTTGCAGATCTCACTTTTTGTCAAAAAGTTTTGAAAATTGAAAAAAAAAAATATATATATATTTTCTTTATTCATTTTCAAAAACAAATGAGAGCTGTAAAATACTCAACATGCCTCTCAGCAAATAGCTTGGGGTGTCTACTTTCCAAAATGGGGTCATTTGGGGGGGTTTGGTGCTATTTTGGCATTTTATGGCCTTCGAAACTGTGATAGGTAGTGAGGAGTGAAATCAAAAATTTGTGCCCTTAGAAATCCTGAAGGCGGTGCAATTCCACATATAACCATGGCATGTGTGAGCAATATATCATTTAGTGACAACTTTTTGTAATTTTTTATTTTTTTTGTCATTATTCAATCACTTGGGACAAGAAAAAAAATATTCAATGGGCTCAACATGCCTCTCAGCAATTTCCTTGGGGTGTCTACTTTCTAAAATTGGGTAATTTGGGGGGGGGGTTTGTGCTATTTTTGCATTTTATGGCCTTCGAAACTGTGATAGGTAGTGAGGAGTCAAATCAAAAATTTGCACCCTTAGAAATCCTGAAGGCGGTGCTTGGTTTCGGGGGCCCGTACGCGGCTAGGCTCCCAAAAAGTCCCACACATGTGGTATCCCCGTACTCAGGAGAAGCAGCAAAATGTATTTTGGGGTGCAATTCCACATATAACCATGCCATGTGTGAGCAATATATCATTTAGTGACAACTTTTTTGTAATTTTTTTTTTTTTTTTTTTTGTCATTATTCAATCACTTGAGACAAAAAAAAAAATATTCAATGGGCTTAACATGCCTCTCAGCAATTTCCTTGGGATGTCTACTTTCCAAAATGGGGTCATTTGGGGGGGGCGGGGGTTGTACTGCCCTGCCATTTTAGCACCTCAAGAAATGAGATAGGCAGTCATAAATTAAAAGCTGTGTAAATTCCAGAAAATGTACCCTAGTTTGTAGACTCTATAACTTTTGCGCAAACCAATAAATATACGCTTATTGAATTTTTTTTTACTAAAGACATGTGGCTGAATACATTTTGGCCTAAATGTATGACTAAAATTGAGTTTATTCGATTTTTCTTATAACAAAAAGTAGAAAATATCTTTTTTTTTTCCAAATTTTTAGTCTTTTTCCGTTTATATCGCAAAAAAAATAAAAAATCGCAGAGGCAATCAAATACCATTAAAAGAAAGCTCTATTTGTGGGAAGAAAAGGATGCAAATTTCGTTTGGTTACAACATTGCATGTCCGCACAATTTCCAGTTAAAGCAGCGCAGTGCCAAATTCTGAAAACACCTCTGGTCCTTTAGCTACCAAATGGTCCGGGGCTTAAGTGGTTAATGTACCTGTTAGTAACAAAAATGTCTCATGCTTTCGTATATATAGTTCAGAAAAGTCATGTTGAGATAAACTAACTTGTCACTGCTAGTGATATCAAAGTTTGTCATGTACAGTTTTAACATGTATCCATGCTTTCTGTTCAATAAAACTTAAGTTTTTGAAGGAAAAAAAAAATAACAGGTGAAGGGAAAGCTGCCTCAGACAAGATTAACACAATTTACTTATCCAGACAAAAGCAACATTGTTAAGCAATAGACGGTCGGTCTCTTACATTGAACTTCCTGGAATGCCCATATTAGGAGTTATAATTCCTGGTTATAGACCTCACAGTGTACAGGGGATATAATCTTCATATTTCTTGAGGGATATTGTTAATGAATATTACTGTCCCATTTGAAGTAATCCAATCATATTCTCAGGGTTCATTATTTTCTTGGTCACCCTGCGCCCAAAAGTGACTCTCGTCACATGGCTCTCTCCTTGTGGGACACTCCAGCAGACCCGGTGTCAGAGAAACAACCAGTTCAGCCACGTTCCTGCATGTATGCGCGGCGGGACGGCGATTCGGCACATGCGCGTTCACAGCCCGATGGAACGTCGTGCACGCCCAATCAGCATTCTGGCTGACCTATATAAGGCTGCCCAGGTACTCTGACAGATTGCTGGTTTGTCTTCAGCTTCCTGCTTCCTGTTTGAGCCCAGTTCCTGTTTCCTGTATCTGAACTCTCGTTGTGACCCGGATTGATACTGACTACTCTGCTCTTCTCCTGGACCTGACCCTTGGCTTGCTTAACGGACCTTGCCCTGCTATCTCTGCTTGACCCCTGGCCTGCATCTCGGACCTGCTACTTGTCTCCAGCCCCTGACCTTCTGCTTGTGTTTTGGACTAGTTACTTGTCTCCTGTGCTAGACCCTCAGCCTGCACCCTGAACCAGTCTTGTGCCTCCTTGTTCTGATCCCTGTTTGTGCTCTGGACTTGTATCTCCAGCTAGGGTCCTGCAAGGAGCTGCACCCATCTGTGTTTGACCCTCAGCCTGCTCTTGTTGGATTACCTTCTTGTCTTCGCACAGCTGTTCAGCTCTACCAAGATCACCTTGCAAGACCTACCCATCCTGCTGGTAGCCAGTGCCTCTTTGTGCCATCCACCCCCTGTATCATCTCCAGGGGGCAGAATGCGCCTAGTCGCAAGGGTGAACCGCTCTCGGCATCTCGGCCTTGGTAAGTACACACCTGACAGTACAAACCAGCCAGATGTCAGAGGCCGACAGAGCGTGTTCTCCTCCGGAGATCCTCTGCCAGCAGGTCTCCTCACTTACTGATGCGGTTCATAAACTGCAAGAGGGTTACACCCAAATGGATGGCCGCCTCCAGCGACTCTCCGGATCGCCCACGCCAGCAGCCATGGCTCCTGCATCCACCAGTGGAGCTTCCACCTATCAAGCTTCATCGAATCAAACCGTGGTAATGGCCCTCCCTGAGCCTAGGGTCCCCACACCTGAGCGATTTTCAGGCGATCGCAAAAAATACCGAGCTTTCAAGAACGCTTGCTCTTTTTACCTTGCTCTTCAGCCCAGGACTTTTTCCTCAGAAGTAGTAAAAGTGGGGTTCATCATATCCCTCCTAACGGATGAGCCACAAGCCTGGACCCACGGCATGATGGACCAGAGGAGCCCAGTGCTGAACTCTGCAGGCACTTTTTTTGAAAATATGGCACAGTTATACGATGACCCCCAGCGCACCGCTATGGCTGAGGCCATTCTACACAACTTATCTCAGGGGAGAAGGCCAATTGAGGACTATACGGTAGAGTTCCGGAAGTGGTCAGCCGACACCGGCTGGAACGAGCTGGCCCTAAAATACCAATATTGCCAAGGATTGTCTGAAGCTTTCAAGGAGGAGTTGGCTAGGTTGGAGACCCCTGCTACTCTGGAAAATTTGATCCAGTCAGGAATGGCCGGCTCCAGTAGATAAAAAAGGTGTACAGCGATTCATTGGTTTTGCCAATTTCTACAGGAGGTTCATTGTTAGGTGCCACATTAGATGAGAACCCATCACCCAGTTGACACGCCAGAACAACCGTTTTCACTGGTCGCAGTAAGCCCAGGAAGCTTTCATTAAACTAAAGGCCGTGTTTACTTCTGCACCAGTTCTGCAGCATCCAGACCCAGCACTACCATTCATATTGAAAGTAGACGCTTCCGAGACAGCCACTGGGGCCATCCTCTCTCAAAGACGGGGCCCCAAGTCCCTCCTACACCCTGTAGCTTTTGCATCCCGGAAGCTAAGTCCGCCGGAAAGAAATTATGATGTTGGAGACAGAGAGTTGCTGGCCATTAAGTTTGCCCTGGAGGAGTGGAGGTACCTGCTGGAGTGTGCATCTCACCCTGTCATGATCTTCACCGATCACAAAAATCTGGAGTACCTTAGGACAGCGAAACGTTTAAAACCCAGACAAGCCCGTTGGGCTCTCTTTTTCTCCAGATTTAATTTCCATATCTCCTATAGACCTGGCTCCAAAAATGGGAAGGCGGATGCACTCTCCAGGATGTTCCCCGAAACCTCTCAGGCAGTTGAACCTAGTACCATCTTGTCTTCACAAAATTTTCTTCTGATTACCCAAACTGATTTGTTGACCTCCATTAAAACAGCATCCAGGCACTGTACCGACCTTAAAGTCTCTTCTTTAGAGAAAGACGACAACTTGCTCTGGTCTCAAGGAAAGATCTTTGTCCCACAGGAAACAAGACCTCTGGTTTTAAGAACTTTTCATGACCACAAGTTAGCAGGTCACTTCGGAACACAGAAAACTGCAGAACTAGTCTCTCGTTCCTTCTGGTGGCCGGGTTGGAAACAGGATTGTAAGGATTATGTTGCCTCTTGCACCCTATGCCAGCGCAGTAAAAGGACCAAACATCAAATCCTGGGGCCTACTTAAACCCTTCCCCATTCCTGAACAGCCATGGGCAGAGGTCTCCCTGGATTTTGCCGACTTACCTCCCTCTGGGGGATTCACCACTATCCTGGTGGTTGTCAACCGCCTTTCTAAGATGGCACACTTCCTGTCCATGGTGGGTATCCCCTCTGCTTCAGATACGGCCAAAATCTTCTTTAGAGAAATAACAAGGGGGGCGTGGCCTGGCGCGACATGTGAGCGGACGTCTTTCCTAGCAGCTCTGAGATCCCTCTGAACAATCCTCCGCAATCCTCCTTATCTGCCTCATAAAAACGACCGCAAACCTCGCTGCCCCCTCGGGGAAGACCCTGGGCTACTTTCTGGTGGAATCTGGTGGATGGGAAAGCGAAAGGGAAGGAAACAGCCCGCAGTCACGATGAGCATCACAACACGCTCCTGCCAAGATGGCCGCCGCAACAACAGCAACGCTCGCGCAATTCTCTTCTCTGGCATCCACCCCGGATCTCTTTGCGGAAGACCCTGATCTGTCCTTGCCACCTTCTCCAGAGACCTCCGCTACACCGGCGCTGCCGGCCCCTGCATCCCCTAGTAAGGATGGTCTGGAGGACGGCCCAGAACCGGAGCCCACGCTGCTGATGGTCCTTCAAACTATTAAGGTAAACCATTCTGATATTATGGGGAAGGTGGAGGAACTGAAGCTGGACATTACAATCGTGCGCCAGGACATGCATAAGGTGCGGGACCGGGTCTCTGAGACGCCGTATCAGTGCTCTGGAAGATACTGTGGGCCCAGTCCTCCCTGCTCTTAAAACCCAGGACTCTAAAATCCGATCGTTGGAGGACAAGATGGACGATTTAGAGAACCGTTTACACAGGAACAACCTGTGCCTGGTGGGTCTGCCTGAGCGGGTGGAGGGCTCTGATCCGGTCGCTTTCCTGGAAAGCTGGTTCTCCCAGGAGTTTGGGAAGGACTGCTTATCCCCCTGTTTTGTCCTGGAGCGAGCCCACAGGGTGCCTGGCAGACCGCTTCCTCCTGGAGGACCCCCCCCGCACCATGATTATGCGCCTCCTTAACTAAAGGAAAGGGATGCCAACCTGCGAGCGGCCCGCAATAAAGGGAGCCTGAAGATCAATAATGCTGCTGTGTCTCTCTTCCCTGACTATTCCCCTGCTGTCCGTGCTTCAAGAGCTAAGTACCAGCTTGTTAAACAGAAATTGAGGGAGAAGACCATCCAGTACTCCATGCTGTTTCCTGCGACGCTGAGAGTTGTGCATCAAGGCCAGGTGCACTTTTTTTTAAACCCCTGCTTATGCTTTATCCTGGTTTGAGTCCCTACAACAACCTGGACGTAGGTCTGACCGGGCACCGGACACTTGATTTATTGCTGATTTTTATTTTATTTTTCACTGGGTTCCACTTTTGCTCCCATGTTCTGGGATAGCACCTGGGGCAGGTACACTTGGTACTTTCCTGTGTCAAGAGGATGAAGATCTCCACTGGAAGACTATGCTGCTCTCCGTTTGCTGACTCTTTTTTTTGTTTTTCTCGACCGTTTGTTTTATTTTCCTTTGGTCCGCTGGCTTGTCTAGACGGGCCATGTTCCTAGCATTTTTTTGCCGTTTGGGGTTAAAGCCAGCACTTTGTTTTTGGGGCCTGGCAGGGGAACATGTTGGGCTGTGGCCTATGCTGCATTTGTATGGGTCGATTGTTGGTTTCCTGAATGTTGAAATGAGTGCTGTGTGTGTGTGTGTGTGTGTGTGTGACTGTTTCTGCCTTGCCTCCACCCCCACCTTTGCCTTGCCTGGCTTGCTGCTGTTTCTTTCATTTTTTATTATGTCACCATGTCTACAGTTAAGTGTATCTCCTGGAATGTCCGGGGGTTAAACTCCAAATTTAAACGGGCCTCTCTGTTTGATTTCCTTAAGGTGCACAATCCTCATGTACTATGCTTACAGGAGACGCACCTTTTGGGATCAAAGGTGTTGGCTTTAAATAAAACACTGGGTTATGCATGGGTATCACTCTACATACTCTAACTATGCAAGGGGGGTGTCCGTTCTGGTTCGGAAGGGCCTCCCCTTTTCATGTGACAGGGTGGTCCTGGACCCTAAGGGTCGTTATGTCTTTCTCCAATGCAAGGTACATTCTGTGTGGCTACTGTTGGTGGTTGTATATGCTCCTCCCCCTGTCACGGCTGAGATTTTCACTGATTTAAGTATACAGTTTTCCACTTTCCCAACGCTAGCTACTCTACTAGTGGGGGATTTCAACTCGGTACTCGATCCTGAAAGGGACCGTTTGAAACCTCTACAGTATGACTCTAAACTGTTTAGCCAATGGTGTGCCTCTTTTGGTTATGTTGACCTCTGGAGACATGGCCATCCTGTGGACCGGGAATATACGTGCCAATCTCGTACGTACTGTACTCTTTCTAGGCTGGACTATGCTATGGGGACTCCTGACTTGGTCCCCAATATTAAGACCGTATCCCATAGACATGTGCACACTGAAATATTTTGTTTCCGAATTTCGTTTTCGTCCAAAAAATACATTTATTTAGTTACTCCCGTAATTCATTTTTATTTATTTTGTTTTTCGTTAGAAATTGCATTCGTCCGAAAATCTGAATTAATTAAGGTCGAATCTGTCATTGAAGGCTTATGGTGTCTGTCGAATGTTCAAAGAAGATTCGACGGAGCAGCGAAACTGTACGACGCCGCAATCGTACATTTCCGGTCAACAGTTCAACCTACAAGCTAGCTATAGTAGAATTCTAATGTTGTATGACTAGTAATAATTATATTTATTTATTATTATTACTAGTCAACCAACTTAGAATTTTTCTATAGTCTATGGGCAGAGCATTTGACCGGAAATGTACGATTGCAGCGTCGTACAGTTTAGCTACTCCATCGAATCATCTTGGAACTTTCGACACACCATAAGCCTTCAATGACTGTCAGGAAAGGCTTCACCCGCTGGTGGTGCTGTTGGTCCTTTGGACTGCAGTGCTAGTGTTCACCAGCAGGTGTCCTCCTGCAGCCAATATCTCTGTTGGAGGATCTCACCTGCTGGTGGTAACACATGATACATGGGCCGTAGTACCGGCGTCCACCAGCAGGGGTATTCTGGCAGTGTGGGACAGGCAGCACTTCCTGTGGTCAGCTGTGACCTGAAGCCTGATTACAAGACTTCTTTATATACCCGGCAAGTGCAAACACTCCTTGCCCTGGTATCTCTCTTCCTGACCCCCTGGACCTGTGACCCGGACTTTAGCCTGTACCTTATCCCAACCTGCACCCTGCCTGATCTGATCCCTACCTTGAACCCGCACCCTGTTTAACCTGATCCTTACCTTGTGCCCATCCTGCAGCTGTCCCTTCTGTTACCTGGATCCCTGCTCTGCAGCCTATTCATCCGTTCCCTCCCTGTTCCTGTTCTCGTCCTATCCTTACCCATCTGCTTGATCCCCTTGTGTATGACCTCGGCCTGGCTTTTACTATGATTCCGGTATCTCCCTTATTTGTATATATTGTTTATAGTCACTGTTGATTTATTTATTGCACCGTGTTCTGTTTGAGGTGGTTGTTTGTTGGTCACTCACCATAATAAATTGTATATTTTCACCTACACCCGTTTGGTTTCCTTTTATGCAGTCACACAGCCTGGTCTATTAACAATCTCTGACAATGACAGATTCGACGTTTGTATGTTTTTCGATGCTTTGTCGAATCTTTGTCGTTCATGTTGAATTGTCAAATTAGTTCTAGCTATTTTACTGGTCCTCCTCGTTGTGTACAATCAGCCAATAATATTCCTCATCATCATTATTTTTATTTTACTTCCCCCACCCAATTCCAGCAGCGATCTTTTCTCTCTATAATGTCGAATCTGTTTTCTCTCTATGTAGAATCATCTTGGACTAATGTAGTTAAGGTTAGGCACATTCGACCGCAGGTTCGATAGACACAGATTGTTATTGTCAGCGTCATGTCGAATCTCCTATCTATATCGAACTGTTGTTGCAACGAAAAAGAAAATAAAGCATTTGTTTATGTCGGATCTTTTGGTTTTCGGATTCTGCGCTTTCGTTTTAGTTTGTTAAAACGATAACGAAAATACCTGAAATTCGGACGAAAACGAATGCACATGTCTAGTATCCCATCAGCTTTATCTATTGAGGTGATTCTGGGCCACAGGCCCTCGTTTCGGATGTGGAGGCTCAATCCTCTTTGGGTTGCCACCTCTGAACTTCAAGAGCCGGTTCGGCTAGATATGTCCCACTATTGCGGGGATAATGCCGGATCAGCCTCTTTTGGCCCCACGTTGGATGCCTTTAAGGCGTCTGTACGGGGGTCATACATTTCCAACATTGCCCGGCATCGTAAGGCATCCAAGGCTACTCTGGTGGCCTTGGAGTCCTCCCTGGTGGCGGCCAGGGCCCGCTTTTCTGCATTTCCAACCCCACGAGGTCCTGGTGGGGGCGCATAGGGCTCTAGACCTTCACAGGGTGGAATTGACAAATAAACAGCAGCTGTATCTGTTGGCTAGGTTACATGAACGTAGCAGTAAAAATGGTAGGTTGCTGGCCTATTTGGCCCGCACGGACTTCTTGGATAGGACTATACAGCAAATTCAATTACCGGACGGTTCTGTCACGTCGGACTCCTTGCTTATAAACTCCACGTTTAAAACCTTCTATGAGAACCTGTACACTGCCCCGCCCCCCCCCCCCCCCGAACGAGCTTGAGGTACTGGGATTCTTTGAATCTCTCCAATTCCCTGTCTTGGAAGACACGCATATCCTGATCCTTGACAAGCCCCTGACAGTGGAGGAAGTTGCTGAGGCCATTGGTTCGCTCCGACATAATAAAGCCCCTGGATTAGATGGTTTACCTGCTGAGTGGTATAGGAATTATGCTGAAGACCTGTCTCGGAGGCTACATTCCTTGTTTGAGCAAGCAATGCAGGAGGGAGTGCTCCCCTCCTCTATGTGTGAGGCCTTGATAGTGGTGCTCCCTAAGCCTGACAAGGACAAACTGCAGTGTGGGTCTTACCGGCCAATCTCCCTGCTGAATAGTGGTTAAGGTGTTGGCCAAGATTATAGCTTTAAGACTGCAAAAATTTATTCTCCACCTTATCCACAGGGACCAGACTGGGTTTATGCCTGGAAAGAGTACGTATGACAATATTCGTCAGCTGTATTTGCACATTCACAAGGCAGCCACCGGGAACAAGAGTGGCCTGGTACTGTCCTTGGATGTGCTCAAGGCCTTCGACATGGTTAGTTGGTCTTTCCTTTGGGAAACTATGCACCGTATGGGATTTAGTCCTCGTTTCATTCAATGGGTCAGTTTACTCTATACCAACCCTAGGGCTAGAATAAGCACTAATAAGGATGTTTCTGATGTCTTTACTTTGTAGAGGGGTACCAGGCAGGGCTGTCCGCTCTCGCCGCTCCTGTTCGCTCTGGCTATTGAGCCCCTGGCTCTGGCAGTGCGGCAGTTGGCGACGGTGGGTGGCATCTGTTATGGGGCCCTCTCTGAAAAAATCTCCCTTTATGCAGACGATGCCCTAATTTACCTGGATGGTTCCGAGCAATCTTTTGTCTCCCCTCTGGGTGTTGTGGAGGAGTTTGGGAGGGTTACGAGTAGGGTGGGACAAATCGGGGGCTTTCCCCATAGGCCCTATGATTATACTTGCCTTTCAACGTCTAAATTGTCCATCCAACCCACGTTTAAATATCTGGGGATACACATTCACACGGACCTGCCTTCTTATGAGGCTATTAATGTTTCCCCGATTGTGGCACATATGGAAACCAGGTTATGGACTTGGGCCTCCTTACCACTTAACCTGATTGGCTGGGTGAATATCTTCAATATGATATACCTGCCCAAATTTTTATATGTTTTTCAGGCATCCCCAATTTTTTTATTTAAAAAACTTTTTAATAAACTCAACTCCCTCCTCTGCACCTTTCTTTGGCATGGTTCACACCCACGGATTGCTGGGGCCTCTCTTCAAGCTGCTAAACTTGATGGCGGGCTGGCGTGTCCTAATTTGAGACTGTATTTTTTAGCAACTCAGCTAGCATACGTTTATGATTGGTTCCTGGAGACCTCCTCATCCTGTTCCACCGCTCTGCTGAAGGCATTTGTAGAGCCCGGGGACTCTCTGGTTGACGGCCTACACAGGTCGGTGCCTAGGAGCTGCTCCCGAGGCTCTCCGATAGACATCAGTTGGTTAGCCTGGCATGAGGGTAACGGTGTACTTACAAGTTTGGACGGGATGTCTCCCAAAGCTCCCCTGTGGAAAAACCCCAATTTCTCTGAGCTCCTAGGGCACCCCGATTCTATGTGGTGGACCCGACTGGGTGTCACGCAAGTTTCCCTCATCTTTGTACAAAACACGTTTATTTCCTTTGCGGATCTAAAAACATGGTTTGGGGTGGAGGACAAATTCCTATATAAATATCTATTACTGCGCCACGCGGTTCGGGCGCAGTTTGGTGGGATGACCCAGGAGCTCACTGAGACACCTCTAGAGGTACTCATGTCATTCCAGGATATTGAAAAGCTGGTTACAACTATATATTCCCGCCTGCAGTCGGTTGGGGTCAAACCCTTCCAGATTGCTCAGCGAAAGTGGGAGTCGGAAATTCCGGGGGTGTCCGAGGAGGCGTGGGAGGAGGCCTGCTTCCTCTATCTTATCAGGTCCAACGATCGGTATGTACAATTTAAATGCATACACCAGTTACACTATTACTCCTGCCAGGTTGGCCCGCATGGGTTTCAGTTCTGCTGCTTCTTGTCCCAGGTGTGGCGCCACTGAGGCTGGTTACATGCATATGTTTTGGTCTTGCCCAGGCCTATTAGCGTTTTGGAGGGAAGTGTTTGCTTTCCTTAAGGACACCCGGAGGTAGGATTGCTGGGAGTGCTAAATGAATTTGTACCCGCTGTCCATGCTCGGACCCTGGTACGCACAATATTATTCTATGCTAGGAAAATGGTATTGTTGCAATGGAAAAGTGCCTCTGCCCCGGATATCCAAATGCTATACCAGACGGTAAATAAGGTTATACCCATCTTTAAATGCATATACAAGGGTAGGGCCTGTTCAAAGAAATGTACTAAAATCTGGCAACCCTGGATGGATATTGAGGATTCCTTCTGGAAGTACACCCCACTATCCCAGCCTTATGCCGCGTACACACGTCCGTTTTTAATGTCATTTTTAAAACCGACGTTTTTCTCGTCGTTTTTTTTTCTTGTTTCCTCTCAACCCTGTCTTGCGTACACACGATCATGAAAAAAAACGCTTGAGCAAAGCGCAGTGACGTACAACACGTACGACGGCACTATAAAGGGGAAGTTCCGTTCGAATGGCGCCACCCTTCATGTTAGTAAAGTTTGTTGAGCGACGATTCGCGCTTTTCAGCCTTGTGCTTTTCAGTCCGTTACAGCGTGACGAATGTGCTATCTCCATTACGAACGCTAGTTTTACCAGAACAAGCGCTCCCGTCTCATACTTGATTCTGAGCATGTGCGTTTTTTTTCCCCTCGTAAAAGCATACACACTACCGTTTTTTACGACGTTAAAAAAAACGACATGAAAAACGACGTGAAAAAATAGAGCATGTTCGAAAATTTTAATGGCTGTTTTTCACGTCGTTAAAAATGCTCTGGAGCCTACACACGATCGGTTTTAATGCCCACTTTTAAAAATGGCATTTTTAACGTCATAAAAAACGATTGTGTGTACGCGGCATTAGGAGAGTGTGGTTATAGGTTACTTGGATATGTCTGGGGACTGATGGGGGTTCGGCTTGGAGGATGCTTGGTGTTGGAGGGGGGTGGGGGGAGGCGGGGGTGAGAGTGATTGGTTTTTTTTGTGTGTGTGATTGTGATTGCTGCAAGCTGGTTTACAACTGTTGACTGAGGATACTGCCTTTTACTAAGGGATGTGTTTGGGGGTACTACGGGTGTTCCACCTGGCTCACCCTGTATCAAGTTTATGTTGCTATTTTCCTCCGTTGAGGATATGGGGTTAACAATGTTTTTAGGTTTTATGCATACCTCGGAAGTAATATTTCTATCTGCTATACGTTATATGTGTAATGTAACCGTTCATGTGCCTTCCTGGATGATGTATTGGCAGAAAACAAATAAAAAGAGTTTAAAAAAAAAGAGAAATAACGAGGCTCCATGGGGTACCTAAGAGCATCGTTTCGGATAGAGGTGTCCAATTTACGTCCAAATTTTTGAGGGAACTCTGTAAATCCCTGGAAATAAAGATCTGTCTCACATCCGCTTACCACCCTCAAAGCAACGGCCAGACGGAGAGAACAAACCAAACCTTGGAGCAATATTTCCGTTGTTTCTGCTCTGCCTCCCAGGACGACTGGTCTTCTCTTCTACCTTATGCTGTATTTGCATACAACAACTCCATCCATACAGCTACCAATCAAACACCCTTCTGGTCCAACTTCGGGTTCCAAAGTTGGGGAAGAAGTTTGGCTATCAGCCATCAATCTCAAATTGCCACTTCCCTCACGGAAGTTGGGACCAAGGTTCATTGGACCTTTTAAGATCAAGCGGATGATCAACCCTGTGGCCTTTGAGTTGGCCTTGCCTGACTCCTATAGAATACACCCAGTATTCCATGCATCTTTATTAAAATCTGTTGTTTCCAGCTCCTTCCCTGGGAGAGAAGAACCGCCTCCTCCACCAGTCAAGGTAGACGGAGAAAATGAATTCGAAGTGGAGTCCATTTTGAGTTGCAGGAAAAGGGTTAGACAACTACAGTATCTGATTAAATGGAAGGGGTATCCCCCTGAGGACAATTCCTGGAAACCCTCAAAGAACTTGCATGCCCCACGCCTGATCCAAGCCTTCCACCAGGAACATTCGGAATTGATGTCCAGCTTGGGCGTCCGTAGTCCGCCCCTCGGGGGGGCACTGTCAGAGAAACAACCAGTTCAGCCGTGCCAGCCGCGTCCCCGCGCACATGCAGGGCGGAACGGCGATTCGCCACATGCACAATCGCAGCCCGATGGAACATCACGCATGCATGCATGCTAGTGCACGCCCAATCAGCATTCTGGCTGACCTATATAAGGCTGCCCAGGTAATCTGACAGATTGCTGGTTTGTCTTCAGCTTCCTGCTTCTTGTTTGAGCCTAGTTCCTGTTTCCTGTATCTGAACTCTCGTTGTGACCCGGATAGATACTGACTACTCTGCTCTTCTCCTGGACCTGACCCTCGGCTTGCTTAACGGACCTTGCCCTGCTATCTGTGCTTGACCCCCGGCCTGCATCTCAGACCTGTTACTTGTCTCCAGCCCCTGACCTTCTGCTTGTGTTTTGGACTAGTTACTTGTCTCCTGTGCTAGATCCTCAGCCTGCACCCTGAACCAGACTTCTGCCTCCTTGTTCTGATCCCCGTTTGTGCTCTGGACTTGTATCTCCAGCTAGGGTCCTGCAAGGAGCTGCACCCATCTGTGTTTGACCCTCAGCCTGCTCTTGTTGGATTACCTTCTTGTCTTCGCACAGCTGTTCAGCTCTACCAAGATCACCTTGCAAGACCTACCCATCCTGCTGGTAGCCAGTGCCTCTTCGTGCCATCCACCCCCTGTATCATCTCCAGGGGGTGGAGTGCACCTAGTAGCAAGGGTGAACTGCTCTCGGCATCTCGGCCTCGGTAAGTACACACCTGACACCCGGCTTGATCCTTCTCTGGTCAACTTTTGGATGTCCGGAACTAGGAGGCTGGAGTGACGTCTGTTTGCTGGGACAACCCATCAGCATTGCCATTTTGCTTTGTCGGTAGCTGATGGTGAAGTTGTAAGGTTGCAGGGCTAAGCTCCACCGCAGCAACCTGCCATTGTCTCCTGAGACCCGGTTAAGCCAGACCAATGGGTTGTGGTCGGTGACTTTTATGAAAATTCCTGTCCGTACAAATAAGGGTTTAACTTTTTAAGGGCCCAGACCAGGGCCAAACACTCCTTCTCCACTGCCGCATAGCTCACTTCCCGGGCTAATAGCTTTCTGCTCAGGTATGCGACAGGGTGTTTTTCCTCCATCCTCCCCGACTTGGCTCAGCACAACACCCAGTCCAAACATGGAAGCGTCTGTGTGGACAAGGAAAGTTTGTTAGGTACTGGGGCAGCCAAGACAGGGGCATTTACAAGTGCTTGCTTGAGGGCTAGAAATGCAGCTTCACATGTTGGAGACCACAGGACCTGCCTAGGTAAATTATTTTTTGTCAGGTCAGTCAGGGGCTTGGCGACAGCACTATAATCGGGAACAAAACATTGGTAGTACCCTGCAGTCCCCAAGAAGGCTAATACCTGGGTCTTAGTACGGGGTGTGGGCCAGTTAGCTACTTCCTCTACCTTGGCTGGCTCTTGTCTCTGGTTCCCACACTCTACTCGTGTCCCAGGTTCTGCACCTCTGTCATACCTAGATGGCACTTGTCTGGTTTCAAGGTCAGGCCTGCGGCCCGAATCTTGTCCAGAACAACCCCTACGTAAACCATGTGCTCCTCCCAAGACCCACTGTAGATCGCAATGTCATCCAGGTATGCACATGCAAAATCCTGGAAGCCATCGAGGAGCCTATCCACCAGGGCATTTTTCATCCTGAAAGGCATGACCTTAGACTAGTACAGGCCAAACGGGGTAACAAATGCCGACTTGGGAATAGCATCCTCGGCCAGGGGAATCTGTTAATAGCCCTTACACAGGTCTATTGCAGTTAAATAACGTCCCCTGGCTATACGATCTAGCAGTTCGTCTACCCTGGGCATCGGGTAGGCGTCAGTGGTGGTCTTTTTATTGAGTCGCCTGTAGTCCACACAAAACCGGGTAGTTCCGTCTTTCTTAGGCACCAGGACTACAGGCGAGGCCCAAGGGCTGTCAGAGGACTCAATGACTCCTAACTGAGTCATCTCCAGTATCTCCTTCTGCTTTCCTTCTCGGACTGCTTCAGGGATACGGTAGAGGGCCTGTCGAAGGGGTGCTTGTCCAGGGGTGTCTACCTTATGCACAGCCAGGGTCGTGTAGCCCGGTTTTTGGGAGAAAGTCGCCTGTTTCTCCCACAGAAGCCGCTTAGCCTGTTCCTTCTTTGTGGGGCTTAACCGGTCCCCTAGCTGTACAAGGCTAATGAGGTCAGTCTGGGGGTCTCTCTCTAGTAAGTCAGGGAGGGGTAAACTTTCTGAGTCGTCCACAGCAGGGGCACATACTGCAGCAACATCCTCCTGCCGTTCCTGATACTCCTTCAGCATGTTCACATGAAAGGTTCGCTAGATTCTTTCATCTGCACAGCTGGCAATAGGTAGTATCACATACCTGGGCTACTACTTTATACGGACCCTGCCAAGATGCCTGCATCTTGTCGGTCTTCATAGGCTTGAGCACTAAGACCTTCTGCCCAACCTGGAAGATACGCTGTCGGGCCCCCCGATTGTACCATCTCTTCTGTCTCCCCTGGGCCATCTGGAGATTCTCCCTTACCTTCAGAGACAGTTGCTCCATGGGGTCCCTGCGTTCCAGAACATAGGGCACTATGGGGGTCCCCTCCTGCTCTGTCTCTCCCTCCCAGTGTCCTCTAATGAGATTGAGGGGTCCACTGACCTTCTCCCATAGAGTAACTCGAAGGGAGAGAACCCAATAGATTCCTGGGGTACCTCTCTGTATGCAAATAACAGGTGAGGCAGAAATCTCTCCTAGTCTCTGGAAGCGTTCGAAAAGGTCCCGTTGAAGCGCTCGCAGAGACCATTAGTCTGGGGGTGGTAAGGTGAGCTCAGCAAGGGCTTAATATTGCACACCTTCCACAACTGCTGGGTGAGCACAGCGGTAAACTGGGTTCCTTAGGGAACCCCACTCTAGTAAATATCTTAATGGCATCAGCTACTGTCTCTGCTTCAATGTTGGATATAGCTACTGCCTCTGGGTAACGGGTGGCGTAGTCCACCACGTTGAGAATATACTTCTTCCAGGATGGACTAGGCCTGGCCAAGGGACCCACAATGTCAATGACTATGCGGTAAAAGGGCTCCCCAATAATAGGCATGGACATAAGTCTGGCCTTAGGGTGGTCCCCCCGCTTACCCACCCATTGACATGTGTCACACGTTTTGCAGTATTGTCGCACATCCTGGTTAAAATTGGGCCAGAAGAAATTCTGTGTAATCCTATGGGCTGTGCGATGGGACCCTAGATGTCCTGCTAGTGGTACATCATGCCCGATTTTCAGAATTTCCAGCTGGTATTTCTTAGGTACCACTAGCTGTCGTTTCTGCAAAGGGGCTTTACTTTTCGGGGATGGCTTAGGGATCCTATACAGTCTATCCCCCACCCATTCATAAAGCTCCCCATCTATTCCCATTTCCTAAGTATCTGCCTTAGCCCTATATTTGTGTAAGGCCGGGTCCTCCCGGGTTTCCCTCCCGAATGCCTCTGAGGTATCCTAGCCTAGGGGAGCCTGATCCAAGGTGCATGTAGGGGAGATAGTCTTACCTGGCTCTCAGCAGCAAGCAGGCAAATCCTTCATCACCCCCACATTCACGTGTCCCGAACCAACCCTCCAATCCAGGTGAACACAGGCAATGGGTAGACGGAAAACAGTGCCTCCCGCTACCCTTACGGCTACAGTGTCTCCGGGGTGTTGGCTCTCTGGGATGAGATTCTTCTGTAGTAGGGTCATGGTGGCACCAGTATCACGTTGGCCATTGGCTACCTTTCCATTAACCCGGACAGTCTGCCTGTGTTGCTGCCTGTTGTCTCGGTTAGCTGCTTGTACTGGATCAGCCCCAATGTTCTTCCTCCTCAACGCAGTGGGCCGCAGGCATGGATGTGCAGGGGTTCCCCCCTGCTGGCTTTCTTCATGACTGGGACTGCCTGGCTGGATTCAACGGACAGTCTGGCTTTTTGTGCCCTAGCTGTTTACACCCAAAACACCTGATGGGTTGTGAGTAGTCCTGGGAGTTGAACCTGGGCTGCTGAGAATAAGTGGCCGCTGGAGGTGGTGCTGTAGGGCGGTACGACTGTGGTTGGTAGGCAGCAGCTGGAGGGGGTGCCACTGATTGATAATCCACCCGAGCTATTGTCTTGACCACAGAGTTATCCAGTTTGCGGGCGTCTGTGTATTCGTCCGCCAGGCGAGCTGCTTCAGGCAAGGTGAAAGGTTTTCGGTCCCGGACCCACTCTCTGACTTCTGGGGACAGCTTGTCAAAGACGTGCTACAGCAGGAACAGCTGCAGCACCTCTTCCCCGGATACTTTTTGGCATCCAGCGACCCAGTGGGATGCCGTGCGGTGTAGGCGGCATGCCCACCCGGTATAGGAGTCTCCAGTCTGCTTGCTCGTCTCTCGGAACCAGCCTCCGGTATTCCTCCGGTGTGATGGCATACCTGGCGACCAGTGGTTCTTTTACCAGCCCATAGTTCATAATATCCTCGTCTGGGATGGTCCTGAATGCTTCACTGGCCCTGCCGGACAATTTCCCAGACAAAATGGTAATCCATTCCTCTGTGGGCACCTGGTGTAGGGCACATTGCCGTTCAAAATCGGCAAGGTACCCATCAATCTCCCCTTCTGTTTCGATGAAATTTTTAAAAGCAGCAAAATGTACCTTTCTCCTTTCAGTTGGTGCTGCTGTGACTTCTGATGCTGCAGCACCTCTTTGATATAGCCAATTTGCCTCCACAGCCGCTATAACTCAGTCTATGATCTCTGCTGTAGGGTTAGGACCATAATGTGCCAGTCTTATGTTAACAGCCCGATCAAAACTTTCGTCTTCGGGTGTCCTGTCTGTTACACTGGGCCTTTCGGTTATGTTGGGTCTTTAGGCTCTATCCATTTCGACTAGTTCTGCGATAATGTCCCTCTTCTTAAGGTTGTTGGCCGGTCGGCCCCGGTTCTCCAGTAAGTCATTGAGGGTAGAGTGCTTTAGCCGTTCATACTGTGCTTTCATTGGCCTGTGTCCTCTTGTAGCTGTCCTTCTGGGCTGTGGGAATCATCCCGCTGCTTGCCACCAATTGTAACGACACCCCGAGTATGAAAGGGGTTAAAGCCGTTTAGGACATTCCATTTCCGAACACAAAGGCAGCTACCGAACACTCCAATCAGCTGAACAAGAAACCCATACGAATAATCCCCCCCCCCCAAGTACGAGACGAGGCTCTGTATTGAGTGTCAAACCTGAATCAGACTCTTTATTGAAAGGAATACAGGCTCTTTTTATACACTTGAGAATACTGCAGCCACCACATGAACAAATGACCCAGATCCACCCACAACATCACACAATGGTTACATAACGAGCGGCCATTATACATTATTCTGAGTGTCAATACATCCCTTAGCACACTTAATAATAGGTGAAGGGAAAGCTGCCTCAAGACAAGATTAATACAATTTACTTATTCAGACAAAAGCAACATCGTTAAGCAATAGACGGTTGGTCTCTTACATTGAACTTCCTGGAATGCCCATATTAGGTGTTATACTTCTTGGTCATAGACCTCACAGTGTACAGGGGATAAAATCTTCATATTTCTTGAGAGATATTGTTAATGAATATTACTGTCCCATTTGAAGTAATCCAATCATATTCTCAGGGTTCATTATTTTCTTGGTCACCCTGCGCCCAAAAGTGACTCTCGTCACAGTACTTAGGGTACACTTTACACAATCTAGACTGTTTTGGATGGGACTGAGAGCAGATGCGGATTTTTCTAGTTGTCTGAGGGACCATGGAGACCTTATCCATTTGATGTGGCGCTGTCCAAAGCTGCATCATTATTGGACAGGTGTACTGACTACTATTAATAGAGTGTTTCAAGTCACGGTACCAACAGACCCCAAACCATGTATATTGGGTATTCTGGACGATCTCGCAATTGCAGATCACCCAAAGCAGGTCATTGCTAGAGCCTTGTTTCAGGCTCGCAGGCCCATCCTCCGCCATTGGAAGGCAGTTGACCCTCCAACAGTGACGGAATGGATAGCTCAGATGGGTGACACCATACAGCTAGAGAAGTTCATCTTCCAGCATAGAGGGTCATCTGGCAAGTTTACAAACTATGGGCGCCCTTGTTGGATGCCCCTGGCCTCTCCCCGGTAGACCTAGTATTGGATAGACTACTGCTATAACGAAACTGAACTGGCAGTTCTGTGAAGTGGGGAATGTCTGCTGGCTAGACGATTGGTAATCTCGTTAAGTAATCTGCATTGGTAGTATACTTAGACACTGCTTGTTTCATATCTCAGAATGACACAAAGTGATTGCTGTATACTCTGAACACGACATTGTAATCTCTGTAACCAAAGTCATGACTGTTTCTGCTGTCTTTATGTGTTTTTGTTTGTATTAGATTTATTTAATAAACTTCTTTGAGTAAAAAAAAAAAAAAAAAGGGCAATGGGCTGGGAATACCTATATGTCACATTTTGTCAGCACGTTGTTGAGGAATTGAAAAGCTTTGCCTCAGGTTGCATAATATTAGGTGGGGACTTTAACGTACCGTTAAATCCACTACAAGATACATCAGATGGTAAATCAATCCTACCATATACAAAACTCTGCAAAATCAAATCTCTATTAGAGTCTCTTACACTGGTGGATACCTGGCGCACAGCTAACCCCACAGGCAGAGACTTTTCATACTTCTCCTCCCTGCATAACAAATTCAAACGTATAGACTATATTTTTCTCTCTCAGAGAGATCTGACACTTTTGATAAACGCCAAGATGGGCATTACATCCTTCTTAGATCACGCTACAATTTTGTTAGCTCTACAGTCACCTACTAAACACCCCGGAATACGATCCTATTTTACTGAAAATATTTTAGAAGAGCTCTCACCTCTAAGGCCCCATGCACACGAGACGCCGGTGCAAACTCTGCTGAACGCACGTTTTTAAAGGCTGAAACCGGCGTTTAGAAACAACCGTTTTGGCGCGATTTTTGCTGCGTTTTACCGTGTTTGCGTCTATAAGCGTTTAGTTAAGAAACATCATAAGACCCTCCCTAAGCTCAAAAAAACAGTATTATTTATTTTCAGCCATTTTGTGAGACCAGAGTGAGTAGCAGCAGCTGAGAGAGCAGCAGTGTACTTGCATTTAGCGTGTCACTTGCCACATCACCTGCCACAAGCTGTGGATTGTCCACTTGCCACGTCACCTGCCACAAGTTGTGGATTGTCCACCTGGCCACGTCACCTGCCACGTCACCTGGCCACATCACCTGCCGCAAGTTGTGGATTGTCCACCTGGCCACGTTACCTACCGCAAGTTGTGAATTGTCCACTGGCCACGTCACCTGGCCACATCACCTGCCGCAAGTTGTGAATTGTCCACTTGCCACGTCACCTGGCCACGTCACCTAGCCACGTCACCTGGCCACAAGTTGTGCATTGTCCACTTGCCACGTCACCTGCCACAAGTTGTGGATTGTCCACTGGCCACGTCACCTGGCCACGTCACCTGCCACATCACCTGGCCATGTCCCCTGCCACTGCACCTGGCCACGTCACCTGACCCCATCACCTGCCACAAGTTGTGGATTGTCCACTTGCCATGTCACCTGGCCACGTCACCTGGCCATGTCACCTGCCTCACTACTTAACCTCGACCTGAAATTATTTGCAAAAATACTAGCGAACATTATTGCACAAGTTGATTGTATCAAACAGGTGGGCTTTATGACAGGCAGAGAGGCTATGGACAACGTAACAAAAGCCCTAAATGTAATCCAAAAGCACATACAGATGGATTTGAAGGAATGCTACTCTCCATAGAGGCGGAGAAAGCCTTCAATCGCTTATCATGGGATTTCTTGCTTGCCACATGCACGCATATAGGCTTAAATTCTTTATCAAAACCCCACAGTGAAAATAAAAATCAATGGTGCCTTATCAGACCTGGTACTTATTCATGATGGAACGTGCCCTCTTTCGCCATTGCTTTTTATCCTCACATAAGAACCATTAATCCAAATGGTAATTAACTCCCCATCCATTCATGGATTTCAGGCAGGAGGCAGAATTTATCAATACTACCTAGAATTTTATACCTTTTCCAAACCCTGCCAATCCTCATACCAGCAAGCTTTTTTCAAGCCTTACATTCCAAGCTTAGGAGATTTCTACGGGAGACCAAAAAAATGCTTATAAATCTCCATTTGCTTAAGCAGTCCAAACATAGTGGGGGAATGAGTTTTCCAAATTGTAAAAATTATTTTTTTGCTACACACCTCACTGGAATTATTGATTCGAACTGACATATGGAAAATAAGTAGGGATGGGCGAACGGTTCAGCCCGAGCAGGAGTTCGAGCCAAACATTTGCCTGTTCAGCCACTCGCCGAACATCCAAATTTGCAGGGTGTCCGCTAAGTATTTGCCCTGACGAACACCCTGCCATGCACTGAGCGCTGCACAGTGCATTCTGTACCCAGATTGGGAAATGTTTGCCCAATCAGGGCACAGTGTAAGCTGGTTGTTAAGAAGCGGGGCCGGGAAGCTGATGAGTCATCAGCTGTCAAAGGGTTTCCCTGCTGACAGGTGAACAATAAGAAAAAAAAGGGCCAGTAAAAAAACGAAGAAAAAAACGATGCCCCCCAGTCCACATCCGGCCCTTCAGGTCTGGTATGGATTTGGAGGGCAACATTTTTTTTCAATTCAGGAATGGGGGGGGGGGGCGAATAAGCGCACATAAATGCTCTATTAGCACACGCCATCAAGAAACATCTTTTAAGCTCCTGACGCATTGATATCCCACGCCAGTAGTGATGAGCCGAACACCCCCGGGTTCGGTTCGCACCAGAACCCGCGAACGGACCGAAAGTTCGAACGAACATTAGAACCCTATTAAATACAATGGATGCGAACGTTCGAATTCTAAAGTGCTAATTATAACAACTATTATGCATGTTATTGTCATAAATAGGGTTTGGGAACCCAGGTTCTGCACCAGGGGACATGTATCAATGCAAAAAGAAGTTTTAAAAACTGTCGTTTTTCGGGAGCAGTCATTTTAATGATGCATAAAGTGAAAAAAAAAAAGTCAAATATTCCTTTAAATATCGTACCTGGGGGGTGTCTAAAGTATGCCTGTGAAGTGCCACGTGTTTCCCGTGTTTAGAACTGTCCCTGCACAAAATGACACTTCTAAATGAAAAAAAAGCCATTTAAAACTGCTTGCAGCTTTAATGTAATGTCTGGTCCCGGTAATATGGATGAAATTCTTTAAGAAAAATGGCATAGCTACCCCATGACCCCCCCCCCCCCCTACCCCAGCCCATTACCAGCCCCTTTGGGTCTTGTATGGATATTAAGGGGAACCCCGCACATAAAATAAAAAAGGCCCTATATACTCTGAACAGCCGTATACAGGCGGTGCATACAAGACAGGGACTGTAGGTTTGTTCTTATGTAGAATCTGTTTGTAATTTTGAACAGGTACATTGTTGAAGTGTAGCTCCAGCCCAAAAATCTATTTTTAAACTTTTTGGGAAACATAGGTAAGGGTTATCACCCCTGTAACATTTGTTTTGCTGTCTGTGCCCCTGTTCAGAACATTTCACCTCACTTTCCGTCCCAATGACAACTGTTTTTGAAATGTGGTGTTTTTCTTGAAACAAGGATTGCTGATAAAGCATCAGTACAGATGAGACCCCTTTCTCCCATATTTATTCTTACAGGAGAGAATTTTCCTTTCTAGGGGTAGATTTCCTCTCACTTCCTGTTGTCTTCTTTCGTTTGCAAGTAGGAGTCGTTTGTAAGTTGGATGTTTGAAAGTAGGGACCTGCCGTATATACTCTGCAGAAATAGGCCCCTTAGTTGTTGGTGTTGGCACAACACTGTAAGCACTCAGTTACTCTTGGTTGGTGCTGGAACGCCCTGCTGTCAACTATTATATCAGGAATTTTAATTACATATAATTGTTGAACAGTGGTAGTAAAAATTGGGGCTTTGATGGTGGTGCTGGTGCCACAACACTGTAAGCCCTGACAGTTACTCTTGGTGGGTGCAGCAATGGGCCCTGCTGTGAATTATTAGATCAAGAATTGTAATTACATGCCCCTTTTGAACAGGGGCTGAAAAATTGGGCCTTTCGTGGTGGTGGTGGTGGTGGCGTTGCCACAAGACTGTAAGCCCTCAGAGTTACTCTTGGTGGGTGCAGCAATGGACCCTGCTGTGAATTATTAGATCAAGAATTGTAATTGCATGCCCCTGTTGAACAGGGGCTGAAAAATTGGGCCTTAGGCACTGGTGGCACAACACTACAACCCCTCACAGATACTGTACTTGGAGCACAGCAATGAGCCCTGTTGCAAAGTATTGCTTCAAAAATTGTAATGACACGCCCCTGTTAAACAGGGGCTGAAAAATTGGGCCTTAGGCACTGGTGCCACAACACTCCAACCCCTCACAGATACTGTACTTGGAGCACAGCAATGAGCCCTATGGCAAATTATTGCTAAAAAAATTGTAATTACACGCCCCTGTAAAACAGGGGCTGAAAAATTGGGCCTTAGCCACTGGTGGCGGCACCCATAAACAAAAATGATCTTCCAAGCTATCATCATCAATCGTATCATTGAGGACTCGGAGGAGGAGGATAGCCAGTCAACATAACAGCACAGGCACTCAGCATCAGCATCAGTCTTGAAGGGATGTGACATGTTAAAATCAATTAGTCTGTTATATCAGCATCAGGTGTGTGGTAGCTGGTGGTGATCCAAGACTGGTTCATCTTGATGAAAGTCAGTCGATCAACCGAGTCGGTGGACAGGCGCACCCTGTGATCCGTGACAAATCCTCCAGCAGCACTGAATGTGCGTTCCGAAAGAACGCTGGATGCAGGACAGGCCAGTAGCTCAATTGCATACTGTGCAAGCTCTGGCCAGTGATCCATCCTCAAGACCCAGTAAGCCAGAGGATTTTCGGTGGGGAAGATGTCCAAGTCTGACCTTGCCCCTAGATATTCCTGCACCATGTTTATCAGACGCTGGCGATGGTTGCTGGAACCGATCATACTTTGGGGCTGCGGACTAAAGAATTGTCTGAACGCATCGGTCAGACGGCCACCTTCCCCACCGCTCCTTCTTTGACTGGCCGAAGCCTCAGCAACTCGTTGTCCAGGACCAGGAGTTTGTAACCTCCCAGTCTCTGGGAACGCGTTGCACAGACCTTTCTGCAAGGCCTCCCGGAGTTGTCTCATCCTCTGCTCCCTCTGCGACGGTAACATAAGGTCCGCAACCTTACCCTTGTACCGTGGATCAAGGAGAGTGGCCAGCCAGTAATGGTCCCTCTCCTTGATCCGAAGAATACGAGGATCCTTCCGCAGACTTTGCAGGATCAGGGAGGCCATGCAGCGTAGGTTTGCTGAGGCATTCGCTCCGGAGTCCTCTGGGTCACTAAGGACGACATGATCCGCAGCCACCTCCTCCCAGCCACGTACAAGTCCACTGGTTTCTTGGGACTGTAAATCATCCCTAAAAGACTGCTGCTGATGATGCTGAGTGCCAGCCTCCACCTCCATGCTGACACAATCCTCCTCCTCCTCCTCCTCCTCCTCCTCTTCCTGTGCGATGGGTGGGACAGAAGGAACACTGTCTGGGTAAAGGGGGCCTTGAGAGGCAAGGAAGTCCTCCTCTTCCTGCCTCTGTTCTGCCTCAAGTGCCCTGTCCATTATTCCACGCAGCGTGTGCTCCAACAGGTGGACAAGAGGTACAGTGTCACTGATGCATGCACTGTCACTGCTCACCATCCTCGTGGCCTCCTCAAATGGTGCCAGGACAGTGCATGCATCCCTGATCATGCCCCACTGGCGTGGAGAAAAAAAACCAAGCTCCCCTGACCCTGTCCTGGTGCCGTAGTCGCACAGGTACTCATTGATGGCCCTCTGCTGCGTGTGCAGCCGCTGCAGCATGGCCAACGTTGAGTTCCACCTGGTGGGCATGTCACATATAAGGCGGTTCTTGGGCAGGTTTCATCATCAGACCCTGGGTTTCATCATCAGACCCTTCGAAACGCTGGGCATCCTCCTGGAGCATGTACCCAACACTGTGCTGAAACAGTTCGGGGGACTCCTCAGGAGGAGGACATGGTGGGTCTAGGGAAGGAGTGACTGATGATGAGTCTGACATTGATACCAGGGAAGAGGACGCTTTGGCAGCTGCTTTTCCAGTACCCTGAGCCTGGGTGAGAGAGGATGAGGAGGAGGAGGAGGGCTTGGTCATCCACTCTACCAAGTCTTCGGCATGATGTGGCTCAACATGTCCAGCTGCCGAAAAGAAGGACAAGCGTGTCCCATGGCCATGTGCTGATGACAATGCACCGCGTCCACGACCAGCACTGTTGCCCCCAGACACAGAGCCTGCTTGCCCTCTTTTATTGCCTCCTGACTGTCTGCCTCTCCTTGTTTGCCTTCCAGACATTCTAATAGATGGCCTGCAGGGAGATGGGAAAAAAGCAATAAGGGCTACCTTCAGGTGTCCTTCTCTGTCCCTTGAAACAAGGACTTTGACAGTGAAAGAAACTGACACACTCTCCCTACCTACAGTTTTCTGTCCCTAGAAAAAATGTTTTTTTTAAGCACAATTTAGCACAAGGAGAATTCACTCACTGTCCTTCCAGGTCCCTGGAAACAAGGACTTTGACAGTGAAAGAAACTGACACACTCTCCCTACCTACAGTTTTCTGTCCCTAGAAAAAATGTTTTTTTTAAGCACAATTTAGCACAAGGAGAATTCACTCACTGTCCTTCCAGGTCCCTGGAAACAAGGACTTTGACAGTGAAAGAAACTGACACACTCTCCCTACCTACAGTTTTCTGTCCCTAGAAAAAATGTTTTTTTTAAGCACAATTTAGCACAAGGAGAATTCACTCACTGTCCTTCCAGGTCCCTGGAAACAAGGACTTTGACAGTGAAAGAAACTGACACACTCTCCCTACCTACAGTTTTCTGTCCCTAGAAAAAATGTTTTTTTTAAGCACAATTTAGCACAAGGAGAATTCACTCACTGTCCTTCCAGGTCCCTGGAAACAAGGACTTTGACAGTGAAAGAAACTGACACACTCTCCCTACCTACAGTTTTCTGTCCCTAGAAAAAATGTTTTTTTTAAGCACAATTCAGCACAAGGAGAATTCACTCACTGTCCTTCCAGGTCCCTGGAAACAAGGACTTTGACAGTGAAAGAAACTGACACACTCTCCCTACCTACAGTTTTCTGTCCCTAGAAAAAATGTTTTTTTTAAGCACAATTTAGCACAAGGAGAATTCACTCACTGTCCTTCCAGGTCCCTGGAAACAAGGACTTTGACAGTGAAAGAAACTGACACACTCTCCCTACCTACAGTTTTCTGTCCCTAGAAAAAATGTTTTTTTTAAGCACAATTTAGCACAAGGAGAATTCACTCACTGTCCTTCCAGGTCCCTGGAAACAAGGACTTTGACAGTGAAAGAAACTGACACACTCTCCCTACCTACAGTTTTCTGTCCCTAGAAAAAATGTTTTTTTTAAGCACAATTTAGCACAAGGAGAATTCACTCACTGTCCTTCCAGGTCCCTGGAAACAAGGACTTTGACAGTGAAAGAAACTGACACACTCTCCCTACCTACAGTTTTCTGTCCCTAGAAAAAATGTTTTTTTTAAGCACAATTTAGCACAAGGAGAATTCACTCACTGTCCTTCCAGGTCCCTGGAAACAAGGACTTTGACAGTGAAAGAAACTGACACACTCTCCCTACCTACAGTTTTCTGTCCCTAGAAAAAATGTTTTTTTTAAGCACAATTTAGCACAAGGAGAATTCACTCACTGTCCTTCCAGGTCCCTGGAAACAAGGACTTTGACAGTGAAAGAAACTGACACACTCTCCCTACCTACAGTTTTCTGTCCCTAGAAAAAATGTTTTTTTTAAGCACAATTTAGCACAAGGAGAATTCACTCACTGTCCTTCCAGGTCCCTGGAAACAAGGACTTTGACAGTGAAAGAAACTGACACACTCTCCCTACCTACAGTTTTCTGTCCCTAGAAAAAATGTTTTTTTTAAGCACAATTTAGCACAAGGAGAATTCACTCACTGTCCTTCCAGGTCCCTGGAAACAAGGACTTTGACAGTGAAAGAAACTGACACACTCTCCCTACCTACAGTTTTCTGTCCCTAGAAAAAATGTTTTTTTTAAGCACAATTTAGCACAAGGAGAATTCACTCACTGTCCTTCCAGGTCCCTGGAAACAAGGACTTTGACAGTGAAAGAAACTGACACACTCTCCCTACCTACAGTTTTCTGTCCCTAGAAAAAATGTTTTTTTTAAGCACAATTTAGCACAAGGAGAATTCACTCACTGTCCTTCCAGGTCCCTGGAAACAAGGACTTTGACAGTGAAAGAAACTGACACACTCTCCCTACCTACAGTTTTCTGTCCCTAGAAAAAATGTTTTTTTTAAGCACAATTTAGCACAAGGAGAATTCACTCACTGTCCTTCCAGGTCCCTGGAAACAAGGACTTTGACAGTGAAAGAAACTGACACACTCTCCCTACCTACAGTTTTCTGTCCCTAGAAAAAATGTTTTTTTTAAGCACAATATAGCACAAGCACAAAACACACTGACACTCTCCCTACCTATCCTTCTCTTTCCCTAAACTAAAGGAATCCAGGTTAAGCAAGAAAGAAATAAAAGTCACTGTCCCTGCCTATGCTGCTCTATCCCTGCTCCGGAACACACTACACTAGGCCGCCGTGCTGGCGGCCTTTTATAGTGTGGGGCGTGTACTAAACACCCTCAGCAATAATTGGCCACAGGCATCCTGCCTGTGGCCAATCATTGCTCTCCTCGCTGCCGGCGCTGTGATTGGCCAAGCATGCGGGGTCACAGTGCATGCTTGGCCAATCACAGCGCCTGGATGACACTGCGATGGCGTAGTGCATTGTGGGCCGTTCGCGTCACTCGAATTTGGCGCGAACGGCCCAAATCGTTCGATCTTCGTCGAACGATCGAACAGCCGATGTTCGAGTCGAACGTATGTTCGACTCGAACACGAAGCTCATCCCTACACGCCAGTTAAATTATGAAGATGGTTCTCCACAGCTTCTGATCTCTGCTGGAGTTTCAATCAGTTGAAAGGCACCTTTGAAGCACATCAGGTGGGATTGTAGTTCACTGCAACCATTTTGGCAAAAAGTTTGTGATATCATAAAGCGTATTACAAAAACCCCAATTAATTTGACAGCAGCTTGATGCTTATTGCGAGCACTGGATTTATTTTCTCTGGACAAGAGACGCTTGAGAGGGGATATGATTTCAATGTACAAATACCGTACTGGTGACCCCGCAATAGGGATAAAACTTTTCGGAGCAAGGGAACATAAAGGGAACATAAAAAGACATGCCGCCATTCACTAAAATTAGAAGAAAAGCGGTTTAACCTTAAACTGTGTAGAGGGTTCTTTACAGTAAGAGCGGTAAGGATCTGGAATTCTCTTCCACAAGCAGTGGTTTCAGCAGGGAGCATAGATAGTTTCAAAAAACTATTAGATAGGCACCTAAAAGACCATAACATACAGGGGGTATACAATGTAATATTGACATAAAATCACACACACAGGTTGGACTTGATGGACCTGTGTCTTTTTTCCACTATGTAACTAGTGTATCCAATCTAGAATGCACCCATACTGTACTCTGTACCATACTTCCAAACCTAGACTGCACCTAAGCAAACCCTATACCATATTATTCCGAACCTTTACTGCATCTGAACTACATCTACCTTGCACTTGTCCTGTGCTGAGACTATACCGTACCTATACTGTACCTATACTGCATGCAAGTTAACTGGGACTGTCATTAAGTGCACCAATGTTCTTAAAGGGTCCCAATGATAGCTGGCAGAAGACAATCTCAAAGGACTGCCCCTCCTATAATAATTATTCTGCAAGCTCCCTCTTTTGCCATGCCCCCTTTGCTACTATCCTTCTTTTCTTTTGGATAGTGCACACCCAGTCGGTCTAGGACTAACATCGCCACCATAAATGCGCTCTTGCTGTATAATTCCAACACTCGCTAGATTAATCTTTACTACTGCTCATTTCTGCACTTGAGTTGGCCTTGCTACTGTTTATGCTGATCTGGATGCCAAATGTCATTCTATGCCTAGTCCTCATTGTTACCAACCATATTGGGTGACAATATATTAAATTTGCCTATACTACCTGGTTTCATGCCTTTTTTCTTTTATATAGTACTACTATTGTGTACTAAGTATTACTTTAGGTGCATTCCTTTCATAGCGTATGTTTGTACATTCAAACTGGTGTGTCAGAGGGGCTGAGGCTCTTGAGATGGTTGAAGCAAAGAACAGAGGACACATCCTATCCAGCGGCTCCTACAGGGATAGCACTCCACTTCACAGACACCTGATGATGGCTTCTTGTTCCTCTTTAAAAATATTGGAAGAAACTATACTAGAGACATATGTGGCTACTGAAACTTCCCACCACATCCCAATTTTGTAGACAAAAAAGAATGGGGGCCCCAAGGGATTGTATGGGTGGGAGAATGAATGCAGAACACCACAAAGGAATAGTAAAAAGGTATATTTAATTAGATTAGAAAAGAGTGTTAAAAACAATTACAGAATAACAAAATATAACAAAACAGCTGCTCCAGGGCGTATTGTATAAATGGACTGATACAGATCAGAAATCACTAATACATACGACCAATCCTACATGTTTCGGAAAAGCATACAGGTACATTAACCCTGTTATGTTGGGTATATTCCTTCTTCAGGGATTTGAGTCGAGCTTGCTGATGTGTTTCTATAGAAACAGGGGATTTGAAGGTAAATCACATATACATATTGTATTTATTTATTTGTTAATTTATTAACCCCAACCAAAAAAAGAAAAAGGAAGAGAAATAATATTTTCCAAAATACTCACAGATTTTATATTCCGTGGGAATAAATGCACAGTGTTAGCTCAGATGGATGGTGTTGCAGGTACAGGCGAAAACAGACCAAAAATTATTTTTTTATTTTTTTATATTTTTTTATTATTATTATCTGTTGAACCCGGGAGAATGCTGGATTCGCATTCACTTATCACCCGGTGAGATAATTAGCCCTTGTAGGCAAATGCTCTCCTTATGGCATAATAGCCATACTAATGGCTGGGGATGAAGATGGAGGGACCAGAGGGATAGCAGCAGTAGCGTCAGGGCTCACAAGAGCAGGCAACAAGGGCGGAACAAGGGGAACCTAGTGGGCAGAAAAAAGTAATAACAATAAATGAAGTGGAGGATTTTGGTAGATATACATGTACAATGGCTATTAAAATGCCTTAAAGTATAACCATAAGAGGGAGCAAGATGGTGGTGTGTCTTACCTTGTAGAATGGTTGGTTGGAAGTACCTGTCAAATAACACTTGGCTGTGCAGCAACTGTGAGCTGCAACAGCCTTAATTATATACCTGTGTTGGCAGTGAAAGAGCCAATTAGGCATACTTACTCCCCATTTGCTCATTTCTAGGTGTAATATAATACACCTGTATGAGAAGGGCGAACGTTTGCACGTCACAAGGACGCGACGGCTGGTTCGCCTCCACCCATCATTGTCGCTCCCTAGTCAAAGACAATGTCCGGCGTCACCGCGCTAGATGCGCGATGAGGTCAGACGTATTCGCGTCACAAGGACGCGACAGCCTATTCCTATCCGTCCTGTCACCGTCGCTCCACGGTCGACTGCGGCATCCGGCGTCACCGCGGGTCAAACACGGTGACGTCAGACATCGACATGGTCGCCGACACAGGAGGGAGCGTGGCCATTGCTCTGGTGGATGGAATGCCCAGTGCGCATGTGCCGACAAAACGGCACATGCAAGCCGCGATCCATTAGCAAGCCTCCAGCTACAGTTGGAGCATAGAGGCTTACCCGTGCCGGGGAGATCCGACGCAAAGCCTCAACCCGAGGCCCCCCCCACCCCCAACCAGAAGGAAAGAGACCAATTAGTATATTGGTAGGGTCTGAATTATATGCAATACCAGTGCGGAAACACCATTCAAATACATCAGAGTTCATATTGTGGAAAATATTTACATATACACAGACAAAAACATATACATATAACAAATGTACATATGTGATATATAATATCCTGGCAAAGTGGTATGCATTAACATTTCCATACATATACATTAATTGTACATAGGATGGCAATTGACTATATCCATGCATACAATATATACAATCAGCCAGATGGTTAGTGTATATGTCTATGAAAAAAAAAATATATATATATATATATATCTATATATACAGAAAGTGTATGCAAACAAAAAGTATATGAAAACAAAAACCGACAAAACATCCGCTAACATAAAAATAAATATAAATAAAAATAAAAATAAATATAAAAGTGAATGAAATAAAGCCAAAAACCAAAACCATAAACAAAAACAAATGTAAATATAATATAACAAACACACAGAACCCATAGGTTGACAGTAATTTGAAAGGCATGAAAAGAAAGGAAAGGAGTGGATTGTAGAAGGAACCTACGATTTGATATCTATCATTGGTCCTTGTCAAAACCCCCCCCGTTGAAAACCACGGTAAAAAAGGTCTAAGATTGAATGCCTCATTGAGGCCTGGCGGGCAAGTTGCATTGAGGTTCGATATCCACCGAAGTTCCCGTTGGAGCAGACTTTTGTTCAAGTCGCCCCCCCTGGGACTCGGGTGGATAAGGTCCAAGACTAGTACAGATATTTTAGGACAAATTCCAGCATGTGTCTGTGCAACATGTCTGCCAAGTGGCAAATCGGGATTTGCAGTTTGCATAGCCTTAATATGGCGATACAGTCTCTGCTAAAGTTTCTGTATCGTTTTGCCTATATAGAAGCAATTGCAACTACAAAGGAGTAAATATACTACATTGGTGGTTTGACAGTTGGAATAGTGTCTCGCAAAGAAATGTACACCATTTGGTAAGTAAATATCTTTTCTGGTATCCATGTATTTACAGTAAGAGCATGACCCACATGGGAAGGTTCCTACTGTCTTACAGGGATCGCCTCTATTGGAATCCCTATATTCACTTTGAACCAACCGATCACCCACGGAGGTGGCTCTTCTGTAGGTGATCATTGGATTGGGGGGTATAAAAGGTCCAATTACTGGATCTGATGTTAGCAAATGCCAGTACTTTTTACAGATTTGTACAATCTGGTTATGATTGTTAGAATAAGTAATAATGATTCTAGAATCTTCACCAGATTTTTTACTCTTGTTCGGAGCAAGTAGCTCATGTCTATTCCTGGCATTTGCTCGTTGAAATGCTTTTTTCAAGCATTTATGACTGTAGCCACGTTCTAATAATCGTTTTTTTAGGTTTTTTGCTTCATGCAGGAAATCTGAATGGTCAGAGCAGTTTCGCTTTATTCGTAGGTATTGCCCATATGGTATTGAGTTGACAAGAGGCCTAGGATGAAAGCTGGAGGCATGAAAGATTGTGTTACCAGCCGTGGGCTTTCTAAACAGTTTACAAGACAGACAATTATCTTTGTTTTTGATAATTTCTACATCCAAGAATGTTATCTTGGATGGATCGGCATTCATAGTAAATGCCAAATTAAACTCATTGATGTTCAATGCAAGTAAACATTCCTCTAAGAGGGACTGGGGACCATTCCAGACGACGAAGATGTCGTCTATGTACCTGTGCCACATAAAAATGTGGCACAGGTACATAGAGAGACCCTTGTCGCGTCGTGTACCTGCAACACCATCCATCTGAGCTAACACTGTGCATTTATTCCCACGGAATATAAAATCTGTGAGTATTTTGGAAAATATTATTTCTCTTCCTTTTTCTTTTTTTGGTTGGGGTTAATAAATTAACAAATAAATAAATACTATATGTATATGTGATTTACCTTCAAATCCCCTGTTTCTATAGAAACACATCAGCAAGCTCGACTCAAATCCCTGAAGAAGGAATATACCCAACATAACAGGGTTAATGTACCTGTATGCTTTTCCGAAACATGTAGGATTGGTCGTATGTATTAGTGATTTCTGATCTGTATCAGTCCATTTATACAATACGCCCTGGAGCAGCTGTTTTGTTATATTTTGTTATTCTGTAATTGTTTTTAACACTCTTTTCTAATCTAATTAAATATACCTTTTTACTATTCCTTTGTGGTGTTCAGCATTCATTCTCCCACCCATACAATCCCTTGGGGCCCCCATTCTTTTTTGTCTTGTTCCTCTTTAGGCCTCTCCTGCAGATGGGTTAACCCCTTCAGCAGCAAAGTTCTTGGGGTTTGGAGGCCCCCCCCAAAGTCTCTCTGAGCCTCCAAATTCTAGGCACCAAATAGTACTGTGCAGGTGTGAAGATGTGTTGTAAAGTAAGAATGCTTTAAAAAATATATATATGTTAATTGTTTATTTTGTCAAATTACAGAAGAAAAATCTAACTAAAATCAATATTTGGTGTGACTACCCAGCATTAGGGATGAGCTTTGAGTTCGTTCGCCGAACAGCAAACAATTTGGGGTGTTCGCGGCAAATTTGAAAAGCCGCGGAACACCCTGTTAAAGTCTATGGGAGAAATCTAAAGTGCTAATTTTAAAGGCTTATATGCAAAAACTGCCTTTTTTCAGGAGCAGTGATTTTAATAATGCTTAAAGTGAAACAATAAAAGTGAAATATTCCTTTAAATTTCGTACCGGGGGGGGGGGGGTGTATAGTATGCCTGTAAAGCAGCGCGTGTTTCCCGTGTTTAGAACTGTCCCTGCACAAAGTGTAATTTTTTAAGGAAAAAAAGTAATTTAAAAGCACTCGCGGCTATAATGAATTGTCGGCTCCCGGCAATACAAATAACAGTCATTGAAAGTCATTGATAAAAAAAAAAAAAATTAGGGGAACCCTGCATCAGGTCTGGTATGGATTTTAAGGGGAACTCCACGCCAAATTTAAAAAAAAATGGCGTGGGGTTCCCCCCAAAATTTCATATCTGACCTGATGCAACCTGTCAGGCCGCAGGAAAAAAGGGGGGGGGATGAGAGAGCGCCCCCCTCCTGATCCGTACCAGGCCACATGTCTGGACCCCAAAGCACCATGTCCCCATGTTGATGGGGACAAGGGCCTGATCCCCACAACCCTTGCCCGGTGGTTGCGGGGGTCTGCGGGCGGGGGGCTTATTGGAATCCGGAAGCCCCCTTTAACAAAGGGGACCCCCAGATTCCGGCACCCCCCATGTGAATTGGTAACGGATACATTGTACCCCTACCATTTCACAAAGAAAGTGTAAAAATGTGTAAAAAAAAACACACAGACACAGTTGGGAAAGTCCTTTATTAAAAAAAAAAAACCCATTCCAGCGATGTAATCCAGTCTGTCAAGCGTTGTTCTCTATGTCCCGTGGTGATCCGATGTCCAGCGCTGCAGTCTCCTCCAGTCTCCACACGAAAAACCCATGACATACGAGGGGGCGGGGTCACCCGTCACATCATAGGGTAAGCCCCGGCTTTCCCCGGTTGAGGGGGAATAGCCAATGACGTAGGCGGGACCCCGCCTACGTCATTGGCTATTCCCCGGCAAGCGGGGAAAGCCGGGGCTTACCCTATGATCAAACGGGTGACTACGCCCCCTCCTACATCAGACCCCGCCTGTGTCATTGGCTATTTCCCGGCAAGCGGGAAACCCAGGCTTTCCCAGTGACGTAACGGGAAACCTGTGTTACATCGCTGGAATGGGTTTTTTATTTTTTATTTTTAATAAAGGACTTTCTCAACGGTGTCTGTGTGTTTTTTGAAATTTTTTTTACACTTTCTTTGTGAAATGGTAGGGGTACAATACCCCTTACCAATTCACATAGGGGTGGTGGGATCTGGGGGTCCCCTTTGTTCCCCTTAATATCCATACCAGACCTGAAGGGCCTGGTAATTGAATTTGGGGGGACCCCCACACATTTTTTTTTTATCAATGACTTTTCTCTGTATTGCCGGGAGCCGACAATTCATTATAGCTGCGAGTGCTTTTAAATGACTTTTTGTCCTTCAGAAATGACACTTTGTGCAGGGACAGTTCTAAGAACGGGAAACAATTGCTACTTTACAAGCATACTATACACACTCCCTTGGTCCGAAATTTAAAGGAACATTTCACTTTTATTGTTTCACTTTAAGCATTATTAAAATCACTGCTCCCGAAAAAACTGCCATTTTTAAAACTTTTTTTTGCATTGATACATGTCCCCTGGGGCAGGACCCGGGTCCCCAAACACTTTTTAGGACAATAACTTGCATATAAGCCTTTAAAATTAGCACTTTAGATTTTTCATGTTTGAGTCCCATAGACTTTAACGGTGTTCAGATTGTTCAAACAAATTTATTGCCTGTTCGCAAGTTCTGGTGCGAACCAAACTGGGGGGTGTTGGGCTCATCCCTACCCAGCATCAGTTCATACACTTGCACACTTTGTACATTTGCCCAAAGTTAGGGATTTTGTAGTGTCACGGTTCTGTGTACATTGATCCGGCGCCAGGTTTTAACTTCTGTTCTAGCTGCTCTGGTTCCTACAATCCGCCCTGAACCTAGGTATTATTAAACCTTTGCACCTGTGGCCTAGTGTTTGAGCAACGTGTCTCCACACTGAAGCCCTCCTGTTTCTCTGGCATTTGCTATTTCTAAGTATTCCCTTCTGTTTGTTGTTAGATCCTGTCTTTGTTCTCAGTGTTTCCCTCTGGCTGTGCAGTTGAATTCCCTTTGATTTCTGTCCGTGGATCCCTTAATTTCCTGTTGCCATGTGTGTCTATCTCTGTAAGGTGTCTGTGTGTACCCAGTGTCCTTCCAGCGTGCTATTTGGTTGCACTGTGCCTGCACAGGTGTGCCAGAGAGCCACAACCTGGGGGCTGCCTTGCAGCGCAACATCCAATTCTCCAGTGGCTTTGGTGAAGACCAGGTGGCTCCTTAAACCCTGCGACTCTGAGACCCCTCCGTTTGCATGCATTTATACTGCTCCCGCAACTGTGAGGATTCTTTCTCGGGTATACATGGTTAGTTGTCCATTGGTCCCCTAGATCTTGAGTTACAGTCCCGGGTGGTCTTACTCTCTGATCGTGACATGTAGGATTAGTCAGGTGTCAGGTGTATGATTAACCAATAATACCAAGCGTGGGCTAATGATCGTCTGTGTAGAAGGCTTAAAACTGTGTGAGGAACATTTAAATATAGCTACTAAGGCAAGGTTGTGGAAGACAGTTTCACGCCACAGGTCATACCCCATGACAAGACTGAGCACAGCAACAATATACAATGGTAGATTTACTGCATCACCAAGGTCTCTCCCAGGCAAAGATTTTAAAGCAGTATGGGGATTCAAGATGTGCTGTTCATGCTCTTTTGAAGAAGCACAAAGAAAGGGGCAACATTGAGGACCATAGACACAGTGGTCAATCAAGGAAAAATAATGCAGCAGATAAAAGACACATCTTGCTTAATTCTCTGGACAAGAGACGCTTGAGAGGGGATATGATTTCAATGTACAAATACCGTACTGGTGACCCCGCAATAGGGATAAAACTTTTCGGAGCAAGGGAACATAAAGGGAACATAAAAAGACATGCCGCCATTCACTAAAATTAGAAGAAAAGCGGTTTAACCTTAAACTGTGTAGAGGGTTCTTTACAGTAAGAGCGGTAAGGATCTGGAATTCTCTTCCACAAGCAGTGGTTTCAGCAGGGAGCATAGATAGTTTCAAAAAACTATTAGATAGGCACCTAAAAGACCATAACATACAGGGGGTATACAATGTAATATTGACATAAAATCACACACACAGGTTGGACTTGATGGACCTGTGTCTTTTTTCCACTTCACCAACTATGTAACTAGTGTATCCAATCTAGAATGCACCCATACTGTACTCTGTACCATACTTCCAAACCTAGACTGCACCTAAGCAAACCCTATACCATATTATTCCGAACCTTTACTGCATCTGAACTACATCTACCTTGCACTTGTCCTGTGCTGAGACTATACCGTACCTATACTGTACCTATACTGCATGCAAGTTAACTGGGACTGTCATTAAGTGCACCAATGTTCTTAAAGGGTCCCAATGATAGCTGGCAGAAGACAATCTCAAAGGACTGCCCCTCCTATAATAATTATTCTGCAAGCTCCCTCTTTTGCCATGCCCCCTTTGCTACTATCCTTCTTTTCTTTTGGATAGTGCACACCCAGTCGGTCTAGGACTAACATCGCCACCATAAATGCGCTCTTGCTGTATAATTCCAACACTCGCTAGATTAATCTTTACTACTGCTCATTTCTGCACTTGAGTTGGCCTTGCTACTGTTTATGCTGATCTGGATGCCAAATGTCATTCTATGCCTAGTCCTCATTGTTACCAACCATATTGGGTGACAATATATTAAATTTGCCTATACTACCTGGTTTCATGCCTTTTTTCTTTTATATAGTACTACTATTGTGTACTAAGTATTACTTTAAGTGCATTCCTTTCATAGCGTATGTTTGTACATTCAAACTGGTGTGTCAGAGGGGCTGAGGCTCTTGAGATGGTTGAAGCAAAGAACAGAGGACACATCCTATCCAGCGGCTCCTACAGGGATAGCACTCCACTTCACAGACACCTGATGATGGCTTCTTGTTCCTCTTTAAAAATATTGGAAGAAACTATACTAGAGACATATGTGGCTACTGAAACTTCCCACCACATCCCAATTTTGTAGACAAAAAAGAATGGGGGCCCCAAGGGATTGTATGGGTGGGAGAATGAATGCAGAACACCACAAAGGAATAGTAAAAAGGTATATTTAATTAGATTAGAAAAGAGTGTTAAAAACAATTACAGAATAACAAAATATAACAAAACAGCTGCTCCAGGGCGTATTGTATAAATGGACTGATACAGATCAGAAATCACTAATACATACGACCAATCCTACATGTTTCGGAAAAGCATACAGGTACATTAACCCTGTTATGTTGGGTATATTCCTTCTTCAGGGATTTGAGTCGAGCTTGCTGATGTGTTTCTATAGAAACAGGGGATTTGAAGGTAAATCACATATACATATTGTATTTATTTATTTGTTAATTTATTAACCCCAACCAAAAAAAGAAAAAGGAAGAGAAATAATATTTTCCAAAATACTCACAGATTTTATATTCCGTGGGAATAAATGCACAGTGTTAGCTCAGATGGATGGTGTTGCAGGTACAGGCGAAAACAGACCAAAAATTATTTTTTAATTTTTTTATATTTTTTTATTATTATTATCTGTTGAACCCGGGAGAATGCTGGATTTGCATTCACTTATCACCCGGTGAGATAATTAGCCCTTGTAGGCAAATGCTCTCCTTATGGCATAATAGCCATACTAATGGCTGGGGATGAAGATGGAGGGACCAGAGGGATAGCAGCAGTAGCGTCAGGGCTCACAAGAGCAGGCAACAAGGGCGGAACAAGGGGAACCTAGTGGGCAGAAAAAAGTAATAACAATAAATGAAGTGGAGGATTTTGGTAGATATACATGTACAATGGCTATTAAAATGCCTTAAAGTATACCCATAAGAGGGAGCAAGATGGTGGTGTGTCTTACCTTGTAGAATGGTTGGTTGGAAGTACCTGTCAAATAACACTTGGCTGTGCAGCAACTGTGAGCTGCAACAGCCTTAATTATATACCTGTGTTGGCAGTGAAAGAGCCAATTAGGCATACTTACTCCCCATTTGCTCATTTCTAGGTGTAATATAATACACCTGTATGAGAAGGGCGAACGTTTGCACGTCACAAGGACGCGACGGCTGGTTCGCCTCCACCCATCATTGTCGCTCCCTAGTCAAAGACAATGTCCGGCGTCACCGCGCTAGATGCGCGATGAGGTCAGACGTATTCGCGTCACAAGGACGCGACAGCCTATTCCTATCCGTCCTGTCACCGTCGCTCCATGGTCGACTGCGGCATCCGGCGTCACCGCGGGTCAAACGCGGTGACGTCAGACATCGACATGGTCGCCGACACAGGAGGGAGCGTGGCCATTGCTCTGGTGGATGGAATGCCCAGTGCGCATGTGCCGACAAAACGGCACATGCAAGCCGCGATCCATTAGCAAGCCTCCAGCTACAGTTGGAGCATAGAGGCTTACCCGTGCCGGGGAGATCCGACGCAAAGCCTCAACCCGAGGCCCCCCCACCCCCAACCAGAAGGAAAGAGACCAATTAGTATATTGGTAGGGTCTGAATTATATGCAATACCAGTGCGGAAACACCATTCAAATACATCAGAGTTCATATTGTGGAAAATATTTACATATACGCAGACAAAAACATATACATATAACAAATGTACATATGTGATATATAATATCCTGGCAAAGTGGTATGCATTAACATTTCCATACATATACATTAATTGTACATAGGATGGCAATTGACTATATCCATGCATACAATATATACAATCAGCCAGATGGTTAGTGTATATGTCTATGAAAAAAAATATATATATAGATATATATATATCTATATATACAGAAAGTGTATGCAAACAAAAAGTATATGAAAACAAAAACCGACAAAACATCCGCTAACATAAAAATAAATATAAATAAAAATAAAAATAAATATAAAAGTGAATGAAATAAAGCCAAAAACCAAAACCATAAACAAAAACAAATGTAAATATAATATAACAAACACACAGAACCCATAGGTTGACAGTAATTTGAAAGGCATGAAAAGAAAGGAAAGGAGTGGATTGTAGAAGGAACCTACGATTTGATATCTATCATTGGTCCTTGTCAAAACCCCCCCCGTTGAAAACCACGGTAAAAAAGGTCTAAGATTGAATGCCTCATTGAGGCCTGGCGGGCAAGTTGCATTGAGGTTCGATATCCACCGAAGTTCCCGTTGGAGCAGACTTTTGTTCAAGTCGCCCCCCCTGGGACTCGGGTGGATAAGGTCCAAGACTAGTACAGATATTTTAGGACAAATTCCAGCATGTGTCTGTGCAACATGTCTGCCAAGTGGCAAATCGGGATTTGCAGTTTGCATAGCCTTAATATGGCGATACAGTCTCTGCTAAAGTTTCTGTATCGTTTTGCCTATATAGAAGCAATTGCAACTACAAAGGAGTAAATATACTACATTGGTGGTTTGACAGTTGGAATAGTGTCTCGCAAAGAAATGTACACCATTTGGTAAGTAAATATCTTTTCTGGTATCCATGTATTTACAGTAAGAGCATGACCCACATGGGAAGGTTCCTACTGTCTTACAGGGATCGCCTCTATTGGAATCCCTATATTCACTTTGAACCAACCGATCACCCACGGAGGTGGCTCTTCTGTAGGTGATCATTGGATTGGGGGGTATAAAAGGTCCAATTACTGGATCTGATGTTAGCAAATGCCAGTACTTTTTACAGATTTGTACAATCTGGTTATGATTGTTAGAATAAGTAATAATGATTCTAGAATCTTCACCAGATTTTTTACTCTTGTTCGGAGCAAGTAGCTCATGTCTATTCCTGGCATTTGCTCGTTGAAATGCTTTTTTCAAGCATTTATGACTGTAGCCACGTTCTAATCATCGTTTTTTTAGGTTTTTTGCTTCATGCAGGAAATCTGAATGGTCAGAGCAGTTTCGCTTTATTCGTAGGTATTGCCCATATGGTATTGAGTTGACAAGAGGCCTAGGATGAAAGCTGGAGGCATGAAAGATTGTGTTACCAGCCGTGGGCTTTCTAAACAGTTTACAAGACAGACAATTATCTTTGTTTTTGATAATTTCTACATCCAAGAATGTTATCTTGGATGGATCGGCATTCATAGTAAATGCCAAATTAAACTCATTGATGTTCAATGCAAGTAAACATTCCTCTAAGAGGGACTGGGGACCATTCCAGACGACGAAGATGTCGTCTATGTACCTGTGCCACATAAAAATGTGGCACAGGTACATAGAGAGACCCTTGTCGCGTCGTGTACCTGCAACACCATCCATCTGAGCTAACACTGTGCATTTATTCCCACGGAATATAAAATCTGTGAGTATTTTGGAAAATATTATTTCTCTTCCTTTTTCTTTTTTTGGTTGGGGTTAATAAATTAACAAATAAATAAATACTATATGTATATGTGATTTACCTTCAAATCCCCTGTTTCTATAGAAACACATCAGCAAGCTCGACTCAAATCCCTGAAGAAGGAATATACCCAACATAACAGGGTTAATGTACCTGTATGCTTTTCCGAAACATGTAGGATTGGTCGTATGTATTAGTGATTTCTGATCTGTATCAGTCCATTTATACAATACGCCCTGGAGCAGCTGTTTTGTTATATTTTGTTATTCTGTAATTGTTTTTAACACTCTTTTCTAATCTAATTAAATATACCTTTTTACTATTCCTTTGTGGTGTTCAGCATTCATTCTCCCACCCATACAATCCCTTGGGGCCCCCATTCTTTTTTGTCTTATTCCTCTTTAGGCCTCTCCTGCAGATGGGTTAACCCCTTCTGCAGCAAAGTCCTTGGGGTTTGGAGGCCCCCCCAAAGTCTCTCTGAGCCTCCAAATTCTAGGCACCAAATAGTACTGTGCAGGTGTGAAGATGTGTTGTAAAGTAAGAATGCTTTAAAAAATATATATATTTTAATTGTTTATTTTGTCAAATTACAGAAGAAAAATCTAACTAAAATCAATATTTGGTGTGACTACCCAGCATTAGGGATGAGCTTTGAGTTCGTTCGCCGAACAGCAAACAATTTGGGGTGTTCGCGGCAAATTTGAAAAGCCGCGGAACACCCTGTTAAAGTCTATGGGAGAAATCTAAAGTGCTAATTTTAAAGGCTTATATGCAAAAACTGCCTTTTTTCAGGAGCAGTGATTTTAATAATGCTTAAAGTGAAACAATAAAAGTGAAATATTCCTTTAAATTTCGTACCGGGGGGGGGGGGGTGTGTATAGTATGCCTGTAAAGCAGCGCGTGTTTCCCGTGTTTAGAACTGTCCCTGCACAAAGTGTAATTTTTTAAGGAAAAAAAGTAATTTAAAAGCACTCGCGGCTATAATGAATTGTCGGCTCCCGGCAATACAAATAACAGTCATTGAAAGTCATTGATAAAAAAAAAAAAAAATAGGGGAACCCTGCATCAGGTCTGGTATGGATTTTAAGGGGAACTCCACGCCAAATTTAAAAAAAAAATGGCGTGGGGTTCCCCCCAAAATTTCATATCTGACCTGATGCAACCTGTCAGGCCGCAGGAAAAAAGGGGGGGGATGAGAGAGCGCCCCCCTCCTGATCCGTACCAGGCCACATGTCTGGACCCCAAAGCACCATGTCCCCATGTTGATGGGGACAAGGGCCTGATCCCCACAACCCTTGCCCGGTGGTTGCGGGGGTCTGCGGGCGGGGGGCTTATTGGAATCCGGAAGCCCCCTTTAACAAAGGGGACCCCCAGATTCCGGCACCCCCCATGTGAATTGGTAACGGATACATTGTACCCCTACCATTTCACAAAGAAAGTGTAAAAATGTGTAAAAAAAAACCACACAGACACAGTTGGGAAAGTCCTTTATTAAAAATAAAAAACCCATTCCAGCGATGTAATCCAGTCTGTCAAGCGTTGTTCTCTATGTCTCGCGGTGATCCGATGTCCAGCGCTGCAGTCTCCTCCAGTCTCCACACGAAAAACCCATGACATACGAGGGGGCGGGGTCACCCGTCACATCATAGGGTAAGCCCCGGCTTTCCCCGGTTGAGGGGGGAATAGCCAATGACGTAGGCGGGACCCCGCCTACGTCATTGGCTATTCCCCGGCAAGCGGGGAAAGCCGGGGCTTACCCTATGATCAAACGGGTGACTACGCCCCCTCCTACATCAGACCCCGCCTGTGTCATTGGCTATTTCCCAGCAAGCGGGAAACCCAGGCTTTCCCAGTGACGTAACGGGAAACCTGTGTTACATCGCTGGAATGGGTTTTTTATTTTTTATTTTTAATAAAGGACTTTCTCAACGGTGTCTGTGTGTTTTTTGAAAAAAATTTTACACTTTCTTTGTGAAATGGTAGGGGTACAATACCCCTTACCAATTCACATTGGGGTGGTGGGATCTGGGGGTCCCCTTTGTTCCCATTAATATCCATACCAGACCTGAAGGGCCTGGTAATTGAATTTGGGGGGACCCCCACACATTTTTTTTTTATCAATGACTTTTCTCTGTATTGCCGGGAGCCGACAATTCATTATAGCTGCGAGTGCTTTTAAATGACTTTTTGTCCTTCAGAAATGACACTTTGTGCAGGGACAGTTCTAAGAACGGGAAACAATTGCTACTTTACAGGCATACTATACACACTCCCTAGGTCCGAAATTTAAAGGAACATTTCACTTTTATTGTTTCACTTTAAGCATTATTAAAATCACTGCTCCCGAAAAAACTGCCATTTTTAAAACTTTTTTTTGCATTGATACATGTCCCCTGGGGCAGGACCCGGGTCCCCAAACACTTTTTAGGACAATAACTTGCATATAAGCCTTTAAAATTAGCACTTTAGATTTTTCATGTTTGAGTCCCATAGACTTTAACGGTGTTCAGATTGTTCAAACAAATTTATTGCCTGTTCGCAAGTTCTGGTGCGAACCAAACTGGGGGGTGTTGGGCTCATCCCTACCCAGCATCAGTTCATACACTTGCACACTTTGTACATTTGCCCAAAGTTAGGGATTTTGTAGTGTCACGGTTCTGTGTACATTGATCCGGCGCCAGGTTTTAACTTCTGTTCAAGCTGCTCTGGTTCCTACAATCCGCCCTGAACCTAGGTATTATTAAACCTTTGCACCTGTGGCCTAGTGTTTGAGCAACGTGTCTCCACACTGAAGCCCTCCTGTTTCTCTGGCATTTGCTATTTCTAAGTATTCCCTTCTGTTTGTTGTTAGATCCTGTCTTTGTTCTCAGTGTTTCCCTCTGGCTGTGCAGTTGAATTCCCTTTGATTTCTGTCCGTGGATCCCTTAATTTCCTGTTGCCATGTGTGTCTATCTCTGTAAGGTGTCTGTGTGTACCCAGTGTCCTTCCAGCATGCTATTTGGTTGCACTGTGCCTGCACAGGTGTGCCAGAGAGCCACAACCTGGGGGCTGCCTTGCAGCGCAACATCCAATTCTCCAGTGGCTTTGGTGAAGACCAGGTGGCTCCTTAAACCCTGCGACTCTGAGACCCCTCCGTTTGCATGCATTTATACTGCTCCCGCAACTGTGAGGATTCTTTCTCGGGTATACATGGTTAGTTGTCCATTGGTCCCCTAGATCTTGAGTTACAGTCCCGGGTGGTCTTACTCTCTGATCGTGACATGTAGGATTAGTCAGGTGTCAGGTGTATGATTAACCAATAATACCAAGCGTGTGCTAATGATCGTCTGTGTAGAAGGCTTAAAACTGTGTGAGGAACATTTAAATATAGCTACTAAGGCAAGGTTGTGGAAGACAGTTTCACGCCACAGGTCATACCCCATGACAAGACTGAGCACAGCAACAATATACAATGGTAGATTTACTGCATCACCAAGGTCTCTCCCAGGCAAAGATTTTAAAGCAGTATGGGGATTCAAGATGTGCTGTTCATGCTCTTTTGAAGAAGCACAAAGAAAGGGGCAACATTGAGGACCATAGACACAGTGGTCAATCAAGGAAAAATAATGCAGCAGATAAAAGACACATCTTGCTTAATTCTCTTAAACATCGGAAGATGTCCAGCAGTGCCATCAGCACAGAACTGATGGAAGCCAAAGGGTATCAGGTACATCCACCTACTGTCCAGAGAAGTCTGGCCTGAAGTGGTCTTCATGGAAGAATTATGGCCAAAAAGCCATACCACCAATGTGAAGTGTCTGCAAGCAACAGTGAAGCATGTTGGAGCTTCCTTGCAAGTTTGGGGATGCATGTCTGCAAATGTTGGAGTTGGAGATTTGGTCAGGATTAGGGATGAGCTTCGTGTTCGAGTCAAACATACGTTTGACTCGAACATCGGCTGTTCAATCGTTCGCCGAAGATCGAACGTTATGGGCCGTTCGCGCCAAATTCGAGTGACGCGAACGGCCCACAATACACTGCGCCATCGCAGTGCAATCCCGGCGCTGTGATTGGCCAAGCATGCACTGTGACTCCGCATGCTTGGCCAATCACAGCGCCGGCAGCGAGGAGAGCCATAATTGGCCACAGGCAGGATGCCTGTGGCCAATCATAGCTCAGGGGGTTTAGTACACGCCCACACTATAAAAGGCCGCCAGCGCGGCGGCCTTGTGCAGTGTGTCGCGGCGTGCAGGGAAAGAGATACATAGGCAGGGACAGTGTGTTCTATGTTCTATTCTTTTCTCAGGCATCTGCAGGAGTTAGTGGGTGTTGTGTGCCTCCAGCACAGTATACACCTGGATCTACACTTTATTGCTGTTCTCTAAGCTAGATAGGCAGGCAGGGAAAGAGATGCATAGGCAGGGACAGTGTGTTCTATGTTCTATTCTTTTCTCAGGCATCTGCAGGAGTTAGTGGGTGTTGTGTGCCCCCAGCACAGTATACACCTGTATATATCCGTCATTGCTGTTCTCTAATACAGGCATCTGCAGGAGTTAGTGGCACAGTATACACCTGTATATACCCGTCATTGCTGTTCTCTAATACAGGCATCTGCAGGAGTTAGTGGCACAGTATACACCTGTATATACCCGTCATTGCTGTTCTCTAATAAAGGCATCTGCAGGAGTTAGTGGCACAGTATACACCTGTATATACCCGTCATTGCTGTTCTATAATACAGGCATCTGCAGGAGTTAGTGGCACAGTATACACCTGTATATACCCATCATTGCTGTTCTCTAATACAGGCATCTGCAGGAGTTAGTGGCACAGTATACACCTGTATATACCCGTCATTGCTGTTCTCTAATAAAGGCATCTGCTGGAGTTAGTGGGTGTTGCTGGTTTTTCCATCTCCCTGCAGGCCATTACTATGTCTGGAAGGCCAACAAAGAGAGGCAGACAGTCACGAGCCAATAAAAGAAGGCAAGCAGGCTCTGTGTCTGGGGGCAACAGTGCTTGTCGTGGACGCGGTGCATTGTCATCAGCACGTGGCCATGGGACACGCTTGTCCTTATTTTCAGCAGCTGGACGTGTTGAGCCGCATCATGACGAAGACTTGGTAGAGTGGATGACCAAGCCCTCCTCATCCTCCTCATCCTCTCTCACCCAGGCTCAGGGTACTGGCAAAGCAGCTGCCAAAGCGTCCTCTTCCCTCGTATCAATGTCATCATCAGTCACTCCTTCCCTAGACCCACCATGTCCTCCTGAGGAGTCCCCCGAACTGTTTGAGCACAGTGTTGTGTACATGCTCCAGGAGGATGCCCAGCGTTTCGAAGGGTCTGATGATGATACCCAGCTAGAGGAAGGCAGTAGCGTGAGCGCAGAGAGAGGGGATGCTCAAGAAGGACAGGAATCTGGCAGTCATGTTCCAGCAGCTGTAGCATACTGCCAGATTGGCTCCAGTGATGAGGAGGGAGGGGATGATGAGGTCACTGACTCCACGTGAGTGCCTGATAGGAGAGAGGAGGAGGAGGAGGCACATCTCCAACGAGGCAGGATGCCCTCCGGGGGCCAGCGTAAGGGCAGCACACCGACTGAATCACACCGCAGAGCTCCGCCTGTGCAAGGCGCTGCCTCTGCCCATTATTCCAAAAGTTCTTTGGTGTGGGCCTTTTTTGAGTCGAGTGCATCAGATCGCACCGCTGCTATTTGCAACATATGTCTCAAGCGTATCTCGCGTGGCCAAAACATCAGCCGCTTGGGCACCACTTGCTTGACTAGACATATGTTGACCTGCCATGCAGCTCGTTGGCAAGCGTACCTTAAAGACCCACACCAAAGAACAAAGCGGACCTCTCCTTGCTCCTCATCAGCTGGGATCTCCAACCCCACTATACCTTCAGTTCTCTCTGAAACCTGCACTGAGAGGAATGAAGGTGTAGAATTAGGTGTGTCACAGCCAAGTACTTGCGGGCACTCTGCTAGCAGTACACCGACGTCCGATTGTAGCAGGCAAATTTCCCTGCCCCAGCTGCTGGACCGTCGAAAGAAGTTCACTCCCAGCCATCCACATGCCCAGCGGTTGAATGCTAGCTTGGCTAAATTGCTAGCAATTCAACTGCTGCCTTTTCAGTTGGTAGACTCGGCCCCCTTCCGTGAGTTTATGCAATGTGCCTTGCCTCTCAAGGCCCCCTTTACCCAGACAGTGTTCCTTGTGTCCCACCCATCACACAGGAAGAGGACGAGGAGGACGAGGATTGTGTCAGCATGGAGGTGGAGCATGGCACTCAGCATCAACAGCAGCAGTCTTTTAGGGATGATTTACAGTCCCAACAAACCCGTGGACTTGTACGTGGCTGGGAGGAGGTGGCTGCGGATCATGTCGTCCTTAGTGACCCAGAGGACTCCGGACCGAATGCCTCAGCTAACCTACGCTGCATGGCCTCCCTGATCCTGCAAAGTCTGCGGAAGGATCCTCGTATTCTTCGGATCAAGGAGAGGGACCATTACTGGCTGGCCACTCTCCTTGATCCACGGTACAAAGGTAAGGTTGCGGACCTTATCTTGCCGTCGCAGAGGGAGCAGAGGATGAGACAACTCCGGGAGGCCTTGCAGAAAGGTCTGTGCAACGCGTTCCCAGAGACTGGGAGGTTACAAACTCCTGGTCCTGGACAACGAGTTGCTGAGGCTTCTGTCAGTAGCAGAAGGAGCGGTGGAGAAGGTGGCCGTCTGACCGATGCGTTCAGACAATTTTTTAGTCCGCAGCCCCAAGGTATGATCGGTTCCAGCAACCATCGCCAGCGTCTGATATACATGGTGCAGGAATACCTAGGGGCAAGGTCAGACTTGGACACCTTTCCCACCGAAAATCCTCTGGCTTACTGGGTCTTGAGGATGGATCACTGGCCAGAGCTTGCACAGTATGCAATTGAGCTACTGGCCTGTCCTGCATCCAGCGTTCTTTCGGAACGCACATTCAGTGCTGCTGGAGGCTGTCACAGATTACAGGGTGCGCCTGTCCCCCGACTCGGTTGATCGACTGACCTTCATAAAGATGAACCAGTCTTGGATCACCACCAGCTACCAAGCACCTGAAGCTGATATAACAGAATAATTTATTTTCAAATGTCACATCCCTTCAAGACTGATGCTGAGTGACTGTCCTGTTCTGTTGACTGACTATCCTCCCCCTCCTCAATGATCCAATTCTTGATGATAGCTTGGAAGAACTTTTTTGTTTCTGGGTGCCGCTACCAGTGGTTAAGGCCCAATTTTTCAGCACCTGTTTAACAGGGGCATGTAATTAAAATTTTTGATGCAATGCTTTGCAGCAGGGCTCATTCCTGCACTCCAACTAGAGTATCTGGGAGAGGTTGCAGTGTCGTGGCACCAGCACCAGTGCCTAAGGCCCAATTTTTCAGCCCCTGTTTAACAGGGGCGTGTAATTACAATTTTTGATGCAATACTTTGCAACAGGGCTCATTGCTGTGCTCCAAGTACAGTATCTGTGAGTTGTTGCAGTGTTGTGGCACCAGTGCCTAAGGCCCAATTTTTCTGCCCCTCTTCAACAGGGGCATGCAATTACAATTCTTGATCTAATAATTTACAGTAGGGCCCATTCATGCGCCCACCAAGAGTAGCTGTGAGGGCTTACAGTGTTGTGGCAACACCACCACCACCAAAGGCCCAATTTTTCTGCCCCTCTTCAACAGGGGCATGCAATTACAATTCTTGATCTAATAATTTACAGTAGGGCCCATTCATGCGCCCACCAAGAGTAACTGTGAGGGCTGACAGTGTTGTAGCACCAGCACCACCACCAAAGGCCCAATTTTTCCTACCACTGTTCAACAATGGCATGTAATTACAATTCCTGATATAATAGTTCACAGCAGGGCGTTCCAGCGCTCACCAAGAGTAACTGAGGGCTCACAGTGTTGTGGCAACACCAACATGTAAGGGGCAAATTTCAGCAGAGTAGATATACGGCAGGCCCCTACTTTCAAACATCCAACTTACAAACGACTCCTACTTGCAAACGGAAGGAGACAACAGGAAGTGAGAGGAAATCTACCCCTAGGAAGGGAAATTCTCTCCTGTAAGAGTTAATATGGGAAAACGGTGTCTCCTCTCTACTGATGCTTTATCACCAATCCTTGTTTCAATAAAAACCCCACTTTTCAAAAACATTTGTCATTGGGACGGAAAGTGAGGTGAAATGTTCTGAACAGGTGCACAGACAGCAAAACAAATGTTACAGGGGTGATAACCCTTCCCTATGTTTTCCAAAAAGCTTAAAAATAGATTTTTTGGCTGGAGCTACACTTAAACAATGTACCTGTTCAAAATTACAAACAGATTCCACTTAAGAACAAACCTACAGTCCCTGTCTTGTTTGCACCGCCTGTATACTGCTGTTCAGAGTATATAGGGCCTTTTTTTATTTTGGGTGCGGGGTTCCCCTTAATATCCATACAAGACCCAAAGGGGCTGGTAATGGGCTAGGGGTAGAGGGGGGGTGATGGGGGTACCCATGTAATTTTTCTCAAAGATTTTCATCCATATTACCGGGACCAGACATTACATTAAAGCCGCAAGCAGTTTTAAATGGCTTTTTTTCCTTTAGAAATGTCATTGTGTGCAGGGACAGTTCTAAACACGGGAAACACATGCCACTTCACAGGCATATTTTAGACACCCCCCAGGTACGATATTTAAATAAATATTTCACCTTTTTTTTTTTCACTTTATGCATCATTAAAATTATTGCTCCCGAAAAACGTCCGTTTTTAAAATTTCGTTTTGCATTGATACATGTCCCCTGGGGCAGAACCCGGCCCCCAAACCCTTTTTAGGACAATAACATGCATATTAGTCGTTATAATTAGCACTTTAGATTTCGAACGTTCGCGTCCATTGTATTTAATAGGGTTCTAACGTTCGTGCGAACTTTCGGTCCGTTCGAAGGTTCTGGTGCGAACCGAACCGGGGGGGTGTTCGGCTCATCCCTAGTCAGGATCAATGGTGTCCTCAGTGCTGAGAAATACAAGCAGATACATATCCCTCATGCCATACCATAAGGGAGGCGTGTGATTGGCATCAAATTTATTCTGCATCAGGACAACAACCCCAAACATACAGCCAATGTCATTTAGAACTATCTTCAGTGTAAAGAAGGAATCAGGAGCAAGGAATCTTAGAAATTATGGTTTGTTCCCCACAGAGCTCTGATCTCAGCATCAAAGTCTGTCTGGGATTACATGAAGAGAGAGAAGGGTTTGAGGCAACCTATATCCATGGAAGATCTGTGGGTAGTTCTCCAAGATGTCTAAAACAACCTACCTGCCGAATACCTTTAAACACTTCAGCCCCAGAAGGTTTTATCCCCTTAATGACCAGGCCATTTTTTGCGATACGGCACTGCATCACTTTAACTGACAATTGCATGGGAGTGTGACGCTGTACCCAAATTTAATTGATGTCCTTTTTTCCCCACAAATATAGCTTTCTTTTGGTGGTATTTTATCACCTCTGCGGTTTTTATTTTTTGGGCTATAAACAAAAAAAAGGCCGACAATTTAAAAAACAAAAAAACAATATTTTTTACTTTCTGCTATAATACATATCCCAAAAAAAATATATAAAAAAAAACCAAATGTATTCATCAGTTTAGGCCAATATGTATTCTGCTACATATTTTTGGTGCTAAAAATCGCAATAAGCGTATATTGATTGGTTTGCGCAAAAGTTATAGCATCTACAAAATAGGGGATAGATTTATAGACTTTTATTGTTTTTATGTTTTTACTGGTAATGGCGGCGATCTGTGATTTTTAGCGGGGCTGTGATATTGCGGCGGACAAATCTGACCCCAAGTGACACTTTCTGGGGACCAGTGACATTATTACATTGATCAGTGCTAAAAAATGCTCGGATCAATGTATAAATGACACTGGCAGAGAAGGGGTTAACACTAGGGGCGATCAAGGGGTTAACTGTGTTCCCTGTGTGTGTTCTAACTGTGTGGGTGCTGGGCTGCCTGAGACAACAAAGAGATTGCTGTTTCTGATCACTAGGAACAGCAGATCTCAGAGTTGTCCCCTGACAGAATGGGTATCTGCCTTGTTTACAAAGGCAGATCCCCGTTCTGCCTCTCCTCACCGCGATCACGGGTGGCCTGCAGACAACGAGTCCGCTGTAAACATGCACGACCGATGTACTGGTACGTCGGTTTGTGCAGGAGAGCCGACCTGCCGCAGTATATATACAGTGGCTGGTCGGCAAGTGGTTAAAAAACTTTGTGCAAGTGTATCTAGAAGAATTGATTAGACATGTGCAGAAAGGACAAATTTGTTTTGTTTCGGATTACTAATTCGTTTCGGAATTTGTTTAGTTTTGTTTTGTTTAATTTCATTTTGTTTATTAATTTTCTAACGAATTACAAATTTTCTGAACGATTCAAATTCGGATTGGTCGAAAAACGATCAACCAATTCTAATCCTGTGTGAAGAATAGCTGGTTATGTGGGGATAACATTGCGCTAGTCTGAACAAATCATAAACACTGAGTGAAGAACGTGTAGGTGAGTGGTAAAGCAGCTGCATAAAATGTGACAAATATATAATGGAAATGTGAATAAGGATGCAGCGCTGAAGTGAAAAAACCAAACATGTGAAATTTGAGAAAAAACTCAGAATGGTCAAAAAAATATATTGAGGCAAACAAATAAGTCCACATAAACGTCTTAAGCAATAAAATCCTCGAAGTGAAGAATAAAAACGTGAAGATCATCCGCTAACGGCTAGGATCTTGAAACCAGACGTGTAACTATGCAGGTCATCAGCATACAAATTCTGGAACAGTAATAGGATGAAATACTCTTACCAGAGCTGGTGGATCTGCTGATTAGGTAGATCATAAAGGCATATAGAATCCTGGTGGTCAATGGTAACTCCTTCTCGGAACTCCCCAACTGGACCAAACGGATCTCCAGAAACCACTCCAAACGTCATAACCTCAGGGGAGACTTTGGGTTAACCGAGTATTCCCAAATGGTGCAGGACCCCTCCTCCTTTGAAAAGATCACAATCCGAATTGGGAAATGATAGACAGGTGGAGGCCACTCCAAGGGACAACCCAATCAATTTGTAATAACACCAAGAAATTTAACAAAGTGTGGGACCCCTGGATCGATTATATCTCAATTCCGTAGGGAGCTCCAGGTTGACCCTCCCCTTCTCTATTTCCTCTTTCTCTCTCCCCTTTCGCTGTGCCTTTTTTTTTCCCCTCTTCTTCTTCTCTCCTCTTCTTTATTACTTTCTTTATTTTCTGGTACCTCCTCTGCCGCCAGATCCAGCAACGTGTCTCCTCCTAATAGCTGGTTGTTTAGGAGCGGGCCGGCGGGAAGCCTGCCGCCGCGTCATTACCAAATGATATCTCATCAGCTGTTAGCGGGCTTCCCCACTGACAGCTGAAATGTAAACAAAAGAATGCCGGCAATGAAAAATTCTGGGGGAAAAAACAGCGCGGGGTCCCCCCCCAATCCATACCAGGCTTTTCGGGTCTGGTATGAATTTTAAGGGAAACCCCACAGCAAAATATAAATATCTTACAAAAATCGAATCGGTCAATCATTTTTTGGAATAATTTCAATGAAATTCGTTACTATTTAATTCGGAGATTCGTATACATCCGAATAACCAAAAATTTGTCCGAATTTATATTCGGAGTGAAACTAATTGCACAAGCCTAGAAATGTCTATAATTTATTCTGTTTTCATGGCAAGAGGGGGATTTCTCTTCATTTACTTTCCATTTTGTTAATTGATAAAAATAAATTATTAACACTTGTATTTGTGAAAGCATTCTCAATTTACAGAATTTTTCACACCTGCCTAAATCTTTTCCTCAGTAGCGTATGTATATAGACTAACCATGCAATTTTCCATATTATATCATGAGGACTTTTAAATTGGTCTTTCTGCTGACAGATGGATTTCACAATTTTTGCTTTTCTACGTTTCTTGCATTTTCTAGCGCAGATATTTAGTATTTACATTAGTATTTACATTCAATGAATATCCAGCCTGTGTCCTGCAATTAGGATAAACTAGGTTTTGACTTTCCAGTAAATTACATATCCTGGAGCACAGTACACGACACAGGCCACCCTTCCCTCTGTTCTTGAATTACTCTGCACTGCTCGGATATCACTTTTATTGTTTCACTTTAAGCATTATTAAAATCACTGCTCCCGAAAAAACGTCAGTTTTTAAAACATTTTTTTGCATTGATACATGTCCCCTGGGGCAGGACCCGGGTCCCCAAATACTTTTTATGACAATAACTTGCATATTAGCCTTTAAAATTAGCACTTTAGATTTCTCCCATAGACTTTTCGAATTTGCCGCGAACACCCCAAATTGTTCGCTGTGCGGCGAACGGCCGAACAGGCAATGTTCGAGTCGAACATGAGTTTGACTCGAACTCGAAGCTCATCCCTACTTGTCACGTGATCACACGATTGTCACGTGATTAATTACAGCTGCTTTTCCAGACCAAACTTAAGCCTTGTACACACGATCGGATTTTCTGCAGACTAAGCCTCGGAATTTTGTCCGAAGGGTGTTGGCCAGGAAATTGTCTTGCATAAAAATAGCACAAAAATAAAAATATATATAGTAGCGCTAAACTAAAACTAAACGAGGTAGACAAAAATTTATTTTGTTGTGCTTGTATGGGGTGCATGTACCTCCTATTAATACCATATAGATAATTAGTGATAGTGAGTAAACCTACACCATAAATAACATATACCAAACATCAATAGAAATAAATAAACACAATACACATACATATTATGTAAATAAACAATGATGCAAAAGGTGTCTCACAATTATGAGACACTAAATTATTAGTCCATATGTGCAAAGCAAACTGGTTGAACATCCAAATCAATGCTATGAAACATCCGTGCAAAAACAATTTCCAAGTCTCCACCGTATTGGTCTGAAGGCCGGAGTGACTTCCACCACCATAAATAGGTCAGCAGCTTACCAGAGCTAGTTGGTCCCCTGTTACGGAGGACCTAAGACCGCATTTAAGCAATCCCAGCTGGATAGTAATAGCTTGTAATGGCTTCAACGGCCACCTCTTCACTCGGCACTGTCCACAATATAAACTCAATTTGGCCGTGGTATTGACATGCAAGAGAGGAGAAGAATGCCTCACTGGTGTAAAATCTTTGGGTTTATTGAATAAAAAATGGATAAAACACTTACAACAACGTTGAGTAGGTACAGCCTTAAGCTCGCGGTGCCGGCCGGACACCTACGAGCAAACAAAAATGCTTATTGCACAACCAAACACATTGACAATAAACAATGATAATTACACCAACATTATTGGAATGCATAAATTAGACTTAGTTGTGCAAAAATATATATAATATATACCGTATATATATATATATATATATATATATATATATATATATATATATAAATAGCACACAATTGTCGGGCAACAAATACAAACTTAGTTACGTACTACGTGAGTTTTCAGCTCTTTAGCGCCACCCTTTGGGCACCTTCTGCTAATGTTGTGTTTGGTGAGAATTGCTTCCGCGCATGAGTGTTTGTACTTTGGACTTTTGCCCGACGGACTTGTGTACACACGATCGGAAAATACGAGAACAGACTGTTGTCCACAGGAAATTTTAAAGCCTGCCATCCAACATTTGTCCGCGGAAAATCCGCCAACAATTGTCCGATGGAGCGTACAAACGGTCAAATTTTCTGCCAACAGGCTGTCAACACACAATTCCCGTTGGAAAATCCCATCGTGTGTACGAGGCTTAAGTTGCAGTCACACACCCTGAGGTGAGCACAATCACACGGGGGGGGGGGGGGGAGCAAGTGTTTGAAGTCACTTTATCATTGTTTGGAGCACCATCACAAACTCACAATATTGGATATCATTGAACTTCATTATCAGCTTCTTTCACTGTGGACTTGCTTAATATAAGCATTTTTATCACTTTGTACTGGGATTTAGTTTGGAGCACTGTTATTATTGTTCTGTGATGCACATATCATTTGATGTTGTATATTTATGAATCAATTATTTATTTATTTTACATATGGCACTTTATATTCCATTTTTAGTGATTATGGTATGGTGATATTGAGGATTTAATTATATAGTGCTGCATTATATATCTATATATTTAACCCCATATCCTTAAAAGTCCTGGCAATCCTCTTGATGGGAGAGTTTGTTGGTTTGTAAAGTTTTGTATTGATCTTTTAATAAGCCGTGTTGATTATGTGCTATGTTGGGTTGAGGGGACCACTAGGCTGTCACTAGTGTCCGCTTACTGCTGTAAAGATAAAAGTGAGCAATTTCCTTTTGTTTTTCTTGCAAACTTTAATCCATAAATTGAGAATGCCTTCATTTGGATTTTTTGCATGTGTCCCTGCATAGTACTATATATGTAAATTTGTAAACATTGATCCAAAAACTTTTCATTTTTAGACAGTTCCTCCACATATGTTTAGGGGTACCTCATTCATTACATTCCCTAAAAACATTGATCTAATGTAATGTAGCGATACCCCCAGTTAAGAGGGCTGCCTGTATTGATTTTGGGCCCTGTAGTGCACAGCGGTCAACCCCTGGCAATCGTCTCTTCTAACCTCCCTTGGCACAGTTAGTGGGGGATGATAGGATTGTGAGGCCTGCAATTCACAGCGGCACAATCCTATGGCAAGAATACACAGGAATGTTTTAAAACTTCCTTTACCTATCTCTTCTGCAAAGTAAAGAACACAGACACCAATGTACTTAACCCTTGTATGTTTACTTAGATTAGTGGGTAAGCAGTAAAACAGGTGGGTACATGTCATAAGCAGAGCCCTGCAATAAAACAGTATTAACAAGCAAACAAGTGTTCAACGTTATGCAGCTCTAACAGTCCCCTTTGTAGCTACTTCCCCTCGTGGGCAATATGGCGCCCAGGAATGTCTACGCTACCCAGTCAGGCCTGACTGAACTAAAGTGGAAGTCCTGTAGGGAAATCTTCGCTAGCAACGGTGGTGCACTTGAAGAACAGAATTGTAATCCACCAAGGTAACAAAAGGTATTGTGTCTATTTATGAGCAGGTTCTCTCTTACCCAACCGTACGAGTCCGTGTCTGTTTGGTGTCTAGGGGACCTACGGCCGGGGAGCACTGATTTTTTAAATCCGGGCACCCCTTCCATAGACTCCAATGTTAAACGGTCATTTCTCCGGTGATTTTGCGGACCCGGTACCGGACGGTCGTAGGTCCTCTGGACCCCAAACTTGGCACACATGTAGCCCCATGTCTCCTCTATAAGTGTGCAAAGATTGGTGTCTGGGAGACCTACGGCCGTGGAGCACTGATTTTTTAAACCCAGGCACCCCTTCCATAGACTCCAATGTTAAAAACGGTCATTTCTCCAGTGAATTTGCGGACCCGGTACCGGACGGTCGTAGGTCCTCTGGACCCCAAACTTGGCACACATGTAGCCCCATGTCTCCTCTATAAGTTTGAAAAGTTTGGTGTCTGGGAGAACCGATTTTTCAAAGCCGGGCACTCCTTCCATAGACTTCCATGTTAAACATCAGTCTAGTCATGGGCACAGTGAGGCATGGGCACAGTGAGGCAAAGTGAGGCAAGTATAAGCCTAGGACACCCTAGGCTTATACTTGAGTCAATAAGTTTTCCCAGTTTTTTGGGGTAAAATTAGGTGCCTCTGCTTATATTCGGGTCGGTTTATACTCGAGTATATACAGTACTTGTTCTGCGGCTGCCGCTGCCTCTCTTAGTCTCTCTCTCAGTTTCTCACATCAGCCGATCAGCGGCGCTGAGAGAGAGACTCGTCTAATGTAGTTACGTGGCGCACTGACACAATACCAGGAGCGGAGGAGGAGGTGGGTGGAGCCTCTTCCCTGCACTCGCTGCTAACGCCTGGGCCGCTTGGCGTCTAGCAACGAGTGACGTCAGTGAGTCACGTCAGGCCGCTCTGCGGGCAGGTGCAATAGCGTGTGGCTCCACAGACGGGTAAGAAAGCGGGCGGCTCCGCTTGCGGCGTGGTTTGTTGTCAGGGGCGGCACGGTTCGTGGGCAGACCGTGCTGCTCAGTGTGTTTGCAGCGCAGGTGAGAGTGAGAGAGCAGGCTCAGTGTGGCAGCTGGCCAATCAGCTAGCCGGGAGCGGGGGAGCAGAGAGATGAGATCATCTCTCACCGCCCGTGCCTGCCCTGCATTCCTGCAGTGACTTCCGCCCTCACTGTGCAGGCAGCAGAGAGATTACATTATCTCTCTGCTGCCTGACTCTGGGAGTCTGGGACACAGCAAGAGACAACCAAAACTACACCTTAGCAGGCAAGTTAGTGACAATCCGCAAGGTGTGGCAGGCGACGTGGCAAGTGACAATCCGCAAATTGTGTCAGGTGACGTGGCAAATGACAATCTGCATCTGGTGGCAGGCAAGTGACGATCAGCAAGGTGTGGCAGGTGACGTGGCAAGTGAGAATCCACAAGGTGTGGCAGGTGATGTGGGAATTGACAATCCACAAGGTGTGGCAAGTGACAATCCACAAGATGTGGCAGGTGACGTGGCAAGTGACAATCCACAACGTGTGGCAAGTGACACGCTCAGGGCTCCCACTAATTGCAGGCGACGGTGGCAAGTGACACACTCGGGGCTCCCACTGATTCTGCATTGAACTATTTAATTTCATATTACAATGTAATAATAGAAATAATGCGCTTCAATCATCCTGACACCATAACAACTATGGTGCCGGGATGATTGAAGCGCCGACACCAACCATTTCCCCGATAAATTTCCCACAAAAAAATCATTTTTTGGCAGTGCCCCTCCCGAGAAAAGACTCTGGATCCACCCCTGACAGTAGCAGACGTTTTTAGCTAGCTTCCACCAGAGAAGAATTAATGGAACCATGAGCTGTAGAATCCCAATTGACAGACATCCCAACCTGCCAAAACTCATTTCAGGGAGGTTGCAAACCCATTTCAGGTAGGTGGCGCTGCACTGACGTTTCGCGCATGAGTGGATGATCAGGAGATGATCAGAGACTGCAGACATACTACAGGAGATGATCAGAGTCAGAGACTGCAGACATGATACAGGAGATGATCAGAGACTGCAGAAATAGGACAGGGGACGGTCAGAGACCGCAGACATAGTACAGGAGACGGTCAGAGACTGCAGACATAGTACAGGAGACGGTCAGAGACTGCAGACATAGTACAGGAGACGGTCAGAGACTGCAGACATAGTACAGGAGACGGTCAGAGACTGCAGACATAGTACAGGAGACGGTCAGAGACTGCAGACATGGTACAGGAGACAGTCAGAGACTGCATAGTACAGGAGATTAGACCCGTTTCACACTGAAGGCATTTTTCAGGCACGTTAGCGTTAAAAATAGCGCATGAAAAAAGCCTCATCTGCAATCCCAGTGTGAGAGCCCGAATGCTTTCACACTGGAGTAGTGCACTGGCAGGACGTCAAAAAAATTCCTGCAAATAGCTTATTTGAGGCGCTTTATGCCGCGTACACACGCTCGGAATTTCGGTTGGAAAAAGTCAGACAAAATTTTTACATCTTATATTCCAACCGTGTGTATGCCCCATCTGACTTTTTCTGTCGGAAATTTTGACGGACTTAGAAAGAGAACGGAATTTCCGTTCATCTGGACTAAAAACCACGCATACTCAGAATCAAGTCGACGCATGCTCGGAAGCATTGAACTTAATTTTTCTCGGCTCGTCGTAGTGTTGTACATCACCACGTTCTTGACGGTCGAAATTTGGTGTGACAGTGTGTATGCAAGACAGCTTGCTTGAACGGAATTCCGTCGGAACTCCGTCGTGAATACCCGTTGGCGTTTATTCAGTCGGAAAAAACAGTCGTGTGTACAAGGCATTAGGAGCGGTGTAAACACCACTCCTAAAGCGCCCCTGCCCATTGAAATCAATGGCCAGTGCCTGCAAAGCACCTTGGCAGTGGCCCTTTGAATGCTTTATTCGGCCACTAGCAGGGGTTTAAATGTATCTCTAAAACGACGGTAAAGTGCCGCTAAAACTAGCAGCACTTTACAGCCGACACCCCCACGCTGTCAGTGTGAAAGGGCTCTTAGTACATCACATTATACATTAGATCTGTAGATGAACTACTGAGGCACAGGAAGTGACAGGGGTTGTGTATCCTATGTAATCTATCATGCCATAAAACCTCTCCTAGAACAAGGGCAGCCCAGAGTATGTGTAAAGGAATGCTGGGGATGCCATCCTCCAGCAGACTGAGTGTGACTCGGTTCTCTCTCCCTGCAGCCCGAGATAGAGATGGGAGGGGGAGCCATTGAAGTTGGTGGAGACAGTGCGGGGTCCCATTGTGAGAAATTAATTCCCACACATCAGCACTCAGCAGCCACTAACTAGAACACTCGTCAGAAAGAGGAGCGCCCCTCCCCTCCAGCACTGCCAGGCTGCCCTACTGGTGTTCAGACGGACAATGAGGAGAGGAGGGAGGAGAGCACTTCGACGCCCCCACCTATGGAGGTGCCCGGGTGAAAAGCACCCTGCCACACCTGCTTAGGATCGGCCCTGCCACTGCCTCCCCTGGCTGGGAGGAGGGGGCAGCTCGGGCTGCTGCGGCTGACAGCAGGGAGATCGTGCCGCACTCACGGGTGTCCGTGAGCCCACCGTCAAATGCGCGAGACTCCCGCGAGTTGCGGGAGACTTGAGATCTCTGAAGTTATGAGCCAATGCTTTGAAATGTTTTACCTCTCCCTTTCCTCAATCCTTTCAGGCTTGGAAGGATAGTGCCAAATAATGTAAAGTGTAACTTAAGTCAAAACCTTTTTTTCCCCATTTTGGATAGAGTAAAGCAGGATTAAACCAGTCAGGTTTTTTATTTGCCACCTGTGTCCCTTTGGGGACATTTTTGTCACTTTTCCTGCCCCATTGCCAAAACAGAAAGTTGGAGGAAATCCCTCAAAAGTGAAGGAATGGGGTGTCTCCAGGGTCACCAGAACTAGTATCCCCTTACTGCTCTGGTGTCAACCCAAAATTTGGGATTTCTTTTAGTTTTGATGATACCAGGAAACAGGACAAATAGTGAGGGTGAATCTTCCTAATGGGGGCACAGACCGCAATAAAAACTGACAGGTGTTCGAATTCCACTTCACTCTATCCAAAACAAAAAAAAGGGTCTGCCTTCTGTTACACTTTAAATGGGTCCTTTTAAAGTGAATCGTGAAAAAAATTATTATACCAATGCCAAGCGATATTTGAATTTGCGGACAAAAATAGTAGGTTACTGGCATACCTATCTAGACCAGATTATATCCCCACACCATACTGTGGTGTTCAGCTTCAAGTGGAGAGCTCGCAGAGAGGTAATCCATGCGACAAGTAGGTATAAGGGCTTCCTGCTAGGGTGACCACATTTCCAAACTGCCATTCAGGGACACACCCCCTCTCTCACCTCCCCCCAAAAAAGATGAAGAGGGGGGGCGGGGGAAATGTAGTCTCGGGGTTGATGGGGAATTTGGCGGCGGGTTATTTGTCAGGTGAATGTGCCACTTGCCACCAGATGCAGTGCCGCTTGCCACCCATAGCCTGCTACCAGATGCAGTGCTGCTGTCACTCCCTACGCACACTACGCACGTGTGAGCCACGTGCGTAGAAGTAAAGGAGTGGTGTCACTATCTGGAGAGTGAAGTTTACACCAGTCCCTGCTGCTTGCCGCTGTGTGCCGGAGAAGGAGGAGGTGCCGAGGTGGGTGGGGACAGCAGTGCTGCACTAGGCGCAGGCCTCGCTCCCGGTCTCATTGTCTGAAAGTAAATTGTCACCGGTTGCAAGATGCCAGGCAGCGCTGGCCCTAGCAAACAGTTCTGGAAATGTAGTTATTAGTTAGTAGGGGCTGGCTCTGTCTTCTATTTCATTCCGGGACATTGTATTGTCCCGGAATGAAGGTGTCCAGGATCCAGGACAGACATGTCAATTGCGGGACAGTCCCGGGCAATCCGGGACACGTGAGCACCCTACTTCCTGCCCGTGTTTCTTGGTCAGCGTGACAGCAAAACAAGAATATTCCCTCGCATAGGTAAGAACCAGAGTCCAAAACTAAAGTCCAGCAAAACAGATATTATGCCTCCTAGCTAGTAAATAGACCCCACTTGGTTTGCTTCAGACCTGCAGACATGTTACCTCATGGCTTGCTTGCATCCTTTTTCAGCAACAACCCGTTAACACAGGGAAAGAAAAATTATACCCCAGGTGGGGGAACAAGGTTTGGTCAGTATATAACCCCCTGCAGCCTGCTATAAACCTTCCACTGCAACCCATTTACCTCATGAACTGCAAAATCCTATGCGGCAAACATACTCCATTAACAACTGAAAGGGGCTGTTTGTCACATGCCCCCACATGTGAACCCGTGTGTGTTTGAACACCAGCTACCAAACACTGCGTTCTAGAAAGGGCATCTGCATTTTTCTGATTACAAGCCGCCCGGTGATCCACTTTAGGCTCTGTTTCCACTACTGCGAGTTGCTGTGCGACTTGACACGTGAAAATCCATTTATTTCAATGGTCCCTGTTCTAATTGGTGTGACTCAAGTCGCAGCGACTCCAAAAAAGCTTTTTGTACTACTTTGTTACGACTTTAGTGCAACTTTTTCGCCCATGGTTCACACCAGTCGCATGACGTTGCATGAAAAAAAATCGCATTGCAATGTGGCACTGTAAATTGCGCAACTTCGGGGTCGCAATAGTGGAAACCTAGCCTAAAGAGAAAAATCTTGGAGGGCTAGGAACCAACGAGTTCTAATAGAAAATAAATAACAAAAAAGTAGCACTGAATCAACATTCCTTAACCACTTCCCTACTGTGCACGAAAACCCCCTTCCTGCCCAAGCCATTTTTCAGCTTTCAGCGCTGTCACACTTTGAATGACAATTGCGTGGTCGTGCGACGTGGCTCCCAAACGAAATTTGCGTCCTTTTTTTACCACAAATAGAGATTTCTTTTGGTGGTATTTGATCACCTCTGCGGTTTTTATTTTTTGCGCTATAAACAAAAGAAGAGCGTCCAGTTTGAAAAAAAAAACATTATTTTTTACTTTTTGCTATAATAAATACCCATTTTTTTTTTTCAAATAACATTTTCCTCAGTTTAGGCCAATACGTATTCTTCTACATATTTTTGGTAAAAAAAAAAAAATCGCAATAAGCGCGTATTGATTGGTTTGCGCAAAAGTTATAGCGTCTACAAAATAGGGGATAGATTTATAGCATTTTTTTTTTTTTTTATTAGTAATGGCGGCGATCTGCGATTTTTATTGTGACTGCGATATTGCGGCGGACACATCGGACACTTTTGACACATTTTTGGGACCATTCACATTTATACAGCGATCCCTGCTATAAAAATGCATTGATTACTGTATAAATGTGATTGGCAGGGAAGGGGTTAACCACTAGGGGGCGGGAAGGGGTTAAATATGTTCCCTCAATGTGTTCTTACTGTGGGGGGAGGGGACTGACTGGGGGAGGTGACCGATGGTTGTCCCTATGTACAAGGGACACACCATCAGTCTCCTCTCCCTCACAGGACGTGGATCTCTGTGTTTACACACAGAGATCCACTTTCCTGCTCGTTTCCCGGGCAATCGCGGGTGCCCGGTGGCAATCGCGGCCACCGGGCACGCGCATCGGGGCCTTGGGAACGCGGCGGCGCTCGCGCGCCTCCTAGCTCGTTTTAAAGGGAGGACGTCATATGACATCCTCCCAGAACGAGAGTGTCCTCCGCCCGCCGTCAATTGACAGTGGGCGGGGGACAAGTGGTTAATGATGCAGTAATACGTCTAAATATTAATTTCACCATGGCGTACTGTGATTCTGCCCGCGATTCGTAAACGCTGCAAATTGCAGGACGCCCTTGCGATCCCGGTTACTTTGAATGGCACCAAATTGCGGCCCGATTTTGCTGCGATTGTCGCCCGACGAATCGCATTAAAATGACACAAACAGAATCAAATTGAACTTTTAGGCGTCCCACAATTCTGTTTGAGCAATTTTACCGTGATTACCGAGATAGCCTCTTGCTGGAACCAGATAAGCAGATAACCAGAGAGTCAAGACGACAGATGTTACAGCTACGGCTGACGCGTTGCAAGGGCGAACCCTCTTCCTCAGAGCCCTCGCAACGCGTCAGCCGTAGCTGTAACATCTGTCATCTTGACTCTCTGGTTATCTGCTTATCTGGTTCCAGCAAGAGGCTATCTCCTTGGATGGAATGTTATGTGCCTATTATTTTACTTGCTTTGTGAGTATTCATGATCTTTTAACTTACTTTTAATAAACCTAGCAATTGGTAATGCACTAGGTCGGTGCACCCTCTTTTTTCTTTTACCTTCTAGTCCTAAGAATACCAATTATTCTGAGGGGGGCAGCAAGATCCCTGGTCATTCCCTTTCTAACGGAACACTCTGGTTGTGCCGCTAAGAGACCAAGCTTCCGAGCGCAGGAGACTGTCTGTGTCACAAGTGTCCACAATCAGGGGAAAGTTCCCCTTAAAGTGTCATTCCACCTTGTGGGAGGGTCTCTAGTCTGCACATTGCAGGAACTGCAACAACAATTTTTAAAGTGGTAGTAAAGTCCTTGACTAATGTATAACAGATGTACTTACTGCTTAAACCCCCTGTTTGCTCCAACTTCTTGGAAATTGGAGTAAAACATAGGCCGTAGCAGTCTTATTTATTAAACAAATATATTTTCAAAATAATATCAACATAACAACAACATAAACATCTGTTACTAGAAAACCTCTCAGACACCTAGCGTTGGTCTTTGCGGGAACCTCCATTACCATCTGTGTAAACTACTGCACTGCAGTACCTCTCATATGATTATAGGCCTCAAGCCAACAGGCTGGCTCAGAGACAATCACTGACCACAGTGCACCTGTCACCAACACATTTCAGCTAAACCTCCGTTAGCTGAAATCCCACCATCAGGACCCATACCAACTATAGGTCCTGAACTCATTCCTTCCAAGGTATCTTCCTTCATCCACAAAGACCAACACCCGCCACTGTCACGACATCCAGATCACAGCGTACCTGTTAAGAGAAAACAACAACACAAACCAGACAACATAGACATAACAAGGGGAGGGTGGGTGGGAACTTTCTCTCATGCTGTGGTGAGCTGGAGGAGGGGACAGCACCCTTTCTTACATACTCCCCCTCCCACTAAACTTCTCTTCCAATCCTAATACTTCTACCACCCTGTACCCTGTTTCCACAGTCATGTCAGCCCTCCACTCATTTATTTTATCTCATTTTTGCTCCTGGCTTTTCTCTTTGTAAGCTTATAATAAATATCGATACAAAATACAGTGCTGCGCTACTAATCCTCAGAACAATATAATCAACAAATATTGTGTATATTCAAAATCCAGGTGCCTAACAGCCCCCCGTTCCTAACCATAAACCTGCTCACGTCGCTATTGATTTTCTTCCGGGCCCTGTTCACTCCCTCCACAGACCTGGCCACAGACCTAGCCATCCTCCATGTTGTACGAGCCACCATGTCCAACCAAACAATGACCATGCCCGGAAATTCCGTCATCAGCCTCCCCACAGCGCACTTGATGTCCTGGGTAATGTCAATAGGTGAGCGAACCCCTAGATTATTACCGCCCACGTGTAATACCAGAACGTCAGGCGGGCTATCTCTTTGGGCATACCGCTGCACCTCAGAGACCACACTACCCCATAACATACCCGGGACACCCAACCACCTAATGCAGGCCTCCCGTCTTGAAAACCCCAACTGCCTATCATAGTACCTAATGTCACCCCTCCGGGCCCCCCAGCACACATAGGAATGGCCCAGTATCCAGACCAATCCCGTCACTGCACCTGTAATAGAAGATGACAAACAAAAAAAAGGCATGACCACCAACGCCATGCATACAACAAGCAAAACAAAGAAAAAAACAGCAACCCCTCCAACCATCCTGACCTAAATATCACAACCCAACCACCAAATGTGGCCTAACATATGATTGAAGCCTACGTGATTTCCACCGTCCAATACGCTTCACAGCCTCCACACCCATGCCACTCCTGGCTGCCTCCGTCGAAGCCCCTATCCTGAATGAGTGAGAAGAGAATTCCGTCTCAACTAAACCCAATGCCCTTAAACACTTCCTGAAGACAGCAATGAATTGAAAACGCGATAGAGGAGACCCATCGCGGTGCACCAAAAAGGACCCCCCTTTGTCGGACGAATATCCAAAAACTCCCGCACCGCCCTAACCGGGCACAACTGCGAACCCGGCACTGAAAAAAACTTGAACTGACCTTCCTTTTCCTGTTTGAGCCGTTTTTGACCTGCGCAAAAATAAGGATAATTCCTCCTCTCCACATGCCACCTCCTGTCTCCAAAGTCCCCCTTGAACCTTCTTAGACGGACTGACCAACTCTCCTATCCTGAATGCCCCAAAAAACGCCAATAAAAAAGCAGTCTTGAACAAGGCACCTTCATATTCTGAAAAACACAACCTTCCCAGCTGCGCAACAATTCCCCCAACTATGTCAAAAGTTACAGGCCTCCTGATATCCCTCCAGACCACCCCCCTTCGATACCCTTTCACTGCCTGCCGTACCCAAAAATCTTTTGTAAAATACGGTTGGCCTTGCAATTTGAATAAAAATGCCAACCCAGTTAATTTCTTTGTCAGACCAGATACGGACACCCCCTCCTCCATCATTCTCGCCAAGTAATACAGCAATAGCAGCCGAACCAACTCACCTGTCGGATCCTCGCCCGCACCCTGCACAAACAACAGCCACTCCTTCCATAGCTTGTCGTAAGCTGCCCACGTAGCCTCACTCACTGACTTCCGAAACCATCCTGCGACTAGGCCAATGCTATTCCCCACAACCACTCGGGGCAAGGTATCCCCAGCTGCTCCGCCTCCGGCGCCAACTCTCGGAACCTGTCCCACTGGAAGCGAGATAACGCATCAGCTATGACATTCTCAACCCCCGGGAGGTGTACTGCATGAATAAATACGTTAAGCTGCAAGCATCTCAGCACCAAGTGTCGCAGCAATCTAATCACTGGCGGAGACGATGCCGACACCTTATTGATCACCTGCACCACCCCCATATTATCACCATGGAAACGCACCTTCAGATCCCTGAACGATGCCCCCACAATTCTACCGCCAACACCACTGGAAACAATTCCAGCAATACCACATTTTTTGTGAATTCCCGCTTCCACCCAAGACCGTGGCTACGGACCCGCACTCCACTGCCCTTAGAAGAATGCTCCAAAACCAGCAGATCCTGCTGCATCTGTGTACAATTCCAGGTCATAATTGCTCACTGGCCCCGACATCCACATAGCTCGCCTGTTAAATGATTCCAAGAAGGTATGCCATACCCTCAAATCCTCCCTGTGCTCCCTCACCAGACGCACAAAATGACTCTGGGACTGGATTCCTGATGTACTCGCCGCTAGTCTACGACAGAAAACCCTTCCCATTGGCAAAATGCGACACGCAAAGTTCAGCTTACCCAACAATGATTGTAGCACTCGAAGCTGGACCTTGCGTAAGCCCATCATACCAGCCACCACCCGTTTTAAATCCGATAATTTGTCCTCAGGCAGCCGGCACTCCATGGCCCCAGAGTCCAGAACAATGCCCAGAAACGTGATGACCGTACGGAGTCCCTCCGTCTTCTCTGGGGCCAGCGGAATACCGAACCTGTCTGCAATGTGTTCCAACGTAGCCAGGAGCACTCCGCATTTTCTGGAGCATGCTGGGCCTATACAAAGGAAGTCGTACAGGTAATGAATAATGGAATTCACCCACGACACATCCCGCACGACCCATTCCACAAATGAGCTAAATTGTTCAAATAAAGCGCAGGATATAGAACAACCCATTGGTAGGCATTGGTCGACATAAAATTCATCATTCCACTGACACCCCAGCAACTGGAAACTATCCGGGTGAACTGGAAGTAGCCGGAAAGCTGATTCCACATCTGCCTTAGCCATCAAGGCCCCCTTACCGTACCGACGTACCCACCCCACTGCAGCGTCAAACGAAAGTATACGTCACCGAACATGCCCCCTATCAATAGCCTCATTAACAGACCCCCCCTTCGGAAAGGACAGGTGGTGAATGAGCCAAAATTTATTGGGTTCCTTCTTTGGCACTACCCCCAGCGGGGAAACTACCAAATCAGAAAAAGGTGCAGATGGGAAAGGACCCCCCATGCGACCCATGGCAACTTCCTTCTTTAGTTAATCCCAAACCACATCTGGATGTTGCATGGCTGACCGCAAATTACACGCCACCGGGGGAATGACCTGTAATGAACATGGACTCTTAAAGCCCACCATGAAACCTTCCTCCAACAAACCAGCAGCCTGTCTATCCGGATACCTTCCGAGGAAAGGCCGCATCCTTTCCACCATCACCGGAGTCCTCCCTCTTGTGTCCAGCATCCCCAGCATGTCCCTTACCTTGCTTGAAACATCTGGCTGACGGATGTGACCCCCCACACCCTGAACACTCATGTTTATACCTGCACGCGGCACCAAACCTGCAGGTCCCTGCATTATATTGCCAACATACCCCTTTTTTGTTTCCGGCCGATTGTCCCTGGGCCGAAGGTCCACCGGCCCCTCCCTGAAAAAGCTGATTCGGAGCCCTCGCAGTCGTCATCAGGCGCATTCACAGGCTGATATCCTTATGGTCCCATCTCAAATACGGCCTCACTGCCCGACGCTGCTGAAACTGCTCATCATATCTCAGCCACGCCATTCCCCCGTACACCCTATACGCCTCCCCGATCGAATCCTGATACCCAAAGAGCGCCAAACAGCATTCCGTTTTTTTCTTCCCAATCACACTTGCCATGATGGCGAATGCCTGCAGCCAATTGGCAAATGTCCTAGGGATCAATCTGTACCTCTGCTTTTCCTCGTCTTCCTTTTTAGAATCATCCGGCTTAACCCTATCCAAATTAAACTTCTCCAAAGGCAGCAAGGAAAACATCTCCACATACTCACCTTTCCACAGTTTTTCCCTCACTTCAGGCTTTAGATGCGCCCCCAACGGCCCCTCATAGCACACATACACCTCACATTTCGCTGAATCGACCAGCCTCACGATGTCCTGTCTGCCAGCCGTTTCCACAGCCACCACAGCCTTGGCCTTTTCCCGTGGAACCTCCTCTGCCGGGGCCACCACGGTGGGCACCGTAACCAGGGCAGTCGCCTCCCATGCCACTGAACCACTCAGCACTACCCCAGCATCCCCAGCCCCCCCTGCCGGCTGTACCCAGGCTGCCACTGGACCCACCGGTGCTCTCTACGCCTGCTCAAATTTCTTTACCAATTCCTTGATTCTCGCCAGGAAACCCAAAAACCCCACAGCCTCTCCCGCTGCACCTGCAACCCCTGCCCCGACTGGACCAATCCCCGTCTGGCCCTCCTGTACTAAGCTGCCAGACAAAACCACAGGTGATAAACGTAAATGTGACTTACCGGGCTGCACAGGCACTGCCCCACCAGCCGAACGTCCGCACGACACCTCGGAAAGGGGGATGGCATCCTCTTCCGACACCGACTGGTCTCCGACCGGTCCAGATCCCTCCTCCTCGTCAGATGAAAGCCCACCTGGCGTAAAAGCCGAGGCTGCCGATGGACCCACAGACATCCGTCCCCTCCTCCGCTCAGCCAACCCTCTCGATGACTTTCGGACAGCCTTCCCAGGACCAGTGTCGGCCGCCTCAGTCCCGCAGGCCTCCGCTCTTACAGCCGTCACCTCCGTTCGTCCAGACCCACTCCTTACCACCTCCCCAGCCGCGGACAAAGAAGGCCTGGGGATCACCGCTGCTCCGCTCCCTGGGGTAGGACTCATCTCTCCAGCCACTGCCCGGGGGGCGGGGCCCATACACTCCTGGTCCCGCCGTCAGCTAGGCCGCGCCGCGGCCCCCCTACCCCCGGATCGTTCCCCCAGTGTTCCGCTACTGCTCCTGGGGATCCGCACAGGACTCTCCGTCCCTTACTGCCGATCGCTTAGCCAGAGGACCCACCTGGGGCCCCCCAGCACCCTCCCGCTCACCCGCACCCTCCCGCTCACCCTTACCTCCGGGCTCTGCTCCACCACCGGCTGCCGCATCATGGGCCCCAAATACTCCTCCAGCCAGTCCGCCCCACGCATTGCAGCCTGTTCCCTGAGCTGGGCCAAGATCTGCTCCACAGCAGCCATATTGCTGCCCTGTGAACTTTCCCTTACACTGCGAAGACTCATGGGGAGGGGTTAACCCTTTTATTTGCTTCCCTCCTCTCCCACTCAGAAACTTCCCAAACCACTCCCATCTCTTTATTCAGTGTGCATGTTAACTCCGTCATGTCCGGCCCTCCGCCTATGCATTACATTTATGCTCCGTGCCTTTCTGGATACCAAGATCTCCTCAGGCAGAAAGACTCCTTAATGGGTTCCAAAGACCCCGATCATCTTACTCATCAGGTATATATATATGCAAGAAAAGGGCAACATATAGTGCTCTCCATTTGATTAAACAAATTTAATGGTAAAAAGTAATGGATACACTCACAAGGATAGCACAATAAGCTTGTGCAAGCTGCAAAGCATTGAAATCACAAGATGGCCACGCTGTGATTTCAGTCCGCAAACTCCGCCCCCTAGATGTGTGTTGTCAGGGAGTTGACTTCCTCAGTAAGGGGTGGAGTTAATATATCACTGCTAAAGCTTATATACTCCCCTTCATTACCCAGCATGCGCGAGTAGCTAATTAGCTCATCTCACGCCGTCCATACGGACATCGTGCACAGGAAGGGGTCACTCAGAATTCTACTGGGGACACGACCAGATTAATTGACCTGATACATGTACCATAAATAATGTGCACAAGTCGGAGCCTGCACACTATTCCCCCACACTGTAGCCATCTTAACCATGTTATACATTACTCCAAATATAATAAAACCAACATATAAGTAAAGAATCTCGAAAATTGTAAAAATAAAAATAAAATAAAATATAAATAAAGAATTAATAATGAAAAAAAATTATAAAAATTTAATTAAAATAAATATAAAAGTAAAAATAAATATAATTTATATATTTTTTTCATTATTAATTCTTTATTTATATTGTATTTTATTTAGATTTTTTTTAATTTTTAAAATTTTTGCAGAGTTTGTCCTCATGAAACATCACAGGAAGCACCCTCATAGCTAACAGAGGACAGAATTAGAAATAGACTTGGGAAACTTAACATTAATAAATCCCTGGGACCAGATGGCTTGCACCTGAGGGTACTTAGGGAACTCAGTCAAGTAATTGCCAGACTATTGTTTCTAATTTTTACTGACTGGGATGCTACCAGCTGATTCGAGAAAAGCCAATGTAGCACCAATATTTAAAATAGGGCCAAAATACATCCCTGGGAATTAGTGACCAGTTAGCCTAACATCAATAGTATGCAAGCTCTTGGAGGGGATGATAAGGGACTATATACAAGATTTTAGTAATGAAAACTGTATCATTAGCAGTAATCAGCATGGATTTATGAAGAATCATTCTTGCCAAACCAATCTATTAACCTTCTATGAGGAGGTGAGCTGCCATCTAGATAAAGGAAGGCCCGTAGACGTGGTGTATCTGGATTTTTCAAAAGCATTTGACACAGTTCTCCATAAATGTTTACTGTACAAATTATTGACCATAGGGTGAGTACATGGATTGAAATCTGGCTACAAGGGCGAGTTCAGAGGGTGGTGATAAATGGGGAATACTCGGAATGGTCAGGGGTGGGAAGTGGGGTCCCCCAGGATTCTGTGCTGGGACCAATCCTGTTTAATTTGTTCATAAACGACCTGGAGGATGGGGTAAACAGTTCAATCTCTGTATTTGTGGACGACAGCTAAGCAGGGCAATAACTTATCCGCAGGATGTGGAAACCTTGCAAGAGGATCTGAACAAATTAATGGGGTGGGCAACTACATAGCAAATGAGGTTTAATGTAGAAAAATGTAAAATAGTGCATTTGGGTGGCAAAATATGAAGCAATCTACTCACTAGGGCAGAGGTGCCAAACCAGTGGGCCGGGGGCCACATGTGGCCCGCGGAGCCCTCTGATGTGGCCCGCAACCTCCTACTTTGGGATGGAATAAAATATAATAGAATACTGTAATTAAGGGTAAGTTTATTACTAAAATCACAGTGTATATATTGACATATCTGTTCTGCAGTGGTTACTGGGCTGCTTTCAAACTGATCCACAGGTGCAGAGTAGTGAACCAGCCTGTTACCTGCACTGAGCCATAGACTTCTATTACCTGCAAGTTTTGTGTGCTTTCTGAAAGTGCACCACACCTATAGGATATAATAGAAGTCTATGGCAAAGTGCAGCCAACCTGCAGGAAAGTCACAGGTGAACTGTGCTGTACCCACGGTGCAGGTAAACAACAGTGCATCAGTGTGAAAGCAGGCTTAGGCCCCTTTCACACAGTCAGTCCGACCCAATCGGGACCTCCATTCACCTCTAAGGAGTGGCAGATGTAAATGGACTTGTGTCTGTTTACAAACGCCTACCTCCAATCCAATCCGCTAAAAAAGAGTGGGCTCTATAGAGTAGAGTGGGCTGCCATCCACCGCTCCGCTCATTGTGGCCCGCGACTGGTTACCAAATCGTTTAAGTGACCCTTGCTCTTCAAAAGGTTGTGCACCCCTGCACTAGGGGATGAACCTCTGGGGGAATCTAGGATGGAAAAGGACCTGGGAGCCTAGTAGATGATGGGCTCAGCAATGGCATGCCAAGCTGCTGCTAACAAGGCAAACAGAATATTGGCATGCATTAAAAAGGGGATTAAGTCATGGGATAAAGCAATAATTTCCCCCACTCTACAAGACTTTGGTTTGGCCTCACCTGGAGTATGCTGTCCAATTCTCAGGAAGGATGTACTGGAAAAGGAGCGAGTACAAAGAAGGGCAAAAAAGCTAATAAAGGGTCTGGAGGATATTAGTTATGAAGAAAGGTTGTGAGCACTGAACTTATTCTCTCTGGAGAAGAGACGCTTGATATGATTTCAATTTACAAATAACATATTGGTGACCCCACAATAGGGAAACAACTTTTTTGCAGAAGGGAGTTTAATAAGACACTTGGCCACTCACTAAAATTTGAAGAAATGAGGTTTAACCTTAAACTGCGTAGAGGGTTCTTTACTGTAAGAATGGCAAGGATTTGGAATGTGGAATTCCCTTCCACAGGCGGTGGTTTTAGCAGGGGGCATCGATAGTTTCAAAAAACTATTAGATAAGCACCTGAACAACCGCAACATACAGGGATATAAGATACTAAAATAGCTTGGCCCTCCTTCCTTGTATCACTCTGCGCTTCTGGATAAAAACTATAAAAGATATAAACAGTGGTAAAAAAATTGTGTATAAACAGCAGCTGCTTAAAATCAAATGCACATATATAAAATACAGTATTAAAAAACTTTTGCTTTAAAAAAGTTCAGATTAAAACTGCAGCAGCGCTACGGACAAAAGTTCATATGTACGTCTTCTATATTGATTGCTTATATAGGTGATGAAGTGGTGGATAGTGAGTCTAGTTGTATTTAATCCAAATCTTATTTTCAGTGCTCCTTTCAACAAAGTGTATTTCACCGCGTGGGGGGATTTTTGAAAGTCCCCTTCAGGGGGCGCACTCACCAGAAATTAGAAAAATGCAAGCATAGATAAAACTATCCTTCTCCAACAATGTTACAATATCTTTCTCTTCTTCTCCACAGTAAAATCAACAAGGTGTCACAGGTATATGTAAGGGTAAAGAATAAATCCACATAGGGTAATATTGCTTTAAACAATTTATTGAAGATAAACCCTTTAGTTTCCCCCCTTACATATTGTGCGTACCAAACTGAAATAGTATGCAGGCGAAATAATAATAATGATAAACAAGCGCTTCTGCGCTTGGAACTTGCCCCTGATGAGCGCCGAACGTGTAATCCTGTTGGCGTCTTCCTGTGAGGCAGGTCCTGGAACGCGCCAGCATCACTTCCGGTTTGCTAGATGTGTTGGTCACGCCCTGACGTTTCGTCACTTCCTGACTTCTTCTGAGGGCGTGACCAACCGTCATAGCAACCGGATTATGTACCAGCAAACCCTGCCTGAGAATGTGAATCTAGTGAATGTGAATCTAGTAGAAAAGCCACGGTCAACGGAACCCCTGATCAATCAAGCCATCACTACATTGATGGAGAGAGTCTGGGGTTTTATAAGTGATGATGAAATTATATTTGATTCGCCAGCAAGTTTCTCCACTCCAATTCCACCAAAAAAGGAGAAAACCAAAAGGAGGAGGTGGGAAGAATAATCAGGCACACAATCAACAACAATATAATCGACCCCACACACCATACCAAATACCAACTCAAAATAGATTTTACCCCTTAGAACAGCAAAATAATTATCAACCACCCCGTCCTTTTTTAGGGAGAGGAGGGGGAGGACAGAGAAGGGGTCGAGGATTTCCATCGCACAGGGGAAAACCCCAATACCCCCCGGTACATCAGAGAGAACAGGATTGGAGAGAACCACATCCCCAGAATCAATGGACCAGAGAACAAACCTATTATGCACAACAAAGGAACACAGAACCAGAGGATGTAGGGCCGGAAGGAAGGTCCAAAAAAAGAAGGAGAAACAATTAGTAACCAGTATTTTCAATTTAAGTCCAGTAGAGCTGACGCACAAAGAGTTAAACATCCTGAATATGGGCCTCAAATGCGGATTAAAGCAGCCATTAAACAAATTTAATGTGTACATAGATGTACACAAATATATAAGGAAATTGAACATAAAGAAACACTTTGTGGGACTAACCACACAGAAGGTGCCCACCATTGAGAATCCCCAAGGTATCATTAACAGCGGTTTAAAAAATAAATCACTGTTTAACCCCCTGAATAACCACAACTACCAGGTAGAGGTATTCAAAGGCCTGATTATATGTGACCTGAATCAACTTGTACCTAAAAAGAATACAAGTTTGAAACACATCCAGGATGGGATCGTTGCTTTGGAAAAAAGAAAAGACATCATCATTAGGCCAGCTGATAAAAGGTGGCGGAGTTGTCATTCTTCCTAAAGAGATGTACCACGCACAGATCCTTGAGATGTTAGCAGATGTTAATACCTATAAAGCTTTGGATAAGGATCCAACACAATCTTTTAGGAACCAACTAACCACCTTAGTTGAAATAGGCATGAAGTCAGGGGTACTTTCGGACAAGGAAAGACAGTACCTGATACCAACTAGTAATAAGATTCTCACAATCTACACACTACCGAAAATTCACAAGGATTCCACCAATCCACCGCCTAGACCGATTGTAAACAGCATAGATTCAATCACAGCAAGATTGGGACAATATCTGGACACGTTCTTGCAGAAAAGTGTGACAACTACGCAAGCTTATTTGAGAGACACTAAAGACTTCCTTAATTGTCTACAAAGCATATCATTAAGAAAGGACCAGGAAATCCTGTTGGTAACCTCGGATGTATCCTCCCTCTACTCAATAATTCAACATGAGGATGCACTATTAGCCCTGAATTGGACTCTGAGTAAGAGGGAGGAACTCCCACATAATCAAAAAGTATTTATTGGCCATGCCCTCGACTTCTGTCTATCGCATAACTATTTTTGGTATGACAATAAATTCTACTTACAACAGAGGGGAGTTGCAATGGGGGCTAAATTTGCCCCCAGTATTGCCAATTTATTCATGGCAGAATGGGAAGACAAAATGATTTTTAAAGACAGAAGAGCTGAGCTCATTTTTTATAAACGTTTTATCGATGATATGTTTTTAATTTGGGCCGGTCCAGAAGAATCATTACAGATTTTCTTAAAAACTTTAAACATCAATAACAATAACATTAAACTAACCTCTGAGTGGAATAGAGAAACAATAAATTTCCTGGATGTCACGGTCTTTCGGCATAATACAGAAGTTGGAACCAAGGTTTATTTTAAGGCAACAGATAGGAACAACTACCTCCCTATCACTAGTGGACATCATCCACAATGGCTTAAAAATATTCCGAAAGGCCAAATCATGCGAGTGAAACGAAATTGCTCAGACAATGAGAATTTTCTCACACAAGCAAAAGTCCTCACAGATAGATTTGTAGCAAAAGGCTACGCTCCTGGGCACTTGCAGAAAATCATAGAAGAAGTTGAACAAATACCCAGAGAAACGTGCCTGCTGAACAAACCCAAACCAGCACTAGGGGGAACTAATTCAAAGGAATGGGGCTTTATATCGCAATTCCACAGTCAATTTAGGGAAGTAGAAGAAATCATCAAAAAACACTGGCACATATTACTTTTGGACAAAAAATTGGGCCCTGTGCTGCCCTCAAAACCGCAATTCATATACCGAAAAGCTCCTAATCACGGTGATCGTGTAGTGAAAAAAATTCTAGACCCTCCAAGCAAACCTCAGACGTTCTGGAATAAAAATGGTTTCTTTGCCTGTAGGAGGTGCAGAGCGTGCAAGGAAGTGACACGACCAATTAGAGGTCTAGAGAATTTCATCTCTCCTTCTAATCATAAACAATTTGACATTGAACAGTTTATTACGTGCAACAGCAGCTTCGTGGTTTATGCTCTGAAATGTCCGTGCGGACTCCTTTATATTGGACGCACCAAAAGACTACTGCGAATTAGAATAGCAGAACACGTCAATAACATAAAGATTGGTTATAAAGACCATTACGTGTCACTACACTTCAAACTCAAACATAACCAGGACCCCTCAGGCCTCCAATTCTGGGGTATTGAAAGCCTGGAACCACACTGGAGGGGTTCACACAGAGTCCGCGAATTATCTAAGAAAGAAACAAAATGGATTTTTTTAACTGAAGTTTTAGCGCCCAAAGGTTTAAACATAGAGCTGGACATCAACTGTTTTATAAGTGACTCATAAAAACAGTACGATAAACTATTACAGTGCTATTCACAAGGTTCACAAATATCTACATATGTCTGCTTTTCTCAATAATAGTCAGTTGGGTGAACCCTCAACCCATTGAGAAAACATCACCCACAGAATATACCAATAGTGAGGGGCCCAATAAGAAAGGCTGACCATCACTAAAGTTATCCTACACAACCCAAAACCCAAAATAATGAACAGGAGGTTTTAGGGCGGTGATTTTATGTATTAGGTATTCATATTCAGGGTAGTTTTTATTAACAGACCTATAGTGTGCTCTATGTACGAATATGTATGCTTATATCAATTTTATTTCTTCAATCTTTTATTGGTATTTTATTGTCATTTTTTTGGTATTAGGCCTCGTACACACGGCCGAGATTCTCGTTGAAAAAAACATGTCGTTTTTTTCGACGAGATTCTTGGACAAGAAACTTGTCCCGGCCGAGTGTACACACGCTCGTTTCAAAGAACCCGCGGTTCTTTGAAAGGAGTGTACACGGTGACGTCATCGACTACGTCGAGCATGCGCTCGTCACATTCGATGCCGTCGCCGACATCTTGGTATACCCTACGTCTGCCTAGGAAGCTACCGCGCATGCGTCGAATTCATTTCGAACATGCGCGGGCTTCCGGGCGGACAGGTAAGTGTACACACACTCACTTTTCTCGTCGAGAAACATGCCGAGGAGAATCTCGACGAGAAAATAGAGAGCAGGTTCTCTATTTTCTCGTCGAGGTTTCTTGTCGGTTTTCTCAACGAGAAACCCGATAGCAGCGTACACACGACCGATTTACTCGGCAAGACCTCTCTGCCAGCAAGTTTCTTGCTGGTTCTTGCCGAGAAAATCGGCCGTGTGTACGAGGCCTAAGACTGCTGTTTTTTTAATAAGATGATGCATGTATTTTAACACATTTAATGGATTTTATTGCATATAGTTTTAGATTGTTTTAATCTCAATCCCCAGGTAGCTACATACTAACAGGGTAGTCTGGCACCGAGGGCAGGGTAAACTTTCTCATGCAATTTAAACATGCTCATCTAACACTCCTACGTAGGTGTCGTCCGCGGCGGTGACATAACTATGAGGTTGTTTATGGGATTAATCCTGTCAATCAGCATATAGATGTCCCCTCAAGACTCGTAATTGTATTGGTCCATCTTATCCTGACATGTAAACGTACATTAACCAATCGAGGTGCAGCCCATGTGCAAGCGCCAATCAGAGCGGGGCATAACGTTCTGCACTCCGGACTACTTCCGCCCACATCAGGGCATGGACGCACACTGACTCAGTGCGCATGCGTGATGACGCAGGCGCGCCGAGCGTGGTCTGACGTCCAGCCGGGGGGCGGGATTCAGTGGTGTACATAATCCGGTTGCTATGACGGTTGGTCACGCCCTCAGAAGAAGCCCCCATTGCAACTCCCCTCTGTTGTAAGTAGAATTTATTGTCATACCAAAAATAGTTATGCGATAGACAGAAGTCGAGGGCATGGCCAATAAATACTTTTTGATTATGTGGGAGTTCCTCCCTCTTACTCAGAGCCCAATTCAGGGCTAATAGTGCATCCTCATGTTGAATTATTGAGTAGAGGGAGGATACATCCGAGGTTACCAACAGGATTTCCTGGTCCTTTCTTAATGATATGTTTTGTAGACAATTAAGGAAGTCTTTAGTGTCTCTCAAATAAGCTTGCGTAGTTGTCACACTTTTCTGCAAGAACGTGTCCAGATATTGTCCCAATCTTGCTGTGATTGAATCTATGCTGTTTACAATCGGTCTAGGCGGTGGATTGGTGGAATCCTTGTGAATTTTCGGTAGTGTGTAGATTGTGGGAATCTTATTACTAGTTGGTATCAGGTACTGTCTTTCCTTGTCCGAAAGTACCTCTGACTTCATGCCTATTTCGACTAAGGTGGTTAGTTGGTTCCTAAAAGATTGTGTTGGATCCTTATCCAAAGCTTTATAGGTATTAACATCTGCTAACATCTCAAGGATCTGTGCGTGGTACATCTCTTTAGGAAGAATGACAACTCCGCCACCTTTTATCAGCTGGCCTAATGATGATGTCTTTTCTTTTTTCCAAAGCAACGATCCCATCCTGGATGTGTTTCAAACTTGTATTCTTTTTAGGTACAAGTTGATTCAGGTCACGTATAATCAGGCCTTTGAATACCTCTACCTGGTGGTTGTGGTTATTCAGGGGGTTAAACAGTGATTTATTTTTTAAACCGCTGTTAATGATACCTTGGGGATTCTCAATGGTGGGCACCTTCTGTGTGGTTAGTCCCACAAAGTGTTTCTTTATGTTCAATTTCCTTATATATTTGTGTACATCTATGTACACATTAAATTTGTTTAATGGCTGCTTTAATCCGCATTTGAGGCCCATATTCAGGATGTTTAACTCTTTGTGCGTCAGCTCTACTGGACTTAAATTGAAAATACTGGTTACTAATTGTTTCTCCTTCTTTTTTTGGACCTTCCTTCCGGCCCTACATCCTCTGGTTCTGTGTTCCTTTGTTGTGCATAATAGGTTTGTTCTCTGGTCCATTGATTCTGGGGATGTGGTTCTCTCCAATCCTGTTCTCTCTGATGTACCGGGGGGTATTGGGGTTTTCCCCTGTGCAATGGAAATCCTTGACCCCTTCTCTGTCCTCCCCCTCCTCTCCCTAAAAAAGGACGGGGTGGTTGATAATTATTTTGCTGTTCTAAGGGGTAAAATCTATTTTGAGTTGGTATTTGGTATGGTGTGTGGGGTCGATTTATATTGTTGTTGATTGTGTGCCTGATTATTCTTCCCACCTCCTCCTTTGGTTTTCTCCTTTTTTTGGTGGAATTGGAGTGGAGAAACTTGCTGGCGAATCAAATATAATTTCATCATCACTTATAAAACCCCGGACTGGGGGCGTGGCTTGCGCGTGCACGGAGATGGCCGCTTAAGCAGTGAGCTCCGCCATCCAGACCGGACAATCAGCGACTATCGAGCTCTGACTACCCGCTACTCTACCCCACAGCAAAGCGATCGTACCGGCCAGGCTGCGCCGTCATGTTGTCCCGCAAACGCATCCAGGATAGAGGCTTAAAACGCCTGGAATCCTTCTCCTTCCAGCCCCGCCGGCGAAACCAAGATGGCGGCGCCGGACCCTCAGCGCACCACTCTCGGCAGTTTTCGGAACCCCCGGGGGGCCATCCACAGAACATACCAGCTGGAAATCATTCCTCCCTTCCTTTGGATACCTCTCCTGCAACCCCGGTGTCCCAGAGCCCGGCAAAATTGAGGATGCGGATGGATCTCTCGGACCAGGCCTCAATCACAGTGAGTACAGGCCTGCATAATAACTCTGCTGTTTCATCATTACAATCCTCCATAGCACAATTCCCAACATCAGGACAACCGGTGCTAGACACCACTATGAAAGACATGCTCCTATCACTGCAGTCTTCTCTCATGTCCAACTTCTCATCCCTGATTAATACTTTCTCACTAGAAATGAAACACATGGACAATAGGGTGCAATGTGTGGAAAACAAAATGGAGGAATGTACTGACACTGTTAATGAATTAGTGGATGCATACAATGATCAGAAAGAGGAATCTCTCTGGATCAAAGCGAAATTAGCGGACCTCGAGGACCGTTCCAGACGCAATAACCTTAAAATACGCGGAATCCCTGAGTCCGTTCAACCTACAGAATTGCGCAATTATGCCACCGCTATGTTTTCCAGCATGCTCCCGGAACTCTCCCCGATTGAGCTTACGTTTGATCGTATACACAGGCTGCCTAAACCACGCCACCTGGAAGCAGAGGTACCCCGAGATGTACTTCTGCGAGTACATTTTTTCCAAGCGAAAGAACAGATACTTAGGAAAGCTAGAGAACTGTCACCACTCCCTGCACCATACTCTGATATACAACTGTTTGCAGACCTATCTCAACATACACTCCAAATGCGTCGGCAACTTAAAACTATCACTAAGGCGATGAACAATCACAAAATTATATACAAATGGCGCCACCCAGCGACCATCTTGGTCACTTACAACGGCATTCCTCACACCATCTCCACCCTGGAAGGGGGCTTGAAACTACTTAAAACATGGGGAATCCTTCCAGATCCTCCCCTCAACCAAACTGACGATGACGGTACACCAAACCCGTTCACCTTTGGAAGTAACAGGGAGAACCGCAGAAACAACCAACGTTGATCTACTAGCTCAAATTGCATCATTATACGACTACCTTAGTCCGGTCTGGTCGCGTGCTTAACACCAGCTTACTGAACTTACCCCCATTAGTTGTCAGTTGCTCTGAGGAGCTGGTTCATGCTGACACACCTGTGAGCTTAGTTTGTTCACTTAGTCTTTACTAAAAAGCGGGGTCTATTTTTTTTTTTTTCTTCTTGACCCTGTTGTTTTTTTTTTGTGTTGTTTTTCTTTCTTTTTGATTGCGCTTCTGCAAGTGCCTTCACCTGCTTCAGACATCTACAGTTCGTTCACACATGAAGTTTGTTGATCTTCAAATCTAACTTGTTTTATACCTCTATAGATCCAAGGACTGAATTTACTACTTCCTTCTCAAATCTCCAACAGAAGTATTCTCGCCCACATCGACCGGTGGATTGATTATTCCTCCTTCATTCTTCCACAACTGTAAGTAGTTGCTTCACAGACTCACCACACCTCCATTCAGCATGGGGATCACTATCCTATCACTCAATGCGAATGGACTAAACCACCCAGCAAAAAGGTCCTCCCTATGGAAATCAGCCATTACCCAGAACTGTGACATTCTTTGCGTACAGGAGACGCACTTTGTTGCGACTGCCTCTCCTGCCTGCCAACACAAACAATTCCCCCATGTGTTTCGCTCCTCCTTTGGTAAAAAACAACGCGGAGTAATGATAGCGATCAGAAACACTGTTGTTTTCACCCTGCAGAACTGTGTCATTGACCCGGAAGGGCGATATATTATCCTAATTTGCACAATCAACAATATCTCCTTTACCCTGGTCTCCATTTATGCCCCAAACCATGGCCAAATGACTTTTCTCAGGAAGACACTACGGGCTGCCCGTAAGATCCAACAAGGACATTTGCTCATTTGTGGGGACTTTAATATGGTCCCGAACAACTCAATAGACTCCACTGCGGGGACTCACAGAAATACCTCTCCTTTAGATCCGTTTATTAGTTCCAATGATCTATTTGACGTGTGGAGGTGTTGTCATGCGAGCGAGAGGGATTTCACGTTCCTTTCGCCGTGTCACAATACCTACTCACGGATTGATTTATTCCTAACTGACAGTCGGTTACTGCATAAAATTTCAAACTCTACCATTCATACCACCACCTGGTCAGATCATGCCCCCATTAGCATTACCATATCTGACGACTCTTGTCAACCCAATAACTTTATTTGGAGAGTCAATAACTATCTCCTAACTACACCACTCTATTCTACCCATATTGAGCGCCAATTGGAAGAGTACTTTTTAATCAATCAGGCATCGGTAGCTGACCCGCTGGTGATATGGAACGCACACAAGGCAGTCATGCGAGGAGTGTTCATCCAAATGGGAGCTAGAGCCAAAAAAAAAGGACCCACCGGTTAGATGAACTCACAGCTGAGATAGCCAAATCCGAATCACTGAATAAATCCAACCCATCACCACTTCTCCAATCTAAAATATTCACCCTTCGCCACGAACTAAGGGCCCTTCTACTTGAAAAATGTGCTAAATCATACAGAATTCTCAAAGCCACTTCATACACTACAGGGAACAAGGCAGGAAAGGCAATGTCCCTTCGAGTTAAGGGTCATAGAACCAAAACAAAAATCCCGTACATACATCACCCTCACACGAACGAAAAACTTCTTAAACCCCAAGACATAGCGAACTCCTTTAGTACCTACTATGAAGATCTATACAACCTCAAGGATGATGCCTCCACTACCCAACCCTCCCAGGTGGGGATTGGATCCTTCCTAGGAGGTTTGAATCTCCCGACTGTGTCCCCCCAACAACTTGAGAAATTAAATACTCCCTTCACAGCTGAGGAAATACTTGCAATAATAAATAATCTACCTAACTCCAAATCCCCTGGCCCTGATGGCTTCACTGGGGAATATTATAAGAAGTTCAAGCATGTATTAGCTCCCACTCTGTGCCAACTGTTCAACCTAACAGCAACTTCAGCCTCTTTCCCTACTGATATGCTCAATGCCATGATTATAACCCTCCCTAAACCTGGCAAAGATCCCACATCTCCAAAAAACTTCCGACCCATTTCACTGCTCAACCTTGATTTAAAAATTTACGCCAAATTGATAGCCAACAGACTAGAGGACATACTCCCTTTCCTTATATCAATAGACCAATCAGGATTCACTAAAGGACGCCAAGCGTCAGACGCCACTAGAAGGATAATCAATATCATACATCATGTAGAAACGCAAAAAATCCCGGCCCTTCTATTATCACTAGATGCCGAAAAGGCCTTCGATAGGGTCCACTGGGGATATATATCGGAGGTTCTATACAAGTTCGGTATTACGGGTACGATACACAATGCCATAATGGCCCTATACTCCAATCCTTCGGCCAAAGTATTTTCTGCAGACACCCTTTCCTCTCCATTCCAAATTACCAATGGCACAAGACAAGGTTGCCCACTCTCACCCATTATATTCAACCTAGTCATGGAACCCCTTGCCGAACATATCAGAAATAACAGCGAAATCTCAGGTATACCCATTGCTGGTTTAGACCATAAGATAAGTTTGTTTGCAGACGACGTGATCCTCATGATCACGGACCCTGACAGATCCCTTCCTGAGGTCCAGAGGACGCTAGCCTGGTTTAGTGAAGTCTCATACTACAAAGTCAATGAAACTAAATCATACGTGCTCAACTTAGGTCTGGACACGCCCACAGAAAACCAACTCAAAATGAAATTTCCATACACTTGGGCTAAAAATAGCATAACTTACTTGGGCATCCAGCTGACTACTACAACAAAAGCACTATTTGCTTCTAACTATTTACCAATCAGATCCACTCTTCAAACGCATCTCACCAGGCTGGCGTCCTTTGAATTCTCGTGGATGGGTCGATTGGCAGCATTCAAAATGTTCCATCTTCCCCAAATCTTGTACCTATTTAGAACTATACCAATTCCTATACCTCGTTACTACTTCAAATCATTGCAATCGATCCTGACCAAATTTCTTTGGAAAGGCAAAAAAGCTAGATGCAGCCATGCTCAACTAATCAAACATCGCTTAGCAGGAGGGACTGGTTCTGTTGACTTTCAGGATTACTACATGGCATCTATACTCACACAAGCTAAGGAATGGTTTCTAGAATCCCCCCCAACCACATTGTGGGGGAAGATAGAGGCATCTATGACACCAGGAGGCAATTTAGCTTCTTGGCTATTCATCTCACCACTAAGGACAAGGCCCCACATCCACGTCTCACCGACCATGATGGCGACTAGCAAGGTTTGGTCCAGATTCACACAGCTCTCAGCACTCTACCCCAATCAAGCGACCATCCCCGTCACCATAGACTCCCTGACCCACATACTAGAAACAGCCTCCTACACACATTGGAAACACAAGGGCATTATATATATATCTCAGATCTACTTTATAATAATCGCATCAAATCCTTTACCAAACTTCAGAAAGAATACCAACTCTCGCACTCTGATTGGTTCTTATACGCACGCACCCATCATTGCCTCAGTTCACTTAAAACATGGGCATGGAAAATACCCCAAATAGCGTGGACTTTTTTTAGATCCCCTGCGCATCATCGGAGGGGAATTTCTCGGTTCTATTCTTTACTACAACAAAAATCCACCTTTACTACTTCAACAGCACTATTGCGCTGGGAAAATGATTTAGGACAACAATTCACAATTCTACAATGGGAAACAGCGTGTAAATCCACATACAAAGCTACTTGCTGCTCAACATTGTGGGAACTTGCGTTTAAACTGACGTACCGTTGGTACTTGACTCCTGACAGATTATCCAAATTTAACTCATCACTCCCTAGCACATGTTGGAGGAACTGCGGACAAAAAGGTGATCTATTGCATATATTTTGGAATTGTTCCAAACTTAAACATTATTGGTACGCCGTTTTCCAATTAATCTTTGAGGTCACTCATCTGTCAATCATAGCCTCACCATCCTTAGCCCTACTATCCCTGGAAATAGAAAAAATCCCAAATCCATCAAAACACATTATAATTCACATACTACTAGCAGCTCGCCTTAGTATAACCCGTAAGTGGAAAGACCCTATTTCCCCTACGATTAAAGATGTAGTCCAATCCACTCATGAACACTTTACACACGAAACTTCCCTAGCACTAAAGCAGAATAGTAAAATGAAGATTGCCCACTATGGGAACTGTGGAAGGAATGGATTAAATCTCCCGGTCTCACAACAGCGTTCACTCTTTAACTTGGTTTGATAACTTGTCTGTTAATATGTGGGTACAGACGAGGGGGGGGGGGGGAGGGGGGTCAACACACGGGCACAGTTTTGCTCCCTATAAGGGGTGCTTAAGTGGGGTCTCCCCTCTCCACCCTAACTTACATGAATAGCTTTACCTGTCCTCTGTACCAACATCCACCTTGGTACTAGAATTTGATCAATGCACTATCTGTTTGCGGATGAACCCGTAATACTTATGTAACGACAGACCGAATATTATTGATTGTATTCTTTTTGTACAATCCAATCTTATGTGGAAGGACATGTTACATATGTAGGCACTTTCTTATATTCTTATATTTTTTTGTTTATGACTCTGTAACATTTGAAATATGCCAATAAAAATCCATTGAGGAAAAATAAAACCCCGGACTCTCTCCATCAATGTAGTGATGGCTTGATTGATCAGGGGTTCCGTTGACCGTGGCTTTTCTACTAGATTCACATTCACTAGATTCACATTCTCAGGCAGGGTTTGCTGGTACATAATCCGGTTGCTATGACGGTTGGTCACGCCCTCAGAAGAAGTCAGGAAGTGACGAAACGTCAGGGCGTGACCAACACATCTAGCAAACCGGAAGTGACGCTGGTGCGTTCCAGGACCTGCCTCACAGGAAGACGCCAACAGGATTACACGTTCGGCACTCATCAGGGGCAAGTTCCAAGCGCAGAAGCGCTTGTTTATCATTATTATTATTTCGCCTGCATACTATTTCAGGTTTGGTACGCACAATATGTAAGGGGGGAAACTAAAGGGTTTATCTTCAATAAATAGTTTAAAGCAATATTACCCTATGTGGATTTATTCTTTACCCTTACATATACCTGTGACACCTTGTTGATTTTACTGTGGAGAAGAAGAGAAAGATATTGTAACATTGTTGGAGGAGGATAGTTTTATCTATGCTTGCATTTTTCTAATTTCTGGTGAGTGCGCCCCCTGAAGGGGACTTTCAAAAATCCCCCCACACGGTGAAATACACTTTGGTGAAAGGAGCACTGAAAATAAGATTTGGATTAAATACAACTAGACTCACTATCCACCACTTCATCACCTATATAAGCAATCAATATAGAAGACGTACATATGAACTTTTGTCCGTAGCGCTGCTGCAGTTTTAATTTGAACTTTTTTAAAGCGAAAGTTTTTTAATACTGTATTTTATATACAGGGATATACAATGTAATACTGACATACAGTATAATTACACACAAATGGAGTTGATGGACTTTTTTCAACCTCACCTACTATGTAACTATGCACTATGCAACTATGTAAAAAGACTTTATTAAAAAAGATGAATAAAACACTCACATTGTTCAAGTGTCCAGCCCAACACTAGGGAATCGCGCTCAGTATTGTTGCCGATCGTCTCTGGCCGCTAAACAGTGCAGCGAGTACAATCCTGGCTTGTGCGGTGACGTCAGCGTCCTTGCCCCGCCCTATGCGTTTTGTCATACGACGTCTGTCTGTCACTCTGTGGCTTGCACTTGGGGGCTAAAATTATGAACACAAGTTACTCACTAGGAAGAGTACCTTTTGGGGAATCCAGGATGGATCTGGGAGTCCTAGTAGAGCACATGCTCAGCAATAGCATACAATGCCAAGTTGTAGCAAGCAAAGTTAGCAGACTATTAGCATGCATTAAAAAAACGTATTTACTAAAGAGATAAGACTATAATTCCACCACTTTATAAAACTCTGGTCTGGCCATATCTTCAGTATGCCACCAAGTTCTGGTCACTAACTCTGAGGAAGCATGTGCTGGAACTAGAGAGAGAGTCCAGAGAAGGGCAACAAAGCTAGTAAGGTAACTGGAGGATCCAGTTACAAGGAACAACTACAAGTATTAAACATATTTTCCCTGGAGAACAGACTCTTAAGAGATATGATAGTGACATACATATATCTGAATAGTGATTCTAGCATAGGGAGAGAACTTAGGCCAGTCTTAAGCCATTTAAGGAGGACACATGGTCACTTAATGAAGTTGGATGAGATGCGGTTTAACCTTAAACTGCGTGAGGTGTTATTTACTGTCAGAGCAGTAAGGTCGGTGGTGTCAGCGGGGAGTGTTGATAATTTCAAAAAACATTTAGATAGGCATGTTAGCAAATGCAGTATAAAGGGATATAGAAAATGGTATTGACATAAACACACACACACATACACCACACAGGTTGAACTGGATGGACTGGTGTACTTGTTCAAGCTTACTAACTGTTCAACTATGTAACTTAGACCAAGGAGTAGTTGGATTTTCAAAAACATTTGACACAGTTCCCACACATGGCTAATGTGTAAGCTAAAGTCTACATTTCTTGGAAAATTGGAAAATTTTGTTTCTAAATGATAGAAAAATTGCTAAAAGACCGTGTTTAGAGAGCAGTGATTAATCATACTCTGAGTGGTGTACCCCAAGGTTCAGTGTTGGATATTTATAAATGATACAGAGTTTGGTATTAAAAGTACTATTTCGGGGGCGTCTCGTGATTCAGGATGGCTGCACACTGATCCCGCTCTTCACTGCTCATTGGCTATTAGAATCGCATCCTAGAGGGACTTTACTTACCTCCTCTTTCCCGCCCCAACACCCAGCGTCAAGGCTGCAGGACCAACATAGGACGAGGCCTCACAGCTAGATGCCATCTTTGAGGCATCCGGAGTGAGTGAGTGACTGATTGCCGATGTCACTCTCGGGGGGACTCGGAGCATCTGTCCGACATCGGGGACAGCCCCTGGCTCGTCCACCTCCTGCCCTGTGAGATGTTGATCTGCTTGCCCGATTTAAAGACCATGCTGCAGACGGAGCTCTCTGCAGTCAACACCAAACTGGCTACACACCTCACCAGGAAGATCAGAGCTGAACTCGAGGAGAAGATGGATGGGGTTGCGATGGTCCTGGAAAACCCATCTGACTTGTGGAAGGAACTGGAGGCAGCTCTTCTGTGAATGGAAGCTTTTGAGAACAGGGTCAGAAGAGAAAATCTGCATCTCCGGGGCCTTCCGGAATCCATTGAGGACCTCACCTCCACCGCGACAGCCTTGTTTCAGGAGCTGGTCCCTGCTATCCTGATCGACCGACTCAAGTTTAATCAGATCCATAGAGCCCTGGGCCCTAAGAGACCAGAGGGCCCTCCCTGCGACATTGTGATTAAGTTCACATATTACCGCACTAAGGAGACTCTGTTCAGGGCGGCCCAGGATGCCTCTGACCGTTCCTTCCAGGGCCATCGCTATCAGCTCTTCGCTGACCTCTCTACGATAATCTCTCCTCTTTTCAATTAGCAGAGTGCTTCATATAAAGTCCCACCTTTTAGCCTATGTTTATCAATCATATCAGGGATGGACCTCTTTTCAATTAACAGAGTGCTTCATATAAAGTCCCACCTTTTAGCCTATGTTTATCTCTCCGATAATCATCCAGAAGCGTCGCCTGATGAAACCCTACACAACTGCTCTCTCACCATCAAATCCATTATTGCTGGGGCTTCCCCTTTTAAACTGTCTTTTTCTCATCAGGGACGTTCACACACTGTGACCTCCAAAGCAAGATCCGTCCTGGAACACCTCCATCTGCTGCCAACTGGTGACAAGGCCCCGGGCCCCGTTAGGATCTGCCCGCCCTCAGCCCTCCTCTGACCTCCCCGGGCCAATCCTGGGACAGAGTAACCAGCCGCAAACACTTTCTGCCCAGTACCTCACCTGAGATCTGATCCTGGATGAGGCTTTTCTTCAGCAGGTACTGTACTTTACTTTTTCACCCCCTGTGGGCCAGGGCCCGCTCCCCCATTTATGGCAGACCACGTTTTGGTTGTAGTCCGGGGGTCGGATGGCCACCATTTTACAGTTTTATCCCCATGCATCTGTTTAAAATTTTTGTCCCTGTTTTGAACTGCCTATCTCAGGTTTAACCTAAAGATTGGACTTTGCAGACTGCTACAAGTTTTGACTAGTCGCCTCCTTTTGCTAACCTTCCCTTCTTTAAGTTCTCTCGGAGATGCCACCTACCCCTGAGCCACCTCAGCAGCTCCCCCATGGCCTGCCGAATCTTGGATCTCCCCACGGAAACCCTGGTGACTTTCTATGCCTCTATGTTCACCCAAGACCCCTTCCCACAATGTCGTTTGTGACCCTGCTGGCAAGTTGCATTTTTTCTGCCCAGCTCCTCCTGTTTGAACAATGCACTGAGCTTCTCCCCCACTCAGCTGTGGGTTAAAATTTTGCTTTTCTGACATTAAGCCCATGGCCGCATGGATTGAAGTTGCAGTGCAGTCCTCACTAACATACCTACTCTCTCTCTGATGGTGTTTGTTCCCCTTGCTCAGGGCCTTGCATTTACAAGTTCTATTTGTAAATATTTTAAAATAAGTGCAGCGCTGAATAAAACATAAGGATATCCAATCTGGATATAAAGTGCAATGGTATCAACAATTATAAATTAAAGTGCAATGTTAAAAAGTTTTCCACAAAGTGTTCCTATATTAATCAAACAATATGATTTGCAATAAAGAGCAATGTGCAAATTTTTTCCACATAGTGTTCTTTATATAAATCAAAGATATTGAAGACAGAGCGCCAGTCCATTTTGTGAAAAATAGAAACAGTTAAAATTAAAAACGGTCTCTCCACACTCATCCACCTCTGTGTATATTCTCAAAATCCTTGTGCTCCCTCCACCGGTTGTGCCCTCACCCTATAGGCTTTATAAATGAGCCTTTGAGAATAATAAATCCTCTGGAATGCTCCTTCTGATATTCCTCCTCCTTTTAAACTGCCCATGAGCTCAGGTCACATCGATCACCTTTTGATATAATGCCACCTTATTGCTACCCGTGAACTCCAATCTGCTGCTCAGTACTGGGCTGCCTCCCTCTCTCTCTGTCTTCAGCTCTCACTTCACCTCCTCCTCCCTATCACCATCTTCTCTGTGTTCTCAGGCTCTCAGTCTCTTCCTCTGACATCAACCGGATGTCCTATCTGTCCTGTCAGGTGATGTGAGAGGGACAGAGAGTGTGGAGAGACCGTTTTCATTTTGACGGTTTCCATAATTCACAAAATGGACTGGCACGCTGTCTTCACTATTGTTTGATTTATATAAAGGACACTGTGTGGAAAGATTGTGCACATTGCACTTTAATTTATAAATGTTTATACCACTGCACTTTATATCCCAATTGGATATTCTTATGTTTTATTCAGCGCTGCTCTTATTTTGATATATTTTGTTCATTCACATTTTTAGGAAGTGTGGGTAGTGCCTGCAGTGTCAGGATATGAAATGAAGCGAAGGTCCGGAGTAGATGGTCCCCCAAACAGGATACCTGGGGAGCCATTGACGGAAGACAGACCAGACAGCCACAGCACACTGCCATATTAAAAAGTGTGTGCATGTATGGTTGTTAACCACATCTATGTGAAAACATATAAGGAAAATAATAATGAAAAATAGGTAAGTGAAAACAATAGCTGCCAAATAGCGGGTTACTGATGTTAGTGTGTAGTGAATGTAAGTGTGAGTACAATCGAGTGTGTTGAATGTGTACATGGTGAAGTTAATTAAATTGATTAGTATAACTATCAATTGTATATAAATTAGCATATCTGTACGTAAGAAATACACCAATGAATGAATGATAAAATGTAATAATATAAAATGAGCGGATATGTGTGTGAAAATGAATGAATTTGTGTGTGAATGTATACCCCTGCATGGGTGAATGTTTGTCACGTTGTTATATATACAATAAAAATGATTGTACCAGAAAAGTACTATTTCAGTATTTGTAGATGACACCAAGTGGAATAATGTCTGTGCAGGATGTCTCCAACATACAAGCAGACCTCAATCCACTGTTTATATGGGCAACTATGTGGGAAATGAGGTTTAACGTTGATAAATGTAAAGTTATGCATGTAACGGGAGGGCCCGTGGAACCAAGAATCTCTTGGAAAGTATGAGATACCCTTGCTTCAGCTCCCCATGCACCTCTTATGTCTAAATCACCCTATGTCCATTAAGGGCATAAGGTGACTGAGAAAATATATCTTGGACTACTTAAAATGGGACAGTAATATATATCCACAATATCTCCCAGGATATATGTAAAAGACTATTTACTGTTTGTTTGATTCAACATGGTAATTGAAAGAGGCTGATGTGTTCAACTTCAGCCACCTGTCTGCCTGTTGTAATGTAAATTGAGTCCAGGCTAACTTCTAAGGATCTTTTCTTTGTGAATTGGGCTAATTGACCCTGTATTGTATGAAGGAGTCCTGTGATGATGTGTATTGGAGTTTAGGAGAAAGCCAGGCTAAGAAAATTTGAGACAGCCAGGCTGCTTAAAGGGATTAGTTAATTAGCTCATGTTATTTAGGCTGGTCACAGGTGTATTTTCAGAGTAATATGAGCAGAAATGGATGCACCTCCTCGTTTGACTGTGTATAAAACTTGTAGCTTTTCAATAAAGATTGTCAGTCCTGCTTAAACCTCAAGACAGAGCTTTGTCTCGTTATTGAGGGAGAATTATTCTTTGTTTTTTAAATCTTTATTTCTTTACAGGACTATATAAAAAGTAATACAATAAGTGAAAGCTAGTCATACATGCAGAAATAAATATACACCCCAAAAAAAAAAAAGGAGAGAAAAAAAGGAGGAAAATACTGTATAATCTCCTCCATTCTCCTTAATTCTGGGTGATCCTTGTTCTCACCTCAACGCCAAGAAGTGGCCAGTCCCTTGGCGAGGCATAAAACAAACATCCCTAAAAGAGCAAACATCGCTGTGTCCACAGGAAGATTTTCGCGCCACCGGTCTTCCACCAACGTCTGTATGTGCGAATACGCTCACATGAGTGCATTACAGCAAAACCGACACCGGGGGACATCTGACAACATACATTAATAAAATGTTCCACAACATAACTGAAGTGCTAGTGTCTTTGTAAAAATCTTTAAATCCGTAGATCATAAGTAGAGTTGAGCGGACACCTGGATGTTCGGGTTCGACGGGTTCGGCCGAACTTCGGAAAAAAGTTCGAGTTCGGGACCAAACTTGACCCGAACTTGACCCCGAACCCAAACCCCATTGAAGTCAATGGGGACCCAAACTTCTGAGGACTAAAATGGCTCTAAAAAAGTAATGGAAAGGGCTAGAGGGCTGCAAATGGCAGCCAAATATTGTTAAGAGCATGGCAAGTGCTCTGCAAACAAATGTGGATAGGGAAATAACTTAAAATAACATAAAAAATTAAAATAAAATAAATAATATGCTGGAGGCCCTGTTCTCAGCAGAAGAGGTACAGGAAGTCATTAAGAACCTCAGAAACTCAACGGCACAATGCCACACATATGGTGGGAATGCCCCAGAATACGCCGTTTCTGGAAAAAAAAAATCAATTTAATGGATAAGCTAGTGGGAAAATAAAATACTTTGAAATTAAAAAAAATAAAAGTTATAATCTTGACCTAGGAGGACGAGGTCCATATGGAGTAGGAGGTTGAGGTGGCGGTGGATGTGGCTGTGTAGGTGGAAGCAACAGTGGAGGAGGACGAGGTAGCCAACACTGCTTCAAAAATACAACAATGGCTGGGTAAGGCTGGTGATGTGTCGAATTCTGTCCCCCGTCGGATAGTGTCTGCCCTGTACTGCGCTTGCTCAGTAGGTAGGACAAGGGGATTTCGAAAATCTCCAAAGACGAACGGCGCCTGCGCGGTGAGACCAGGATCAAGCCACACCATCCGAGGTTCAAGCCGAGCCAAGCGAGGCCGTGCCCGAAGCGTGAAGAGCTAAGCGAGCCCGTGAGGGGCCCTGTTACTATGTTCTACCGTATGTCCACTTGGATGGTGGGGCTTGAACCTGCACTCATGGCGCAGGCGCCATTCATCTTCTTAGATTTTGTGAATCTCCTTGTCCTCCATACTGCGCAAGCGCTGCGACTGCGCAGTACGGGCCGGACACTATCCGATGGAAGTGACCGTCCCACCAAAAAAAAAAAAAAAAAGAAGGGAGGAGGGGGAGAGAAGGCCGAGGGGGGGAGCAAAAATAGTAAAAAAATCAAAAATAGTCATGATGAGCAGGGGTGGAATATTAAATTCCCGTAAACTCACGTTTACCAGTCTATGTGTCAGGAATAGTGATGAGCCGAACACCCCCGGGTTCGGTTCGCACCAGAACCCGCGAACGGACCGAAAGTTCGAACGAACATTAGAACCCTATTAAATACAATGGATGCGAACGTTCGAATTCTAAAGTGCTAATTATAACAACTATTATGCATGTTATTGTCCTAAAAAGGGTTTGGGAACCCGGGTTCTGCACCAGGGGACATGTATCAATGCAAAAAGAAGTTTTAAAAACGGTCGTTTTTCGGGAGCAGTCATTTTAATGATGCATAAAGTGAAAAAAAAAAAGTCAAATATTCCTTTAAATATCGTACCTGGGGGGTGTCTAAAGTATGCCTGTGAAGTGCCACGTGTTTCCCGTGTTTAGAACTGTCCCTGCACAAAATGACACTTCTAAAGGAAAAAAAAGCCATTTAAAACTGCTTGCGGCTTTAATGTAATGTCTGGTCCCGGTAATATGGATGAAATTCTTTAAGAAAAATGGCATAGCTACCCCATGACCCCCCCCCTACCCCAGCCCATTACCAGCCCCTTTGGGTCTTGTATGGATATTAAGGGGAACCCCGCACATAAAATAAAAAAGGCCCTATATACTCTGAACAGCCCTATACAGGCGGTGCATACAAGACAGGGACTGTAGGTTTGTTCTTATGTAGAGTCTGTTTGTAATTTTGAACAGGTACATTGTTGAAGTGTAGCTCCAGACCAAAAATCTATTTTTAAACTTTTTGGAAAACATAGGTAAGGGTTATCACCCCTGTAACATTTGTTTTGCTGTCTGTGCCCCTGTTCAGAACATTTCACCTCACTTTCCGTCCCAATGACAACTGTTTTTGAAATGTGGTGTTTTTCTTGAAACAAGGATTGCTGATAAAGCATCAGTACAGAGGAGACACCTTTCTCCCATATTTATTCTTACAGGAGAGAATTTTCCTTCCTAGTGGTAGATTTCCTCTCACTTCCTGTTGTCTTCTTGCGTTTGCAAGTAGGAGTCGTTTGTAAGTTGGATGTTTGAAAGTAGGGACCTGCCGTATATACTCTGCAGAAATAGGCCCCTTAGTTGTTGGTGTTGGCACAACACTGTAAGCACTCACAGTTACTCTTGGTTGGTGCTGGAACGCCCTGCTGTCAACTATTATATCAGGAATTTTAATTACATATAATTGTTGAACAGTGGTAGTAAAAATTGGGCCTTTGATGGTGGTGCTGGTGCCACAACACTGTAAGCCCTGACAGTTACTCTTGGTGGGTGCAGCAATGGGCCCTGCTGTGAATTATTAGATCAAGAATTGTAATTACATGCCCCTGTTGAACAGGGGCTGAAAAATTGGGCCTTAGGCACTGGTGGCACAACACTGCAACCCCTCACAGATACTGTACTTGGAGCACAGCAATGAGCCCTGTTGCAAAGTATTGCTTCAAAAATTGTAATGACACGCCCCTGTTAAACAGGGGCTGAAAAATTGGGCCTTAGGCACTGGTGGCACAACACTGCAACTCCTCACAGATACTGTACTTGGAGCACACCAATGAGCCCTGTTGCAAAGTATTGCTTCAAAAATTGTAATGACACGCCCCTGTTAAACAGGGGCTGAAAAATTGGGCCTTAGGCACTGGTGGCACAACACTGCAACTCCTCACAGATACTGTACTTGGAGCACAGCAATGAGCCCTGTTGCAAAGTATTGCTTCAAAAATTGTAATTACACGCCCCTGTTAAACAGGGGCTGAAAAATTGGGCGTTAGGCACTGGTGGCGGCACCCATAAACAAAAATGATCTTACAAGCTATCATCATCAATCGTATCATTGAGGACTCGGAGGAGGAGGATAGCCAGTCAACATAACAGCACAGGCACTCAGCATCAGCATCAGTCTTGAAGGGATGTGACATGTTAAAATCAATTAGTCTGTTATATCAGCATCAGGTGTGTGGTAGCTGGTGGTGATCCAAGACTGGTTCATCTTGATGAAAGTCAGTCGATCAACCGAGTCGGTGGACAGGCGCACCCTGTGATCCGTGACAAATCCTCCAGCAGCACTGAATGTGCGTTCCGAAAGAACGCTGGATGCAGGACAGGCCAGTAGCTCAATTGCATACTGTGCAAGCTCTGGCCAGTGATCCATCCTCAAGACCCAGTAAGCCAGAGGATTTTCGGTGGGGAAGGTGTCCAAGTCTGACCTTGCCCCTAGATATTCCTGCACCATGTTTATCAGACGCTGGCGATGGTTGCTGGAACCGATCATACTTTGGGGCTGCGGACTAAAGAATTGTCTGAACGCATCGGTCAGACGGCCACCTTCCCCACCGCTCCTTCTTTGACTGGCCGAAGCCTCAGCAACTCGTTGTCCAGGACCAGGAGTTTGCAACCTCCCAGTCTCTGGGAACGCGTTGCACAGACCTTTCTGCAAGGCCTCCCGGAGTTGTCTCATCCTCTGCTCCCTCTGCGACGGTAACATAAGGTCCGCAACCTTACCCTTGTACCGTGGATCAAGGAGAGTGGCCAGCCAGTAATGGTCCCTCTCCTTGATCCGAAGAATACGAGGATCCTTCCGCAGACTTTGCAGGATCAGGGAGGCCATGCAGCGTAGGTTTGCTGAGGCATTCGCTCCGGAGTCCTCTGGGTCACTAAGGACGACATGATCCGCAGCCACCTCCTCCCAGCCACGTACAAGTCCACTGGTTTCTTGGGACTGTAAATCATCCCTAAAAGACTGCTGCTGATGATGCTGAGTGCCAGCCTCCACCTCCATGCTGACACAATCCTCCTCCTCCTCCTCCTCCTCCTCCTCCTCCTCCTCTTCCTGTGCGATGGGTGGGACAGAAGGAACACTGTCTGGGTAAAGGGGGCCTTGAGAGGCAAGGAAGTCCTCCTCTTCCTGCCTCTGTTCTGCCTCAAGTGCCCTGTCCATTATTCCACGCAGCGTGTGCTCCAACAGGTGGACAAGAGGTACAGTGTCACTGATGCATGCACTGTCACTGCTCACCATCCTCGTGGCCTCCTCAAATGGTGCCAGGACAGTGCATGCATCCCTGATCATGCCCCACTGGCGTGGAGAAAAAAAACCAAGCTCCCCTGACCCTGTCCTGGTGCCGTAGTCGCACAGGTACTCATTGATGGCCCTCTGCTGCGTGTGCAGCCGCTGCAGCATGGCCAACGTTGAGTTCCACCTGGTGGGCATGTCACATATAAGGCGGTTCTTGGGCAGGTTCAACTCCTTTTGCAGCTCAGCCAGGCGAGCACTGGCATTATAAGATCTGCGGAAATGCACACAGACTTTCCTGGCCTGCCTCAGGACATCCTGTAAGCCCGGGTACCTGCCCAAGAAGCGCTGCACCACCAGGTTAAGGACGTGAGCCACACAGGGCACATGGGTCAGTTGTCCCTGTCGGAGGGCGGAGAGGAGGTTGGTGCCATTGTCGCAAACCACCATTCCTGGCTTAAGCTGGCGTGGCGTCAACCACCTCTCGGCCTGGCCCTGCAGAGCAGACAGGACCTCTGCCCCAGTGTGGCTTCTGTCCCCCAAACACACCAGCGCAAGCACGGCATGGCATCTTTTTGCCTGCGTACTTGCGTAGCCCCGTGAACGGCTACGGAGCACCGCTGGTTCATAGGACAAACCACAGGAAGAGGCCATGGAGGAAGAAGAAGAGGAGGGGGTGGAGGAGAGAGGTGTGTCACAACCAGTAGTAGCATTTTGGAGGCGTGGCGGTGGGACAACCTCCAACACTACTGCACCTTGTCCTGAATCCTTCCCAGCTGCCAAAAGAGTGACCCAATGGGCCGTGAAAGAAAGGTAACGTCCCTGTCCATGCCTGCTGGACCATGAGTCAGCGGTAATATGCACCTTACCGCTGACCGCCCTGTCCAGCGAGGCCAAGACATTGCCTTCCACATGCCGGTAGAGAGCCGGAATAGCCTTCCGTGAGAAAAAGTGGCGTTTGGGAACCTGCCACTGAGGAACTGCACATTGCACAAACTCACGGAAGGGGGCCGAGTCTACCAACTGAAAAGGCAGCAGTTGAAGCGCTAGCAATTTAGCCAAGCTAGCATTCAACCGCTGGGCATGTGGATGGCTGGGAGTGAACTTCTTTCGACGGTCCAGCAGCTGGGGCAGGGAAATTTGCCTGCTAGAATCGGACGTCGGTGTACTGCTAGCAGAGTGGGCGCAAGTACTTGGCTGTGACACACCTAATTCTACACCTTCATTCCTCTCAGTGCATGTTTCAGAGAGGACTGAAGTTATAGTGGGGTTGGAGATCCCAGCTGATGCGGTGCAAGGAGAGGTCCGCTTTGTTCTTTGGTGTGGGTCTTTGAGGTAGGCTTGCCAACGAGCTGCATGGCAGGTCAACATATGTCTGGTCAGGCATGTGGTACCCAAGCGGCTGATGTTTTGGCCACGCGATATACGCTTGAGACATATGTTGCAAACAGCAGCTGTGCGATCTGATGCACTAGCCTCAAAAAAGGCCCACACCAAAGAACTTTTTGAATGACGGGCAGAGGCAGCGCCCTGCACAGGCGGAGCTCTGCGGTGTGATTCCGTCGGTGTACTGCCCTTACGCTGGCCACCAAAGGGCATCCTGCCTCGTTGGAGATGTGCCTCCTCCTCATCCTCCTCCTCCTCCTCTCTCCTATTAGGCACCCACGTGGAGTCAGTGACCTCATCATCCCCTCCCTCCTCATCACTGGAGCCAATCTGGCAGTATGCTGCAGCTGCTGGAACATGACTGCCAGATTGGTGTCCTTCTTGAGCATCCCCTCTGTCTGCTCTCACGCTACTGCCTTCCTCTAGCTGGGTTTCATCATCAGACCCTTCGAAACGCTGGGCATCCTCCTGGAGCATGTACCCAACACTGTGCTGAAACAGTTCGGGGGACTCCTCAGGAGGAGGACATGGTGGGTCTAGGGAAGGAGTGACTGATGATTTGTCTGACATTGATACCAGGGAAGACGACGCTTTGGCAGCTGCTTTTCCAGTACCCTGAGCCTGGGTGAGAGAGGATGAGGAGGAGGAGGAGGGCTTGGTCATCCACTCTACCAAGTCTTCGGCATGATGTGGCTCAACATGTCCAGCTGCCGAAAAGAAGGACAAGCGTGTCCCATGGCCATGTGCTGATGACAATGCACCGCGTCCACGACCAGCACTGTTGCCCCCAGACACAGAGCCTGCTTGCCCTCTTTTATTGCCTCCTGACTGTCTGCCTCTCCTTGTTTGCCTTCCAGACATTCTAATAGATGACCTGCAGGGAGATGGGAAAAAAGCAATAAGGGCTACCTTCAGGTGTCCTTCTCTGTCCCTTGAAACAAGGACTTTCACAGTGAAAGAAACTGACACTCTCCCTACCTACAGTTTTCTGTCCCTAGAAAAAATGTTTTTTTTAATCACAATATAGCACAAGGACAATTCACTCACTGTCCTTACAGGTCCCTGGAAACAAGGACTTGCAGAGTGAAAGAAAAAAAACACTCTCCCTACCTACAGTTTTCTGTCCCTAGAAAAAATGTTTTTTTTAATCACAATATAGCACAAGGACAATTCACTCACTGTCCTTACAGGTCCCTGGAAACAAGGACTTGCAGAGTGAAAGAAAAAAAAACACTCTCCCTACCTACAGTTTTCTGTCCCTAGAAAAAATGTTTTTTTTAATCACAATATAGCACAAGGACAATTCACTCACTGTCCTTCCAGGTCCCTGGAAACAAGGACTTGCAGAGTGAAATAAACTGACACTCTCCCTACCTACAGTTTTCTGTCCCTAGAATAAATGTTTTTTTTAAGCACAATATAGCACAAGGAGAATTCACTCACTGTCCTTCCAGGTCCCTGGAAACAAGGACTTGCAGAGTGAAAGAAAAAAAACACTCTCCCTACCTACAGTTTTCTGTCCCTAGAAAAAATGTTTTTTTTAATCACAATATAGCACAAGGACAATTCACTCACTGTCCTTCCAGGTCCCTGGAAACAAGGACTTGCAGAGTGAAATAAACTGACACTCTCCCTACCTACAGTTTTCTGTCCCTAGAATAAATGTTTTTTTTAAGCACAATATAGCACAAGGACAATTCACTCACTGTCCTTACAGGTCCCTGGAAACAAGGACTTGCAGAGTGAAAGAAAAAAAACACTCTCCCTACCTACAGTTTTCTGTCCCTAGAATAAATGTTTTTTTTAAGCACAATATAGCACAAGGACAATTCACTCACTGTCCTTCCAGGTCCCTGGAAACAAGGACTTGCAGAGTGAAATAAACTGACACTCTCCCTACCTACAGTTTTCTGTCCCTAGAAAAAATGTTTTTTTTAATCACAATATAGCACAAGGACAATTCACTCACTGTCCTTACAGGTCCCTGGAAACAAGGACTTGCAGAGTGAAAGAAAAAAAACACTCTCCCTACCTACAGTTTTCTGTCCCTAGAAAAAATGTTTTTTTTAATCACAATATAGCACAAGGACAATTCACTCACTGTCCTTCCAGGTCCCTGGAAACAAGGACTTGCAGAGTGAAATAAACTGACACTCTCCCTACCTACAGTTTTCTGTCCCTAGAATAAATGTTTTTTTTAAGCACAATATAGCACAAGGAGAATTCACTCACTGTCCTTCCAGGTCCCTGGAAACAAGGACTTGCAGAGTGAAAGAAACTGACACTCTCCCTACCTACAGTTTTCTGTCCCTAGAATAAATGTTTTTTTTAAGCACAATATAGCACAAGGAGAATTCACTCACTGTCCTTACAGGTCCCTGGAAACAAGGACTTGCAGAGTGAAAGAAAAAAAACACTCTCCCTACCTACAGTTTTCTGTCCCTAGAAAAAATGTTTTTTTTAATCACAATATAGCACAAGGACAATTCACTCACTGTCCTTCCAGGTCCCTGGAAACAAGGACTTGCAGAGTGAAATAAACTGACACTCTCCCTACCTACAGTTTTCTGTCCCTAGAATAAATGTTTTTTTTAAGCACAATATAGCACAAGGACAATTCACTCACTGTCCTTACAGGTCCCTGGAAACAAGGACTTGCAGAGTGAAAGAAAAAAAACACTCTCCCTACCTACAGTTTTCTGTCCCTAGAAAAAATGTTTTTTTTAATCACAATATAGCACAAGGACAATTCACTCACTGTCCTTACAGGTCCCTGGAAACAAGGACTTGCAGAGTGAAATAAACTGACACTCTCCCTACCTACAGTTTTCTGTCCCTAGAATAAATGTTTTTTTTAAGCACAATATAGCACAAGGAGAATTCACTCACTGTCCTTCCAGGTCCCTGGAAACAAGGACTTGCAGAGTGAAAGAAACTGACACTCTCCCTACCTACAGTTTTCTGTCCCTAGAATAAATGTTTTTTTTAAGCACAATATAGCACAAGGAGAATTCACTCACTGTCCTTCCAGGTCCCTGGAAACAAGGACTTGCAGAGTGAAAGAAAAAAAACACTCTCCCTACCTACAGTTTTCTGTCCCTAGAAAAAATGTTTTTTTTTAATCACAATATAGCACAAGGACAATTCACTCACTGTCCTTCCAGGTCCCTGGAAACAAGGACTTGCAGAGTGAAATAAACTGACACTCTCCCTACCTACAGTTTTCTGTCCCTAGAATAAATGTTTTTTTTAAGCACAATATAGCACAAGGACAATTCACTCACTGTCCTTACAGGTCCCTGGAAACAAGGACTTGCAGAGTGAAAGAAAAAAAACACTCTCCCTACCTACAGTTTTCTGTCCCTAGAAAAAATGTTTTTTTTAATCACAATATAGAACAAGGACAATTCACTCACTGTCCTTACAGGTCCCTGGAAACAAGGACTTGCAGAGTGAAAGAAAAAAAACACTCTCCCTACCTACAGTTTTCTGTCCCTAGAAAAAATGTTTTTTTTAATCACAATATAGCACAAGGACAATTCACTCACTGTCCTTCCAGGTCCCTGGAAACAAGGACTTGCAGAGTGAAATAAACTGACACTCTCCCTACCTACAGTTTTCTGTCCCTAGAATAAATGTTTTTTTTAAGCACAATATAGCACAAGGAGAATTCACTCACTGTCCTTCCAGGTCCCTGGAAACAAGGACTTGCAGAGTGAAAGAAAAAAAACACTCTCCCTACCTACAGTTTTCTGTCCCTAGAAAAAATGTTTTTTTTAATCACAATATAGCACAAGGACAATTCACTCACTGTCCTTCCAGGTCCCTGGAAACAAGGACTTGCAGAGTGAAATAAACTGACACTCTCCCTACCTACAGTTTTCTGTCCCTAGAATAAATGTTTTTTTTAAGCACAATATAGCACAAGGACAATTCACTCACTGTCCTTACAGGTCCCTGGAAACAAGGACTTGCAGAGTGAAAGAAAAAAAACACTCTCCCTACCTACAGTTTTCTGTCCCTAGAAAAAATGTTTTTTTTAATCACAATATAGCACAAGGACAATTCACTCACTGTCCTTACAGGTCCCTGGAAACAAGGACTTGCAGAGTGAAATAAACTGACACTCTCCCTACCTACAGTTTTCTGTCCCTAGAATAAATGTTTTTTTTAATCACAATATAGCACAAGGACAATTCACTCACTGTCCTTCCAGGTCCCTGGAAACAAGGACTTGCAGAGTGAAATAAACTGACACTCTCCCTACCTACAGTTTTCTGTCCCTAGAATAAATGTTTTTTTTAAGCACAATATAGCACAAGGACAATTCACTCACTGTCCTTACAGGTCCCTGGAAACAAGGACTTGCAGAGTGAAAGAAAAAAAACACTCTCCCTACCTACAGTTTTCTGTCCCTAGAAAAAATGTTTTTTTTAAGCACAATATAGCACAAGGACAATTCACTCACTGTCCTTACAGGTCCCTGGAAACAAGGACTTGCAGAGTGAAAGAAAAAAAACACTCTCCCTACCTACAGTTTTCTGTCCCTAGAAAAAATGTTTTTTTTAATCACAATATAGCACAAGGACAATTCACTCACTGTCCTTACAGGTCCCTGGAAACAAGGACTTGCAGAGTGAAAGAAACTGACACTGTCCCTACCTACAGTTTTCTGTCCCTAGAATAAATGTTTTTTTTAAGCACAATATAGCACAAGGAGAATTCACTCACTGTCCTTCCAGGTCCCTGGAAACAAGGACTTGCAGAGTGAAATAAACTGACACTCTCCCTACCTACAGTTTTCTGTCCCTAGAATAAATGTTTTTTTTAAGCACAATATAGCACAAGGACAATTCACTCACTGTCCTTACAGGTCCCTGGAAACAAGGACTTGCAGAGTGAAAGAAACTGACACTGTCCCTACCTACAGTTTTCTGTCCCTAGAATAAATGTTTTTTTTAAGCACACTATAGCACAAGCACAAAACACACTGACACTCTCCCTACCTATCCTTCTCTTTCCCTAAACTAAAGGAATCCAGGTTAAGCAAGAAAGAAATAACAGTCACTGTCCCTGCCTATGCTGCTCTATCCCTGCTCCGGAACACACTACACTAGGCCGCCGTGCTGGCGGCCTTTTATAGTGTGGGGCGTGTACTAAACACCCTCAGCAATAATTGGCCACAGGCATCCTGCCTGTGGCCAATCATTGCTCTCCTCGCTGCCGGCGCTGTGATTGGCCAAGCATGCGGGGTCACAGTGCATGCTTGGCCAATCACAGCGCCTGGATGACACTGAGATGGCGTAGTGCATTGTGGGCCGTTCGCGTCACTCGAATTTGGCGCGAACGGCCCAAATCGTTCGATCTTCGTCGAACGATCGAACAGCCGATGTTCGAGTCGAACGTATGTTCGACTCGAACACGAAGCTCATCCCTAGTCAGGAATCAGATATGATCAGAACTGTGTGGACTGCAACAGAGGAAACCGCAAACAGAAATAGGTGAAGTAAATAGTTTATTAAGATAAGTAAACATAAAATGTGAACACACCACCAGTACAAAGTGAACAAACAAACAATCAAACAGTGACGATAACCAACCAGCATAAGTAGTAAAGGGGAACCAGAATCGTAGTCAAGCCAGGCCAGAATCATTAACAAGAGATCAGCAGATGGGGGGCCAGGAGTGGACAGACAGGGACAAGCAGGGAGCAGAGCAAAGATCCAGGGATCCAGGGATAAGGAGCAGAACAACAGGTATCAGGTATCAGGTATACAGGCTGCTGGTCTGGGTACGAGGACGATACCAGGGCTGTGTGTGTGTGCACTTGCCGGGTATTTATACCTGCTAACAGGCTCAGGTGACCCCTGATTGCAGGAAGTAACATCTGCACCACACTGCCAGGATCCATCCGCTGGTGGACGCCAGTACTGCGGCCCAAGGATGGTATAACACCAGCAGAGAGAAGTTCCCCTGACAGTTCAGAACTGCCAGGAGACACCTGCTGGTGGACCTCAGTACTGTACGCCAGATGATAGATACTACCAGCGGATGGAACCTTTCCTTACAGTACCCCCCCTCGAAGGAGCGACCTCCGGGCGCTCCAAACAGCCGTTGCTGGAGAAAGTCTATGGCGTCAAGCCGGGCAGTAGACAAAGTCACAACAGGTTGGGCAAAAAGTACATCAGGCTGGGTAGCAGGCACAGGAACCTCAAGCTGAGTAGCAGGTACAGGTGCATCAAGCTGGGCAGCAGGTAAATCAAGCTGGGCAGCAGGTATGGGTACATCAAGCTGGGCAGCAGACACATCAAACTGAGCAGCAGGAACAGGCACATTAAGCTGGGCAGCAGGCACATCAAGCTGGGCAGCAGACAGTGGCACATCAGGCTGGGCAGCAGGCAGGAACACCTCAGGCTGGGCAGCAGGCAGGAACACCTCAGGCTGGGCAGCAGGCAGGAACACCTCAGGCTGGGCAGCAGGCAGGAACACCTCAGGCTGGGCAGCAGGCAGGAACACCTCGGGCTGGGCAGCAGGCAGGAACACCTCAGACTGGGCAGCAGGCAGGAACACCTCAGGCTGGGCAGCAGGCAGGAACACCTCAGGCTGGGCAGCAGGAAGGAACACCTCAGGCTGGGCAGCAGGAAGGAACACCTCAGGCTGGGCAGCAGGAAGGAACACCTCAGGCTGGGCAGCAGGCAGGGACACATCAGACTTGGCAGCAGGCTCCTCAGCCCGGGAAACGGGCACTACAACCTCAGGCCGGGAAACGGGCACTACAACCTCAAGCTGGGAAACGGGCACCGGATCTTCTGGCGGGGTCACAGGCACCGGATCTTCTGGCGGGGTCACAGGCACCGGATCTTTAGGTGGGGACACAGGCACCGGATCTTCAGACTGGGACACTGGATCTTCAGACTGGGACACCGGATCTTCAGACTGGGACACCGGATCTTCAGACTGGGACACCGGATCTTCAGACTGGGACACCGGCTCTTCAGGCCGGAACGCTGGCTCTGGCACTTCAGGCCGGAACGCTGGCTCTGGCACTCCAGGCCGGAACGCTGGCTCTGGCACTCCAGGCCGGAACGCTGGCTCTGGCACTCCAGGCCGGAACGCTGGCTCTGGCACTCCAGGCCGGAACGCTGGCTCTGGCACTCCAGGCCGGAACGCTGGCTCTGGCACTCCAGGCTGGCATACAGGAACTGGGGCGCCAGGCTGCAAGGCTGGCTCTGGAACTTAAGGCTGGAAGGCTGGCTCTGGAACTTCAGGCTGGCAGGCTGGCACAGGAACTGGGGCGCCAGACTAAAGCAGTTTGATTGGTGTGGAGGCAGGTTGGGTTACTGGCAGGATCGTTCTGGTCGGAAAGAACGTTCGTCTCTTCTTTGGCTTAAAGTGGAGTTCCACCCTCTTTTTCAACTTGGTTGCATCCTCTCTAGTTCTGTCCCCTTAAGAATAATTGGCATATTATTTTTATTTATTTTTTAAACTCACTGTTTTATTGTAATATGTTTGTTTCTCCTGCCGCGGCCGCAGCAGCCTCCTCGCGTCATCCACTGATCGCTAGGCCTCCTGGAAAATGTTTGTCACCAACCCCAGGAGGCCCTGGGCCATAGAATTGCGTTATTTCTAAACAGGAAATGACGCGATGCACGGCGACGCCCGGCGCCATTTTAAGTAAGGGAAACCTGGCTTTTTTTGCCAGTGTTCACCTAGCGTCCAGAGGATTAACATTGTCGGCGGAGGATCATCTATTATATAGCGGTAAGTGTGGTGGAGCAGTGTGATGGGCGCAGTGGCAGTGGCAATGTGCGGTGGGACATGTGCTGTGATGGGGGGGACATGTGCCGTGATGTGCTGTGATGGGGGGACATGTGCTGTGATGGGGGGGACATGTGCCGTGATGTGCTGTGATGGGGGGACATGTGCTGTGATGGGGGGGACATGTGCTGTGATGGGAGGGACATGTGCTGTGATGGGAGGGGACATGTGCTGTGATGGGGGGGACATGTGCTGTGATGGGGGGGGACATGTGCTGTGCTGGGGGGGACATGTGCTGTGCTGGGGGGACATGTGCTGTGCTGGGGGGGACATGTGCTGTGCTGGGGGGACATGTGCTGTGATGGGCTGTGATGGGGGGACATGTGCTGTGCTGGGGGGACATACAGTGGGGATCGAAAGTTTGGGCACCCCAGGTAAAAATGTGTATTAATGTGCATAACGAAGCCAAGGAAAGATGGAAACATTTCCAAATGGCATCAAATTACAGATTAGACATTCTTATAATATGTCAAAAAAAGTTAGATTTTATTTTCATCATTTACACTTTCAAAATTACAGAAAACAAAAAAATGGCGTCTGCAAAAGTTTGGGCACCCTGCAGAATTTATAGCATGCACTGCCCCCTTTGCAAAGCTGAGACCTGCCAGTGTCATGGATTGTTCTCAATCATCGTCTGGGAAGACCAGGTGATGTCAATCTCAAAGGTTTTAAATGGCCAGACTCATCTGACCTTGCCCCATCAATCAGCACCATGGGTTCTTCTAAGCAGTTGTCTAGAAAACTGAAACTGAAAATAGTTGACGCTCACAAAGCTGGAGAAGGCTATAAGAAGATAGCAAAGCGTTTTCAGATGTCAATATACTCTGTTCGGGATGTAATTAAGAAATGGCAGTCATCAGGAACAGTGGAAGTTAAAGCAAGATCTGGAAGACCAAGAAAAATATCAGACAGAACAGCTCGCAGGATTGTGAGAAAAGCAATTCAAAACCCACGTTTGACTGCACGATCCCTCCAGAAAGATCTGGCAGACACTGGAGTTGTGGTACACTATTCCACTATAAAGAGATACTTGTACAAATATGGTCTTCATGGAAGAGTCATCAGAAGAAAATCTCTTCTACGTCCTCACAACAAAAATCAGCGTTTGAACTTTGCAAATGAACATATAGACAAGCCTGAGGCATTTTGGAAACAAGTTCTGTGGACCGATGAGGTTAAAATAGAACTTTTTGGCCGAAATGAGCAAAGGTACATTTGGAGAAGAAAGGGCACAGAATTTAATGAAAAGAACCTCTGTCCAACTGTTAAGCATGGGGTGGATCAATCATGCTTTGGGGTTGTATTGCAGCCAGTGGCACAGGGAACATTTCACGAATAGAAGGAAAAATGGATTCAATAAAATTTCAGCAAATTTTGGATGGTAACTTGATGCCATCTGTGAAAAAGCTGAAGTTAAACAGAGGATGGCTTCTACAAATGGATAATGATCCTAAACACACCTCAAAATCCACTGGGAATTACATCAAGAGGCGTAAACTGAAGGTTTTGCCATGGCCTTCACAATCTCCTGACCTCAACATTATTGAAAACCTATGGATAGACCTTAAAAGAGCAGTGCGTGACAGACAGCCCAGAAATCTCAAAGAACTGGAAGACTTTTGTTAAGAAGAATGGGCAAAGATAACTCAAACAAGAATTGAAAGACTCTGGGCTGGCTACAAAAAGCGTTTACAAGCTGTGATACTTGCCAAAGGGGGCAGTACAAGATATTAACTCTGCAGGGTGCCCAAACTTTTGCAGACGCCATTTTTTTGTTTTCTGTAATTTTGAAAGTGTAAACGATGGAAATAAAATCTAACTTTTTTTGACATATTATAAGAATGTCTAATCTGTAATTTGATGCCATTTGGAGATTTTTCCATCTTTCCTTGGCTTCGTTATGCACATTAATACACATTTTTACCTGGGGTGCCCAAACTTTCGATCCCCACTGTATGCTGTGATGGGGGGACATGTGCTGTGATGGGGGGACATGTGCTGTGATGGGGTGACATGTGCTGTGATGTGCTGTGATGGGGGGGACATGTGCTGTGATGGGGGGGACATGTGCTGTGATGGGGGGGACATGTGCTGTGATGGGGGGGACGTGCTGTGATGGGGGGGACATGTGCTGTGATGGGCGGACATGTCCTATGATGGGCGGACATGTCCTGTGCTGGGGGGACATGTGCTGTGATGTGCTGTGATGGGGGGACATGTGCTGTGATGGGGGGACATGTGCTGTGATGGGGGGGACATGTGCTGTGATGGGGGGGCACATGTGCTGTGATGGGGGGGCACATGTGCTGTGATGGGGGGGGGACATGTGCTATGATGGGCGAAATGTGCTGTGATAGGAGGACATGTGCTGTGATGGGGGGACATGTGCTGTGATGTTGGGACATGTGCTGTGATGAGGGGACATGTGCTGTGATGGGGGACATGTGCTGTGATGGGGGACATGTTTAGTGGGACATGTGCTGTGCTGGGGGACATGTGCTGTGATGGGGGACATGTTTAGTGGGACATGTGCTGGGGGACATGTGCTGTGTTGGGGGACATGTTTAGTGGGACATGTGCTGTGCTGGGGGACATGTGCTGTGTTGGGGGACATGTTTAGTGGGACATGTGCTGTGATAGGGGACATGTGCTGTGTTGGGGGACATGTGCTGTGATGGGGGACATGTGCTGTGTTGGGGGACATGTTTAGTGGGACATGTGCTGTGCTGGGGGACATGTGTTGTGCTGGGGGACATGTTTAGTGGGACATGTGCTGTGATGGGGGACATGTGCTGTGATGGGGGACATGTTTAGTGGGACATGTGCTGTGCTGGGGGACATGTGCTGTGCTGGGGGATATGTTTAGTGGGACATGTGCTGTGCTGGGGGACATGTGATGGGGAACATGTGATGGAGGACATGTGCTGTGATGGGGGACATGTGCTCCTCCCCTCCTCTCTCCAGTGTGTACAAGCAATATTATTCTAGAAATACAGAAATCTGCTGCTAAAGGTAAGAGATTTAAAAATATCCTAATTGTAAACTAAATCATTTGTTTCTGTGCAGATATACAGTGTGTACAGAAAGTATTCAGACCCCCTTAAATTTTTGACTCTTTGTTATTAGGGATGAGCTTCGTGTTCGACTCGAACATCGGATGTTCGATCGTTCGACGAAGAACGAACGTTATGGTCCGTTCGCGCCAAATTCGAGTGGCGCGTCACGGCCCATAATTCACTGCGGCATCACAGTGCATTGCTGGCTGATGATTGGCCAAGCATGCACTATGACCCGCATGCTTTGGCCAATCAATCGCAGAAAAAACGGAAAGCCGTAATTGGCCAAAGCCAGGGTGGCTTTGGCCAATTATGGCTCAGGGGGTTTAGTACATGCCCCACACTATATAAGGCCGCCTAGAAGTCGGCCTTGTGTAGTGTGTTGGCGTTTGTGAAAGAGGCAGTTTCAGAGAGATAGACAATGTCATTTATATTGAGTTAGATAGATCAGGCAGGCGAGTCAGTTAGCTGATGTTACAGTGTGTAGAGGATATATATGCATCCTAGGTGTTGTATATATATTTATACACTGTATTGAGTTTAGATAGATTCGTTCCTGTTAGTCTCTATAATGTGACAGGCAGGCAGGTGATTGTGCTAGCTGCAGACAGTCAGTGTTTCACTTAGTGTACTACTGTGTGCTTTGCATCGCATCAACCTAAAGCTCACCTGGATACAGTTATTCTCTATACTGTGTGAGGGTGCGACTTTGTGCGACCTTCAAGAGTGTTGGTTTACGCCAGATTTGGTAAAAGAAGACATGCTGATTGAACAGCTGTGTCTTGGGCTATTTAGTTCTGACAAGATTATCGATCAGGGCTCCACCCAACAGAGAGGAAGTCTGGGTGCATGGGAGTCAGGTGGACTCTCATCCTCTGAGTGGAGTCAGAGGCGGTGCATGTCTGCAGGAGGCAGACACCATTAGTTATACAGCAACAAAGGTGCTGACCAGGAGAAGCTAGGAGAAAGCTTAAACTCTTGGAAACTGTTTGGGTCTGAGGAGCAGACCGTCAGGCCTAGGCTAAAGGCCTGGATAGCTAGAAGGTAAAGCTACAAAGCTAAACTGTTAGTATGCAAGATACAGGAATGGTGGAACCTCCCCTGTGAATACTACAGGTGTGTTTGTGAACTTTTGTGTTTTTAAATAAAAATGGGCTACCATGCCCTTAAACAGAGTTGCTGACTGGCTTGCATCACTGGAAATACGCATCCACCACAAGAGCTAACAAACCCCAATCTTACAACTGTGACAGGCAGACCGGTGATTGTGACAGCTGCAGACAGTCAGTGTTTCACTTGGTGTACTACTGTGTGCTTTGCATAGCATCCACCTAAAGCTCACCTGGATACAGTTATTCTCTATACTGTGACAGGCAGGCCGGTGATTGTGCTAGCTGCAGACAGTCAGTGTTTCACTTAGTGTACTACTGTGTGCTTTGTATAGCATTCACCTAAAGCCCACCTGGATACAGTTATTCTCTATACTGTGACAGGCAGGCCGGTGATTGTGCTAGCTGCAGACAGTCAGTGTTTCACTTAGCGTACTACTGTGTGCTTTGCATAGCATCCACCTAAAGCTCACCTGGATACAGTTATTCTCTATACTGTGACAGGCAGGCCGGTGATTGTGCTAGCTGCAGACAGTCAGTTTTTCACTTAGTGTACTACTGTGTGCTTTGCATAGCATTCACCTAAAGCCTAAATTTTTGATGCAATACTTTGCAACAGGGCTCATTGCTGCGCTTTAAGTACAGTATCTGTGAGGGGTTGCAGTGTTGTGGCACCAGATCCTAAGGCCCAATTTTTCTGCCCCTGTTTAACAGGGCGTGTATTTACAATTTTTTATTTAATGCTTTGAAGCAGGGCTCATTGCTGCGCTCCAAGTACAGTGTCTGTGTGGGGTTTCAGTATTGTGGCACGAGTGCCTAAGGCCCAATTTTCTGCCCCTATTTAACAGGGGCATGTAATTACAATTCTTGATCTAATATTTCACAGCTGGGCCCATTCCTGCGCCCACCATGAGTAACTGTGAGGACTTAGTGTTGTGGCACCAGCACCACCACCAAAGGCCCAATTTTTCAGCCCCTGTTTAACAGGGGCATGTAATTACAATTCTTGATCTAATATTTCACAGCAGGGCCCATTCCTGCACCCACCAAGAGTAACTGTGAGGGCTTACAGTGTTGTGGCACCAGCACCACCACCAAAGGCCCAATTTTTCCTACCACTGTTCAACAGTGGCATGTAAATACAATTCCTGATATAATAGTTGACAGCAGGGCGTTCCAGCGCCCACCAAGAGTAACTGTGAGGGCTTACAGTGTTGTGGCAACACCAACACCTAAGGGGCAAATTTCTGCAGAGTATATATGGCAGACCCCTACTTTCAAACATACAACTTACAAACGACTCCTACTTGCAAACGGAAGGAGACAACAGGAAGTGAGAGGAAATCTACCCCTAGGAAGGCAAATTCTCTCCTGTAAGAGTTAATATATGAAAAAGGTGTCTCCTCTCCACTGATGCTTTATCACCAATCCTTGTTTCAATAAAAACCCCAAATTTTCCAAAAACTTTTGTCATTGGGATGGAAAGTGAGGTGAAATGTTCTGAACAGGTGCACAGACAGCAAAACAAATGTTACAGGGGTGATAACCCTTCCCTATGTTCTCCAAAAAGCTTAAAAATAGATATTTTGGCTAGAGCTACACTTAAAAAATGTACCTGTTCCAAATTACAAACAGATTCTACTTAAGAACAAACCTACAGTCCGTGTCTTTTTTGCACCGCCTGTATACTGCTGTTCAGAGTATATAGGGCCTTTTTTTATTTTGGGTGCGGGGTTCCCCTTAATATCCTTACAAGACCCAAAGGGGCTGGTAATGGGCTGGGGTAGGGGTGGGTGATGGGGTAGCCATGCCATTTTTCTCAATGATTTTCATCCATATTGCCGGGACCAGACATTACATTAAAGCCGCAAGCAGTTTTAAATGGCTTTTTTTCCTTTAGAAATGTAATTTTGTGCAGGGACAGTTCTAAACACGGGAAACACGTGCCACTTCACAGGCATACTTTAGTTTAGACAACCCCCAGGTATGATATTTAAAGGAATATTTCACCTTTTTTTTCACTTTATGCATCATTAAAATCACTGCTCCCGAAAAAAATACAGTTTTAAAAGATTATTTTTATATTGATACATGTCCCCTCGGGCAGGACCCGGGTCCCCAAACCCTTTTTAGGACAATAACATGCATATTAGGCGTTATAATTAGCACTTTAGATTTCGAACGTTCGCGTCCATTGTATTTAATAGGGTTCTAAAGTTCGCACGAAAGTTCAGTCCGTTCGAAGGTTCTGGTGTGAACCGAACGGGAGGGGGGGTGTTCGGCTCATCCCTATTTGTTATATTGCAGCCATTTGCTAAAATCATTTAAGTTTATTTTTTTCCTCATTAATTAAAAACACAGAATTGTTGAAATTTTTGCAGATTTATTAAAAAAGAAAAACTGAAATATCACATGGTCCTAAGTATTCAGACCCTTTGCTGTGACACTCATATATTTAACTCACGTGCTGTCCATTTATTTTGATCATCCTTGAGATGGTTCTACACCTTCATTTGAGTCCAGCTGTGTTTGATTATACTGATTAGACTTGATTAGGAAAGCCACACACCTGTCTATATAGTATATAAGGACTTACAGCTCACAGTGCATGTCAGAGCAAATGAGAATCATGAGGTCAAAGGAACTGCCTGAAGACTATCTAAATGCTGTAATAACCTAACAAAACAGACCTAAGTTTACAGAATAACTTTACTAGAATACATTAAGCTTGTGTATTCTAGGGGTATTTTTATTTAAAAAGTGTAATTTCAGCCGGAACACCACTTTAACCACTGAAGCCCTGTAGGTAAGGGGTGTGGCAGACTGGAAACGAGGGTTGGAATATGGCAGAGAAGAGGTAACAGTAGCTGGGGGAAGTTCTTGTGGGTTTGTAGGCAGCTGAGAAGAGACAGGTGGGTTGAATGCAGGATAGGTACAGGGAGCACAGACTGGATATTGGTATGAAACCTTTCCCTACAGTATGTCTCTAGGCCCTGTTCTTGATCCTCTTCCTGACTCTGTGAGGGGTCTTTTCTAGTTGTCCTCAGGAATTTCCCCTTGCGCTGTCTCCTCCTTAGTGGTTGTAGCCAATCTGGTACAGCACATTGCTCTGTCTCCAGGAATACAAATAAAGCCTGAAGGTCCGACGGTTCATGTAAAGAAAAGAACGATGATCCTTTCTTCATTATCAGGGATATAGGATATCCCCACCGGTATGAGGTGCCTACTAGTTTAATTTTCTCCAATAGCGGCCAAAGTAGGGCCCTCCGCTGGAGAGTGGCTCTGGATATGTCTGGGAGTATTTTAATCGTAGACCCTTCATAACTTATCAAGCCCGCCTCACAGGCTTTGCGGCTGATAGGCTCCTTATGAGCATAACGGTATAGGCGCCCTATCACATCTCTGGGTTATACTGGATCTGAAGAGCGCAGCCCCCAGACTCTATGTAGTCTATCAAATTCAATTTCTTTGGGGGTACCTGATATTCCCAGTTGCTGACATATGGACATCACTGCTGTGTGCACTGTGTCCTCCCCAATTTCCTCAGGTATCCCTCTGAAACTTAAATTATTTCTTCTACTACGGTCTTCAGATTCTTCCAATCTTAGTTGCATCAAGGAAGTTTGTGTAGCCTGGGAGAGCTGTTCTTTTTCCAATTTAATGATCCGCGCCTCCAGTTTTCTCACCGCTGTCTCTTCTCCCATGGTTTTATCTGTTAGTACTTCCGCCCGTATTAATTACATCTCCTGCCGGTGGCCTTCTTCCAGGCAGGACATCATTGCCTCCATTTCTCTGCAAGTTGGTAATGCCTGTAGGATCATTTTTAGATCCGGATCCATTATCTCTGAGGTTACTACTCCCCCTTGCTCTGGCACTACCTCCCTCTGCTTCCGTATCTCTTCTTGTGTGTCTGCTGTCACTGGGAGCATATCTGAAGCCAGAGGTAAGCTCATGCGAGGCGCCGCCATTGGGATTTCTAAGCACAGGCTCCCCCGCGATTCTACTACTGCTGCTCGCGCTACTGCCGCCCGTGTTTTCGGGAAGAAATCTTTAATTTCTGGTTGTGAAGGGGTGGAGGTTTTCTGTATTGTTTTGTATGACTTTTTTTTCCTTTCTCCCCTCTCTTCTTTGTATTTCTCATCCCACGGAATATCGCCGACTGTACCCGCTGCCCGGTCGGTATCTTTCCAGTGTCTCTACCGCTGCATTTGCGGTTTAGTTTTCCTGATTAGCTGGAGGGACTGCTCAACGCTCTGCAAGCGTGTCTCCTTACTCCGCCATTGCTAAGCCACGCCCCCCCCCAAAATAAAGAACTCTTCTAGAATTATTCTTATGGGTCTGGTTCGCCTGATTGGAGTGTCGGTAGCTGCCTTGGAGTTCGGAAATGGAATGCCCTAAATGGCTTTCACCCCTCTCATACTTAAGGTGTCGTTACAATGCACTTGGGGGCTAAAAATGTTCATGCATCCTACATTCTAGGTAGAGCCAGATTTAGACCTTGGGGGCCCGGGGCAGTTCAGGTTCTGGGGCCCCTTATACACAGAGTTGGTCTACATTCTCAATGACAATCACACATTTTTAAAATGCATGACACAACGTCATTCTGAGGTTATGAGTGCACATACACAAGTGCAGTCATATCGCTCTATGTGTTGTTTGCTTGAGCTTCCAAAATTTGTTTTTAAATACAATACAATATGCCAGTTCTGTGTAAAAACTTTTAGAGATGATGGCTGGTAAAATATGATATCCCAAGATACATTTAATAAAAGAAAGTATGTTTTTAATATTATATAATTTATATAATTTATATTTTATTATTCATTATTTATTTTATTATTCATTATATATTATTTAGCATCATTTTTTATATTGGATTATAATATTTTTGCATAGAGGGCAGCCCCCTCTGTCAGGGAGCCCAAAGTAGTTGCCCCGTTATAAATCCCGCACTGATTCTAGGAGGAGAACATCTGGGGGAGTCAAGCATGGAGAATTATCTGGGTGTTCAGGTAGATCATAAAATTAACAATAGCACGCAATGCCAAGCTGCAGTTTCTAAAGCAAGCAAAATATTTTTTTTTCTATTAAAAGAGGTATAGACTCCAGAGATAGGGAGTGAGAGAGAGAGTAATTTTGCCCCTGTACAAATCATTGGTAAGACCCCATCTTACGTATGTAGTTCAGTTTTGGGCACCACTTCACAACATTGCCGATCACTCGGTTTTCAGAGCTCCATGAGCAGAGAGCTGCAGACCTTCAGTCCCAGCTCTCTGCTCATCTCCCTCCTTGCTCATTGGAGCGCTGAGCTGTGGAGGGGCGGAGCGGCCGTCTCAGCCTCTCAGCGGCTCGCTGAGAGACTGAGACGGGTGTCAGTCCAGGCACCTGGCGGATCCAGATCTCCATTATCGGGATGACGCGGTGCCTGGACTGACATTGATGAAGTCATCAGAGAGCGGACTTTAGTCCGCTCTGCTGAAAATGGGTCACAGGAGTGCAAAATGAACTGCACTCCTGTGACCGATAGGAGAAGAAAAGCCAAACGAGCTTTGGCTGGATTTCTCCTTTAAGAGGGGATATGATCACCATGTATAAAAACATAAGTGGTCCATATAGTTAAATTGATTTAGGGTCCTTTCACACGGGGCGGATCCGTGCAGATCCGCCCCGTGAAGCTCCGCTTTCTCAGCGGGGATCGCTCCGTTGATCCCCGCTGAGCCGACGGATGACTGGGCGGTCCCCGCACACTGTGCAGGGACCGCCCTGTCAGAGCGCCGCTCTCCCCTATGGGGGATCGGATGATGACGGACCGTAGAGTCCGTTGTCATCCGATCCGCTCCGCCGACGGAAGGAAAAATAGGGTTTTCCTCCGTCACACTTTGGCGGAGCGGAGCGGATGTCAGCGGACATGTCTCCGCTGACATCCGTGCCTCCATAGGGGTACATGGAGGATCCGTTTCAGGTCCGCCTAAAAAACTGACAGGCGGACCTGAACGGACCTCCGTGTGAAAGGGGCCTTAGAGTTATTCACTTTAAGGGCATCACAAAAGACAACAGGGGCACTCTTTACATCTGAAAAGAGATTTAACCTCTAAATACAGAAAGGCTTCTTCACAGTAAGAGCTGTGAAGATGTGCAATAGACTACCTCAGGAGCTGGTCCTGGTCAGCTAAGTAGATTGATTTAAAAAGGCCTGGATTCTTTCCTGAATGCACAAAATATAAATGGATATGCATATCTATAGGTATTAGCACCAGGGGTGGTTGATCCATGGAATATCTGATTGCCTCCTGGGAAAACAGGAATCCCCCCCCCCCCCCCGGAGCAAATTGTACCATGCTTAATTGTTTTTTTTTTTTCTTGCCTTCCTCTGGATCAACTGTGGGTATAGGATTGTGTATAGGGAGGCTTTCTTTTTGAGTGTTTTTTTCTATTGATTAAACTAGATCAGCCTTTCTCAACCTTTTCAACACAGAGGAACCCTTGAAATAGTTCTCCGGTCTCGGGGAACCCCTGCTAAAAATTACAGATCTACAATTCATGAAACCTTAGTGTGATGGTCAGTGGGAAGGATGGTCCTTACACTTGTGGTCATTGGGAAGAATTACCTCTTTACAGATGGCTAAAAAGATCAATGGTGTCAGTAGGAAATTATCTGAGAGGCAGAAATTGCCCAATGCTGAAGGAACCCCTAGCAACCTCTGGAGGAACCCTAGGGTTCCACGGAACCCTGGTTGAGAATCACTGAACTAGATGGTCGTTTTCAACCAGACTGAATATTTAACTATGAAAAACTCTAGTCTCCCTGTCTGGGTACACAAATTGCCATACCTTTGGAATAATATACACTAAATTCTATATTGCTTCATGTAAAGTTGCATTCATATGCACATACTGTACCTCCCAATTTTTGAACTTCAGAATGAGGGACACTGGAGGAGAAAAAGGACCTGCTGCATGCTACGTTGTGGGCAAATTGTGGGTGTGGTCAAGTGCCTAGCGGGGGGGGGGGGCTTAAGGGTTGTGGTTAAACAAACCTGTGCTTCCTTGTACCTATAAAATATGCTTTGATTGCTTTGTCTGAGCCAAACTTAAAGAACTTCATTAAAATATTCAGGGACTGCATAGCAGAGGTATGGACATAATACAGATGATGGTCAGAGACTGCAAACACGATACAAGAGATGGTCAAAGACTGCGGACATAGTACATGAGATGGTCAGAAACCAAAGAGATACTACAGCAGATGGTCAGAGACTGCAGACATGATGCAGGAGATGGTCAGAAGCTGAAGACATACTACAGCAGATGGTCAGAGACTGCAGACATGATGCAGGGGATGGTCGGAAACTGCAGACATACTACAAGAGATGGTCAGAGACTGCAGACATAACACAGGAGATGGTCAGAGATAGCAGACATACTACAGGAGATGGTCAGAGACTGCAGACATAGTACAGGAGATGGTCAAAGACTGCAGACATGATACAGGAGATGGCCAGAGACTGCAGACATGCTCCAAGAGACTGTCAAAGACTGCGGACATGCTTCAAGAGACTGTCAGAGACTGTGGATATGCTCCAAGAGACTGTCAGAGATTATGGACATGCTCCAAGAGACTGTCTGAGACTGTGGACATGCTCCAAGAGACTGTCTGAGACTGTGGACATGCTCCAAGAGACTGTGTACATGCTCCAAGAGACTGTCAGAGACTGTGAACATGCTCCAAGAGACTGTCAGAGACTGCGGACATGCTTCAAGAGACTGTGAGACACAGCGGACGTGCTACAAGAGACTGTCGGAGACTGCAAATATGCTCCAAGAGACTGTCAGAGACTGTAAATATGCTCCAGGAGACTGTCAGAGACTATGAACATGCTATAGGGGTTGTTGGAGACTGGGGGCATGCTTCAGCAGTCAATCATAGACTGAAGACATTTTACATGACAGATTACAGATAAGTGTCTGCAGGGGATCAATGGGCCACACAAAAAGTCGCAATGGGCTACATGTGGCCCCAGGCACTAAGCGCTGCATTGTAAGTTTGGAGGGAAGTGCACATGTTTTATCCAAAACCCAAACTCTTTTCCAGCTCTGGCAACACTGCCAGGATTTTGGCTATGATACATGAAATACAATCTATTGCTGGAGATTGGAAACATGCATTGGCCAGTCTTCACACAGCAACAATTCTACCACCTGGCCAACCTGAAGACTGGTACAACATAAGCTGAAACCCCTCAGCACTCTCCTAAAATGTAAAATGCCGTTAAAGTCCAGCTGAACTTGAAAATGATCTCTTGTAGTGATGATGTGCCAGCAGTGCAAGGGTTACCTGCATTGTAAGTTTTGTCTGATCTTCTGCTATCCGATACCATTCAGGCAGCTCAGGCAGCGTGGTGTGCCTCCTTCCCCCTGTGTACAGGAGAACATCACAGCACAGGAGGAGGGGGGGTGGGTTCCTGCACTGTGTGTGTTAAAAGAGGAGGTCCGCCTAAAAAAAAAAAATTAAAAGCCAGCAGCTACAAATATTGCAGCTGATGACTTTTAATACATGGACACTTACCTGTCCAGGGTGCCCGCGATGTCGGCAGCCGAAGCCGATCAGTCGCTCGGCTCTCGGCTGCTGCCGCCGCCATCCTTGGTGAGGGAGTCAGGAAGTGAATCGGGGGAAGACAGTGTAGGCGCAGAAAGTGGCGTAGGTTACCGCGATCACCACAGCGATCTATGCCAGGAAGTGGGAGCAAATACCTGTATTACACAGGTATCTGCTCCCTCCTCCCCCCTGAAAGGTGCCAATTGTGACACCGGAGGGGGGGAAGATTCCAAAAAGTGGAAGTTCAATTTTTGTGTGGAACTCCACTTTAAGAGGCAGAGGGGAGAGATGCGGCTGCCATGTAAGTGTAGCTTGTGGCGTGTGGGAACCAAGGCAACCCACACACGCCGCAGCCATTCCAGGACTCAGCCCTGATTCGGCAGGACTCTGGGAGAGGGTCCAATTTGTGGGACAATCCTGGTGAATCAGGGACGGTTGGGAGGTATGTATGCATGAGACACTGTCAGATTGCATATAGACTGTATATCTATATAGATTATCACTTGTCAACATGACGCAAAATTCTACTGTATCTTTATTCTGTAATGAGTGGCTGTTTGCTTTTGAATTGTTTTATTGCATCATAACCAAAACATTTCACCGGTATAAAAAAAAAATTGCAATATTACTCAATGTAATTATTTATTTTACAGCTCTGTCATGTTCAGTTTCTCATAGTGGGGCCAATTCATTCTGGGAATTCAATGCACACCATGTAAAGAAGTCTCGAAGAGGTAATAAAAACATTTCCTTTTATAAAACATAAAATTGTCATGCATGTACAGGTTTTTGGACTTTTTATTCATCAGACAAAGAGGGGAAGCCAGTTATCAAAAGGATTTGCTCTTGTTCCTGTGAAAAATGGCAGTACTTGTGATGCCGTATACACACGATCGAGTTTCACGGCGGTGAAAAAAACGCTGTGAAACCCGACGGGAAAAACGAGGACCATCTTGGTCCCCTACACACAGCCGGTTTTCTTGACAGATTTTCTTTTGGTCGAGAAAACCGGCTGTGTGTAGGCTCCCTAGCAGTGTTTCCCTATGGGAAAACTGCCGCGGAAAAAAATGCCGCGATTCGCGACGAGAAAAATTAGAGCATGTTATAATTTTTCTCGTTGTGATTCTTGTCGTTTTTTTCGTCGGGAAAAATGCTGGAAAGCCTACACATGGCCGTTTTTGTCGTCCAAGAGAAAAAATTAAATTTTTCCCAAAGAGAAAAAAGTGACACTTGTGTCTGCAATCCTGACCTGTCTCAAGCCATATGCCCTGTACACATGACCAGTTTTCCCATCAGAAAAACTGCGATGAGAGCTTTTGGACGGAATCCCGGTTGTGTGTATGCTCCATCTGACTTTTTCCCACAGGAAAACTGACGGAAAAAAAAAAGAGAGCAGAATCTCTTTTTTCCCGTCAGGAAAAAATCCTAGTAGGAAAACCGTTCGTCTGTATGCTTTTCCGACGGGAAAAAAAACGTGCATGCTCGAAAACAAATCGACGCATGCTCAGAAGCATTGAACTTAATTTTCTCGGCTCGTCGTAGTCTTTTAAGTCACCGCGTTCTTGGCAGTTAAAAGTTCATCCGGACTTTTGTCTGACCATGTGTATGCAAGGCAGGGTTGAAAGGAATTCTGTCGGGAAAACCGTAGTTTTTTTTTTCTGACGGGAAAACTGGTCGTGTGTACAGGGCATAAGGATTCATTCAGACAGGTGGTAATTAGAGATGGGCCCCCTGTGCGGTTCACACCAGAACTCCCCAACAGAGAAAACGTTCTGACCCAAACGGTGAACCCTATTAAAGTCTATGGAATCCAAATTTGAAAAATCAAAAGTCCCCATTTTACAGGCTTATATGAAAGTAATTGGCCATAAAAAGGGTATGGCGGTCCGGGTACTGCCCTGGGGGACATGTATCAATGCAAAAAAAAAATAATTAAAGATTGTTTTTACAGGAGCAGTGATTTTAATGATGCTTAAAGTGCAACAACAAAAATGAAAAATTCCTTTAAATATAGTGCCTGTGCCCTTAGTCTGCCTGTAAATTATCACATCTGCACCATTGATATAAACTACTGCAGAAAAAGTGACATCTCTAAAAAAAAAAAAAAAAAAAAGAAATGGACATTTAGATCGGGCAATAGAACCTTTTTTAAAAAATGGCATGGCATGCCCCTCCCCCCCCTAAGTCCTTATCTGAACATGCAGCCCGGCAGGTCAGGAAAGGGGGGGAGACGAGCGAGCACCCCCCCTCTTGAACCATACCAGGCCACATGCCCTCAACTTGGGGGGTGGGTGCTTTGGGGCAGGGGGGGGAGCCCTGCTTTCTGAAAAGTGATGCAATGCCAAGTTGCAGCTGAATATTGCCATGCATTAAAAAGGGTGGAGATAAAACGATAAATCTACCACTTTAGAAAAATCTGGTCCGGCCGCATCTTGAGTATGCCATCCAGTTCTCATCACCAATCCTCAGAAAGGATGTGCTGGAACTGGAGAGAGTCCAGAGAAGGGCAACAAAACTAGTAAGAGGACTGAAGGACCTCAGTTACAAGGAACAACTACACACATTAAACTTATTCTCCCTTGAGAAGAGACTGTTCAGAGGAGATATGATAGTGATATACAAATACCTCAACAGTGATTCTGGCATAGGGAGAAAACTATTCAGTTCCAGAGAGCTTAAAGTGGTTGTAAACCCATCCAAAAAAAACCTGCAAAACAAAGGCATAATGAGCTGTTTAAGTAAAGCGTTTAAAACTTTGCCTTTGCCTGGTCTGAAGTTACTCAAGGGGTGTAATGCAAGTTATACACATAGTGTACAGTTTGGATCAGCTAAGCACATTGGGGTATGAAGATAACTGTACAAAAGTTAATGTGGTACAGAAAAGGTTACCAAGGGTCAGGGCCGTCTTACTGAGTTGGCACCCCTGGGCACTGCCCGGGGGCCCCAGGTTCACATGGGGCCCCATCAGAGCTGGACAAATAGCATTAGCAGTGGGGAAAGGGAGTCGGGCTGAGGGGGCACAGGCAGTACAGCGGGTGGCAGCATCTCTCCTGAGCCTTCCTAAGTGACTGTCTGTAATGAATCATCGCAGAATGTTGGCAGTTCCGCCTCCACCTGCAGCCCAACAAACCAGGGCCGATCCTGGGCAGGTGCACTGCGCTCAGGTGCCACAAGCTGTCAGAAGAGGGCTCTATTTCCTGCCTATCCTCCCTCCTTCTGTCAGCTGTGGGGAGAGCGGCTGTGTCTCTGTCTGAAGAGAGCAGCTGTGGGCTTTTCTTCCCCCCTCTCCTCCTCATGCTGCTGTACTCAGGAACAGAGCCCTCTCCTTCCTATTGACCAGGTAAAAAAAATGAGCACAAAGGAGGGTCATGGGACATGTATTCCCGAGAATTGGCAAGCCCCAGCAATCCTAAGCGGGAAACTGCAGCCCCCAGCATGCCCAGATGAAGGGTAGGGAGAGAGAGCCAGGCTATGGGTTGCAAGTGACACACTGAATCTGGTAACAAGGGACCGTGGCAAGTGACACGCTGAATCTGGTGGCAGGGATGGGTGGCAAGTGACATGCTGAACCTGGAGGCAGGGGACATGGCAAGTGAAACAATGAATCTGGTGACAAGAGATGGGTGGCAAGTGACATGCTGAATCTGGAGGCAGGGGACATGGCAAGTGGGACGCTGAATCTGGAGACAGGTGACGGATGGCAAGTGACACGCTGAATCCGGAAGCAGGGGACATGGCAAGTGACACGCTGAATCTGGAGGCAGGTGAGGGTGGCAAGTGACACGCTGAATCTGGAGGCAGGGGACATGGCAAGTGACACGCTGAATCTGGAGGCAGGGGAAATGGCAAGTGACACGTTGAATCTGGTGACAGGGGATGGGTGGCAAGTGACACGTTGAATCTGGTGACAGGGGATGGGTGGCAAGTGACACGTTGAATCTGGTGACAGGGGATGGGTGGCAAGTGACACGCTGAATCTGGAGGCAGGGGACGGGTGGCAAGTGACACGCTGAATCTGGAGGCAGGGGACGGGTGGCAAGTGACGCGCTGAATCTGGAGGCAGGGGACGGGTGGCAAGTGACACGCTGAATTCGGAAGAAGGGGACATGGCAAGTGACACGCTGAATCTGGAGGCAGGGGATAGGTGGCAAGTGACACACTGAATCTGGGGGAAGGGGATATGGGAAGTGACACGCTGAATCTGGAGACAGGGGACATGGCAAATGACACGCTGAATCTGGAGGCAGGGGACATTGCAAATGACACGCTGAATCTGGAGGCTGGGGACATGGCAAATGACACGCTGAATCTGGAGGCAGGGGATGGGTGGCAAGTGACACACTGAATCTGGAGGCAGGGGACTGGTGGCAAGTGACACACTGAATCTGGAGGCAAGGGATATGGCAAGTGACACGCTAAATCTGGAGGCAGGGGAAATGGCAAGTGACACACTGAATCTGGTGACAGGGGACGGGTGGCAAGTGACACGCTGAATTCGGAAGAAGGGGACATGGCAAGTGACACGCTGAATCTGGAGGCAGGGGATAGGTGGCAAGTGACACACTGAATCTGGAGGAAGGGGATATGGGAAGTGACACGCTGAATCTGGAGACAGGGGACATGGCAAATGACACGCTGAATCTGGAGGCAGGGGACATTGCAAATGACACGCTGAATCTGGAGGCTGGGGACATGGCAAATGACACGCTGAATCTGGAGGCAGGGGATGGGTGGCAAGTGACACACTGAATCTGGAGGCAGGGGACTGGTGGCAAGTGACACACTGAATCTGGAGGCAAGGGATATGGCAAGTGACACGCTAAATCTGGAGGCAGGGGAAATGGCAAGTGACACACTGAATCTGGTGACAGGGGATGGGTGGCAAGTGACACGCTGAATCTGGAGGCAGGAAACGGGTGGCAAGTGACACGCTGAATCTGGAGGCAGGTGATGGTGGCAAGTGACACGCTGAATCTGGAGGCAGGGGACATGGCAAATGACACGCTGAATCTGGAGGCAGGGGATGGGTGGCAAGTGACACACTGAATCTGGAGGCAGGGGACGGGTGGCAAGTGACACGCTGAATCTGGAGGCAGGGGACGGGTGGCAAGTGACACGCTGAATCTGGAGGCAGGGGACGGATGGCAAGTGACACGCTGAATCTGGAGGCAGGGGACATGGCAAATGACACGCTGAATCTGGAGGCAGGGGATGGGTGGCAAGTGACACGCTAAATCTGGAGCCAGGTGATGGTGACAAGTGACACGCTAAATCAGATTCAGCGTGTCACTTGCCATATCCCCTGCCTCCAGATTCAGTGTGTCACTTGCCGCCTATCCCCTGCCTCCAGATTCAGCGTGTCACTTGCCATGTCCCCTGCCTCCGGATTAAGCTTGTCACTTGCCACCCGTCCCGTCTCCAGATTCAGCGTCTCACTTGCCATTTCCGTTGCCTCCAGATTCAGTGTGTCACTCGCCATGTCCCCTGCCTCCAGCTTCAGCATGTCACTTGCCACCCATCCCATGCTGATTTTTTGGGCATATGAAATATTGTCTCTCTGGCTTAATGCCCAATTAAGAGCCAGTAAGGCATCGTCATGTTGGATTACCGTGTAGAGTGATGACACGTTTGCTGTCACAAGTAACACTTCTTCCTTCCCTGATAAATCTACGTCTTGCAGTAGTAGAAGCAGGTCTTTTGTATCTTTTAGGTATGCGTGTGTAAGTGTGATACTCTTTTGAAGGTAATGGTCTAGATATTGGCCCATCCGGGATGTCACTGACCCAATACCATTTACAATAGGCCTTGATTTAGGGAGGTTAAGATCTTTGTGAATTTTAGGCAAGGTGTAAATAGTAGGTATTCTACTGCTACTTGGCACCAAATACCTACTTTCTTTCATAGAAAGAAACAGATACCTCGGTCCAGAGGACCACAACAAGGACCTACCCAGAGAGTCCCGCAGTGGAGGGATCCACCACATTGGGAATGGGAAAGAACACAACAGCCTCCACTAAGGAGAGAAGAATCAGAGGCTGCAGGGCTGGACGAAAGGTCCAAAATAAGAGGAAGGAAAGAATACGAGAAGTGGGAGTACGATTAAGTGGGATTTTTAATTTGAGCAATGTAATTCTAACTGATAAAGAAACTAATATCCTACATTTGGGATTGAAATGTGGTTTACACTGGGGACATGGCAAATGACACGCTGAATCTGGAGGCAGGGGATGGGTGGCAAGTGACATGCTGAAGCTGGAGGCAGGGGACATGGCGAGTGACACACTGAATCTGGAGGCAACGGAAATGGCAAGTGAGACGCTGAATCTGGAGACAGGGGACGGGTGGCAAGTGACGCGCTTAATCCGGAGGCAGGGGACATGGCAAGTGACACGCTGAATCTGGAGGCAGGTGAGGGTGGCAAGTGACATGCTGAATCTGGAGGCAGGGGACATGGCAAGTAACACGCTGAATCTGGAGGCATAGGACATGTCAAGTGACAGGCTGAATATGAAGGCAGGGGACGGTGGCAAGTGACATGCTGAATCTGGAGGCAGGGGACATGGCAAGTGAGACGCTGAATCTGGAGACAGGTGATGGATGGCAAGTGTCATGTACCTTACAGCTGAGCCGAGGAAGTGGGGGCGGCCTCTCGCACGATCCCGGTCCCCGCACCCCCTGGAGGTGAGGACAGGGAAATGCAGGGGCACGAGAAGGTGCAGGTGCCTGTTGATGCAGATAGAGTCTCTGGGAGATACTGAAGACCTCTTAGAGCACAGGTGCTGTGGGAACCAAGCGTCAGATCCGTGCAGGGAATATCCAAGAGAATAAAAAGGTGAAGGCAGGAGTCACCAATGGGCTAGCAGAGAGGTACCAAATCAAGAGGCAGGTTCGTGGTCAAAGTCCAGGCCGTTGGTCAGTAAAGCGGGCAGAGATAGGAGAACAGGTAAGGGAGATCCGAGAAGGATAGTCAAACAAGCCAGGTATCTTTTAGGAGCAGGTCAATCCGATAACAGGTTTACACAGGGGCCAAGGTACTAGCTGAAAAGACAATCCAGCACTGATACTCAGGTGATCCAGGTTTAAATAGGGCGCCGTGCGCCGGGATTGGAAGGGGCGCGCGCATTTCGCGCATGCGCATTAGCATTTGCGTAACGGGCATTCCTTGCTGACACCCGGAAGTAAGTGTTTGCAGCGCTGGGTCTCTGACAGCAAGTGACACGCTGAATCCATAGGCAGGGGACATGGCAAGTGACACGCTGAATCTGTAGGCAGGTGAGGTTGACAACTGACATGCTGAACCCATAGGCAGGGGACATGGCAAGTGAAACGCTGAATCTGGAGGCAGGGGAAGTGACAAGTTAAATATGGTGACAGAGGACGGTGGCAAGTGACACGCTGAATCTGGAGGCAGGGGACATCGCAAATGACACGCTGAATCTGGAGGCAGGGGACAATGGAAATGACACGCTGAATCTGGAGGCAGGGGATGGGTGGCAAGTGACACACTGAATCTGGAGGCAGGGGATATGGCAAGTGACACGCTGAATCTGGAGGCAGGGGACATGGCAAATGACACGCTGAATCTGGAGGCAGGGGACATGGCAAATGACACGCTGAATCTGGAGGCAGGGGATGGGTGGCAAGTGACACACTGAATCTGGAGGCAGGGGAAATGGCAAGTGACACGCTGAATCTGGAGGCAGGGGACATGGCAAGTGACGCGCTAAATCTGTAGGCAGGTGAGGGTGGCAACTGACACGCTAAATCTGGAGGCAGAGGACATGGCAAGTGACACGCTGAATCTGGAGGCAGGGGAAATGGCAAGTGACACGCTGAATCTGGTGACAGGGGACGGGTGGCAAGTGACACGCTGAATCTGGAGGCAGGGAACGGCTGGCAAGTGACATGCTGAATCTGGAGGCAGGGAATGGGTGGCAAGTGACACTCTGAATCTGGAGGCAGGGGACATTGCAAATGACACGCTGAATCTGGAGGCAGGGAACGGGTGGCAAGTGACACGCTGAATCTGGAGGCAGGTGACGGTGGCAAGTGACACGCTGAATCTGGAGGCAGGTGACGGTGGCAAGTGACACGCTGAATCTGGAGGCAGGGGACATGGCAAATGACACACTGAATCTGGAGGCAGGGGATATGGCAAGTGACACGCTGAATCTGGAGGCAGGGGATATGGCAAGTGACACGCTGAATCTGGAGACAGGGGACATGGCAAATGACACGCTGAATCTGGAGGCAGGGGACATTGCAAATGACACGCTGAATCTGGAGGCAGGGGACATGGCAAATGACATGCTGAATCTGGAGGCAGGGGATGGGTGGCAAGTGACACACTGTATCTGGAGGCAGGGGATATGGCAAGTGACACGCTGAATCTGGAGACAGGGGACATGGCAAATGACACGCTGAATCTGGAGGCAGGGGACATGGCAAATGACACGCTGAATCTGGAGGCAGGGGATGGGTGGCAAGTGACACACTGAATCTGGAGGCAGGGGACTGATGGCAAGTGACACACTGAATCTGGAGGCAGGGGATATGGCAAGTGACACGCTGAATCTGGAGGCAGGGGAAATGGCAAGTGACATGCTGAATCTGGAGGCAGGGGACATGCAAATGACACGCTGAATCTGGAGACAGGGGACATGGCAAATGACACGCTGAATCTGGAGGCAGGGGATGGGTGGCAAGTGACATGCTGACTCTGAAGGCAGGGGAAATGGCAAGTGACACACTGAATCTGAAGGCAGGGGAAATGGCAAGTGACACGCTGAATCTGGTGACAGGGGACGGGTGGCAAGTGACACGCTGAATCTGGAGGCAGGTGACGGTGGCAAGTGACACGCTGAATCTGGGGGCAGGGGACATGGCAAATGACACGCTGAATCTGGAGGCAGGGGACATGGCAAATGACACGCTGAATCTGGAGGCAGGGGATGGGTGGCAAGTGAGACGCTGAATCTGGTGGCTGGGAACATGGCAAGTGACACACTGAATCTGAAGGCAGGGGAAATGGCAAGTGACACGCTGAATCTGGAGGCAGGGGACATGACAAGTGTGACGCTGAATCTGGAGACAGGGGATGGGTGGCAAGTGACACGCTGAATCTGGAGGAAGGGGACATGGCAAATGACACACTGAATCTGAAGGCAGGGGAAATGGCAAGTGACACGCTGAATCTGGAGGCAGGGGACATGACAAGTGTGACGCTGAATCTGGAGACAGGGGATGGGTGGCAAGTGACACGCTGAATCTGGAGGAAGGGGACATGGCAAATGACACGCTGAATCTTGAGGCAGGTGAGGGTGGCAAGTGACACGCTGAATCTGGAGGAAGGGGACATGGCAAATGACACGCTGAATCTGGAGGCAGGGGACATGGCAAGTGACACCCTGAATCTGGAGGCAGGGGATGGGTGGCAAGTGACACACTGAATCTGGAGGCAGGGGACGGGTGGCAAGTGACACGCTGAATCTGGAGGCAGGGGACGGGTGGCAAGTGACACGCTGAATCTGGAGGCAGGGGATGGGTGGCAAGTGACACGCTGAATCTGGAGGCAGGGGATGGGTGGCAAGTGACATGCTGAATCTGGAGGGAGGGAACGGGTGGCAAGTGACACGCTGAATCTGGAGGCAGGGGACGGGTGGCAAGTGACACGCTGAATCTGGAGGCAGGGGACGGATGGCAAGTGACACGCTGAATCTGGAGGCAGGGGACATGGCAAATGACACGCTGAATCTGGAGGCAGGGGATGGGTGGCAAGTGACACGCTAAATCTGGAGCCAGGTGATGGTGACAAGTGACACGCTAAATCAGATTCAGCGTGTCACTTGCCATATCCCCTGCCTCCAGATTCAGTGTGTCACTTGCCGCCTATCCCCTGCCTCCAGATTCAGCGTGTCACTTGCCATGTCCCCTGCCTCCGGATTAAGCGTGTCACTTGCCACCCGTCCCCTGTCTCCAGATTCAGCGTCTCACTTGCCATTTCCGTTGCCTCCAGATTCAGTGTGTCACTCGCCATGTCCCCTGCCTCCAGCTTCAGCATGTCACTTGCCACCCATCCCATGCTGATTTTTTGGGCATATGAAATATCATCTCTCTGGCTTAATGCCCAATTAAGAGCCAGTAAGGCATCGTCATGTTGGATTACCGTGTAGAGTGATGACACGTCTGCCGTCACAAGTAACACTTCTTCCTTCCCTGATAAATCTACATCTTGCAGTAGTAGAAGCAGGTCTTTTGTATCTTTTAGGTATGCGTGTGTAAGTGTGATACTCTTTTGAAGGTAATGGTCTAGATATTGGCCCATCCGGGATGTCACTGACCCAATACCATTTACAATAGGCCTTGATTTAGGGAGGTTAAGATCTTTGTGAATTTTAGGCAAGGTGTAAATAGTAGGTATTTTACTGCTACTTGGCACCAAATACCTTGGTCCAGAGGACCACAACAAGGACCTACCCAGAGAGTCCCGCAGTGGAGGGATCCACCACATTGGGAATGGGAAAGAACACAACAGCCTCCACTAAGGAGAGAAGAATCAGAGGCTGCAGGGCTGGACGAAAGGTCCAAAATAAGAGGAAGGAAAGAATACGAGAAGTGGGAGTACGATTAAGTGGGATTTTTAATTTGAGCAATGTAATTCTAACTGATAAAGAAACTAATATCCTACATTTGGGATTGAAATGTGGTTTACACTGGGGACATGGCAAATGACACGCTGAATCTGGAGGCAGGGGATGGGTGGCAAGTGACACGCTAAATCTGGAGCCTGGTGATGGTGGCAAGTGACACGCTGAATCTGGAGGCAGGGGACATGGAAAATGACACGCTGAATCTGGAAGTAGGGGATGGGTGGCAACTGACATGCTGAAGCTGGAGGCAGGGGACATGGCGAGTGACACACTGAATCTGGAGGCAATGGAAATGGCAAGTGAGACGCTGAATCTGGAGACAGGGGACGGGTGGCAAGTGACGCGCTTAATCCGGAGGCAGGGGACATGGCAAGTGACACGCTGAATCTGGAGGCAGGTGAGGGTGGCAAGTGACATGCTGAATCTGGAGGCAGGGGACATGGCAAGTAACACGCTGAATCTGGAGGCATAGGACATGTCAAGTGACAGGCTGAATATGAAGGCAGGGGACGGTGGCAAGTGACATGCTGAATCTGGAGACAGGTGATGGATGGCAAGTGTCATGTACCTTACAGCTGAGCCGAGGAAGTGGGGGCGGCCTCTCGCACGATCCCGGTCCCCGCACCCCCTGGAGGTGAGGACAGGGAAATGCAGGGGCACGAGAAGGTGCAGGTGCCTGTTGATGCAGATAGAGTCTCTGGGAGATACTGAAGACCTCTTAGAGCACAGGTGCTGTGGGAACCAAGCGTCAGATCCGTGCAGGGAATATCCAAGAGAATAAAAAGGTGAAGGCAGGAGTCACCAATGGGCTAGCAGAGAGGTACCAAATCAAGAGGCAGGTTCGTGGTCAAAGTCCAGGCCGTTGGTCAGTAAAGCGGGCAGAGATAGGAGAACAGGTAAGGGAGATCCGAGAAGGATAGTCAAACAAGCCAGGTATCTTTTAGGAGCAGGTCAATCCGATAACAGGTTTACACAGGGGCCAAGGTACTAGCTGAAAAGACAATCCAGCACTGATACTCAGGTGATCCAGGTTTAAATAGGGCGCCGTGCGCCGGGATTGGAAGGGGCGCGCGCATTTCGCGCATGCGCATTAGCATTTGCGTAACGGGCATTCCTTGCTGACACCCGGAAGTAAGTGTTTGCAGCGCTGGGTCTCTGACAGCAAGTGACACGCTGAATCCATAGGCAGGGGACATGGCAAGTGACACGCTGAATCTGGAGGCAGGTGAGGTTGGCAACTGACATGCTGAACCCATAGGCAGGGGACATGGCAAGTGAAATGCTGAATCTGGAGGCAGGGGAAGTGACAAGTTAAATATGGCGACAGAGGACGGTGGCAAGTGACACGCTGAATCTGGAGGCAGGGGACATGGCAAATGACACGCTGAATCTGGAGGCAGGGGACAATGCAAATGACACGCTGAATCTGGAGGCAGGGGATGGGTGGCAAGTGACACACTGAATCTGGAGGCAGGGGATATGGCAAGTGACACGCTGAATCTGGAGGCAGGGGACATGGCAAATGACACGCTGAATCTGGAGGCAGGGGACATGGCAAATGACACGCTGAATCTGGAGGCAGGGGACATGGCAAATGACACGCTGAATCTGGAGGCAGGGGATGGGTGGCAAGTGACACACTGAATCTGGAGGCAGGGGAAATGGCAAGTGACACGCTGAATCTGGAGGCAGGGGACATGGCAAGTGACGCGCTAAATCTGTAGGCAGGTGAGGGTGGCAACTGACACGCTAAATCTGGAGGCAGAGGACATGGCAAGTGACACGCTGAATCTGGAGGCAGGGGAAATGTCAAGTGACACGCTGAATCTGGTGACAGGGGACGGGTGGCAAGTGACACGCTGAATCTGGAGGCAGGGAACGGCTGGCAAGTGACATGCTGAATCTGGAGGCAGGGAATGGGTGGCAAGTGACACTCTGAATCTGGAGGCAGGGGACATTGCAAATGACACGCTGAATCTGGAGGCAGGGAACGGGTGGCAAGTGACACGCTGAATCTGGAGGCAGGTGACGGTGGCAAGTGACACGCTGAATCTGGAGGCAGGGGACATGGCAAATGACACACTGAATCTGGAGGCAGGGGATAGGCGGCAAGTGACACACTGAATCTGGAGGCAGGGGATATGGCAAGTGACACACTGAATCTGGAGGCAGGGGATATGGCAAGTGACACGCTGAATCTGGAGGCAGGGGAAATGGCAAATGACATGCTGAATCTGGAGGCAGGGGACATGCAAATGACACGCTGAATCTGGAGACAGGGGACATGGCAAATGACACGCTGAATCTGGAGACAGGGGATGGGTGGCAAGTGACATGCTGAATCTGAAGGCAGGGGAAATGGCAAGTGACACACTGAATCTGAAGGCAGGGGAAATGGCAAGTGACACGCTGAATCTGGTGACAGGGGACGGGTGGCAAGTGACACGCTGAATCTGGAGGCAGGTGACGGTGGCAAGTGACACGCTGAATCTGGGGGCAGGGGACATGGCAAATGACACGCTGAATCTGGAGGCAGGGGACATGGCAAATGACACGCTGAATCTGGAGGCAGGGGATGGGTGGCAAGTGAGACGCTGAATCTGGTGGCTGGGAACATGGCAAGTGACACACTGAATCTGAAGGCAGGGGAAATGGCAAGTGACACGCTGAATCTGGAGGCAGGGGACATGACAAGTGTGACGCTGAATCTGGAGACAGGGGATGGGTGGCAAGTGACACGCTGAATCTGGAGGAAGGGGACATGGCAAATGACACACTGAATCTGAAGGCAGGGGAAATGGCAAGTGACACGCTGAATCTGGAGGCAGGGGACATGACAAGTGTGATGCTGAATCTGGAGACAGGGGATGGGTGGCAAGTGACACGCTGAATCTGGAGGAAGGGGACATGGCAAATGACACGCTGAATCTTGAGGCAGGTGAGGGTGGCAAGTGACACGCTGAATCTGGAGGAAGGGGACATGGCAAATGACACGCTGAATCTGGAGGCAGGGGACATGGCAAGTGACACCCTGAATCTTGAGGCAGGTGAGGGTGGCAAGTGACACGCTGAATCTGGAGGAAGGGGACATGGCAAATGACACGCTGAATCTGGAGACAGGGAATGGGTGGCAAGTTACACACTGAATCTGGAGGCAGGTGACATGGCAAGTGAGACGCTCAATCTGGAGGCTGGAAACATGGCAAGTGACACGCTGAATCTGGAGGCAGGGGACATGGCAAGTGACGCGCTGAATCTGGTGACAGGGGATGGGTGGCAAGTGACATGCTGAATCTGGAGGCAAGGGACATGGCAAGTGACATGCTGAATCTGGAGGCAGGGGACATGGCAAGTGACACGCTAAATCTGGTGACAAAGGGATGGGTGGCAAGTGACACGCTAAATCTGGAGGCAGGGGATGGGTGGCAAATGACATGCTAAATCTGGAGGCAGGTGACGGTGGCAAGTGACACGCTGAATCTGGAGGCAGGGGACATGGAAAATGGCACGCTGAATCTGGAGGCAGGGGATGGGTGGCAAGTGACATGCTGAAGCTGGAGGAAGGGGACCTGGCGAGTGACACACTGAATCTGGAGGCAAGGGAAATGGCAAGTGAGATGCTGAATCTGGAGACAGGGGATGGGTGGCAAGTGACACGCTTAATTCGGAGGCAGGGGATATGGCAAGTGACATGCTGAATCTGGAGGCAGGGGACATGGCAAGTGACACGCTGAATCTGGTGACAAAGGGATGGGTGGCAAGTGACACGCTAAATCTGGAGGCAGGGGATGGGTGGCAAATGACATGCTAAATCTGGAGGCAGGTGAGGGTGGCAAGTGACACGCTGAATCTGGAGGCAGGGGACATGGCAAGTAACACGCTGAATCTGGAGGCAGGGGACATGGCAAGTAACACGCTGAATCTGGAGGCAGGGGACATGGCAAGTGAAACGCTGAATCTGGAGACAAGGGATGGGTGGCAAGTGACACGCTGAATCTGGAGGCAGGGGACATGTCAAGTGACAGGCTGAATCTGAAGGCAGGGGACGGTGGCAAGTGACATGCTGAATCTGGAGACAGGGGACATGGAAAGTGACACACTAAATCTGGTGGAAGGGGACATGGCAAGTGAGACGCTGAATCTGGAGACAGGTGACGGCTGGCAAGTGACACACTGAATCCGGAGGCAGGGGACATGGCAAGTGACACGCTGAATCTGGAGGCAGGTAAGGGTGGCAACTGACACGCTGAATCTGGAGGCAGGGGACATGGCAAGTGACACACTGAACCTGGAGGCAGGGGACGGTTGGCAAGTGACACGCTGAATCTGGAGGCAAGTGATGGTGGCAAGTGACACGCTGAATCTGGAGGAAGGGGACATGGCAAATGACACGCTGAATCTGGAGGCAGGGGATGGGTGGCAAGTGACACGCTAAATCTGGAGCCAGGTGACGGTGGCAAGTGACACGCTGAATCTGGAGGCAGGGGACATGGCAAATGACACGCTGAATCTGGAGGCAGGGGACTGGTGGCAAGTGACACGCTGAACCCGGAGGCAGGGGACATGGCAAGTGACATGCTGAATCTGGAGGCAGGTGAGGGTGGCAAGTGACACGCTAAATCTGGAGGCAGGGGAAATGGCAAGTGACATGCTGAATCTGGAGGCAGGTGAGGGTGGCAAGTGACACGTGGCATCTGGTGGCAGGTGATGGTGGCAAGTGACATGCTGAATCTGGAAGCAGGCGACATGGCAAGTGACATGCTGCATCTGATGGCAGGTGACGGTGGAAAGTGACACGCTGCATTTGGTGATAGGGGATGGGTAGCAAGTGACATACTGCATCTGGTGACAGGGTACAAGTGGCAAGTAACATGCTGAATCTGGTGGCAAGTAACAAGCTGAATCTGGTGGCAGGGGACGGTGGCAAGTGGCAGGCTGAATCTGAAGGCAGGGGACATGGCGAGTGACACACTGAATCTGGAGGCAGGGGACGGGAGGGAAGTGACACGCTGAACCTGATGACAGGGGATGGGTGACAAGTGATACGCTGCATTTGGTGGCAGGGGATGGGTAGCAAGTGACATACTGCATCTGGTGACAGGGGACAGGTGGCAAGTAACATGCTGAATCTGGTGGCAAGTAACATGCTGAATCTGGTGGCAGGGGACGGTGGCAAGTGACACGCTGAATCTGGAGGCAGGGCACATGGCAAGTGACACGCTGAATCTGGAGGCAGGTGACGCTGGCAAGTGACACGCTGAATCTGGAGGCAGGGGACGCTGGCAAGTGACACGCTGAATCTGGAGACAGGGGACAGGTGGCAAGTGGCATGCTGAAGCTGGAAGCAGGGGACATGGTAAGTGACACGCTGAATCTGGAGGCAGGGGACGGGTTGAAAGTGACACACTGAATCTGGAGGCAGGGTACATGGCAAGTGACAGGCTGAATCTGAAGGCAGGGGACGGTGACAAGTGACACGCTGAATCTGGAGACAGAGGATGGGTGGCAAGTGACACGCTGAATCCGGAGGCAGGGGACATGGCAAGTGACACTCTGAATCTGGAGGCAGGTGAGGGTGGCAAGTGACACGCTGAATCTGGAGGCAGGTGAGGGTGGCAAGTGACACGCTGAATCTGGAGACAGGGGACATATAGTTACATAGTTAGTCAGGTTGAAAAAAGACACAAGTCCATCCAGTTCAACCATAAAAAAAATAAAAAATACATACTATCATACACTCCCATATACCCAATTCTATACCCACAGTTGATCCAGAGGACGGTGAAAAACCCCAGCAGAGCATGATCCAATTTGCTACAGCAGGGAAAAAAATTATTTCCTGATCCCCCGAGAGGCAAATCGGATTTTCCCCGGATCAACTTTACCTATAAATGTTAGTACCCAGTTATATTATGTACATTTAGGAAAGAATCCAGGCCTTTCTTAAAGCAATCTACTGAGCTGGCCAGAACCACCTCTGCAGGGAGTCTATTCCACATTTTCACAGCTCTTACTGTGAAGAAACCTTTCCGCATTTAGAGATGAAATCTCTTTTCCTCTAGACGTAAAGATTGCTCCCTTGTCCTCTGTGTTGACCGTAAAGTGAATAACTCAACACCAAGCTCACTATATGGACCCCTTATATATTTGTACATGTTGATCATATCCCCCCTTAATCTCCTCTTCTCAAGAGTGAATAAATTCAGTTCCTATAATCTTTCCTCATAGCTGAGCTCCTCCATGCCTCTTATCAGTTTGGTTGCCCTTTTTTGCACTTTCTCCAGTTCCCCAATATCCTTTTTGAGAACTGGTGCCCAAAACTCAACTGCATATTCCAGATGAGGTCTTACTAATGATTTGAACAGGGGCAAAATTATATTTCTCTCTCTGAAGTCCATACCTCTCTTAATACAGGAAAGGACTTTGCTCACTTTGGAAACCGCAGCTTGGCATTGCATGCCATTATTGAGCTTATTAACTACCAAAACCCCCAGATCCTTCTCCACTATGGATCCCCCCAGTTGTACCCCCCCTAGTATGTATGCTGCATGCATATTCTTAGCCCCCAAGTGCATAACTTTACATTTATCAACATTAAACCTCATCTGCCACATAGTCGCCCAATTAGACACTGCATTGAGGTCGGCTTGTAAATTTTTAGACATCCTGTAAGGACGTTATTCCACTGCATAACTTAGTGTCATCTGCAAAGACAGAAATGTTACTTTTGATCCCAGACCCAATATCATTTATAAAGATATTAAAAAGTAAGGGTCCCAGCCCTGAACCTTGGGGTACACCACTGATAACCTAAGACCATTTAGAGTAAAAATCATTAACCACTACTCTCTGAATTCTGTCTTTTAGCCAGTTTTCTATCCATTTACAAACTGATATTTCCAAGCCTGTAGACTTTACCTTACACATTAGCCGTGTGTGGGGAACTGTATCGAACGCTTTTGCAAAATCCAAGTATACCACATCCACCGCCACCCCTCTGTCCAAGGTTTTACTTACCTCTTCATAAAAAGAAATCAGGTTTGCCTGACAACTTCTGTCTTTCATGAATCCATGCTGTCTGTTGCTTAAAATATATTTTTCCAGCAAGAACTCGTCTATGTGGTCTTTTATTAATCTCTCCAGTATTTTCCCAACTATATAAGTTAAACTAACAGGTCTATAGTTACTTGGTAAAGACATTGTTCCCTTTTTAAATATAGGCACCACATTGGCCCTGCGCCAATCCAGTGGTACTATTCCTGTCATTAATGAGTCCCTAAAAATTAGATACAATGGCTTTGAAATTACAGAGCTTAATTCTTTTAGGATCCATGGGTGGATGCCATCTGGTCCAAGTTCTTTATCCACCTTTATTCTGTCTAAATATTTCTGGACCATATCACTTTTGAGCCAATGTGGATTTGGGGCTGTGTCACTACCACCCCCATTATGGACATGAGCTCCCCCATGCTCCTTTGTATACACAGAGCTGAAGAAAGTATTTAATAAATAAGCCTACTCTTTGTCCCCAGTCACCCACTCTAGATTATTTTGTAAAGGGCCTACATGATCAGACTTGACCTTTTTACTATTACTATATTTGAAGAATTTTTTGGGGACATGGCAAGTGACACACTGAATCTGGAGGCAGGGGAAATGGCAAGTGACACGCTGAATCTGGTGACAGAGGATGGGTGGCAAGTGACACGCTGAATCTGGAGGCAGGGGACATGGCAAGGGACACTGTGACAAACCCTCTGTCCTCAAACAGATCTAGGTCCGCCGTCAATGCTTCCTCTGTCCAGATCCAGCACTTATCCAAGATTCTCCAGCCCCCCAGTCAACAGACAGCACCTCAGTGTAGAGTGGTAAACAACAAACTTACTTTATTATCACACATGGCACACAGATATCTCACTTCAAATCACTTCCCTCCCACCCTTGGAAAACAGGGCCGGTTAAACTATCCAATGACAATGGCCACACAGGTAAGGTGTGTTCAGACTTCTCAGTACACAGTCTTATCAGCAGGGGGGTGGGAGGAATCCCCCTCCCTCTTTCCTCACAGCAAGACACTTACACATCCCATAATAGTTGAGGCATCGGATACAATAGACAATAGAATACAGTCCCACCCCAAACCATCACAGCAAATAGTCCGACAGCATGACACAGCACACATTATATATACATATATACAGCATTGAATCTGACTAGCACAGATCATAGTGGGGGTTCTCATTCACCCTGTGCCCCTATTAGAGACACAGGGTGATTTACACATAAGAGGCATCGGGGAAGCTGGACGAGGAGCCTCCAGAACTCTCCAGGGCAAGCTGAGCCGCTCAAACTCCCGACCCAAAGTCACTCCTGTCACACATCTCCCCTTTCGGCAGGAGACTAACACAGGAGGAGACTCCAGACGGGTTGACTCAGAAGATAGTCAGTAGTTCCAGTCCCCCAATTCCGGCATCCACACATTACCCCAAATAAATTGCATTACATTACTTACCCAGCCAACCTCTGCCTCTCTCAGAGAACATACCCGCCGCTGGGGAGAGGCCTGGACTGGCCCTTCTCCCTGCAGTCCTTTCAGCCGCTGGAGAGAAGACAGGGTGACTGGGCTCACTCCATCATGCTGTTGGGGATCTGGGCCGACTGCCCAGCATCCCTGGGGTATACAAGTGGGGACTGAAGTCCTATCCACTTGTGGTAGATGAAAATCCCCCAGTGCTTGCAAAGCAAGGCTGACATCCTCCTGACTAAGTGTCGCACCATTTTCTGGGGTTGTGTCAGTGAAGACCGAAGGCCCATCCACTACCACAGGAACTCCCTCTTGTGTTAGTTGGAAGCAGAGGCCAGCAGCTTGATAGTACTGTCACGTACCTGGTTGGAGGCCGAAATGCCGAGAGGCCTCCCCTTGCGGCTGAGTGCAGTACACCTCTGAGGTTGGGTACAGAGGGTGTAGTGCCCAGAGAAGCACAGGTTGCCAGATGGGTCCAGGAGAGCAGAGCTGGTGGGATCCTGAAGAACACTGGTGGATGCAGGACACCGCTCAAGGAGTAGTAGTGGCAGCCCGGCTGAGGGTCAAATCCAGTAGATCCAGCAGGAGGAAGAGGCAGGTTACAGGAACGGAGACAAGCCAAAGGTCTGGTAGCAGGAAACAGGTCAGCCGTTTCCCTGACAGAGGCCGACTGCCCCGGCTCCCTGGAACTCTACAGTTGTTGTCGGTGCTGGGCAGAGGTTGGTAGCACTCTGCCCTGTTGCCAGCACTTCTGCTGGTTTTCTGTTAGTGGAGACCACAGGCCCATCCACCGACACCAGATCAAGCTGCATTTGTGAGGTGACGACTGCATTCTCTCATTGGATCCTGATCTGCAGCTAGGGACAGACTGCCACCTCCTCACCCTGGGCCTCCAGAATTTCTTCAGGTGTGGGGCAGAGGTCTTGGACCCTCTGTACAGTTGCCAGCACTTCAGCTGGATTGGTGTCATAATTCTGGGGCGCCGTCTGCTGCTGAAACTCCCTGTCTCTGTTATTGTCTCCCAGGTTCACAAATCCTTGTTGGGGAGGGGGAATGGCAGCTTCCTCTCCCTGCATCTCTGCAATCCACTGGGGAAAAAGAAACACCACCTCCTCACCTCTGGCCTCCGCAACTGCCATGGGTGTGGAGCAGGGGTCTGCAGTACTCTGTCCTGCTGCCAGCACTTCTGCTGGGGGTTTGCTAGGTGGTTCCTCCTCTACAGAAATGTCTATTACATCCCCAGTCTCTGGAATTGCTAAAATTGTGAGGAAGAGGTCTTGGATCCTCTGTCTGGATACCAGCGCTTCAGCTGGAGAAGTTTGTTGTAACTCCAAAGATGCTGCTGGCAGAAAATCCCATGTCCCTGTCAGTGTTGTGGGAGAAGGGCCGACTACCTCTTCCATCAAGAAGGCTGATACCACTGTAGGTGCTGGGCAGAGGTTAGCAGAGCTCTGCCCTGTTGTCAGCACTTCAGGTTTGGGGACGGCAATCTCTGGAGTTTCCACTGCCGATTCTCTGGCATGCTGCTGAACGCATTCTAGCAGTTTCCTGTATGCCCTTTCCAGATGCTGTTCCTTCCTTAGCAAATAGTCTAGATCAGGTTTAAGCTCTAAGTCCCCTGCAAAACCGAGCATAGCCTCTCTGTGTTCTCGCAGGTCCTCAAGGGTAGGTTCCCCTTAATCGGCAAATACAAAACACATCTGTAAGGCTCTCCCACAGCAATCCAGGGCCACCAAAGTCATATCCCTCCAGAGAGCACTCTGTTGTCTCTCCTAAATATTCCTCCTCCGCGTGCCATTGCAGTGTCTGATACCGATTGTCCAGCTCTATCTCAGGCTGGACCAGCCTGTCCAACTCAGCCACCCATTTCTCCTGGGGCCGCTCTCCCAGGAATTGCATTCGAAACTCCGTTGTTCACTGGCCTGCTGCTCTGGGGTTGGAAAGCACTTGCCTTGTTGCATACCAGCAACTTGGAGGCATCTAATCCAGTGTCTTACCCGAATCTGCTGCCTGACCTCCAGGTATTCATCCGCAGACACAGACCTGGTGTATGCTGAAAGGACAGTCTGCAGCAGCCCCGGGAACTCTGATGCCAGATCCATATCCCCGCTGGGGTGACTGAAGGCTGCTATCCGATCTTGGATCCAGGTGGAGGTCTTCACCGCCAGGAAGCACTATCCCGCTGCGGCCACCAGTTGTGACAAACCCTCTGTCCTCAAACAGATCCAGGTCCGCCATCAATGCTTCCTCTGTTCAGAACCAGCACTTATCCCAGACTCTCCAGCCATCCCAGTCACCAGCCACAACACAGTGTAGAGTGAAAACCAACAGACAACACCTCAGTGTAGAGTGGCAAAACAAAACTGATTTTGTTATTACACATAAACACACAGATATCTCCCTTCAAAACACTTCCCTCCCACCCTTGGAAAACAGTGCGGGTTAAACTGTCCAAAGACAATGGTGATACAGGTAAGGTGTGTTTAACTTCATCAGTAAACAGTCTTAGCAGGGGGGCTGTTGAAGGAATCCACCCCCCTCTTTCCTCACAGCAAGACACTTACACATCCCATAATAGTTGAGGTATCAGACACAATAGACAATAGAATACAGTCCCACCCCAAACCATCACAGAAAATAGTCCAACAGCATGACACAGCACACATTATATATACATATATACAGCATTGAATCTGACTAGCACAGATCATAGTGGGTGTTCTCATTCACCCTGTGCCCCTGTGACAGGGGATGGGTGGCAAGTGACACGTTGAATCTGGAGGCAGGGGACATGGCAAATGACACGCTGAATCTGGAGGCAGGGGATGGGTGGCAAGTGACACACTGAATCTGGAGGCAGGGGACATGGCAAGTGAGACGTTGAATCTGGAACCAGGGGACTGGTGGCAAGTGACACCCTGAATCCGGAGGCAGGGGATATGGCAAGTGACATGCTGAATCTGGAGGCAGGTGAGGGTGGCAAGTGACACGCTGAATCTGGAGGCAGGGGACATGGCAAGTAACATGCTGAATCTGGAGGCAGGGGAAATGGCAAGTAACATGCTGAATCTGGAGTCAGGACCATGGCAAGTGACACTCTGAATCTGGTGACAGGGGATGGGTGGCAAGTGACACGCTGAATCTGGAGGCAGGTGATGGTGGCAAGTGACACGCTGAATCTGGAGGCAGGGGACATGGCAAATGACACGCTGAATCTGGAGGCAGGGGATGGGTGGCAAGTGACATGCTGAATCTGGAGGCAGGTGACGGTGGCAGTGACACACTGAATCTGGTGGCAGGGGACCGGTGGCAAGTAACACGCTTTATCTGGAGGCAGGGGACGGGTGTCAAGTGACACGCAGCATCTAGTGGCAGGTGATGTGGCAAGTGACACGCTGAATCTGAAGGCAAGGGACATGGCAAGTGACACGCTGCATCTCGTGGCAGGTGACAGTGGAAAGTGACACGCTGCATTTGGTGGCAGGGGATGGGTAGCAAGTGACATGCTGCATATGGCGACAGGGGACAGGTGGCAAGTAACATGCTGAATCTGGTGGCAAGTAAAACGCTAAATCTGGTGGCAGGGGACAGTAGCAAGTGACACGCTGCAAAGTAGAACATATTGTACTTTAATTCTTGAGAGTAGGATGCGTAAATTGGGGCAGGCTTGTAGGGGCCCCATACTTTGCCCAGAGGCCCATGACGCTATTAAGATGGCTCTGCCAAGGGTAACAAAGGTTTCTCTAGCAGCCTGTTGTAAGTGTGTACATGTGACAGATGGGATAGCTTCTGGCAGGAGGAGTTGTTGTTGGCAGTCTCTCCAAGAGCAGATCAGCACTGCAGAGGTCCTTAGCCTGAGCACAGGTTCAGATCAAAAAGAGTAAAATTAAGTGCATGCATGGAGTCAGCACTAGGTGCATGATCGGGCTCCATACCATTACTGGAAGTGATATAGCGGCTATACCCTGGACAGGTGGAGAGGGCATAGGCTCTACGTGTCCCTCCTAAATGCATCAGTAATTATGGTGGTATATATTACATTGAGAGAGTTTATTAGAAATCAGTCGCCTGTTCCAGTAAAGGTACCCCATGTGTAAGGCAGTGACCATGACCAAAGTGCCTAGCGTACCCCAGAAGAACCCACCCTGAGGCAGGCCTCTCATGTGACCCTTGTTTGGTGCCCAACGAGGAGGGAAGCATGGAGGACGTGACTACCACCCCATGATCCCTACTCTACTCTTACATGCACATCTTAGCAAATGTAATATTAAGGGATATGGGAAATGATAATGACATACACACTCACACAGGTTGAACTCTAAGGACTGGAGTCTTACCAACTACAGTGGAACCTCGGATTACGAGCATTATCCGTTCCAGGAGAATGCTTGTAATCCAAAGTACTCGCATATCAAAAGCGAGTTTTCCCATTGGAGTCAATGAAAACAAAAATAATTTGTTCCGCATTGACTTCAATGGCAGGCAATACCACATGCGGCCAGAGGCGGGGGGCGCCGGAGAGCCTCGGAAACAGCCGGAAAGTCCAGAGGACAGCTCGGCTGACTTCAACAAACCTTGGAAAGACTCGGGGATGTAGTATTTCCGAGTCTTTCCGAGCATTTCCGAACGCCGCCGATCGGCCAGAGGCGGGGGGCGCCCCCCACCTCAGGCCAAACGCGTTACTGCACATCGTTTTGGCCTGAATCCTGCTAGTTTTGCGAGACAACACTCGCTAACCGAGTTAGGATTTTTCAAAATACAGTGCTCGTATTGTGAAACACTCGTTAACCGCATTACTCGCAATCCGAGGTTCCACTGTATGTGACATGTGACTATAATAAGTAAGGGTAGTCTTCTCCAGCTGTTTGTCTGACACCTTTCTGTAGGACAAGAAATTAGGGGAAACCTCTTTTGTGTGGACATAGTTAGTAATAAGATTTTGACAGAGGATCTAAATCTTCTTCACACTAAATAAAAATAAAAATAAATGATTGTCCCTTTTCCTACTGCGGGAACTTTCCTTGCTTTCTGTTCTGGTTGATACCATTCAAATAGTTACGAAATCTAGAGCCGTGCTGTAAGAAATGATCAGGGTCAGGTTTTATATTGGTGCAGTGATACTTTTTATAAAGTAGCCAGAAGAATTACTGAGTAAACTGCTGCCACTTGGGGAAATAGCTTGCATTAACTCCCTCTTGACCCTCTAACTCTACAGTTTTGCTTAGTTACATTTAACAAGACAAATTCATAAACTCAGCCTGCAGGATAGGTAAAGGGTAACTGATTGTATGAATCCAGCTATAGTCTTATGCCTCGTACACACGGCCGGGATTTCTGACGAAAAAAAGTCCATCGGGAATCCTGACGGGAAAAAAGAGAGCTGGTTCTCTTTTTTTTTGCTGGCGGTTTTGGCAGTTTTCCCGTCGGAAAAACTGCAAGGGAGCATACACACGGCCGGGATTCCCGGCCAAAAGCTCTCCTCGCAGTTTTCCCGTCCGAAAACCCGGTCGTGTGTACGAGTCATTAGTAAAATTAACATTAAACCTATCTCTAATGCCTCGTACACACGATCAGATGTTCAGACGGGAATTGTTTGATGGCAGGGTTTTGTCGGAAAATCCGACCGTTTGTATGCTCCATTGGACAATTTTTGTCGGATTTTCCATCAACAAATGTGGGATAGCATGCTTTAAAAAAATGTTCTGACAAAAAATGTGTGATGTCGGATTATCCGTTTATGTGTACATAAGTCCTTCGGAAAAAAATCCAAAGTACAAACACGCATGCTCAGAAGCCATGACCAGCCGGAAGCATTCGGTCTGGAGATATCACATTCGTGACGCAGCAAATTATGAAATCTCGAAATGCAGCGCACATTCTCTTCTTCTTTATAATGGGATAATAATGAAGCTGCTTTGCTGGTGATACTGACGGAGTTCTGACAAATGTATTTCAAAAGGATTTTTGTTCTAGTGATAACAAGAATTTTTTTTTATTTTTATTTTTTTTGTGTGTCAAGTTACCACAACCCATAGGCGTGCGCAGCCTGTTGGATTAGGGTGTGCACCCCAAAACTCAAACACACACGTGTGTGGGTATATATATATATATATATATATATATATATACATATATATACACACACACACACAGACAAACACTTTTAAATAAATGTAAACAAACATTTTGAAATGTGTTAAAACTATTTTTAATATTTCAATACACTTTACATCTTATGGCAGAGCTGGTCAGAGGGAGAAAGTGGGGGTCAGAGAGTCGGGAGATGGGATCAGTTGGCAGTGGTGGTGGGGGGGGAGGGGAATGGGATCAGTGGCAGTGCTGGGGGGGGGTGATCAGTGGCAGTGCTGGAGAGGGGGGGTGATCAGTGGCAGTGCTGGAGAGGGGGTGTGATCAGTGGCAGTGCTAGGGGGTTGATGGGATCAGTGGCAGTTGTGGTGGGGGGTAATGGGATCAGTGGCAGTACTGCGGTGGGATGAGTGGTGGGGGGTGGGAATCAGTGGCAGTGCTAGGGGGGGAATAGATGGGATCAGTGGCAGTGCTGGGTAGGGGGATGGATGGGATCGTGGCAGTGCTCTGTGGGGGGATGGATGGGATCAGTGGCAGTGCTGGGTGGGGGGATGGATGGGATCGGTGGCACTCACTTGCTCTCAGTGTGGACTCCATGCTTGCTGTGTCTACAGCTCCATCCAGGCTGGCTTCACGTGTCTCCTCACACAGTGGAGACCTCCTCTGCTCTTCCTACTGTATCAGCTGGCTCTTCCAGTCCCCCGGACGCCATGCTCCCATCTGCCTGCTGCTGTAAATTCAATGGGCGGAGCCGCGGAGAAGCTGGGTGGGTGGTCCTGCAGCAGTTACTTAGAACTTAGTTACTAGAACGAAGGAGTCAGGGGGAGCTGGGAGGCGGAGCCAGCAGTTCTAGTACAGTAGCCGATGGAAACATATAGCACCAGGCTGGATGAGAGGGGCAGTGGGGCGGCATATAGAACAACCGATGCTCTGCATTTTCCTCCATGCAGTCCCTGAATGCTCGCTTCCCCTCCTCTTCCTCCTGATGGCATTCAACGACTGTAGGGTGGAAAATGCAGAGCATCGGTTGTTCTATATGCCGCCTGCTGCCCCTCTCATCCAGGTGTAGACAAGTATGTCAGGGGATTAGGGTGTGCCCAGGCACACCCGGCACCCCCCCTGCGCACGCCTATGCCACAACCCCATTATCCCCTAGTTTTTAAGATCAAAGAACCAACTATGTTGGTGTCCCTTGTTAATTTTACATTGTATTTTTGAAATGTACCTGCCTACTTCCAAACTGTCATTTGAAGTAAAACACATAACCAAGTATTTTTCAAATACATTTTTTTTTATTTAATAGGGAGCACAAGAAGAGCATATAAAAAACAAGAGGAAGGCAGCTATGCTACGTTTTGAATTGGTGAAGCCTCTGCACCCCAGGGCATATATTAATTATGTGAAGAGCAAAATTGGGAACCTGAGGAGTACATACATTAGGGAGCACAAGACGGTTCTGGACTCCGAGAGATCGGGAGCAGCAGCAGATGACATACCGTATATGTCCCCAGGCTGTGGTCTTCCAACAAGCTGCGATTTTTGACAGACCAGATCGAACCACACCCATCACTCTCAACACTTCCTTCCACATCGGCTGAGGCCATTTTTTATGTGCATTCTTCACAAAAATAAAAATTAGACATATTATCTGTCATCTAACATAACAAACTGAAACAAAAAGTGCAATTGATGCACCGAAAAGGAACTAAAGTCTAACCAATAAAATCTTAATACAAAAAAGAAACAAAAAGAAAATATAAATTAGTAGTGAGGAAAATCCCCAGACCAGTGGCCTTGTTGGGGATCCTGGGGATGAACTTGCCACTGTACACCATGCTGCTTGGGTGGGTGGGGTTTCTGGGGTTAGTGACGTTGTTGTAGTGGGTAGGTTTGCTGGGGTGGGTAGGGTTGTTGTGGAGGTGGTGGAGGTGTGTGCTCCAAAACACACAGATGGGTTTTCTGTGAAAGTTCGCCTTTCCTCCCCTTGTTGAGGAGCTGGAGGATTAGCTCCTCGCAGATGTCCCTTTGCTCGTTCTCCATCTCCCTGAGCTTATTGGTGGTCATACAGCCAAATCCCTCAGCACTATCTTGGGCCATAGTGATGGCTGATGTTGCATGGCTCAGGAAGGTAGCCGTGGCCTCGTCCAGGTTCCTGTTCTTCCTGGCCCTTTTAGTAGGAGGGCGTAGGGGAGGGATCTGGCACTCTGTTTGGCTGCTGGGCCCGGGCTCTTCCTGACTCCCACTTTCTTGTGTATGAAAATGGAACATAATTTCAGCTTTTTGGTCATCAATCACACACAATTTAGAGCTTATGACTGTTGCAAATTGAATGTGGACAAATAGAAAAGACTATCATTCTGACCCTAGCATTTCTCATTCTTGTCCTAATCGTTTTTGGCCACAACTGTCTATTAATATGGAAATCACTTTGTTAAGGCAGACATTTAGGATCAATAACATCTAATTAACATCATTCTATTTTTGGATACAAATCTGTTCAACAATGCTATACCTGGATCAAGCTGGGCTCCTCCACATCTTCTTCCTGTGTACAAGGACCAGGGTCAGGAGCTGTGGCCTCAGCTGATGTGGAAGAAAGCGTTGATAGGGATTGGCGTGGTTCACTTTGGTCTGACAGAAAACGTAGGCTGTGGTAGTACCACAGCCTGGGGACATAGATCTCATCAGCTGCTACTCCCGATCTCTGGGATTCCTGGACCCTCTTTCGCTCCCTATTGTATGTACTCCTCAGGCCACCAATTTTGGTCTTCACATAACCGATGTCTGCTGTGGGGTGCACAGTCTTCAATAAATCCACAAGTTTCTCCATCGCTGCCTTCCTCTTCTTTTTATTGGAGTAATCTTTATTTTTTTACTTGACAAAGACATGTGAACTCCCTGTATTTCTCAATAAATTGGCTCAAAAAATCAGGTGCATTGAACGTGTCCACCATTGTGAATTCTCAGATGGCTGCAAGACAGAACGCAAGACAAACCATAATGTCAGGCTTAACTCATAATCTGGTCACAATATAGGCCTCAATCTAAGCAGGATAGGCCACTAACCACCGATGCCCCAATTTAAAATTGTACCTTAGTTTTATGGCTCCTATTGGCGATGGCGATCGTTCGTCCTCCACTCCCAGATCGTTCCTATGGCCGTTACATCGACCGCGCGCTATGGCTTTATATACCCTGCGCATGCATGAAACTCTGCTCTCAGTGCGTCATAACGCTGGGGCGTGACCAGATTCTCTATTATGCATGTGACACATACGGCGGAACATTCGGGAGAGACAACATGGCGGAATCATCGAATTCTCTACGGCCCCGCGGTAGTAGAGCTTATAGAAGGCACAAAGCCACCCCCATGAGCAAGGGTGAGATGGTGGAGATGGTGCGCATATTTGAGAAGCACGACTACGATTGTAAGCTGCATAACTATGAAAGGCCCAACAGCCGAAAATACCTAATTCAGGAGAAGGTCATCACGGTTTTGGAGGGCGAATATTCGGAGCACCGAACGAAGGATCAAATCCGCAAGCGCTGGTCTGATTTAAAGTACCGCGAGCAAGAGCAGATGGACTCCAGCTATCGCATACTAAAAAAAAGTAAGCAATATTTGTTATCTAAACAATATGTATATGTGGGAATTAGCTGTCTGTATATGTGTTTTCTCCAAGTAGGTCTTGAAAAAAAGAGATGATGTTTTCTCTAATCTTTGTCAGAATACAAAGATAAATACCTGTGGGAGGTTCTACAGTCTTTCATACTGCATCATAACGACAATGGCCTGGATATGAAGTCTGGATCCACCCACTTTCCTGTCATTTTGCTTAATTGATGTCGGCTCTCCTCTCTCTGATCGTTCCCGAGACTTCACAGAGCGTACAGTCAGGTCCATAAATATTGGGACATTGACACAATTCTAATCTTTTTGGCTCTATACACCACCACAATGGATTTGAAATGAAACAAACAAGATGTGCTTTAACTGCAGACTTTCAGCTTTAATTTGAGGGTATTTACATCCAAACCAGGTGAACGGTGTAGGAATTACAACAGTTTGTATATCTGCCTCCCACTTTTTAAGGGACCAAAAGTAATGGAACAGATTAACAATCATAAATCAAACTTTCACTTTTTAATACTTGGTTGCAAATCCTTTGCAGTCAATTACAGCCTGAAGTCTGGAACGCATAGACATCACCAGACACTGGGTTTCATCCCTGGTGATGCTCTGCCAGGCCTCTACTGCAACTGTCTTCAGTTCCTGCTTGTTCTTGGGGCATTTTCCCTTCAGTTTTGTCTTCAGCAAGAGAAATGCATGCTCAAATCGGATTCAGGTCAGGTGATTGACTTGGCCATTGCATAACATTCCACTTCTTTCCCTTAAAAAACTCTTTGGTTGCTTTCGCAGTATGCTTCGTGTCATTGTCCATCTGCACTGTGAAGCGCCGTCCAATTAGTTCTGAAGCATTTGGCTGAATATGAGCAGATAATATTGCCCGAAACACTTCCGAATTCATCCTGCTGCTTTTGTCAGCAGTCACATCATCAATAAATACAAGAGAACCAGTTCCATTGGCAGCCATACATGCCCACGCCATGACACTACCACCACCATGCTTCACTGATGAGGTGGTATGCTTTGGATCATGAGCAGTTCCTTTCCTTCTCCATACTCTTCTCTTCCCATCACTCTGGTACAAGTTGATCTTGGTCTCATCTGTCCATAGGATGTTGTTCCAGAACTGTGAAGGCTTTTTTAGATGTTGTTTGGCAAACTTTGATCTGGCCTTCCTGTTTTTGAGGCTCACCAATGGTTTACATCTTGTGGTGTACCCTCTGAAGTCTTCTCTTGATTGTTGACTTTGACACACATACACCTACCTCCTGGAGAGTGTTCTTGATCTGGCCAACTGTTGTGAAGGGTGTTTTCTTCACAGGGAAAGAATTCTTTGGGCCTCCACCACAGTTGTTTTCCGTGGTCTTCCGGGTCTTTTGGTGTTGCTGAGTTCACCAGTGCGTTCTTTCTTTTTAAGGATGTTCCAAACAGTTGATTTTGCCACACCTAATGTTTTTACTATCTCTCTGAGGGTTTGTCTTGTTTTTTAAGACTAATGATGGCTTGCTTCACTGATAGTGACAGCTCTTTGGATCTCATATTGAGAGTTGACAGCAACAGATTCCAAATGCAAATAGCACACTTGAAATGAACTCTGGACCTTTTATCTGCTCCTTGTAAATGGGATAATGAGGGAATGACACACACATGGCCATGGGACAGCTGAGCAGCCAATTGTCCCATTACTTTTGGTCCCTTAAAAAGTGGGAGGCACATACACAAACTGTTGTAATTCCTACACCGTTCACCTGATTTGGATGTAAATACCCTCAAATTAAAGCTGAAAGTCTGCAGTTAAAGCACGTCTTGTTCGTTTCATTTGAAATCCATTGTGGTGGTGTATAGAGCCAAAAAGATTAGAATTGTGTCGATGTCCCAATATTTATGGACCTGACTGTAGCTGCTCCCTTCTCTCTCCTCCCCCTCCCTCCTCCTCTGCAGCATGTTTCAATGGTCAGAAGAGTTGGCAGAGATATTAGCACTTCAGTGACTGTAATGTGAAAGAAGTCACTGATAGTTCTGTGTATGAGAATTTCCTCTACATGTCAGAGTGAATACTAGATATTTTATAACGTAAAACACACATTTGGAATTGGTAGCGCACATGCATTACTGTAATAATAAAATCAGAGCTAATACTGATCATTCCTGCCTTCCAAGTGTCAGCCACTCTTCCTACCTTCCAGGTGTCAACCACCCTTCCAGGTGTCAGACACCCTTCCTGCCTTCCAGGTGTCAGCCACCTCTCCAGGTGTCAGTCACCCTTCCTGCCTTCCAGGTGTCAGCCACCTCTCCAGGTGTCAGTCACCCTTCCTGCCTTCCAGATGTCAGCCACTGTTCCTGCCTTTCAGGTGTCAGAGACCCTCCCTGCCTTCCAGGTGTCAGCCACCTCTCCAGGTGTCAGTCACCCTTCCTGCCTTCCAGGTGTCAGCCACCTCTCCAGGTGTCAGTCACCCTTCCTGCCTTCCAGATGTCAGCCACCGTTCCTGCCTTTCAGGTGTCAGAGACCCTCCCTGCCTTCCAGGTGTCAGCCATCTCTCCAGATGTCAATTACCCTTCCTGCGTTCCAGGTGTCAGCCACCCTTCCTGCGTTCCAGGTGTCAGCCACCTCTCCAGGTGTCAGGCACCCTTCCTGCGTTCCAGGTGGCAGCCACCCTTCCTGCCTTCCAGGTGGCAGCCACCCTTCCTGCCTTCCAGGTGGCAGCCACCCTTCCTACCTTCCAGGTGTCAACCACCCTTCCAGGTGTCAGACACCCTTCCTGCCTTCCAGGTGTCAGCCACCTCTCCAGGTGTCAGTCACCCTTCCTGCCTTCCAAGTGTCAGCCATCCTTCCTATTTGAGGTGGTCTGTACTGAGGATGTACCATAGTTTGTGGAGGGGGGTGACACCATGTTTTTACACACTGGGAAACACCAGCCCTAATAGATCTTAGCTCACTTCTCGAGAGGGGGGGTGGGATTTTATTTTGTATATATATATATAATTTTTTACTTATTTATTCCTTACCATTTACCTTACAGGAGACCCCAGATATTTCACTTTTGATTTAGAGGACAGGGAGTTTCCAGTTTCCCTCTCCCCTGCAATGTATTGCACACAGGTATGCATACCTCCCGCGGAACATTTTCCGCCGCTGCCGCCGATCTAGGGGGGGGGGTACCTGCTTCCACTGCGCTGCTTCATTCATTTCTCTGCGGGAATTAATCAACTCTCGCGGGAATGCGGGAAAAACCCGCAGAATCCGTGCCTGTTGGGAGGTATGGGTATGCTCTATATACACAGGCACTGATGTTAATTTACAAAACAGACAATTACCCTAAATAGTGTCTTATGTATAGAGCATACCTCTGTTCAATACAGGTATACAGGTATGATCTATTCACATGGGGAGCGATCATGCTTCATACATACTGACACTCCACTCCCCACTCACCATCCTGGCAAACTGAACACCTCCCCCTTCCCCTGCTTGTGACCAAAGCAGAGGCTGACAGAAGGGGGGGGAGAGGCTGACAGAAGGGGGGGGCGAATCAGACAGGGGGGGAGTCACGGAGGATCAGAGGAGAGAAGCTGAAAGCAGCCCAGAGCACACATGACTGACTGCACAGCTGCGAGGTGAAGAGTGCACAGCTTATCACACTGCCTCCACTTCCTGGTTTCAGCAGTACACAACGTCATGGAAACGGAGGCACGTTAAAGACGTATCGTAAAGAAAGACGTAAAGAAGTATCCACCCCCTCCAAACTTTCAAACAGCGAATCAGCCTTTATTAGATCATTTCTGACACTTCAGATGCAGATATCTCCCATATTAAAGGACTGAGGAAAACACGGAAAGCCATGGAAGAATGATGGTGATATGTACTATTTAATTTGCCTTTCCCACACTTCTCCTTTAAATATAAAGCAGATATGAACATTCCTTTTAAAAAAAAATTGTGCCCCTTTTTTCGCTTGAAAAGTATTTTTTAATCTTCTTTCAACAGGAAAATTGAAAAAAATGAAGCAACAGACAAGCCACCAAGGGCACAAAGGGAGGCTTCCCTTGGCCGGGCCCAAACAGGGGAGACAACAGGGCCACCTCCCCCCCAAAATCTTAAGTGACAACTTCAAACACGCTCATTTAGCCACCGACAGGGGCGATTCTAGGTGGGCCAAAGGCCATGGGCTTAGGGCGGAACTCAAAAAACCACAGTGCAGCATGGTGGAGTCCACTAGTCAGGAGCAAACATTGTCCCAAGTGCAAGGACGGTCAACTAAGGCAGCAAAATGGATGCTAGAAACAGATGTGACTTGGGGTGGCTTAACCACTTGCTGACCACTGTACGCCGATATACGTCGGCACAATGGCAGCGGTGGGCAAATGGGCGTACAGGTACGTCCCCTTTCATTTTGCCGCTAGTGGGCGCGCGCAGAACAGGGAGATGCCGATGTAAACAAGGCATTTCCCTGTTCTGCCTAGTGATGACAGGGATCTACTGCTCCCTGTCATCGGGAGCAGTGATCGCTGTCATGTCAGTGGTAGCCCTTTCCCCCCCACAGTTAGAATCACTCCCTAGGATACACTTAACCCCTTGATCACCCTCTAGTGTTTAACCTTTTCCCTGCCAGTGTCATTTACACAGTAATCAGTGTATTTTTATAGCACTGATCGCTGTATAAATGAAAATGGTCCTACAATAGTGTCAAAAGTGTCCGATATGTCTGCCATAATGTCGCAGTCACAATAAAAATCGCAGATTGCTGCCATTACTAGTAAAAAAAAATATTAATAAAAATGCCATAAATATATCCCCTATTTTACAGACGCTATAACTTTTGTGCAAACCAATCAATATACTGTATGCTTATTGTGATTTTTTTTTTTTACCAAAAATATGTAGAAGAATACATATCAGCCTAAACTGAGAAAATTTATATATATATATATATTTTGGGGATATGTATTATAGCAAAAAAGTTAAAAATATAGCTTTTTTTTTAAAATTGTCGCTCTTCTTGTTTATAGTGCAAAAAAAATAAAAAATCGCAGAGGTGATCAAATACCACCAAAAGAAAGCTCTATTTGTGGGAAAAAAAGGACGTCAATTTTGTTTGGGTGCAACTTTGCACAACCGCGCAATTGTCAGTTACCAACTTCAGCCCCGGAAGATTTTACCCCCTTCCTGACCAGAGCACTTTTTGTGATTCGACACTGCGTCAATTTAACTGACAATTGCGCTGCTGGACCCAAACAAAGTTTGCGTCCTTTTTTTTCCCCAGAAATAGAGCTTTCTTTTGGTGGTATTTTATCACCTCTGCGATTTTTATTTTTTGCGCTATAAACAAAAAAACAGCGACAATTTTGAAAAAAAAACACTATCTTTAACTTTTTGCTATAATAAAAAAATATTTTTTTTCCTCAGTTTAGGCCGATATGTATTCTTTATATTTTTGGTAAAAAAATTGCAATAAGCGTATATTGATTGGTTTGCGCAAAATTTATAGCGTCTACAAAATAGGGGATAGAAATTTGGCAATTTTTTATTATTTATTTTTTTACTAATAATGGCGGCGATCTTCGATTTTTATCGGGACTGCAACATTATGGGGGACACATCGGACACTTTTGACACATTTTTGAGACCATTGACGATTTTACAGCGATCAGTGCTATAAAAATGCCCTGATTACTGTAAAAATTTCACTGGCAGTGAAGGGGTTAACACTAGGGGGCGATCAAGGGGTTAATTGTGTTCCCTATAAGTGTTCTAACTGAAGGGGGATGGGACTCACTAGGAGAAATGACAGATCACTGTTCATACTTAGTATGAACATACGATCAGTAATTTTTCCCCCTGAAAGAACCGGGAGCTGTGTGTTTACACACACAGCTCCCGGTTCTCGCTCTGTCACAAGCGATCACGGGTGCCCGGCAGTCATCGCATCGGCTCTGCGGGCAAGCAGCGGGCACGTGTGCGTGCCTCCGGCGGCGGATGCGTGCCCCTAGTGGCCACAGGGCGAAGCAACATAACGTTGTTTCGCCCAGCCGAGCCATGCTGCCGCAGTAAAACTGCGGCGGCTGGTCGGCAAGTGGTTAAAGCGACGCAGTGCCGAATCGAAAAAGTGCTCTGGTCAGGAAGGGGGTAAATTCTTCCTGGGCTGAAATGGTTAATAAATGGTGTATAGTTTCTTTTTAGAGGAACGTGAGTGTGGTCAGCTCCCGAATTTGGAGGAGTGGGATATGAGAGCTGGACCTAGCACAGAGCCTCCACTTGACATCACCTCCCCTGATGCAAGTCAAACAGAGGGCGGAAGAGACCAACAAGTGGAAGAAACGACTCTTGTTTTCCCAAGTAAGTATTCTTTGAATCTGGCTTCAAATGTGTATACATGTCAAGTGTTTAGATGTACAAACCAAACACCCACTCCACACCTTAGCAAAGTACAGTATGTAGTGCCTTAAGATTAGCATGGAGCAGGAAGAGGTGGAAGGAGCTGGCAGTGTTGCTTGGCACCCGAGTTTTGTAGACCCAGGCACCAGGGCCAAGATTACAGAGTAGTTGCAGTGTGTACATTCCTAGTAGTGTAGGTGTCTGAAGGGCAAGCAGGTTGCTAGCAACAATAGGCTGGGTAGGTAAGTATTTCCCCAATTTGACTACTAACTTGACCATCGTTCCCTTAATACTTTTTTCTCTTCTTCCAAGGACACGAACTTCCCAGATGCAAATGTGGCCGTATCAGTGCAGATATGATGCAGGCTTTGAATGAACTCGAGCAAATAAAGGAGGCTGCCACTGGTTTACAGAGAAGAATACGGGATTATGTCGACATGCTAGCCAAATTTTAATTTCATCAGGCCTGAAGTTTTCTTCCACTTGTTGGCTCCTGTTTGTAGTTTTACTATTTCACAAATTTTTAGTACTTTGAAGCCCAGGTTCACATTGATGCTACTTTGAAATCGCGCTACTTCATTTGAACTACCGCAATTTCAGGTGCTACTTGGTAGACATTTGTGTGGCTTCATGGCCAGATGGCTATTGAAGTTGCACCTGAAATTGTAAAATGTAGTGCAGGAACTACTTTTGCTAATTGGTGCGTCGCCGCTAAATCTGAGTTGCAACAATTGGAACAGTGCCATTGCCTCCAATAGGCTGTGACTTGTCATGCAATTTTAGCTCTCAAACTGCATGACAAAACGCTCCAATGTGAACCTAGGTTTTTTTTAGTGTCTGAGGTCAGTGTTCCTCCACTCCACTTCTCTATGTGCACCACAACGTCCTGTTTGCTTTATTTACCGCAGTATAAAAATGACTGATTTACTAACCTAGAAAATGACCTCATCACCTGTGCCAAAAGCAAAAAAAAAGAGAAAACAGGACCCGAGAATGCATCTGGAGAAGGAGAGTTGGGAAACACTGCCCTAAGTAATGTTTTTAGTTATCTTGATGTGTTTTTTATAATCGTAAAGCCAAAAATTGAATATGCACACAATTTGGGACCCAAAATTTGTATTTCCCTCATGATCACATGCCCAAAATGTGTGTCTTTCCCTACATCGAGTTTGCTAAAGCCACAAAACAAACAGTGGGAGTTATTTACGAAAAGCCAATCAACTTTGCACTACAAGTGCACTGGAAAGTGCACTTGTAGTGCAAAGTGGATTTGCCTTTTGAAAATAACCCCCACTGTGTCAACATGTGCTAGCTCCCATCATGGGGTATCAATGGACGTGTTTCGGGGGTGCAACCCCCTTCCTCTCACCTACTTTTGTTTTGAGGAAGGGGTTGCACCCCCAAAACGTGTACATTGATATCCAGTGATGGGAGATAGCACATGTTGACACACTGGGGCTGATTTACGAAACGTTTGCGACAAGAGTATCGGCGCATCTGCGTGCGCAACGGCAGTTTTGGTATTTACGAAACTTTTGCGCCGGTAACGCAGCACTATTCCTCATTTACTATAGTGTTCTCGGCGCACGGGAGGAGGCGCTCAGTGCGCCACTATGGACCTGGCACACAGAATCTTAAAATAAAAATATAAAGAAGCTGGAAGTGCCAATATAATGGGGGTGATGGGGGGTGATGTGAGGAAGTTTAGTGACAACTGCCCAAGTAACAAATATGCCCAAAATAGAATGAGAAAGTAACTTTTTCTGAACCAGCCTGCTGCGCCGGCAATTACGTTTAGAACTGTGCGGGATCTTTTTGTGCCCTGCGCGGCAATTTTACGTGTTCAAATGCGCGGGCAAAATCTTCGTAAATGTCAAGTCATGTAAAAGCATTTGCATAAGTTGAACAGGCGCACCTCCTAAACTTGCCGTTTATATAACAGTCCGACAGCAAAATTACATTTCTAAAGGAAAAAAAAGGCATTTAAAAGCACTCACGACTAATGAATTGTCGGCTCTCGTCAATATAGAAAAAAGTCATTGAAAGTCTTTGAAAAAAAAAAATGCGTGGGGTCCCCCCAAATTCCATTACCAGGCCCTTCTGGTCTGGTATGGATATTAAGGAAAACTCCGCGTCAATTAAAAAAAAAAATGACGTGCGGGTCCCCCTCAAAATCAGTACCAGGCCCTTCGGGTCTGGTATGGATTTTAAGGGGAACCCCCGCGCCAAACTTAAAAAAAAAAAAAAAATGGCGTGTAGTCCTTCTAAAAATCCACACCAGACCCTTTATCAGAGCACGCAACCTGGCAAGCCACAGGAAAAGAGGGGGGATGAGAGAGCGCCCCCCCCCTCCTGAACGGTACCAGGCCACATGCCCTCAACATGGGGAGGATGCTTTGGGGGTCTGTGACCCCTCAAAGCACCATGTCCCCATGTTGATGGGGACAAGGGCCTCATCCCCACAACCCTTGCCCGGTGGTTATGGGGGTCTGCGGGCGGGGGGCTTATCGGAATCTGGAAGCCCCCATTAACAAAGGGGACCCCCAGATCCCGCCCCCCTGTGTGAAATGGTAATGGGGTACAAATGTACCCTACCATTTCACAAAAAAAAAGTGTCAAAAATGTTAAAAATGACAATAGCCGGTTTTTGACAATTCCTTTATTAATGTCTTCTCCTTTCTTTCACCTTCTTCTTCCATCTTCTTCTTTTCTCCATTCGGGTTTCTTCCTCCATCTTGTTCTTCATCTTCATCTTCCTTCGGTGTTCTCGTCCGTATTTTGCTCCGGCTTCTTGTTCCCTTCTTCTCTCTCCGGCCGCTCCGCTTGAATTCAAGGTTCCCGCTGTGTGACGCTTCAGTTCATCAGTTCTCCTCTGGGCCCGCTGCCACCCGGTGACCCCGCCCCCCTCTGACACCACAGGAAAGTCCCCGTGAAATCCATGTGCGTCAGAGGGGGAGAACTGATGAACTGAAGCGTCACACAGCGGGAACCTCAAATTCAAGCGGAGCGGCCGGAGAAAAAAGAGGGGAACAAGAAGCCGGAGCAAGATGCAGACGAGAACACCGAAGGAAGAAGGAAGATGAAGATGAAGAACAAGATGGAGGAAGAAACCTGAATGGAAAAAAGAAGAAGGTGGAAGAAGATGGAAGAAAGGAGAAGACATTAATAAAGGTATTGTCAAAAACCGGCTATTGTCATTTTTAACATTTTTGACACTTTTTTTTGTGAAATGGTAGGGGTACATTTGTACCCCATTACCATTTCACACGGGGGGCCTGGATCTGGGGGTCCCCTTTGTTAAAGGGGGCTTCCAGATTCCGATAAGCCCCCGCCTGCAGACCCCCACAACCACCGGGCAAGGGTTGTGGGGATGAGGCCCATGTTGAGGGCATGTGGCCTGGTATGGTTCAGGGGGGGGCGCTCTCTCGTCCCCCCCCCTCTTTTCCTGCGGCCTGCCAGGTTGCGTGCTCGGATAAGGGTCTGGTACGGATTTTGAGGGGAACCGCCACGCCATTTTTTTTAATTTTATTTGGCGCGGAGTTCCCCTTAATATCCACACCAGACCTGAAGGGCCTGGTAATGGAATTTGGGGGAACCCCCACGCATTTTTTTTTTCAATGACTTTTATCTGTATTGACGGGAACCAGCAATTCATTACAGCCGCGAGTACTTTTAAATGACTATTATTTTACTTTAGAAATGTAATTTTGCTCTCGAACTGTTATAAACATGGAAAACATGCGCTACTTTACAGGCATACTATAGACACCCCCTTGGTATGATATTTAGGGCCAGTTCAGACAGGATGCAGTGCAGTGCGTTTTTTTGATGCATGAAAAACGCAAAGAAATTTGATCACATTAATGCCAATGGCATAGTTCACACCACTGCAGTCCATTCCAGTGCGTTTCAAAAAGGAAAAAAAAATGTGCGTTTCAGAAAGGAAAAAAAAAAATGGTCATGCTGCATTTTTGATGTGTTTTACTGGACTGCAGTAAAACACATCAAAAACGCTACGGAACGTACCAAAAACGCACCTAAATGCACCAAAGACGTACTGCAACACACTTGTCCTAAGCGAAAAGAGGGAGAAAAAAAGCACTGGACTGCATCAAAAACGCACCAAAAATGCACTGGAACGCGTCAAAAACGTGCATGCAGAAAAGCACCTGGAACGCATCCAGACTGTGTTTCTATGGTGTGAACTGGCCCTTAGGGTGCAGGTAAAATGCAGAATGTTCTACTTTTTTGTGGAACTTGAGCGCACTGGAACAAACACTGCCATTTAGAACCATATAACCAACTTTCCATGCATTTTTGATGCATAAAAAACGCAATGCACTGCATGTGGTGTGAAATGGCCCTTAAGCAATTTGGCATATTTAAAGGCACTTCTCCTTGTTTTGTTTTTGGTGTTGTCCAAATTGGTGACATTGATATATGTCCCTTAGGGTGGGACCTGGGACCCCATTTTTTGACTAGCAAAATTAACAAGTCAGTTCCCATAGACTGCAATGGTATTTGTTGTATAACTTTTGCCCATGTTAGGCTCTTTGTTTGCCCCCCGGACCGACAGGTGCTTGTCCCGTCTCTAATTTGGTAGCATGCTGGATGATGTGCTTAATTTTGGACGGGGGGCTTATTTTCTGCTAGCTGCACTTGTGTTGGTCTCAGCATGCTCAGAAACGTAGGTTTTTTTTTGGTGCTTTTTTGTGTGAGAACAGCACCTGGATATTTGTGGGCATGCTCAGAGAGAGTGTGTTTTTTGGGTTAGTAATTGAAGGACATCCTTAACAGGTGTACCCACTTTGAAGTTCAGTCTCTACATTGGGTGAACTTGCATTTTGGGTGTTTCATGGACTGTGCATGTGTTTTTCAATTGCCTCATTAGCACACAAACCTATGTTATATAAAGCTTGCAGATAGCATTCTCTCCCTTGCCCTGAAAAGAGGCAAGATTGTGTGTGTGGCACCGGCCGGCAAAATGTACATTTTGGTGTCCTTATCAAGTTTGTAACACATGCATTTTATTTGTTATGTCTTTGCAAAACAGATGTTTGTTTTACTTTTGTTGATTGTTTTTTTTGTGGGGGGGGGAATATGTTCCCCTGAAATATTTTTGATGTTGTTAATGTGTGTCGTTTGTTCACTTTGATTTAATTGTCTGTGCTGCATTATTTTGCTAAATCTGTCTCAAGATGTGAATAATGTTTCAAATCTACCTTCATGTCTTTTTTATTTATTTTTTTGCTTCCCTTTTTTTCCCAAGTCCTATTTTGTTGTCCAATAAAATTTGATGCAAAGTTTGATGTTTTTTTTTTGTTTTCTATGCAACAAATGTGACAGCTGTAGCTTAACTATGCTTATTGGCATGTCAAAACAAAACAGGTGTGATTTGTCTACCCTGATGCCTTCATGGTAGCATATGCATGTATTGTGTGCTGCCATGGATGGTCACCAGGAAATAAAAAAATACAGAGCAGTAAGTATTACATTTTTCTTTTTACTGCAGTGGTTCTCCGCCTCAGTTCTCAAGTACCCCCAACAGGACATGTTTTGTGAATTTATCTTATCGAGAATTGCTGTCCAAAATACAAAACCATTAACTGTGATTTAAAGCACATGTGCAAGATGAAGGAAAACCTGCAAACATGGCCTGTTGGGGGTACTTGAGAAGCACTGATTTAGAGCACTGCACTTAAAAATAGCTCAAGGCAATACAATTCTAATTGTGGGCATTTTGAGGGAAACCAAGTAAGTGTTAGAACCCCTGCTTGTGTGTGTGGTGTTTTTTTTTTTTTTTTTTTTTTTAGCTTGTTCTTTGTGTCCATTTTAGTAATTGGCTTCACTTCCTGTAACGCAGCTAAACAGGTAGGTAAAACCCTACCAATGTGTCTCTTCTTGGGGACACACAGATCAATCTAACTAGTGTCCCCATTAAGAAAATTGCACTCTAGCACTTTGTTGTGTACCCCCAAATCATTAGGTAGTTTGGGGTTTAGTAAAGGCAAATCCACTCTGCAGTACAAGTGTAGTTGCTGAAAATCTGAGGGGAAGCACTGGTGATTGTAACATCCAATCATGTAAAAGCAAAGATGGTGTTTTTTTTTTGTTTCCTTGCATGTCCCCCTCGGATATCCAGCAAGTGCACTTGTAGTGCAAAGTGGATTTGCCTTTAGTAAATAAACCCCAAAGTACCTAATAATTTGGGGTGTACTCAGCAAAATGCTGGAGTGCAATGTACATAATGGGGAAAGTATTTAGATTGACCTGTGTGTCCCCAAGGAAAGACATTGGTAGGGATTTACCCTCACTTCCTGTGTGGCTTTGTGACAGGAAGTGAATCATTTGGAAGGATAAAGTGCCCAAATTTGGGAGTTGTCTTCACCCTATTAGGGGTGCAGACATCCCCAAAAACTGTCTAGACTTCAAATCCCTCTGCACTCTATCCCCAAGCAAAAATAAGAAAAAGGATTTCATTTAGTTTAACTTTGCAAAGACACATTCCTAAGTTGAATTGTGATGCATGTCAATGGCCCATTTAGACCCTCTTTAACCACTTGAGATCAGCGCTATAACTGATGGACGGCCACAGCACGGTCCTCAATTGCTGGGAGTCCGTCAATAGACGTCCTCCCCTTTGCGCGCGAGCAGTGGTCACCGAGACTCGGGTGGTGACAGATCCGAGTAAGGGGCCGATCCCTGCCCCTTACCACGTGATCAGCTGTCAGCCAATCACGTGATGTAAACAAAAGCTCGGTAATGGTTTTTGTTTTCTCCTTGTGCTGACAGCGCAAGCATAAAAAAAGGCAATCACCGGCTTATGTGCAAGGGACATCGGGCCTGAAGAGGAAGAGGCAATTCTGCGTCATCTGTGACAATCAGTAGCCCCTGCCAGTGCCACCTATCAATGCCCACCACTGGTGCCAATCAGTGCCACCAAGCAGTGCCACTTCTCAATGCCCAGTGCCAACTAGCAATGCCACCTCTTAGTGCCCAGCCTTGCCACCTTATCGGTGCCCATCAGTGCAGCCTCATCAGTGTACATCAATGAAAGAGAAAAAATGTCAAACTAAATATTAACCACTTCCCTATCGCCCACCGTCAAATGACGTCCTTGACTTTGTGCGGTGACATCTGAATGATGCAGTTCCGCCACTTGATCGTTCTTATAGGCGGCGGGAGGGGACGTTCCCCCCCTCCCACCGCCATCCGGTGCTTCTCTGGGCTCTCCCGTGCCATTGGGGGCCCAGAGAACGAATTGTTATAAAAAGTAAAAATTCGCGCTAGGTGCAAAGTGATTTAAAAAAATATATAAATGAATATGTCCCTTAAGGAAACCTGCTGCTAAACACCAAAAAAACCTTTGATATAAGGTACAAACAAAATGAGTATACAAAAATAGTGTAGCGCTGGAAAGAACTGTATATATCTATACAGTTAAAATTAAAAACGTGAAAAAAGTATCAAAAACACTAATAAAACAATGCAAATAAACCAATCAAGTTCATAAGTGCCCGTGAAGAAAGAATATTATCAAATAAATGTGTAGAGGATTTCCTCTATATTGATGATAAGAGTTCCACAGAGAAGATATCCGATGAAGCTGGTAAGTGCTATTCCAACAATAAGTGAAGATCCCGCCACCAAAGTGAGAAATGAAGGCTTACCAAACAGCCTGCGACCGCCCTTCTCAGGGGGGTCAAAACAAGCTTAGTAGAGCGATGTTCACTCCATGGAAGGCAGAGAAATTCCAGTGAAGACACTTCATCCACAATAGGCGAGTCTCCAGAGACGTGTCTGCACAGCTGATCCAAATCGGAGATGAAAAACACTCTTGATTGATCAATGTGAATAATCCTCAGCAGTTAAAACGATGTCCAAAGAGAAGAAAGAAAAACTTTCCATAGTGTAGCATTCATCAGGGAAGTTTTATTAGAAATGAACAGGAGAGAAAACAGCTCTCACATAGGTATAAAAATAATGATAAAACGAGAAAATCCTTGCAAGGAAATAAAAAAGCTCCGAGTTTCTGTCAAAGGCTGATTCGCGCGTGCGCAATGCATGTGCGTGTCACCCTACGCCGTTTCGTCAAATGTGACATCATCAGGGGCACGCCCACATGAGCACGCACACGCTATTTGTAGCCAAAGGGCCCACTCGGGGTTCTCTCATTGGCTACATGTCAAATTGGCAGACGGAGCAGAAAATTGTACTAGCCTCTGCATTGATCTCTCAATGGAGAGGTCTTGACATAAAACACAGTTGCACCATCACCCCCAGTGGAACTTACAGATATTGCACCAATTTTTAAAACTGATTTTCAAAATAATCTCCACACTGACATCTTGTGGATCATGGTGCAACTGTTATTAAACCATTTTTTCAAAAACATTCTTTATTCAAAAAAAACATTCTTTTTCCAAAAAACATTCTCTTTTTTTTAAAAAAAACATTCCTTTAAAACATTCTTTTTTTAAAAAAAAATCTTTTTTTCAAAAAATGAATCCTAAGCAGATTTACACTTAACCAATATAGAAATACTTAAAAAAACTTTTTATATTAAAATAAAGCTTATGATATACTTAGTTAGTCAGGCCCAAACAAAACACTGGACCAAAATTGCACAGGAAGAAAAATGGGAACAAATTGCTTATGAGGGGAACAAATAATATGTCACCCATTGTTGATAAAGCAATTTATATCCCATTCAACGTTGAGGCCACCCGGTGTGTGACAACCCAATTTATGTATCCAACTGGTTTCGGATCTAGAGATGCTTCTTTTGCCATTGCCCCCTCTCCAGTTGGGCACATATTTCTCCAAACCAATGAAAATGGTACCTTTTGGGTTTCTGTTATGCACAAGATCATAGTGCTTAGACACACTATGTTTGTCAAAACCACTTTTTATGTTGGTGATGTGCTCACCTAATCTGGTACTCAATTTTCTAATGGTCCGGCCCACATATTCCAAACCGCATGGGCATCGCAAAAGGTACACCACGCACTTTGTAGCACATGTTATAAGGGACCTGATAGGATATGTGGCTCCTGTTCCTGATGAAGTAAACTCCATAGTTCTTCTACCTTGGAGGGCATTCACCCTGCAGACTTTACATCGTCTACACGGGTAAAATCCCTTCAAGTCCCCAAAAAAAGAAGGACGAGTTGGGGGATCTGGTACATTAGGTGCTAGTAGATGTCTGAAGTTAGAAGCACCCCTAAAGAGTACTCTTGGGGTGTTAGACAATAAAGGGCCCAATACTCGGTCGTTCTTTAGCACCGACCAGTGTTTTTTAATGATCCTTTTTATAGCCCAATGCTGACTTGAGTACGTGGTCAGAAAGGCTAAGCCAAAGTCCTCCCTATTTTCCACTTCTGGAGGTCTGTCACACAGAAGTGTCTGTCTATCTCTAAGGCCCACATCTGTAATAGCAGAGTCCAGTTTGGCAATGTCATACCCCTTGGCTATAAATCTTAATTTAAGAATTTCTGCCTCTTTGTGATATTGTTCCAAGTCAGTGCAATTTCGCATTAGACGTAAAAATTGACCCTTCGGGACCGCCGACAGCCAGGAACTATGGTGGCATGAATCCAAAGGAATATAGCCGTTCCTGTCTGTCGGTTTGAAGAAAGTGGATGTGACTATACTACTGTCCTTTATTGAGACATTAAGGTCCAGAAAGTGAATCTGGATGGGGCTAATCTCATGACTGAGAATAATGCCCCTATCGTTACTGTTTAGGAGGGATAGATAAGAATTAACTGATTCTACATCACCATCCCAAATAAACAAAATGTCATCAATAAATCTTTTCCAAAAGATTAAATTAGGTGGGCTTTCACAAAGTACTACATCTTCCTCCCACTTAGCCATAAAAAGGTTGGCCATATTGGGGGCAAATTTTGCCCCCATGGCCACGCCCCTAATCTGGAGATAGTGTTTACCACTATGCCAGAAATAGTTATGCTTCATCGCGAAATCCAGCAACTCCATCACGAAGTTGCGCTGCGTGACGGAGATGCTGGAGTCGCGATAAAGAAAATGACGCACCGCCTCATACCCCAAATCATGAGAGATGGCCGTGTAAAGGGATGCGACATCAGCTGTAATAAGTAGATAGGAGGCCTTCCATTCAATCTGACCAAGAAGGTTAATGACGTACTTAGTGTCCTTAAGAAAAGACGGGGTGCCCAAGACCAGTGGTTGCAAGTAATGATCGATGTATTTGCCGATCCGTGAGGTGATAGAATCGATACCACTGATGATGGGCCTTCCCGGGGGATTGATCAGGGTTTTGTGGATCTTGGGTAATATATACATCACTGGCAATCTGGGTGCCAGTGGTACTAGATGTTCCCTTTCCTTCAAATTTAAAATACCCATATAATGTCCCTTATCAATTAGGGCTCTCAGGTCCTTCTTATATTCCACAGTGGGATCCATGGGTAAACTTAAATATGTCAGAGGGTCCATAACTATCCTCGACATTTCTTCAAATTAGGAGTCCTTGTCAAGAACAACTATGGCGCCCCCTTTATCAGCTGGTCGCACAACCACATCCCTCCTATTACATAGGGACTCCATGCCCTAAGATTCTGTTGGGTTCGTGCCGGTTTCACATTCAAATTATTTAAATCCCCTAGCACTAGATCACGGAATACGGTTAAATTTGGCGCCTGATGAATAGGGGGGTTAAAAAGGGATGCATTGGACATCCCTGAATGTAAAATAACTGAAGCCTCCCTATCTGATTGCCTAGTGGGATTGCTCATGATATATCTTTTGATATTTAACTTTCTGGTGTATTTTTGGATGTCTATGAAGGTTTGGAATTTGTTAAGATTCCGTGGGGGGGCAAATTTTAACCCTTTATTCAAGGTAGTTAATTCGTCCTTAGATAGCTCCTTTGTGCTGAGATTAATAATCCCAGCACAATCTAAAACTTCCTTCTCTTTGGAGTGAGATTTCCTCCCCCCTCTGCACCCTCTCTTGCGTCCCCATTTCTTTTGTTCCTGTTCCTGCCGGCCTGCCGAAAATCCCAAACCGAGCGGCCCTCTGGTTGTTGATTCTGGAAGGAGCAGGAAGCTCCGTGATTGACATCCAAAGTGGGTTCCCCTTCATTCCCAGCTAGTGAGGCAAATCTATTGTTAGTGTTTACAATATTGTTGCCTCTATTGTCAACACGAGGGGGGTGATGGTTCCCATGATTCTGTTGATTGTGATATACATCACGGTGACGCCAGGGTGGAGGGGAGTGATAATTGGGATGAGGGGAGGGATTCCTTCTCCTGCCCTTACCTCTACCTTGTTGATAATGTTGTTGTGAATTAGTACGCCCTCCCCGTAAATCAGGAGAGGGGCGGGGCATTTGAGATGCGCTATAGAGCGCATTTTGTTCATTCCTCAATACACCATTCCTTTGGACAGCTCCAATTGGTTGTGAACCAACTGTGTTGTCACCCACCATTGGGTCAGAAGGTGGTGTAACCTGCCATTTAAAAACGATATTCTCTCTATAATCTTTTACATCTCTATTATACTTTTTCTTTTTCTTAGATTTTTGTTCAGATTCTTCTTTAATTAATATTACCTTAAGAGCCTCAGAACTGTGCAGGTAATCCTGTTCAGCTTTAAAAGGAATTAATTTGTTTTTTATGATATTGATCTCATTATCCAAAATTGCCAACTTGCATTTCTTTTTTGCTATAAGGAACTGCAAAAAGTTGACCCCTGCCTCATTAAAATATTTGAACCATTCGGCCAGCTCATTATCTTCCTTTTGGGGATTAACATCCCACCTGAGGCTCCTAGGGACCATTTCTGCTTTCACATATTCCTCTAAATATGCTACATCCCATTTAGTATGAACTTCAGTGATGGTAAGGTTTTTTAGTCTAAGAAAGCAACCTACTAAATCATCTCTGGGGTCGTCATTACCATCAAATACGCCCGCAGTGTTAAATACCACCTGTGACCTATAGTCAAAAATATCCATGACGGATACACCAGCTGCAAATTAGGTATATCAAAATAGAAAAATGGTTATAAAAAGTAAAAATTTGCGCTAGGTGCAAAGTGATTTAAAAAAATATATAAATGAATATGTCCCTTAAGGAAACCTGCTGCTAAACACCAAAAAAACCTTTGATATAAGGTACAAACAAAATGAGTATACAAAAATAGTGTAGCGCTGGAAAGAACTGTATATATCTATACAGTTAAAATTAAATACGTGAAAAAAGTATCAAAAACACTAATAAAACAATGCAAATAAACCAATCAAGTTCATAAGTGCCCGTGAAGAAAGAAGATTATCAAATAAATGTGTAGAGGATTTCCTCTATATTGATGATAAGAGTTCCACAGAGAAGATATCCGATGAAGCTGGTAAGTGCTATTCCAACAATAAGTGAAGATCCCGCCACCAAAGTGAGAAATGAAGGCTTACCAAACAGCCTGCGACCGCCCTTCTCAGGGGGGTCAAAACAAGCTTAGTAGAGCGATGTTCACTCCATGGAAGGCAGAGAAATTCCAGTGAAGACACTTCATCCACAATAGGCGAGTCTCCAGAGACGTGTCTGCACAGCTGATCCAAATCGGAGATGAAAAACACTCTTGATTGATCAGAGTGAATAATCCTCAGCAGTTAAAACGATGTCCAAAGAGAAGAAAGAAAAACTTTCCATAGTGTAGCATTCATCAGGGAAGTTTTATCAGAAATGAACAGGAGAGAAAACAGCTCTCACATAGGTATAAAAATAATGATAAAACGAGAAAATCCTTGCAAGGAAATAAAAAAGCTCTGAGTTTCTGTCAAAGGCTTATTCGCGCGTGCGCAATGCAGTGCGTGTCACCCTACGCCGTTTCGTCAAATGTGACATCATCAGGGGCACGCCCACATGAGCACGCACACGCTATTTGTAGCCAAAGGGCCCACTCGGGGTTCTCTCATTGGCTACATGTCAAATTGGCAGACGGAGCAGAAAATTGTACTAGCCTCTGCATTGATCTCTCAATGGAGAGGTCTTGACATAAAACACAGTTGCACCATCACCCCCAGTGGAACTTACAGATATTGCACCAATTTTTAAAATAATCTCCACACTGACATCTTGTGGATCATGGTGCAACTGTTATTAAACCATTTTTTCAAAAACATTCTTTATTCAAAAAAAACATTCTTTTTCCAAAAAACATTCTCTTTTTTAAAAAAAAACATTCCTTTAAAACATTCTTTTTTTTAAAAAAAAATCTTTTTTTCAAAAAATGAATCCTAAGCAGATTTACACTTAACCAATATAGAAATACTTAAAAAAACTTTTTATATTAAAATAAAGCTTATGATATACTTAGTTAGTCAGGCCCAAACAAAACACTGGACCAAAATTGCACAGGAAGAAAAATGGGAACAAATTGCTTATGAGGGGAACAAATAATATGTCACCCATTGTTGATAAAGCAATTTATATCCCATTCAACGTTGAGGCCACCCGGTGTGTGACAACCCAATTTATGTATCCAACTGGTTTCGGATCTAGAGATGCTTCTTTTGCCATTGCCCCCTCTCCAGTTGGGCACATATTTCTCCAAACCAATGAAAATGGTACCTTTTGGGTTTCTGTTATGCACAAGATCATAGTGCTTAGACACACTATGTTTGTCAAAACCACTTTTTATGTTGGTGATGTGCTCACCTAATCTGGTACTCAATTTTCTAATGGTCCGGCCCACATATTCCAAACCGCATGGGCATCGCAAAAGGTACACCACGCACTTTGTAGCACATGTTATAAGGGACCTGATAGGATATGTGGCTCCTGTTCCTGATGAAGTAAACTCCATAGTTCTTCTACCTTGGAGGGCATTCACCCTGCAGACTTTACATCGTCTACACGGGTAAAATCCCTTCAAGTCCCCAAAAAAAGAAGGACGAGTTGGGGATCTGGTACATTAGGTGCTAGTAGATGTCTGAAGTTAGAAGCACCCCTAAAGAGTACTCTTGGGGTGTTAGACAATAAAGGGCCCAATACTCGGTCGTTCTTTAGCACCGACCAGTGTTTTTTAATGATCCTTTTTATAGCCCAATGCTGACTTGAGTACGTGGTCAGAAAGGCTAAGCCAAAGTCCTCCCTATTTTCCACTTCTGGAGGTCTGTCACACAGAAGTGTCTGTCTATCTCTAAGGCCCACATCTGTAATAGCAGAGTCCAGTTTGGCAATGTCATACCCCTTGGCTATAAATCTTAATTTAAGGATTTCTGCCTCTTTGTGATATTGTTCCAAGTCAGTGCAATTTCGCTTTAGACGTAAAAATTGACCCTTCGGGACCGCCGACAGCCAGGAACTATGGTGGCATGAATCCAAAGGAATATAGCCGTTCCTGTCTGTCGGTTTGAAGAAAGTGGATGTGACTATACTACTGTCCTTTATTGAGACATTAAGGTCCAGAAAGTGAATCTGGATGGGGCTAATCTCATGACTGAGAATAATGCCCCTATCGTTACTGTTTAGGAGGGATAGATAAGAATTAACTGATTCTACATCACCATCCCAAATAAACAAAATGTCATCAATAAATCTTTTCCAAAAGATTAAATTAGGTGGGCTTTCACAAAGTACTACATCTTCCTCCCACTTAGCCATAAAAAGGTTGGCCATACTGGGGGCAAATTTTGCCCCCATGGCCACGCCCCTAATCTGGAGATAGTGTTTACCACTATGCCAGAAATAGTTATGCTTCAGTAACGATAGGGGCATTATTCTCAGTCATGAGATTAGCCCCATCCAGATTCACTTTCTGGACCTTAATGTCTCAATAAAGGACAGTAGTATAGTCACATCCACTTTCTTCAAACCGACAGACAGGAACGGCTATATTCCTTTGGATTCATGCCACCATAGTTCCTGGCTGTCGGCGGTCCCGAAGGGTCAATTTTTATGTCTAAAGCGAAATTGCACTGACTTGGAACAATATCACAAAGAGGCAGAAATCCTTAAATTAAGATTTATAGCCAAGGGGTATGACATTGCCAAACTGGACTCTGCTATTACAGATGTGGGCCTTAGAGCTAGACAGACACTTCTTTGTGACAGACCTCCAGAAGTGGAAAATAGGGAGGACTTTGGCTTAGCCTTTCTGACCACGTACTCAAGTCAGCATTGGGCTATAAAAAGGATCATTAAAAAACACTGGTCGGTGCTAAAGAACGACCGAGTATTGGGCCCTTTATTGTCTAACACCCCAAGAGTACTCTTTAGGGGTGCTTCTAACTTCAGACATCTACTAGCACCTAATGTACCAGATCCCCCAACTCGTCCTTCTTTTTTTGGGGACTTGAAGGGATTTTACCCGTGTAGACGATGTAAAGTCTGCAGGGTGAATGCCCTCCAAGGTAGAAGAACTATGGAGTTTACTTCATCAGGAACAGGAGCCACATATCCTATCAGGTCCCTTATACCATGTGCTACAAAGTGCGTGGTGTACCTTTTGCGATGCCCATGCGGTTTGGAATATGTGGGCCGGACCATTAGAAAATTGAGTACCAGATTAGGTGAGCACATCACCAACATAAAAAGTGGTTTTGACAAACAGTGTGTCTAAGCACTATGATCTTGTGCATAACAGAAACCCAAAAGGTACCATTTTCATTGGTTTGGAGAAATATGTGCCCAACTGGAGAGGGGGCAATGGCAAAAGAAGCATCTCTAGATCCGAAACCAGTTGGATACATAAATTGGGTTGTCACACACCGGGTGGCCTCAACGTTGAATGGGATATAAATTGCTTTATCAACAATGGGTGACATATTATTTGTTCCCCTCATAAGCAATTTGTTCCCATTTTTCTTCCTGTGCAATTTTGGTCCAGTGTTTTGTTTGGGCCTGACTAACTAAGTATATCATAAGCTTTATTTTAATATAAAAAGTTTTTTTAAGTATTTCTATATTGGTTAAGTGTAAATCTGCTTAGGATTCATTTTTTGAAAAAATGATTTTTTTTAAAAAAAAGAATGTTTTAAAGGAATGTTTTTTTTTTAAAAAAAGAGAATGTTTTTTGGAAAAAGAATGTTTTTTTGAATAAAGAATGTTTTTGAAAAAATGGTTTAATAACAGTTGCACCATGATCCACAAGATGTCAGTGTGGAGATTATTTTGAAAATCAGTTTTAAAAATTGGTGCAATATCTGTAAGTTCCACTGGGGGTGATGGTGCAACTGTGTTTTATGTCAAGACCTCTCCATTGAGAGATCAATGCAGAGGCTAGTACAATTTTCTGCTCCGTCTGCCAATTTGACATGTAGCCAATGAGAGAACCCCGAGTGGGCCCTTTGGCTACAAATAGCGTGTGCGTGCTCATGTGGGCGTGCCCCTGATGATGTCACATTTGACGAAACGGCGTAGGGTGACACGCACATGCATTGCGCACGCGCGAATCAGCCTTTGACAGAAACTCTGAGCTTTTTTATTTCCTTGCAAGGATTTTCTCGTTGTATCATTATTTTTATACCTATGTGAGAGCTGTTTTCTCTCCTGTTCATTTCTAATAAAACTTCCCTGATGAATGCTACACTATGGAAAGTTTTTCTTTCTTCTCTTTGGACATCGTTTTAACTGCTGAGGATTATTCACTCTGATCAATCAAGAGTGTTTTTCATCTCCGCTTTGGATCAGCTGTGCAGACACGTCTCTGGAGACTCGCCTATTGTGGATGAAGTGTCTTCACTGGAATTTCTCTGCCTTCCATGGAGTGAACATCGCTCTACTAAGCTTGTTTTGACCCCCCTGAGAAGGGCGGTCGCAGGCTGTTTGGTAAGCCTTCATTTCTCACTTTGGTGGCGGGATCTTCACTTATTGTTGGAATAGCACTTACCAGCTTCATCGGATATCTTCTCTGTGGAACTCTTATCATCAATATAGAGGAAATCCTCTACACATTTATTTGATAATATTCTTTCTTCAGGGGCACTTATGAACTTGATTGGTTTATTTGCATTGTTTTATTAGTGTTTTTGATACTTTTTTCACGTATTTAATTTTAACTGTATAGATATATACAGTTCTTACCAGCGCTACACTATTTTTGTATACTCATTTTGTTTGTACCTTATATCAAAGGTTTTTTTGGTGTTTAGCAGCAGGTTTCCTTAAGGGACATATTCATTTATATATTTTTTTAAATCACTTTGCACCTAGCGCAAATTTTTACTTTTTATAACCATTTTTCTATTTTGATATACCTAATTTGCAGCTGGTGTATCCGTCATGGATATTTTTGACTATAGGTCACAGGTGGTATTTAACACTGCGGGCGTATTTGATGGTAATGACGACCCCAGAGATGATTTAGCAGGTTGCTTTCTTAGACTAAAAAACCTTACCATCACTGAAGTTCATACTAAATGGGATGTAGCATATTTAGAGGAATATGTGAAAGCAGAAATGGTCCCTAGGAGCCTCAGGTGGGATGTTAATCCCCAAAAGGAAGATAATGAGCTGGCCGAATGGTTCAAATATTTTAATGAGGCAGGGGTCAACTTTTTGCAGTTCCTTATAGCAAAAAAGAAACGCAAGTTGGCAATTTTGGATAATGAGATCAATATCATTAAAAACAAATTAATTCCTTTTTAAAGCTGAACAGGATTACCTGCACAGGTCTGAGGCTCTTAAGGTAATATTAATTAAAGAAGAATCTGAACAAAAATCTAAGAAAAAGAAAAAGTATAATAGAGATGTAAAAGATTATAGAGAGAATATCGTTTTTAAATGGCAGGTTACACCACCTTCTGACCCAATGGTGGGTGACAACACAGTTGGTTCACAACCAATTGGAGCTGTCCAAAGGAATGGTGTATTGAGGAATGAACAAAATGCGCTCTATAGCGCATCTCAAATGCCCCGCCCCTCTCCTGATTTACGGGGAGGGCGTACTAATTCACAACAACATTATCAACAAGGTAGAGGTAAGGGCAGGAGAAGGAATCCCTCCCCTCATCCCAATTATCACTCCCCTCCACCCTGGCGTCACCGTGATGTATATCACAATCAACAGAATCATGGGAACCATCACCCCCCTCGTGTTGACAATAGAGGCAACAATATTGTAAACACTAACAATAGATTTGCCTCACTAGCTGGGAATGAAGGGGAACCCACTTTGGATGTCAATCACGGAGCTTCCTGCTCCTTCCAGAATCAACAACCAGAGGGCCTCTCGGTTTGGGATTTTCGGCAGGCCGGCAGGAACAGGAACAAAAGAAATGGGGACGCAAGAGAGGGTGCAGACGGGGGAGGAAATCTCACTCCAAAGAGAAGGAAGTTTTAGATTGTGCTGGGATTATTAATCTCAGCACAAAGGAGCTATCTAAGGACGAATTAACTACCTTGAATAAAGGGTTAAAATTTGCCCCCCCACGGAATCTTAACAAATTCCAAACCTTCATAGACATCCAAATATACACCAGAAAGTTAAATATCAAAAGATATATCATGAGCAATCCCACTAGGCAATCAGATAGGGAGGCTTCAGTTATTTTACATTCAGGGATGTCCAATGCATCCCTTTTTAACCCCCCTATTCATCAGGCGCCAAATTTAACCGTATTCCGTGATCTAGTGCTAGGGGATTTAAATAATTTGAATGTGAAACCGGCACGAACCCAACAGAATCTTAGGGCATGGAGTCCCTATGTAATAGGAGGGATGTGGTTGTGCGACCAGCTGATAAAGGGGGCGCCATAGTTGTTCTTGACAAGGACTCCTAATTTGAAGAAATGTCGAGGATAGTTATGGACCCTCTGACATATTTAAGTTTACCCATGGATCCCACTGTGGAATATAAGAAGGACCTGAGAGCCCTAATTGATAAGGGACATTATATGGGTATTTTAAATTTGAAGGAAAGGGAACATCTAGTACCACTGGCACCCAGATTGCCAGTGATGTATATATTACCCAAGATCCACAAAACCCTGATCAATCCCCCGGGAAGGCCCATCATCAGTGGTATCGATTCTATCACCTCACGGATCGGCAAATACATCGATCATTACTTGCAACCACTGGTCTTGGGCACCCCGTCTTTTCTTAAGGACACTAAGTACGTCATTAACCTTCTTGGTCAGATTGAATGGAAGGCCTCCTATCTACTTATTACAGCTGATGTCGCATCCCTTTACACGGCCATCTCTCATGATTTGGGGTATGAGGCGGTGCGTCATTTTCTTTATCGCGACTCCAGCATCTCCGTCACGCAGCGCAACTTCGTGATGGAGTTGCTGGATTTCGCGATGAAGCATAACTATTTCTGGCATAGTGGTAAACACTATCTCCAGATTAGGGGCGTGGCCATGGGGGCAAAATTTGCCCCCAATATGGCCAACCTTTTTATGGCTAAGTGGGAGGAAGATGTAGTACTTTGTGAAAGCCCACCTAATTTAATCTTTTGGAAAAGATTTATTGATGACATTTTGTTTATTTGGGATGGTGATGTAGAATCAGTTAATTCTTATCTATCCCTCCTAAACAGTAACGATAGGGGCATTATTCTCAGTCATGAGATTAGCCCCATCCAGATTCACTTTCTGGACCTTAATGTCTCAATAAAGGACAGTAGTATAGTCACATCCACTTTCTTCAAACCGACAGACAGGAACGGCTATATTCCTTTGGATTCATGCCACCATAGTTCCTGGCTGTCGGCGGTCCCGAAGGGTCAATTTTTACGTCTAATGCGAAATTGCACTGACTTGGAACAATATCACAAAGAGGCAGAAATTCTTAAATTAAGATTTATAGCCAAGGGGTATGACATTGCCAAACTGGACTCTGCTATTACAGATGTGGGCCTTAGAGATAGACAGACACTTCTGTGTGACAGACCTCCAGAAGTGGAAAATAGGGAGGACTTTGGCTTAGCCTTTCTGACCACGTACTCAAGTCAGCATTGGGCTATAAAAAGGATCATTAAAAAACACTGGTCGGTGCTAAAGAACGACCGAGTATTGGGCCCTTTATTGTCTAACACCCCAAGAGTACTCTTTAGGGGTGCTTCTAACTTCAGACATCTACTAGCACCTAATGTACCAGATCCCCCAACTCGTCCTTCTTTTTTTGGGGACTTGAAGGGATTTTACCCGTGTAGACGATGTAAAGTCTGCAGGGTGAATGCCCTCCAAGGTAGAAGAACTATGGAGTTTACTTCATCAGGAACAGGAGCCACATATCCTATCAGGTCCCTTATAACATGTGCTACAAAGTGCGTGGTGTACCTTTTGCGATGCCCATGCGGTTTGGAATATGTGGGCCGGACCATTAGAAAATTGAGTACCAGATTAGGTGAGCACATCACCAACATAAAAAGTGGTTTTGACAAACATAGTGTGTCTAAGCACTATGATCTTGTGCATAACAGAAACCCAAAAGGTACCATTTTCATTGGTTTGGAGAAATATGTGCCCAACTGGAGAGGGGGCAATGGCAAAAGAAGCATCTCTAGATCCGAAACCAGTTGGATACATAAATTGGGTTGTCACACACCGGGTGGCCTCAACGTTGAATGGGATATAAATTGCTTTATCAACAATGGGTGACATATTATTTGTTCCCCTCATAAGCAATTTGTTCCCATTTTTCTTCCTGTGCAATTTTGGTCCAGTGTTTTGTTTGGGCCTGACTAACTAAGTATATCATAAGCTTTATTTTAATATAAAAAGTTTTTTTAAGTATTTCTATATTGGTTAAGTGTAAATCTGCTTAGGATTCATTTTTTGAAAAAAAGATTTTTTTTTAAAAAAAGAATGTTTTAAAGGAATGTTTTTTTTAAAAAAAAGAGAATGTTTTTTGGAAAAAGAATGTTTTTTTTGAATAAAGAATGTTTTTGAAAAAATGGTTTAATAACAGTTGCACCATGATCCACAAGATGTCAGTGTGGAGATTATTTTGAAAATCAGTTTTAAAAATTGGTGCAATATCTGTAAGTTCCACTGGGGGTGATGGTGCAACTGTGTTTTATGTCAAGACCTCTCCATTGAGAGATCAATGCAGAGGCTAGTACAATTTTCTGCTCCGTCTGCCAATTTGACATGTAGCCAATGAGAGAACCCCGAGTGGGCCCTTTGGCTACAAATAGCGTGTGCGTGCTCATGTGGGCGTGCCCCTGATGATGTCACATTTGACGAAACGGCGTAGGGTGACACGCACATGCATTGCGCACGCGCGAATCAGCCTTTGACAGAAACTCGGAGCTTTTTTATTTCCTTGCAAGGATTTTCTCGTTTTATCATTATTTTGTGATAAATGTGAGAGCTGATTTCTCTCCTGTTCATTTCTAATAAAACTTCCCTGATGAATGCTACACTATGGAAAGTTTTTCTTTCTTCTCTTTGGACATCGTTTTAACTGCTGAGGATTATTCACTCTGATCAATCAAGAGTGTTTTTCATCTCCGATTAGGATCAGCTGTGCAGACACGTCTCTGGAGACTCGCCTATTGTGGATGAAGTGTCTTCACTGGAATTTCTCTGCCTTCCATGGAGTGAACATCGCTCTACTAAGCTTGTTTTGACCCCCCTGAGAAGGGCGGTCGCAGGCTGTTTGGTAAGCCTTAATTTCTCACTTTGGTGGCGGGATCTTCACTTATTGTTGGAATAGCACTTACCAGCTTCATCGGATATCTTCTCTGTGGAACTCTTATCATCAATATAGAGGAAATCCTCTACACATTTATTTGATAATCTTCTTTCTTCACGGGCACTTATGAACTTGATTGGTTTATTTGCATTGTTTTATTAGTGTTTTTGATACTTTTTTCACGTATTTAATTTTAACTGTATAGATATATACAGTTCTTTCCAGCGCTACACTATTTTTGTATACCCAGAGAACGAATTGGCCGACGCCAGATGGGAAGCATAGAGATGACTGGTGACCAGATGGTCACCAGTCATCTCTAGGACCGTCGGAGGCCCGGGCGCGACGTTATGACGTCACGCCGGGTTCCCGTATGTAAACAAAGCCGTGATCTCGGCTGTCAGCATGAGATCGGTGAATTTTTTTTACCGATCTCATGCTTTCCAACCTGGAGGAGAGATGTGGGGTCTTATTGACCCCGCATCTCTCCATAAAGAGGACCTGTCACAATATACTCCTATTACAAGGGACGTTTACATTCCTTGTAATAGGAATAAAAGTAAAAAAAAAAAAGTGTAAAAAAAAAAAAAATAATAAAAAAAAATTAAAAACGCCCCTGTCCCCCGTAGCTCACGCTCAGAAGCGAACACACACGTAAGTCCCGCCCACATATGTAAACCCCGTTAAAACCACACATGTGAGGTACAGTATTGCTGCGTGCATTAGAATGAGTGCAACAATTCTAGCACTAGACCTCCTCTGTAATTCGAAAATGGTAACGCGTAAAAAAAATTAAAGCATCGCCTATGGAGATTTTTTAAGTACTGAAGTTTGGTGTCATTCCATGAGTGTGCGCAATTTTAAAGCGTGACATGTTAGGTATCTATTTACTCAGCATAACAACATCTTTCATATTATACAAAAACATTGGGCTAACTTTATTATTTTGTAATTTTTTTAAATCATGAAACCATTTTCTTTCCAAAAAAAAGGCGTTTGAAAATTTATTGCGCAAATACCGAGCGAGATAAAAATTTGCAATGACCCGCCATTTTATTCCCTAGGGTGTCTGCTAAAAAAACATATATAATGTTTGGGGGTTCTAAGTAATTTTATAGCCATAAAATTATGATTTTTACATGAAGGAGAGAAGTGCCAGAATAGGCCCGGTGCTGAAGTGGTTAAAATATCCAATTTTTTTTTTTTTTTGTCGGTCTTTTGTATTTATAGAAAAAAAAATGCAGAGGTGATCAAATAGCACCAAAAGAAAGCTCAATTTTTGTGCAAAAAATTGTTACATTTTCATTGGGTTACAGTGTTGTATGAGCTCGCAATTGTCATTCAAAGTGCATCAGCGCTGAAAGTTGAAGATTGGTCTGGGCAGGAATGGGGTTTAAGTGGCCAGTAAGCAAGTGGTTAATATAAGGCTACATGCACACGGACGTTTTTCCAGCCGCTTGTTTGAGTGTTTTTTGCAGCTTAAAAACTCCTCTCCATGTTAGCTCATGGCCACCATGGCGTTTTTGAGCTGTAAATGGCATAACCATCTTTAGGCCCCATGTACACGGGACGCTGGTGCAAAGTCTTCAGAACTAAGGTTGAAAGTGGCGTTTCTAAATGTGCGTTTTGTCGCGTTTGCATGCTGCGTTTTACCGCATTTGCGTCTATAAGCGTTTAGTTAGTTAACATTAGGGATGAGCCGAACACCCCCCTGTTCGGTTCGCACCAGAACCTGCGAACAGACAGAAAGTTTGCGCAAACTTTAGAACCCTATTAAATACAATGGACTTGAACGTTCGAAATCAAAAGTGCTAATTATAAAGGCTAATATGCAAGTTATTGTCCTAAAAAGTGTTTGGGGACCCGGGTCCTGCCCCAGGGGACATGTATCAATGCAAAAAAACGTTTTTAAAACGTCAGTTTTTTGGGAGCAGTGATTTTAATAATGCTTAAAGTGAAACAATAAAAGTGAAATATTCCTTTAAATTTCGTACCTAGGGTGTGTGTATAGTATGCCTGTAAAGTCGCGCTTGTTTCCCGTGCTTTGAACTGTCCCTGCACAAAGTGTAATTTCTGAAGGAAAAAAAATCATTTAAAACCACTTGCGGCTATAATGAATTGTCGGCTCCCGGCAATACATTGAAAAGTCATTGTTAAAAAATGCGTGGGGGTCCCCCCAAATTCAATTACCAGGCCCTTCAGGTCTGGTATGGATATTAAGGGGGACTCCACCCCAAATTTAAAAAAAAATGGCGTGGAGTGCTCCCAAAAATCCATACCAGACCCTTTATCCGAGCACGCAACCTGGCAGGCCGCAGGAAAAGAGGGGGGTGAGAGAGCGCCCCCCCTCCTGAACCGTGCCAGGCCACATGCCCTCAACATGGGGAGGATGTCCCCATGTTGATGGGGACAAGGGCCTCATCCCCACAACCCTTGCCCAGTGGTTGTGGGGGTCTGCGGGCAGGGGGCTTATCGGAATCTGGAAGACCCCTTTAATAACAAAGGGGACCCACAGATCCCGGCCCCCCATCCTATGTGAATGAGTATGGGGTACATCGTACCCCTACCCATTCACCTGGTGGCAAAAAAGTCAATAAAAAAACACAACACAGGTTTTCAAAGTAATTTATTAGGCAGCTCCGGGGGTCTTCTTCCGACTTCGTGGGGTCTTCTTCCGACTTCGTCTCTTCTTCTGCTCTCCGGTGTCGTCTCCGCGCTCTCTGGTTCTTTCTGCCTTCTGCCGGGTGCCCCGCAGAAGGCAGAAAGAACCGGAGATCGTGGAGAAGGCACCGGAGAAGAACAAGAGAGCGCGGAGATGACACCGGAGAGCAGAAGAAGAGACCCCCGAAGTCGGAAGAAGACCCCCGAAGTCGGAAGAAGACCCCCCGGAGCTGCCTAATAAATTACTTTAAAAACCTGTGTTGTGTTTTTTTAGGGCTGTTACTGATTAAAATGTTCTTGTTCGATTAATCGTTTTTTTTTTTTTATCGATCAATTTCGATTAATTATAACGCACATACAGATCCAACCACTTTTAGCTGATCTACTTGCAGGCCGATTCCCAGTGCAGCTACCAACCACTGGAAAAATGGATAGCAGGATACAAAAAACACACAAAAGGCAGCGCTCGATGGGAATAGCTTTAAAACTTTTATAGTCTTATAGTAGGTAACAAAATAAATATTGCACTGGAGATAAATTCGATGTAGCTACATAAACTGTAAAAATGGTGCGAGTAATACCAAACGTTAGCAAAATCAGTCATAAAAACATGTAGCTAAGTATGATACTGGTATAAAAATGTGTACAACGATACCACTGCTGAATCCTGATGAGAAGGGGCTAACATCAGTCCGTCGGCATGTAGATGTTCAGTGAAGGGAACTATCACAACTCCCAGTGGATGGCTGTAGAATCCCAGGTTGATAGAGGGAAGTGTGGCAGATAGTAAGGTCCTGCCGGCATGCAGTAAGAAGGCACAGCAAAGGAGCCCTTCAGATGGACACGGCAAGCCCCGCCGGTGTCCGTGATATCACCGGATCTCCCTGAAGACCCGGAAGCCGGGGGAGAGGTGAGTACCAATCAAAAGAATTTTGATCGATCAAAAGAATTTTGATCGATCAAAAGAATTTTGATCGATCAAAAGAATTTTGATCGATCAAAACAATTAAATCGAGGAATTAATAGTTAATTTCCACAGCCCTAGATTTTTTTACTTTTTTTGCCACCAGGTGAATGAGTAGGGGTACGATGTACCCCATACTTATTCACATAGGGTGGAGGGCCCGGGTTCTGGGGGCCCCCTTATTAAAGGGGGCTCCCGGATTCCGATAAGGCCCCCGCCCGCAGACCCCAACAACCAACGGCCAGGGTTGTCGGGAAGAGGCCCTTGTCCCCATCAACATGGGGCAGGGTGCTTTGGGGGGGGGCGCAGGGCGCCCCCTGCCCCAAAGCACCCAACCCCCCATGTTGAGGGCATGCAGCCTGGTACGGTTCAGGAGGGGGGGCGCTCGCTCGCCTCCCCCCTTTTCTGACCTGCCGGGCTGCGTGCTCGGATAAGGGTCTGGTATGGATTTTGGGGGGACCCCCATGCCGTTTTTTCGGCGTAGGGCAGTTTCCCCTTAAAATCCATACCAGCTAAGGGCCTGGTATGCTCCTGGAGGGGAACCCATGCCGGTTTTTAATTAAAAATTTGGCCTGGAGTTCCCCTTCATGATTCATACCAAACACAGGGGACAGCGAGCGCGAGGCTTGCAGTACCTTGTCGCCGAGAACACTCTCGGCCAGGTACTTCAAGTCGCCTCCAGGACATGACTTGAGCGTCTGCTTCACACTCAAGTCGTGTCCAAGTTGCCTCACAAAGTCGCGCTGCCCCTGTGTCAACTGGCACACGAGTCGCCCCGCAAGTCGGATCGTCTTGATCCGACTTCCCGGGCGACCTCTATTCAAATCAATGGGCTCCCATAGGGAACCATTCATTTTGAATAGAGATACAAGCGCCGCTGACATTTTTATTTACTATAGCAGTGCCCCGCCGGTTCATGCGCCCAATTAAGGATTTATCTGGTGCACCAATTAAGGTATGAACCGGCACAGCGCACTGTTGTTAGTAAATCACCCCCACTGTGTTTTGTGGCTTTAGAAAGTAACCGGTTTGTACCTACACACATTTTAGGCAGGAGATCATAAGGGACATTTAACAGTTATGCCTCTTCAAATTTTTGCTTTCATGTTTTGAATTTAATGTTACCTTTACTGTTAATGTCTCATATGGCCATCACTTTAACAAAGTTGAACTTTAAGTTCCTGAGTTGGGGATGTGTATCCTCTGGTTTCAAACATGCCTGTTTAGCCCCAAAAAAATGCAAAATATTGGCAAACGTACATGTTATACACAAAGAAAGATGTTGGTTTGTTATAAAACCATAAAACGCACATGAATGTGCTTGTAGTGAAATGTTTTTTATTAAACAATGTGTGGCTTCTTATTTCAATGCTCAATACCAGTGTATTTGTTAAGTTGGTGTAGTTACAGTGACAATGTGCTCTAAAATGTGGCAAACTCAGGCAATTTTAGGGCCTCAAATAAATAAAAGGAGTTGAAATGGCATAATGTTTTTGACATTATTGCATTGGATACATTAAGTACAAAAACATTGTGAATGTGTAGCAGAGCCACAACACAATATAATAGTTAGCTCAAGACGAGATTGTCACCTCATGTAGAAAATAAGGTATGTTTGCACTATTGTAGAAAATGTTAAAAATTAAGGCCAATTGAGAACCAAGGAAACAGATAATAAACACAGACAACAGCAGTTCAAATGAAAAAAAGATTTTATAATCAAAACAATGATTTAGTCATCATCAGCTACAGTTTGCCGCCAAGCCACTGCCCATCTACCCACAAAGTACTCCATGTATTTTTTACGAACAACACGGACATTTTGTGAGGGCACTTTCAATGGCTGTCATCAAAGCCTCTTCAGCTGGGCCTACAACGGAAGGGTCAACATCAGTTGGCCCTGAGACAAGGTAGCTGCTTGCATTCCTCCTTAGAAAGTTGTGCAGGATGCAGCAGCACAACACCACATGGTTAAGTTTATATTCTGCCAGGTTGATAGATGGTAAAAATAGCCTAAAGCGACTGGCTAGTATTCCAAATGCATTTTCGGCACGAGATAGCCGATAGTTAAAAATTCTTTGGTCTGGGGTGAGGTTCCTCATCTGCCACAAATACAAAGTTGAGGCCCTCCTCATTGTCCTGAGCAGGTGGCAAATGTAAGGTGCCATTCTGGAGACGACGGTAAAACTCCATCTGCATGATGACACCTCCATCTGAGTGCCGCCCTTTCTTCCCAACATCAAGGTACATAAACTCGCAAGTTGCAGATACTACGGGAAGCATAACTATGCTGCAAAAGCCTTTGTAGTTATAAAAATACGAGCCCGAGTTGGGTGGTGGGACAATCTGGAAATGCTTCATCAATCGCACCACCACAGTTGGGGAAATTCCACATTCTCAAACTGGGCCGCCACATCCTGCCATTGCTGGGGGTTTGAAGGAAACTGGGGAGTCAAACAAGGAAAAAAAATTACTACTTCCGCACATAACATTGCAAGCATATTTGACACAAACATTCTTGGCCAACATAAAAGTATAACATTTAAATGAGTTTTCAAAGACAAAAGTGTAAGTTCAACTTATCAGATTCCTCACCCCCTCTGGTGGCCCATTCTAAAAATGTTATGGTGCTGGGGGGGGGAGATGGGTAGATGTTTTGGACAGGTAACCCTCTCCACTTCCATGAGAGCTGAATGCATAAATAATGTGTGATAATTTGGCCAGCCCCTCCTTACTTACACTATTGGCAGCCCAGTGGACAGGTAAGATGTGTCATAATCCAAAAATATGAATACACACTGTCCAAATTGAAGCACATTTGGACATTCATTATTTACCTATCAAGATAATAATAGACCAAAAGTTTAACAAGTACTATTTGAAGGTAATCAGGCAGGCCCCTGCACTACATGCTTTGGTGAATTCATCCAGAAATATGACCACAAAAGAGGTATACTGTGTATGGGTTTTGCAAAGTCAGCAGATAGAGTAGTTGTATCAGTTGACTTAGCATTTAAGGGGGGGGGGGGGTTACAAAAGAGTTTGTGCACCCAAAAAAATTGACTCTTGCACTCTGCATGAATTTGAGGACAATAATAAGATTGTGACACATTTTAGAGGGTGTTTAGGGTAAACATAAAAATGTAGCTGACAAAAAACATTGTTAAAGTTAACTAGGCTAGGTATGTATGGGCCCAGGGTAGCATGCTGGGGAGGTTAGTGAAGGAAAATATGCATGTAGGCTAAAAATGGATCATAAAAAGCTTACAGCATGCATGAGGACAAAGAGGACATTCACAGCATATTACAATAATGGGAATGATGGAATCAAGAAATTATTACAATACATAAGAAAACATTAAATACATAGAATGTGATGTTAAAAGAATAAAACATACCCAAATATAGTCCTTCTGCAGGACTTGAATAATGGCACAACAGGTCTCTGGAATAATGAGTCCCAGAGCCTGGGGGGGAGATTCCAGTTGTAAACTTAATATCCTGGAGACTTCTCCCTATCGCCAAGTACCGCAAGGTGGTTATGAGCCTTTGCTCAGGAGTAATAGTAACCCTCATGCAGGTGTCCTGCTTCATAATATAGGGGGACAGCAAGGAAAAGAGTTGCTGAAAGCAGGAGTCCGTCATCCGGAGATAATTCCTAAAATCATTAGGATTATTCTCCTGGAGCACCTGCAGCAAAGGCATATGACAAAATTGGTCACGATTAAGCAACCAATTTTTGGTCCAACAACTCCTCCTCCTGCTCCTGTTCCTGGACCGGGCTAGAGTCAAAGCAATAACTCCAAGCCCAAAAATAGCACGCTCTCTCCTCGGATGTCGCAACATGGATGGTTGACGAACGACTGTTCAGAAACGAACTGCAAAGCACGGACTGAAAAGCGCAAATCAACACTGACCAAACTTCTACTAACATGAGATTAGCAGAAGGAGCCCAAAGGGTGGCGCCTGACAATTGAACTTCCTCTTTTGTAGTCTCGTAAGTACGTCGAAAGGTCACTGCGTTCGTGTTTGTTGGCTGACAAAGTTTTGCCGTCTGTATGCAGAACAAGTTCACGGCCAACGCCCTTTGGACAAAATTCCACGGCTTTGTCCGATGGAAATCCGATCGCGTGTACGAGGCCTAAGACTTCATGCACACTGGATGTTTTTAACGCTCCTGTTTTTCTGCCCCTAAACACCCTTGCATATCCACGCAAGTGTTTAGAGTTTAGAGGGGGTGTATAACAGCAGTAGAAAACCCTCTGCCAGTGCGTCCAGGAGCAGCAGTATTTTGTCAGAAAAAACTCTTGACGTGCCTAAATGCATGTATCTGCGCATTTATCACTTGACTGTTAATTCATTTCAATGGCCAGAATAAATTATAATCCTGGCCAATGAAATTTAATTACCATACAAGCACTTGACGTGGCTAAATTCACCTAAATGTGTCAAGCCTAGTACACACGGCGGAGAATCTCGTCGCAATTTTTTAAAAAATTTTCTCGACATGTTTTTTGTCAAGCTCGAGGGGATTCTTGTCAAGCTTACCTTGCATACACTCTGTCAATCCAAAATCTCGTCGGTGTAAAGCACGGTGACGTACAACACGTACGACGGCAGAATAAAGGGGAAGTTCCATTCTCATGACGCCACCCCTTGGGCTGCTTTTGCTAATCTCGAGTTACCGCGTGTTAGTAAAAGTTTGGTGAGAGACTATTTGTGTTTTTCAGACTCCGTGCTTTCAGTTCGTTACAGCGTGACGAATGTGCTATCTCCATTACGAACGCTAGTTTTACCAGAAGGAGCGCTCCCGTCTCATACATGATTCTGACCATGCGCGGTTTTTGAAGACTCGGAAAAGCATACACACAAACGGTTTTCTCGTCCAAAAACAGTCTGACGACAATCACGACGAGAAAAATGAGACTCCCGACGAGAAAAAAGAAAGCAGGTCTTCTTTTTTTCTCGTCGAGTTTCTGGGCAGTTTTCTTGACGAGAAACTTGAAAGCCTCGTACACACGCACGGTTTTCTCGGCAAGAAAGCTCTCCAAACAGTTTTCTTGTTGTTTCTTGCCAAGAAAACCGGTCGTGTGTACTAGGCTTGACACGTGTTTACAAGTGTTTGCCAAAACGCTGCTGCCAGGAATAAAAGGCATCTAGGAGAGATGGCCAAACATCCAGTGTGCATGAAGCCTAATAATCTTTCTGTGTTCCTATTTTGCTCTTTCTTGCTATGTGATAAGAATAATCTCATTCTAAGTGTAGCAATACCCCCAGTTAAGAGGGCTGCTAGTATAGAATTTTGGGCCTGTACACACTGCTGTCAACCCCCGTAACTGGCTCTAACCTCCCTCGGCACAGATAGCAGTAAGGATGGGATTATGAGACCCGTTAGCTATGAGGACCACAATAAACATGCAATCACACAGTAGATTGGCTTAACCACAAGTACTTTTTTACTGATTATGAAGCATCAAGTTAAACAGTAATACATGTGCATATGCAGAGCCCTGCAATGTTAGCTATTCAGCATATAACAGACACTGAGTTCCAATAGCAATTACACACACTAAATGTCATTTAACTATGCTTGCAAGCTTTCCCCTCGTGGGCAAGATGGCGCCCAAACAATGTCTAAAGTTCTACAGTCAGGCCTGACTATTTCAGATATGGTGCTTCCGTTGGGAAGGATCTTCGCTAGCAATGGTGGTGCACTTTGTAGGTTATTTTTAATCCAAAGGGCAACAAAAAACAGTTAACTTCTTGGCATGTACTAAAGAGTTCAGCTAACGTCGCAAAGCACACTGTCCCTCTGGTGTGCAATATAACACTTTGGTAACGGTGGCCCCTGAACTAAGGACACTGGGCCTAAGATTAGTCAGTTAATCTCTGAGCAGGTGCTCTCTCACCCGACCGGACCAGTCCGTACAACCAACTTGCGTAGCTGGGGCTTCAGCACACCGTCTCACGACACCCGTAGTCTATGATCCTCCCGACAGTCTTTGAGGGGATGATGGACGAAACGACACCTGGGTTCTCCGTGAAAGTCGGAGGGCTCTCTGGATCTCAAGGCCCAAACTCCTAGGCCCAGTCCAACATCAAACTCTGCGTTGGTTCCACTTGCTGGGGGGCGGTGTCCAAAGAGACCCGCATGTAGCTCCGCTCCTCCTTATATAGCCCTTCCCCAGCAGACATTGCGCCAGGCAAATGCACTCTGGGTGTCCCAATGCACACTAGGTATGGTAGTCTTTTGAGCTCCTTAAAGTGACACCCCGCTACACACTCCCCCCACTTAACAATTTTATCTTTGGGGACCAAAGACTTTAACGAACTTTGTTAGCATAAGAACATACAACACAATTCACGGCTACAAAGGAGCCTTGCAGAGGAACCTCCCACCAAGCTCTGGGGAGAAGGTTGTCCTGCCCACAGATCACATTAGTGGAAGTGGCCTGTCTAACTGTGCCAGGGAGTGAGCTAGGGTTGCCCTCTACTAAACTTACAGTGGAGGGGACAGGCTTATTTACTGTTCTTCTTGCAGTGGCTATAGTCTCCTCCGAGCACTCCCCCATCTGAGAATACGTTAATCTTCTTGGGGGGGTGGATAGTTCTTTTCTCCCTTTGTTCTCTAGGAGCCAAGGTTTCAACCGCAGGGGGTCCTTCCAATTCTCCTTCTGCTAAGTCGGGTGTATTGGATTCAACTGGCCCAGGGGCATCCATTTCAGGTGCAGAGAGGTATAAAGAGTTTCTGGGATCTTCTTCTGGAAAAGAGTCTTGAGCATCCTCCCATTCCTCAGGAAGAGTAGCAAGTGGTATGAACTCAGCAGCCTCAGCGTTTAAAGTGTCTCTGGTGGTAACTTCGGATGGTGGGGAGGCTGTGGTCATGGATTCAGGTATTGGTGGTGTCCATAACCAATCAAGTTCCAATTCTTCCTCTTCACTCTGGTCTTGGACATCCATCTTTTTTGAACTGGCTGCTTGAGACCTGGTGGCGGGCCTGGGGGTATTTGAGACTGAAGGATGCTCAGAAGGATCTGAGATAGTTTACCCCCTAACTGCCTTGGAGAGGGGCAGTAGGTGGTTCCTGTGCCATGTCTTCAAAGGTCCCACACTTCCTTCTGGTTTAAGCTGGTACACAGGTAAACCTGGCAGTTGTTTGTAGATTACATAGGGTTGGGACCTCCACCGGTCAGCCAGCTTGTGCTTCCCTGGTATGCCTAAGTTCCGCAACAGCACCCTGTCTCCTGGCTGTAGATCATGAAGCCGAACTTTGAGATCATAATTTCGCTTATTCCTGGCCCCTCTTTGGTCTGAAGTCGCCTGGGCCTTCTCATATGCCAATCTTAGACTGTGTCGCAACCGATCCACATATCCTTTATGAGAAGCTGCTGATGTCTGATCTATGGAAGTGCAGAAGGTCAGATCTACTGGTAGTCTTGCTTCCCTGCCGAACATCAGTCTGTATAGGGAGTATCCAGTGGCATCACTAGTTGTACTATTATACGCATGCACAATGGTGGCCACATGCTTGCCCCAATGCTGCTTCTTTTCACTTTTCAAAGTTCCCAGCATATTTTTTTTATTTTTTTGGATTCAATTACCTTTATTTATTTTTCATCAAATCATCCCAGCATATTTAACAATGTCCGATTGAATCGTTCAGGCTGAGCACCCCCTTGTGGGTGGTTCGGGTCTTCTTTATACCCAGGGAATCCAACAGTTTCCGGATCAGCCTACTTTCGAAAGTCCCTCCCCTGATCCGAATGAAGGCGCTGAGGTAGTCCGTAATGTACACAAAGAACTTCTCAACAAGTACCTTAGCCACTGTGGAGGCCTTCTGGTCTTTGGCTGGGAACGCCTGGGAGTAGCAAGTGAAATGATCGGTTATCACCAGAACATTCCCATGTCCACTCAAATCAGGTTCTACAAGGAAAATCAATGCATACCAGATCCAAAGGCTCTTGACTTTGTAGGTGGCCCATTGGGGCAGCTTGATGAGGCAGAGTCTTTCTTTGTATGCAACTTGCGCATGAATGGCAATATTCCTCCACTTCAACCCGCATACAGGACCAGTAAAAACTGTTCCTAACGAGCTGAAAGGTTCTTTCCGTCATGTAAGGCGGTCAGAACAGTTTTTCTATATTTCTCAGGCAGAAACAGTTGCCACTTATCTAATGAATCATCAGAGGGGCCCCTTCGGTAGACCACCCCTTGATGCATCAGCAACCAATCCCATTCTCTCCTCAATAAGCGAGCCTCCTTTGAAGGATCCTTCAGAAGTAAGTCTGGGTTTTTTTTTCTCCAGTGCTTTCAGGGCCAACCTTCCCAGCGGGTCTTCCAGTTGATCTCTTCTTAGCTCTCTCTTGGAAAGTCTGGGTAGGTTTCCTCCTCCAATCTGAGTCACATCACAGTAATATTTAGGTACTCCAACTACTGAGACTCCAATTACTTCGGCCCTGGACCCTCCACTGGCTTGGAGCTCTGCTCTTTGACACAGGGCTTGCACTCCCTCTGGGGTCAGTCGAGTCCAGTCTTCCACGGGGTTAGTGGGAGCATGGGTCCTTCTTGATAAGGCATCTGCATTTCTGTTTCCAGCCCCAGGTCTGTATTTCAAACTGAAGGTGAATCCAGAGAGAGCTGCCAACCAACGGTGGCCAGTGGCATCCAACTTGGCTGTGGTCAGAAGTTAAGTGAGCGCGATATTATCTGTTTTAACTATGAACTCAGCTCCATACAGGTAATCCTTTAGCTTGTCCACCACAGCCCACTTTAAGGCCAAGAATTCCAATTTGTGGGTGAGGTAATTATTTTCAGCTGGGGTTAAGCTTCTGCTCACATAAGCAACGGGTCTCAGCTGGTCATCATGTTCCTGATACAGCACTCCTCCCAGACCATCATGACTGGCATCCACATGTAACTCATATGGCTTCTTAGTGTCCGCATAGGCCAAGACGGGGGCGTGGTCAAGCTCTCCTTCAATCTTGTGAATGCTTCTTCACATCTCTCAGTCCACTGATCTTCCACAGACTCCCCTGGCTTCCTGGGGCTGGAGTCATCCTCCTCTCCTTCTGTCTTCAAGAGTTCATTCAGAGGTGTGGCGATTTTAGCAAACCCCTCCACAAGCCTTCGGTAATAGGAGCAAAACCCCAAGAACGATCGAAGCTCAGTCACTGTAGTGGGTCGGGGCCAGGAGGTGACAGCCGCAAAATTTCTCTGGGTCTGTAGACACTCCTTCAGACACAATGTGTCCCAGGTAGTGAACTGAAGACTGGTAGAACTGACATTTCTCCAGTGAGAGTTTGAGTCCTTCATCACTGAGTCTCTTCAAAACCTTCTCCAGCCTCTCATACTCCTCCAGAGTCTTCCCGAATACAATAATATCATCCAGATACACCAGTACTTCGATGAGATTCATATCCCCCCACTGTCTTCTCCATGAGTCGCTGGAAGGTGGCTGGGGCTCCCGACAAGCCTTGAGGCATGCAATCTAATTCATAGAACCCCACCGGGGTAATGAATGCAGTTTTTTCTCGGTCTTGCATGGGGATCTGATAATACCCACTCTTCAGGTCCATCACACTGAACCATTTGGCTCCAGACAAACTCTGTGGGGCAGGGTTCCCCAATCCCCGGTCCGCGGCCCACTGGCGGGCCGTGTCCTATTTGCAGATGGGCCGCGAAGGCTGCACTGTGTGAGGTGCGGCAGCGGGCAAGCAGAGAGATGACATCTCTCACCGCCCGCCCGGATCACGGCACTTCCGCCCACACAGCGGGGCTCCTATACTGCGGTGAGGCGCGGGAGCAGAGAGATGAGATCATCTCTCGGCGCCCGCCCATAACGCGGCACTTCCGCCCACACAGCGGGGCTGCTATACTGCAGCGAGGCGCGGGAGCAGAGAGATCATCTCTCACCGCCCGCCCCACATTACCGCTGTTCTCCCTCACCTGCCTGTGCTGCCACCACGGCAGGTGACAAAAAAATCTACTGGCAGGTGGCAAACCACCTCTGGTGGCAGGTGGCAATCCACACCTGGTGGCAGGTGACATGGCAAGTAGCAATCCACACCTGGTGGTAGGTGACATGGCAATCCACACCTGGTGGCAGGTGACGTGGCAAGCGACAATCCACATCTGGTGGCAGGCAACGTGGCAAACCACATCTGGTGGCAGGTGACATGGCAATCCACACCTGGTGGCAGGTGACGTGGCAAGCAACAATCCACACCTGGTGGCAGGTGACGTGGCAAGCATCAATCCACACCTGGTGGAAGGCGACGTGGCAAGTGACAAACCGCATCTGGTTGCAGATTCTGCATTATGGTGAGTTTGAACTATTTCATTTTATATTACAATGCAATGACAGAAATAATGCGCTTCAATCATCCCAACACCATATCAGCCATTGTTCTGTGATGATTGAGGCGCTAACACCAGCCATTTCCCCGACAAACTGCCCGCGAAAAGCTACATAACAACCCAAACCCCCCCCCCCCCGGGCCTTGGCACGATTCTATTCCACAACGCCGGTCCTCGGTGCCAAAAAGGTTGGGGACCACTGCTGTAGGGCATCCTCTATTCAGGGGGTGGTGTACTGGTCCGGTATCGTTCTTCTGTTGAGGGTCCGATAATCAATACAGAGCCTCAATGACTCACTTTTCTTCCTGACCACCACTATCGGGGAGGCGTATGAACTGCTAGACTCCTGGGTGACACCGGTTCTCTTTAGCTCTGTCAGTTGCTCTCGCAGATCTTCTTGATCAGCCAAAGGGACCCGTCGGACTCTCTCTGAATGGCTTGTCCTCCTGCAGGCAGATCCTGTGAGTGACACTTTTTACACGTCCCACATCGTACTCATCCTTAGAAAAGATCTTTTGCCACCTAGTCAACTGGGCTCTGGCTCTCTCCCTCCATGCCAGTGGCAAGGCCGTCTCTTCCAGGCAGAGATTCTCTACAGTAGCTTTTCCCTCTTCGTCCTTTCTCCAAGTCTGACAAGGCGACCGGGTTAGCAGGATTCACTTGGCCCAACAGCATCCGGGCTGGGATCTTCACAGGTGTGTCAGTAGTGTTTTGGATGCTCACCGACACCCTGCCATTGGCCTTCTTGAAAACTCTTATGCCGCGTACACACGATCGATTTTTTCGACGGTGAAAACACTGTCGAGAAAATCGACATTAAAAACGAGGAACAGCTTGTTCCCTCCACACACGGCCGTTTTAAATGTCATTTTTTTTTTTTGGTCGAAAAAAACGACCGTGTGTGGGCTCCGCGGCAGTGTTTCCCTATGGGAAACACTGCCGCGGAAAACATGTCGGAAAAAACGACGAGAAAAATTAGAACATGTTCTAATTTTTCTCGTCGTTTTTAATGCCGTTTTTCTCATCTAAAAAAACGGCAGAAAGCCCACAGACGATCGTTTTTCTCGTCGAAAGGAAAAAAAATTGTTTTTCTCGACGAGAAAAACGGCCGTGTGTACGCGGCATTAATGGAACTATTTTAGGGATTACTTCCAACCCCGGATGGGTGTCCAGAGGGTCTGGTTCCAGGACCACGAAGGGGCCAGGTTTTTCCCAGGTAAGTTTCACAGTAGCCCTCAGACTGGCAACCTCACCGGGCTGTAGCATCTTCTCCTTCCTGTCCAACTTCCAGACCTTCCCCACTCCTTCTTCTGGAGCCCCTTGTTCCAACACCAGACGCTGATAGGCCCGTTGCAACATAGGGTGGATTCTGGTTGTTGGGGCGTCCTGTTCTATAGGGGCCAATAATCTCCTGACCAAGTCAGTGTTTGTCCCTATTATGAGGGAACTCTTGTTGGCTCCTGGCGGGCGGGGGCAGACTACCGCCAATGTGTCGAAAATTTCTGTGTCTCCGGCTAGTGAAGGGTCGAAGGCCAATCTAATTGGGAGGTATCCGTCGTATGGGAAACTCTGGGTTCCAATTCCACATATTTGCAAATCTTCTAACTTCTGCAGGGGCAAATGCTTCAGATGTTTGATAGAAGTCCCGATACAGGAGAGTCACTTGGGCTCCTGTGTCAAGAATGGCCCTTGTGTATATCCCTTCTACTTCAATGGGGACCACTGGAGAGGGTCCCACCAGTTTGACAGGGAATTTCTTTGGAGAGGTCTCCTTCCTGAATTCCATGGGTTTGGCCTTCTGCGATTTCTTTTTTTCACTCTTTTTCTGGATCTGAGTCCTTGTTGGGCCTGGTGCATTAATTTCCTACCAAGTCTGAGAGTTGGGCTTAGGGTCAGGAGTATTGAGTTTGTGGGATGGGGAATTGTCCCCCTCTCTTCTTGGCTTCTCTTGTTCTGATTCTTTTGGAGTTCACTGGAACTGACGGGCACCCGGTTGACTTCTTCACCGGGGCCCTCTGAAGTTTTCCGCCGGCTTGCGGTATGCACTTTGACTCTTCCTCGGGCTGGGACACACGTGGCCATAATGCCCAACCCCTCCACAGTTGAAACAAACTTCTTCTCTTCTGACTTGTGGGGAAACTTAGTTAGGGCATTCTGATACACTTCCTTCTCCACTTCTTCTTTTTGTGTGGCTCCGGGGTTCTTAGCCATTAAAGAGGTCAGCATTTCTAGGACTTGGGTCATTTGTGACTTCAAGATAGCCACCTCTGAATCCCGTTCCATGGCCATAACAGATCTAACTCGAACCCAGAGACCAACAATCCTACAAGCCCATGATTCTGGAAATTGGGGTGCCCTAGGGACCCAGCCTTTATGGGATTAGGGAGTGAGGCTTAGGGGGTTACAAGAAGCTTGTATGTGAAGTAAGAACAACTTTATGGGGTCCAAGAATATTGTGGGCCAAGTCACTGGGAGTGAGATGACTAGAATCTATGCTGGTGGGGGTTGGGTGCAGGCTCTGTGGCACCAACCCATAAATGCTCAATCAATAAAGGGAGAATCTGTGTGGAAGTTCAGAGTGTAAAAAGGACACTGTTCTAAGTCTAAAGAGTTAAACAAACATGCGTTAGGAGCCTGGCTTTTAAGATGGTGTGCTGCCTGCGATAAATTCATGCGACGGCAACATCAGGCCATCATTGGGGGCACCAGTGAGAGCTTTCTTCAGGTTCCCCAACTAGGAGTGTTAAGCCTCACCCATAGGCTGAGCAGTGAGGGAAAAAAAGGATAATGCCGCCTTGAGGTGGAGGTTTCATTTTATAGTATATCTGGTCCTGTGATTGGGCAGGGGGTGGAGCCTATACCCATGTGTGTATGCTGGCATGCTTGTGTCAGGAAATACATTTTTCTCTTATTGAAAGAACTGCATTCGTTTTTCCACCTGCATCATTCAAGGATGCTTTTCTTTTAAACATTCCTTCCGGCTGTCTGAAGCTATTAGCCCCCAGTCACACCGGTGGGACTTGTCATGCGATTTGACAGTTTCAAATTACATGAAAAGTCGCACCCTATTGTCTTTATTGGAAGCTGTAGATTTTGAAATTAGTTCCTGCACTACTTTTTTGCAAGTTCAGGTGCAACTTGCATAGAAATCTGTGCATGAAGTTACACAGATGTCTTCCATGTTGCACCTAAAGTAGCACTGGAATGCTTCCTTGAAATTGTGCTACTTCAATTGAAGTAGCATGATTTCAATGTCGCGATCGGTGTGACCGGGGTGTCAAAGTCCCAGTTATTCTAATGAGCAGGTAAAAAAGCTAAGAGGAAGCATGTGCCATAATCAATTTAAGCTTTCCTCCTATCCAGACTCATTATATTTTAATTAGTCCTATAATTTTTTTATATTAGTTTACTACCTTTAAGTAAAACACTTATGTAGCGGGGTGTCACTTTAAGGAGCTCAAAAGACTACCATACCCAGTGTGCATTGGGACACCCAGAGTGCATTTGCCTGGTGCAAGGTCTGCTGGGGAAGGGCTATATAAGGAGGAGCGGAGCTACACGCGGGTCTCTTTGGACACCGCCCCCCCCCCCAGCAAGTGGACATCAGCATCAGGTGCTTGACAGCTGCTGATTAGTGATGAGCCGAACACCCCCGGGTTCGGTTCGCACCAGAACCCGCGAACGGACCGAAAGTTTGCACGAACTTTAGAACCCTATTAAATACAATGGATGCGAACGTTCGAAATCTAAAGTGCTAATTATAACGACTATTATGCATGTTATTGTCCTAAAAAGGGTTTGGGAACCCGGGTTCTGCACCAGGGGACATGTATCAATGCAAAAAGAAGTTTTAAAAACGGCCGTTTTTCTGGAGCAGTCATTTTAATGATGCATAAAGTGAAAAAAAAAAAGTCAAATATTACTTTAAATATCGTACCTGGGGGGTGTCTAAAGTATGCCTGTGAAGTGCCACGTGTTTCCCGTGTTTAGAACTGTCCCTGCACAAAATTACATTTCTAAAGGAAAAAAAGCCATTTAAAACTGCTTGCGGCTTTAATGTAATGTCTGGTCCCGGTAATATGGATGAAAATCTTTAAGAAAAATGACATAGCTACCCCATCACACACCCCCCCCCTTACCCCAGCCCATTACCAGCCCCTTGTATGGATATTAAGGGGAACCCCGCACACAAAATAAAAAAGGCCCTATATACTCTGAACAGCCGTATACAGGCGGTGCATACAAGACAGGGACTGTAGGTTTGTTCTCATGTAGAATCTGTTTGTAATTTTGAACAGGTACATTGTTTAAGTGTAGCTCCAGCCCAAAAATCTATTTTTAAGCTTTTTGGAAAACATAGGGAAGGGTTATCACCCCTGTAACATTTGTTTTGCTGTCTGTGCAGTGTGCACCTGTTCAGAACAGTTCACCTCACTTTCCGTCCTAATGACAAATGTTTTTTGAAAATTTGGGGTTTTTATTGAAACAAGAATTGGTGATAAAGAATCAGTGGAGAGGAGACACTTTTTTTCCCATATTAACTCTTACAGGAGAGAATTTGCCTTCCTAGGGGTAGATTTCCTCTCACTTCCTGTTGTATCCTTCCGTTTGCAAGGAGGAGTCGTTTGTAAGTTGGATGTTTGAAAGTAGGGGCCTGCCGTATATACCTGTACTCAGCTGAAATTTGCCCCTTACATGTTGGTGTTGCCACAACACTGTGAGCCCTCACAGTTACTCTTGGTGGGCGCATGAATGGGCCCTGCTGTGAATTATTAGATCAAGAATTGTAATTGCATGCCCCTGTTGAACAGGGGCTGAAAAATTGGGCCTTTGGTGGTGGTGGTGTTGACACAACACTGTAAGGCCTCACAGTTAGTCTTGGTGGGCGCAGGAATGGGCCCTGCTGTGAGTTATTAGATCAAGAATTGTAATTGCATGCCCCTGTTGAACAGGGGCTGAAAAATTGGGCCTTTGGTGGTGGTGGTGGTGGTAGTGTTGACACAACACTGTAAGGCCTCACAGTTAGTCTTGGTGGGCGCAGGAATGGGCCCTGCTGTGAATTATTAGATCAAGAATTGTAATTACATGCCCCTGTTAAACAGGGGCAGAAAAATTGAGCCTTAGGCACTGGTGCCACAACACTGCAACCCCTCACAGATACTGTACTTGGAGCACAGCAATGAGCCCTGTTGCAAAGTATTGCATCAAAAATTGTAATTACACGCCCCTGTTAAACAGGGGCTGAAAAATTGGGCCTTAGCCACTGGTGCTAGTGCCACGACACTGCAACCACTCCCAGATACTCTAGTTGGAGTGCAGGAATGAGCCCTGCTGCAAAGCATTGCATAAAAAATTGTAATAACACATCCCTGTTAAACAGGGGCTGAAAAATTGGGCCTTAGCCACTGGTGGCGGCACCCAGAAACAAAAATGTTCTTCCAAGCTATCATCGTCAATCGGATCATTGAGGAGGAGGAGGATAGTCGGTCAACATAACAGGACAAACTCTCAGCATCAGCATCAGTCTTGAAGGGATGTGACATTTGAAAATAAATTAGTCTGTTATATCAGCTTCAGGTGTTTGGTAGCTGGTGGTGATCCAAGACTGGTTCATCTTTATGAAGGTCAGTCGATCAACAGAGTCGGTGGACAGGCGCACCCTGTGATCCGTGACAAATCCTCCAGCAGCACTGAATGTGCGTTCTGAAAGAACGCTGGATGCAGGACAGGCCAGTAGCTCAATTGCATACTGTGCAAGCTCTGGCCAGTGATCCATCCTCAAGACCCAGTAAGCCAGAGGATTTTCGGTGGGGAAGGTGTCCAAGTCTGACCTTGCCCCTAGGTATTCCTGCACCATGTATATCAGACGCTGGCGATGGTTGCTGGAACCGATCATACCTTGGGGCTGCGGACTAAAGAATTGTCTGAACGCTTCGGTCAGACGGCCACCTTCCCCACCGCTCCTTCTTTGACTGACCGAAGCCTCAGCAACTCGTTGTCCAAGACCAGGAGTTTGTAACCTCCCAGTCTCTGGGAACGCGTTGCACAGACCTTTCTGCAAGGCCTCCCGGAGTTGTCTCATCCTCTGCTCCCTCTGCGACGGTAAGATAAGGTCTGCAACCTTACCCTTGTACCGTGGATCAAGGAGAGTGGCCAGCCAGTAATGGTCCCTCTCCTTGATCCGAAGAATACGAGGATCCTTCCGCAGACTTTGCAGGATCAGGGAGGCCATGCAGCGTAGGTTAGCTGAGGCATTCAGTCCGGAGTCCTCTGGGTCACTAAGGACGACATGATCCGCAGCCACCTCCTCCCAGCCACGTACAAGTCCACTGGTTTCTTGGGACTGTAAATCATCCCTAAAAGACTGCTGCTGATGATGCTGAGTGCCAGGCTCCACCTCCATGCTGACACAATCCTCCTCCTCCTCCTCCTCCTCTTCCTCTTCTTCCTGTGCGATGGGTGGGACAGAAGGAACACTGTCTGGGTAAAGGGGGCCTTGAGAGGCAAGGAAGTCCTCCTCTTCCTGCCTCTGTTCTGCCTCAAGTGCCATGTCCATTATTCCACGCAGCGTATGTTCCAACAGGTGGACAAGAGGTACAGTGTCACTGATGCATGCACTGTCACTGCTCACCATCCTCATGGCCTCCTCAAATGGTGCCAGGACAGTGCATGCATCCCTGATCATGCCCCACTGGCGTGGTGAAAAAAACCCGAGCTCCCCTGACCCTGTCCTGGTGCCGTAGTCGCACAGGTACTCATTGATGGCCCTCTGCTGCGTGTGCAGCCGCTGCAGCATGGCCAACGTTGAGTTCCACCTGGTGGGCATGTCACATATAAGGCGGTTCTTGGGCAGGTTCAACTCCTTTTGCAGCTCAGCCAGGCGAGCACTGGCATTATAAGATCTGCGGAAATGCACACAGACTTTCCTGGCCTGCCTCAGGACATCCTGTAAGCCCGGGTACCTGCCCAAGAACCGCTGCACCACCAGGTTAGGGACGTGAGTCACACAGGGCACATGGGTCAGTTGTCCCTGTCGGAGAGCGGAGAGGAGGTTGGTGCCATTGTCACAAACTACCATTCCTGGCTTAAGCTGGCGTGGCGTCAACCACCTCTCAGCCTGCCCCTGCAGAGCAGACAGAACCTCTGCCCCAGTTTGGCTCCTGTCCCCCAAACACACCAGCGCAAGCACGGCATGGCATCTTTTTGCCTGCGTACTTGCGTAGCCCCTTGAACGCCTACGGAGCACCGCTGGTTCCGAGGACAAAGCACAGGAAGAGGCCACGGAGGAAGAAGAAGAGGAGGGGGTGGAGGACAGAGGTGTGTCACAACCAGTAGTAGCATTTTGGAGGCGTGGCGGTGGAACAACCTCCAACACTACTGCACCTTGTCCTGCATCCTTCCCAGCTGCCAAAAGAGTGACCCAATGGGCCGTGAAAGAAAGGTAACGTCCCTGTCCATGCCTGCTGGACCATGAGTCAGCGGTAATATGCACCTTACCGCTGACCGCCCTGTCCAGCGAGGCCAAGACATTGCCTTCCACATGCCGGTAGAGAGCAGGAATCGCCTTCCATGAGAAAAAGTGGCGTTTGGGAACCTGCCACTGAGGAACCGCACATTGCACAAACTCACGGAAGGGGGCCGAGTCTACCAACTGAAAAGGCAGCAGTTGAAGCGCTAGCAATTTAACCAAGCTAGCATTCAACCGCTGGGCATGTGGATGGCTGGGAGTGAACTTCTTTCGACGGTCCAGCAGCTGGGGCAGGGAAATTTGCCTGCTAGAATCGGACGTCGGTGTACTGCTAGCAGAGTGCCCGCAAGTACTTGGCTGTGACACACCTAATTCTACACCTTCATTCCTCTCAGTGCAGGTTTCAGAGAGGACTGAAGGTATAGTGGGGTTGGAGATCCCAGCTGATGCGGTGAAAGGAGAGGTCCGCTTTGTTCTTTGGTGTAGGTCTTTAAGGTAGGCTTGCCAACGAGCTGCATGGCAGGTCAACATATGTCTGGTCAAGCATGTGGTGCCCAAGCGGCTGATGTTTTGGCCACGCGATATACGCTTGAGACATATGTTGCAAACAGCAGCTGTGCGATCTGATGCACTCGCCTCAAAAAAGGCCCACACCAAAGAACTTTTTGAATAACGGGCAGAGGCAGCGCCCTGCACAGGCGGAGCTCTGCGGTGTGATTCCGTCGGTGTGCTGCCCTTACGCTGGCCACCCAAGGGCATCCTGCCTCGTTGGAGATGTGCCTCCTCCTCATCCTCCTCCTCCTCCTCTCTCCTATTAGGCAACCACGTGGAGTCAGTGACCTCATCATCCCCTCCCTCCTCATCACTGGAGCCAATCTGGCAGTATGCTGCAGCTGCTGGAACATGACTGCCAGATTGGTGTCCTTCTTGAGCATCCCCTCTCTCTGCTCTCACGCTACTGCCTTCCTCTAGCTGGGTATCATCATCAGACCCTTTGAAACGCTGGGCATCCTCCTGGAGCATGTACCCAACACTGTGCTCAAACAGTTCGGGGGACTCCTCAGGAGGAGGACATGGTGGGTCTAGGGAAGGAGTGACTGATGATAGCATTGATACCAGGGAAGAGGACGCTTTGGCAGCTGCTTTGCCAGTACCCTGAGCCTGGGTGAGAGAGGATGAGGAGGATGAGGAGGGCTTGGTCATCCACTCTACCAAGTCTTCGTCATGATGTGGCTCAACATGTCCAGCTGCCGAAAAGAAGGACAAGCGTGTCCCATGGCCATGTGCTGATGACAATGCACCGCGTCCACGACCAGCACTGTTGCCCCCAGACACAGAGCCTGCTTGCCCTCTTTTATTGGCTCCTGACTGTCTGCCTCTCCTTGTTTGCCTTCCAGACATTCTAATGGCCTGCAGGGAGATGGGAAAACCAGCAATAAGGGGTAGCTTCAGGTGTATACTGTGCAGGAGGCTTAGCAACAATGACACTGACACTGTCCCCTGCCTATCCTTCTCTCTCCCTGCACACAAGGTTTAGCAAAGAATAGGACACTGACACTCTGCCTACCTATCCTTGTCTGTCCCTACACACAAGGTTTAGCAATATGGTTCAGCACACTAGGTTTAGCAAAGAATATGACACTGACACTCTCCCTGCCTATCCTTCTCTGTCCCTACAAACAAAGTTTAGCAAAGAATATGACACTGACACTCTGCCTACCTATCCTTGTCTGTCCCTACACACAAGGTTTAGCAATATGGTTCAGCACACAAGGTTTAGCAAAGAATATAACACTGACACTCTCGACTGCCTATCCTTGTCTGTCCCTACACACAAGGTTTAGCAATATGGTTCAGCACACTAGGTTTAGCAAAGATTATGACACTGACACTCTCGACTGCCTATCCTTGTCTGTCCCTACACAAGGTTTAGCAATATGGTTCAGCACACTAGGTTTAGCAAAGATTATGACACTGACACTCTCGACTGCCTATCCTTGTCTGTCCCTACACACAAGGTTTAGCAATATGGTTCAGCGCACTAGGTTTAGCAAAGATTATGACACTGACACTCTCGACTGCCTATCCTTGTCTGTCCCTACACACAAGGTTTAGCAATATGGTTCAGCACACTAGGTTTAGCAAAGATTATGACACCGACACTCTCGACTGCCTATCCTTGTCTGTCCCTACACACAAGGTTTAGCAATATGGTTTAGCACACTAGGTTTAGCAAAGATTATGACACTGACACTCTCGACTGCCTATCCTTGTCTGTCCCTACACACACAAGGTTTAGCAATATGGTTCAGCGCACTAGGTTTAGCAAAGATTATGACACTGACACTCTCGACTGCCTATCCTTGTCTGTCCCTACACACAAGGTTTAGCAATATGGTTCAGCACACAAGGTTTAGCAAAGAATATGACACTGACACTCTCCCTGCCTATCCTTCTCTGTCCCTACAAACAAGGTTTAGCAAAGAATATGACACTGACACTCTGCCTACCTATCCTTGTCTGTCCCTACACACAAGGTTTAGCAATATGGTTCAGCACACAAGGTTTAGCAAAGAATATGAAACTGACACTCTCCCTGCCTATCCTTCTCTGTCCCTACAAACAAGGTTTAGCAAAGAATATGACACTGACACTCTCCCTACCTATCCTTCTCTGTCCCTACACACAAGGTTTAGCAAAGAAAAAATATGACACTGTCCCTGCCTATCCTTCTCTTTCCCTGCGCCGGAACACACTACACGAGTCCGCCGCGCTGGTGGCCTTTTATAGTGTGGGGCGTGTACTAAACCCCCTCAGCAATAATTGGCCACAGGCATCCTGCCTGTGGCCAATCATTGCTCTCCTCGCTGCCGGCGCTGTGATTGGCCAAGCATGCAGGTTCACAGTGCATGCTTGGCCAATCACAGCGCCGGGATTACACTGCGATGGCGCAGTGTATTGTGGGCCGTTCGCGTCACTGGAATTTGGCGCGAACGGCCCAAATCGTTCGTTGTTCGCCGAACGCGTGAACAGCCGATGTTCGAGTCGAACCTATGTTCGACTCGAACACCGAGCTCATCCCTACTGCTGATCCAAGACTGAATTTTTTTTATGGATGTAAGCCTATCAATGGAGTATGTGGACAGGCGCACTCTGTGATCCAATACAAACCCTCCAGCAGCACTGAATGTGCATTCAGAAAACACGCTGCATGCAGGACAGGCCAATAGCTCAATTGTATATTGAGCAAATTCTGGCCAGTGGTCCATTCTCAAGACCCAGTAACCCAGTGGATTCTCTGTTGGAAAGGTCTCCAAGTCTGCTCTTGCCCCTAGGTATTCCTGCACCATGTAATGCAGATGCTGGCGATGGTTGCTTGAACTGATCAGATCTTGGTGCTGAGGACTGAAATTTTTTTTAAAGGCATCGGTCAGCCGGCCACCTTCTCCACCGCTCTTCCTCTGACTGAACGAAGCCTCAGCAACACGATGTCCAGCACCAGGAAATTTTAACCTCCCAGGGTCTGGAAATGCATTGCACAAACCTTTCTTCAAGGCCCCCTGAAGATATTTCATCCTTTGCTCCCTCTGCGAAGGCAGGGTGAGTTCTGCAACCTTACCCTTGTAACATGTAACAAGAAGGGTTGCCAGCCAGTAATGATCCCTGTCCTTGATACCACGAATCCTAGGGTCCTTTCGCAGGCTTTGAAGAATCAGGGAGGCCATGCAGTGTAAGTTTGCAGAGGCATTCGATTCTGAGTCCTCTGGGTCACTAAGGATCACATGATCTGTAACTACCTCCTCCCAGCCACGTACAACTCCTCTTTTTCCTGTGGCGGGCCCTCAGGAATGCTATCTGGATAAAGGGAGCCTTGAGAGGTAAGAAAGTCCTCCTCTTCCTCCCGCTGTTCTGCCTCAAGTGCCCTGTCCATGATTCCACGAAGCGTGTGCTCCAACAGGAAGACTCGAGGGACAGTGTCACTGATGCATGCATTGTCGCTTCTCACCGTCCTTGTGGCCTCCTCAAATGGTGACAGGACAGTGCATGCATTCTTAAACAGTAGCTACTGGCGTGGTGAAAAGAAGCCAAGCTTCCCTGACCCTGTCCTGGTGCCATACTTGCACAGGTACTCATTGATGACTCTCTGCTGTGTGTGCAGCCACTGCAGCATTGCCAATGTTGAGTTCCACCTGGTGGGCATGTCACAAATGAGGCGGTTGGTGGGCAGGTTGCATTCCCTTTGAATGTCAGCCAGCCGAGCACTGGCATTGTATGACCGTCGGAAATTACCATAGACTTTTCTGGTCTGCCTCAGATCCTGTAAGCCTAGGTACCTGCTCAAGAACCGCTGCACCACCAAATTCAGGATGTGTGCCAAACATGGAACATGGGTCTAGTGTCCCTGTCGGAGGGTGGAGAGAAGGTTGGTGCCATTGTCGCATACAACCATTCCTGGCTGAAGCTGGCGTGGCGTCAACCACCTCTAAGCCTGCCCCTGCAGAGCTGACAGAATCTCTGCCCCAGTGTGGCTCCTGTCCCCTAAGCAGACTAACTCAAGCACGGCATGGCATCTTTTTGCCCGACTGCTTGCGTAGCCCCTTGAACGCTTATGGAGCACCATTGGTTTAGAGGAAAAATCTGCAGAAGAGGCCATAGAGGAAGAAGAAGAGGAGGGGGTGGAGGAGAGAGCTGTGGCAAAATCACCACTAGCATGTTGGAGGCGTGGTGGAGGAAAAAGCTCCGACAATACTGAACCCTGTCCTGCCTTCCCAGCTGCCAGCAGAATTACCCAGTGCGCCGTGAAGGAAAGGTAAGTCCCTGCCCATGCCTGCTGGACCATGAGTCAGCGGTAATATGCACCTTACTGCTGACCGCCCTGTCCAACGAGGCCAAAACATTGCATTCCACATGCCGGTAGAGAGACAGAATTGCCTTCCGTGAAAAGAAATGGCGTTTTGGAACCTGCCACTGAGGTACATCCTCCAGCAGCATGTACCTGACACTGTGGTCGAATAATTTTGGGGACTCCTCAGTGCATGATGGTGGGGCTACGGAAGGAGTGACTGTGGACAAGGAGCCGGTAGAATAGGCTGCTTTGGCAGCTGCGTTGGAAGGCAAACTACTCTGAGCTTAGGTGACAGACGATGAGGAGGATGAGGACAGCTTTGTTATCCACTCCACCAACTTTTCTGCATGTTCTGGCTTAATAACACGGCCAGCAGCAGAAAAAAAGGACAAGTGTGCCCCACGGCCACCTGCATAGGATGCACCATGTCCATGACCAGCACTGTTGACTGTAGACACAGAGGCTGCTTGCCCTCTTTTAGTGGCCTGTGAGCGTCTGCCTCTCCTTGGTGGCCTTTACGGACATGTATATTTTGTTTTTCAACACCACACTAAACCGTGTTAGATACCGTGTGCACTTTATTAGCATCTGTACTATGGCTGCACTGTATTGTGTACTGTATACACCACCAGAAGTGTAGTAGAAATTGTACACACTGTATTAGATACCGTGTACACCGCCTGCACTGTATTAGCAACTGGACTACAGCTGCACTGTATTGTGTATACCACCAGAAGTGTAGTAGAAACTGTACACACTGTATTAGATACTGTGTACAACCCCTGCACTGTATTAGCAACTGTGCTATGGCTGCACATTATTGTGTACTGTGTACACCACCAGAAGTGTAGTAGAAACTGTACACACTGTATTAGATACTGTGTACACCGCCTGCACTGTATTAGCAACTGTACTATGGCTGCACTGTATTGTGTACTGTGTATACCACCAGAAGTGTCATAGAAACTGTACACACTGTATTAGATGTAGTACGGCTGCACTGTGTATTGTGTACTATGTACACCACCAGGCGTGTAGTAGAAACTGTACACACTGTATTAGATGCTGTCTACACCGCCTGCACTGTATTAGCAACTGTACTATGGCTGCACTGTATTGTGTACACCACCAGAAGTGTAGTAGAAACTGTACACACTGTATTAGAAGCTGGCATGTGAGGTGAGTCTCCACCAGCACCATGATCTCTGCACGCTGCGCCTTGAGATACGATAAAACTGCGTTTCTCTTTGGCCGGGCTCTAAGACCACGCACATGCCAAGTTATGCATTTTAAAGTAGGCATGGTAATGACATATGTAGCACACCAACCCCAGACTTTACCTGCTTTTCTTCTGTTTGGCTCCTCCGCAGGAAAAGAATGAGGCACACCGCACCACAAGCCCGTACCCTCCTGAATAGGGAGGTTGAGCGGTTATAGTTTCTCGGGCCTGCTTGCGACTGGTGTAAAAGGCCTCCAGTGCTGACCTCGTTTCTGCAGTAGTCAGAAACAAGTCTTTAATTCTCCCAAGTAAGCAACTGTCCACACCAACTGAAAGGTCCAACACTTATTTATTCCTTCTTGCACAATAAACAGTCTCTTTAAGAGCAGACGGGTTGGGACAAACACAGGTCAGATAAGGTGGGAGGAGGTCCAGGCACAAACTTAAATTTGTGTTTCTCCTGTTCTGAATAGCACGAACAGGCTTGCCGCATGGTCGCTGCCACCGACCATGAAGGGGTCTCTGTCACAGACCAGGTGAATAGGGCCTCTGCCACAGGCCCGGTTGTTGGGTCTCTGCCACCGACCTGATTTACGATGAATAACCTTCTAGAAGTAATGACCCCTGTCAGGGAAAGGACATCCATCCGGAGAGTTACCAGAGGCCCCACCGTCACCAGCGATACTGTACTGGGTCTTCGGGAAGGGTCACCTCCCTGGCCTCCTCGTCCTAGAATCAGGCACCCACTCCAGGGGGCACCCTAGGAGCCCTCGAAACCTTGTGGGACCCAGTCGAAGGTACTGGGCCCCGGGCCTCTCTCAAAGTACCTCAGCCCAGACTGAAGGTGTCTGAGATGGAACAACAGCTTCGTCTCTGGGCCTTGGGCACCCAGAGACCACCCGACCAGGCCTCCGGGCCTAGGGCACCCAGAGGCGACACACACGCACCCAGGCTTAAGGTGCCTGAGCGCAGAATCGACGACCCCTCTGGAAGATGGCCGCCCCCTTTTATATCCTCTCCCGACAGGCACAGCGGGTTCCCCGCCCTGCCGTACTGCTGCCGAGAGGGGACAAAAAGGACACAACCTCGTACTGCAGTTCAACCCGGGCCCAAGGTAACAGCGCCACCCACAGGCCCCAGTGAACTTACACCCCAGTACTATCTCCCAGGGATAGAAATGGTCCATGAGACCTAACAATTAGTGCATCTGAGCCTGGTTACCACTCAGATGCTTCCCCCTAAATGTAACGACCCGCTACACATACATTTATCAGTGTCCCCAGCACCCAGATCCAGCACGCAGCCGCCCCGACCCCCCCACGAATGGGAGAGTCCGTGATATCACCCGTGGGACCCAGAGCACCGGGGACAAGAGACTGTAACCTGAGCAGCAGGCAGGGCCGGATTTCCCACAAGGCCACTGAGGCCAGGCCTCGGGGCGGCGGCGGCACTTTTGCTAGGCTTTACAGAGACAGGTGCGCGCGCAATAACTTCCTGGTGGAGGGAGAAACAAAGAGGTAACTGGCGGAGGCAGGGCCTAATGCTCCGCCTACCCTCCTCTGCGCCAAATGCGCAGCCGGGTCTCTGTGACAGTGACTCGTGACGTGAGGAGAAGAGACAAGTCATGAGTCACGAGAAAAAGAAGGGGAACCCTGCCCTCTCTGCGCGGCCGGCATCATCTCCCCCAGGCCAGGAGCGGGGGTCTGAGACACTGACATCACCACCCACCACCACCAGAAAAAGATTAGGGGAACCCCCCAGGCAACAGCCAGCAGGGATCATTAGCACTGAGTGCAGCCTAGCAGGTACCTCTTGATTTGAAGATGATTGATGTGATCATGTTGTGCATGTGTGTGTGCGCCACTGTGCCAAGCAGAAGCAAGCAGACTATAATATTTAACTGGCTGCTTGCTTCTGCTTGGGCCTGGCACACACTTAAAGTCATCATCATGTGCGATTGGCTGCTTCTGCTTGGCACACACGCACAATCGCACATGATGATGACGACTTAAAGTCATCATCATGTGCGATTGGCTGCTTCTGCTTGGCACACACGCACAATCGCACATGATGATGACGACTTAAAGTCATCATCATGTGCGATTGTGCGTGTGTGCCAAGCAGAAGCAGCCAATCAAATATAGTGCTCAATATGGATTATATAACTATGCATAGCACTAGCAGCCATAGATATCATAAATAAAGTGTAATAAAGTGATTTGTGCAACAGCCTGTTGTAAAATTACTTTATTACACTTTATTTGTGATATCTATGGCTGCTAGTGCTATGCATAGTTATATAATCCATATTGAGCACTATATTTGATTGGCTGCTTCTGCTTGGCACACACGCACAATCGCACATGATGATGACTTTAAGTCGTCATCATCATGTGCGATTGTGTGTGTGTGCCAGGCCCAAGCAGAAGCAAGCAGCCAGTTAAATTATGGATTATATAAATATGCATAGCAGCCATAGATATCATAAATAAGGCCCCTTTCACACATGCGGACCGTATGTCCGCTTTTTCATCCATCCGTTTACGGATGAAAAAGGAACATACTGTATCCCTATGGGATAGCCGGTGTCAGCGGTTGAACATCCGCTGACACCCGATCTCATCCGTGTCCGCAATCCTCCGATTCTGCAGACGGAGGAAAATACTATTTTTCAATCCGTCTGCAGAGCGGATCGGATGAACACGGACAGACGGTCCGTGTTCATCCGATCCCCCCATAGGGGAGAGCGGAGATCTGACAGGGCGGTCCCTGCACAGTGTGCAGGGACCGCCCTGTCATCCGCCGGCTCAGCGGGGATCAGCGGAGCGATCCCCGCTGAGCAAGCGGAGGTTCACGTCCCGTGTGAAAGGGGCCTAAAGTGTAATAAAGTGATTTGTGCAACAGGCTCATTAACCACTTCAATACAGGGCTTTTTATACCACTTCTATACCGGGCCTATTCTAGCACTTCTCTCCTACATGTACAAATCATCATTCTTTTGCTAGAAAATTACTCAGAACCCTGAAACATTATATATTTTTTTTAGCAGACACCCTAGGGAATAAAATGACGGTAATTGCAACTTTTTTTCTTGCACGGTATTTGCGCAATAATTTTTCAAACACCTTTTTAAAAAAAAAAAAAAAAAATGGTTTCATGAATAACAACAAAACTAAAGTCAGCCCAATTTTTTGGTAAGATATGAAAAATGATGTTACGCCGAGTAAATAGATACCTAACATGTCACGCTTTAAAATTGCGCACACTCATGGAATGGCGCCAAACTTCGGTACTTAAAAATCTCCATAGGAGACGCTTTAATTTTTTTTACAGGTTACCAGGTTAGAATTACAGAGTGCTAGAATTGTTGCACGCGCTCTAACGCACGCGGCGATACCTCACATATGTGGTTTGAACTGCGTTTACATATGTGCGCATTCGCTTCTGATCGCAAGCTACCGGGGACAGGGGCGTTTTAATTTTTTTTATTATTATTATTTATTTATTTCTTTTCTTTTTTACACTTATTTTACTTTTTTTTTTTTTTTATCACTTTTATTCCTATTACAAGGAAAGTAAACATCCCTTGTAATAGTAATGTGTGTGACAGGTCCTCTTTATTGAGAGATGCGGGGTCAATAAGACCCCACATCTCTCCTCCAGGCTGGAAAGCATGAGATCGTGATTTTTTTTTCACTGATCTCATACTTACTAGGCGCAATGGCGGTTTTGTTTACATTTGAGGACCCGGGCGTGACGTCATCACATCGTGCCCGGGCCTCCGACGATCATAAAGATGACTGGTGACCATCTGGTCACCAGTCATCTCTATGTTCGTCACGTGACCCACCACCGGCGCCGGAAGATTCTCTCCGGGTCCCCGATCGCATGGGAAAGCCCGGAGAAGCACCGGATGGCGGTGGGAGGGGGGGTGTCCCCTCCCGCCGCCTATAAGAACGATCAAGCGGCGGAACCGCTGCTATGATCATTCTTATGGTGCACAGAAGCGCTGGCACGTCAAAAGGATATCTGAATGATGCCTCTAGCTGAAGGCATCATTCAGATGTCCCCCTTCAAACCCAGGACGTCATATGACGTCCACCCAGGATGGGAGATCCCATCTGTGGACGTCATTTGACTATGGCTGGGTAGGGAAATGGTTAAAGGGGTTGTAAAGGCAATTTTTTTCTTTTTTTAAAATAACAAACATGTTATACTTGCCTCCACTGTGCAGCTTGTTTTGCACAGAGTGGCCCCGAACCTGGTCTTCTGGGGTCCCTTGGCGGCTGTCTCAGCTCCTCCCCGCAAGAACTAACCCCCTTCATGCAAGCTCTCTCACATATGGGTTAGTTCTTGTGGGCGCGCTCCCGTGATACAGCCAGCGGCTATAGCTTTAGGACAATCTCCTGTACCACGTCCCCAGTCTCTGACCATTTCCTGTAATGTGTCCCCAGTCTCTGACCAGCTCCTGTAATGTGTCCGCAGTCTCTGACCATCTCCTGTAATGTGTCCGCAGTCTCTGACCATCTCCTGTAATGTGTCCACAGTCTCTGACCATCTCCTGTAATGTGTCCGCAGTCTCTGACCATCTCCTGTACCATGCCCCCAGTCTCTGACCATCTCCTGTACCATGTCCCCAGTCTCTGACCATCTCCTGTACCATGTCCCCAGTCTCTGACCATCTCCTGTACCATGTCCCCAGTCTCTGACCATTTCCTGTAATGTGTACCCAGTCTCTGACCATTTCCTGTAATGTGTCTCCAGTCTCTGACAAGCTCCTGTACCGTGTCCGCAGTCTGTGACCATCTCCTGTAATGTGTCTGCAGTCTCTGAAAATCTCCTGTACCATGTCCCCAGTCTCTGACCATATCCTGTGTAAAGATATTTTTTTTTAAAACAGTCACTTTCAGTATCGGTGCTGTTTTGGTATCGGTTTGGTTTCTTGGCATCTTGTATTTTTCATTTTCGGTATCGGTTTCGGCACCAAAAAATCCATTCTGTGCATCCCTCGTTTTTTCACCTCAATGCATAGGATGCCCCTTTTGTATATTGTATGTTAGAAACTTAGAGGCTGTTATTTAAATAGTGAGAACATTTTTAAAGGCCACAGTAAGAGAAACATTAGGTGTCATTAACAAAAGACTATTTTCTTGATTTAGAAAAAACTCTAATATGTCAGAGAAAAGACAAAAATTGAGTGGTTATGGCTACTGTTCTGTCTCAAGGACATTCAGCTAAACCATTCTTATCCCATAAACATGATACCATATTTCTTCGATCGCAGTTTATTGGAAAAAGCTAGGTGAAACTACAAATAACAAGAATAAACCTTGATAAGTACAATATCCCATACATTTAGCATACATTGCAGAGACAAAGATATACAGTACAATATGGGACAGTGAAAACGTACTTTTTTAAGTTCTAAGGGTTGATGGTATGAGATTGAAATAAGACACGTCCTGCTTCCTGCAGTGTCTTGAAAAAGCATTGTGAATGTGTCTCTTCCTGTAAGATTTTACCCAGAATACTTTGCTTTCTAATCACTACCTGGGTTATACATTAATGCATTTAATAATGAACAAACTGAAACAATACCAAAAAGGGACGCTAGATGGCGCCTACGCTCTGCAAATGATTTCCATAGAAATTACAACATTAAATGTCATTTTAATCAACACAAATGCAGATAATCAGAATATAGACATCTGATGGACAGAACAGCTACAGCCAAAATGCAAATGAGAAAGCTGAACGTATAAAAGAAGAGCTCAAGCACATGCCAAAAATACAACGTTTTTTCTCTAACAGAAGCACTGCTGGAGGTTCTGTACCTGTGGAGACTGAACAGGTGGTAGAAGGGCAGCAATACATAGAAGACAATACCAGTGAGCCTGTTGCAACTTCTGAAATAATTTATGCTAATGAAGAAGCCAATATTGATTTGGTATTTTCTTCTGATCCTGTGGATTGGGATAGGAATAGTGAAAAGCTGAAGGACTATTTTGCTATAAATGGCATAATTCAAAATAAAAATGCTGACTTTTCCTTATCGGCTCACAAATATTCTGATCGGACCCGGTTATTCTCCAATTTCTTGTTTAAACACAAACTGCTGAATGGAGAACTGTATGAGAGAACCTGGCTGGTATACTCTGAGAAAGCAAAAGCTGCTTTTTGTGCCCCTTGTCATCCATTTGGTAGTTCATCTGCTAAATGTCAGCTGGCTCAAGAAGGATTTAGTGATTGGAAGAATGCTTCTGTTCGCCTAAGAGAACACGAAGACTCTGAGCAACATAAAACATGTTTTATTAGATTAAAAATCAGAAACGCTGCATGTGGCAAAATGGATAACATGCTAATTTTGCAACAAAACAAAGAAAGAGAGTACTGGAGAAATGTCCTCAGGCGTGTTGTTGCGGTTGTGAAGGCTTTATCTTCTCGTGGATTGGCATTTAGAGGCACAGATGAAAGTTTTGTCTCTCATACAAATGGAAACTATCTAATGTTACTTGGACTCATTGCTGAGTTTGATCCCTTCATGGACGAGCACATTAAGTGCTATGGCAATGCTGGCTCTGGCACAGCATCCTATCTGTCCAAAACTGTTTGCTGTTTATTGAAATATTGGCAGTCAGACTGTAAAGCCTCGTACACACGACCGAGAATCTCGTTGGAAAAAAAAAAAGTTTTTCTCGACGAGCTTCTTGTCAAGCTTGACGAGCTTCTTGTCAAGCTTTCCTTGCATACACACTGTCAATTCCAAATCTCGTCGTTGTAAAGCGCGGTCACGTACAGCACGTACAATGCTTTTGCTAATCTCGTGTTACCACGTGTTAGTAAAAGTTTGGGAAGAGACGATTCGCGTTTTTCAGTCTTCGTGCTTTCAGTTAGTTTTCTGCGGTTCAGTTTGTGCTTGTGGGTTCGTATTTGTCTTTCAGGGCGTGTAGTCAGGTCGTATCTGTTTTACAGTGCGTTCTTGTCCGCTCGTTTCTGATTTTCAGGTCGTTCTTCATAGGCCTTGCTGTTCTTAAGTGCGTTCTGTTTAGTGCATTCTGATCAGACGACCGTCTTCTAGCCATGTCGGGGGTACGTTCTCGTCCTAGAGATCGTGCTGTGCGGGCGCTTGGTGTTGGTCTGCTTGTCTTGGAGCAAGACGAGTCCATGAACAGGGTGAGGAGGAGTTCATGGACCAAGAATTGGTTGCTCCAGCGGGACCAATTCTGTCATATGCCTCTGCTGCGGGAGATCCAGGAGAATAATCCTGATGACTACAGGAATTTTCTTAGGATGTCTGACCCCGTTTTTCAGCATCTTTTGGCTTTGGTGTCCCCCTATATCACCAGGCAGGACACCGTTATGCCGGAAGCCATCAGTTCTAAGCAGAGGCTCATCGCCACGTTACGCTACCTGGCGACTGGGAGAAGTCTGCAGGACCTGAAGTTCATGACAGGCATCTCCCCCTAGGCTCTGGGCCTCATAATCCCAGACACCTGTTCTGCCATCATCCAAGTCCTGCAGGAGGACTATATAGTAAGTTTTTTCCATTAACATCACATTCTATGTATTTCATGTATGCTAATGTATTGTATTTCTTTTATCCTTCCCTAATTACCATGATTGTAAGATGCTTGGAATGTCCCCTTTGTCCCCTTGCATGCTGTAAGCTTTTAATGCCCCTTTTTTGTCCTCCATGCATATTTCCATTCACTAACCTCTCCAGCATGCTATCCTGGGCCCATACACACCTAGCCTAGTCACTTCCCAATGTATTTTGTCAGCCCCATTGTAATGCTTTACCCTCCCCCCTAAACACCCCCTAAAATGATTACAAATGTATATTTTCCTTCTTTTTTTTTTTGGGTTCACAACTCATCTAGCCCCCCCCCCCAATATTTTTACAATGGGCCATCAGAGGGGGTGATGAATATGATACTTGAGCCTTCTATTTTAGTATTTAAAAACACAATAAACTGAAAGTTCTACTGATGTTGGCCAAGAATGTATTTTTGTATAATCTGCTTGCAATGTTATGTGCAAAAGTAGTAATATTTGTTTATCTTGTTTGACTCCACAGCTTCCTTCCACACCACAGGAATGACAGACTGTGGCATCCCATTTTGCCATGCGGTGGGACTTCCCCAACTATGGAGGGGCAATAGATGGGAAGCACGTCCGCATCGTGCCACCACCCCGGTCTGGGTCCTATTTCTTCAATTATAAGGGGTTTCATAGCATCGTGCTGATGGCGGTGGTGTCAGCACAGTATGAATTCCTATATGTGGATGTGGGGAAGAACGGCCAGATGTCCAATGGGGGAGCCTTCAGCCAGACGGAGTTTGCCCTCCATCTCCAGAGTGACGACCTTGCATTGCCACCGGATGCAGGGGGAATGTTGAAGGACTCATAAGAGAAAAAGGGGGGGGTAGGTACACAAAAGTGTAATCACACAGGAATATTATTTGGAGATATCTATTTAATCACCAGTTTTATCACTCCTAGAAGCTTTCCGCCGATATGGGAGATGATCTTGGTGGTCTCGGGGTTAATGTCCTGTATTTTCCTCTGAATTATTTTAATCATATGAACAAGGGGGGGGGGGTAGGAAAAGGTTCCTTCCAAAAGAAATTCTTCAATGAGGAATTGTGAAAAAATATATTTTCTTTATTATATAAACCGCAATATACTATAATGATTTAACAAACACTTAATATACACACCCTCCACCTATATGTTAAAAATAGACTAGTCTAAAACCTATGAACATGGGTGGCCATCCGACCCACCATACACACCATAATCAGCCTGTTTGCAATTCATCCACCAATTCACCTATAATTATCCGGATTGTTTAGGATGTCTGATAAGGGAGGGGGGATTTTCCCAGTTCAGACAACCAGTCTATGTTGGAATGGAGATGAATACAATAAATGTATTCAATCGTTTTATAAAAATAAAGTTCATTGAAGAAACAGAAAGTCAATGCTGTAATTGGGCTTGACTGAATGGGAACCCACGTAATTGATTGTCTGTATAGTGGAAGCTGTTCACATATTCACAGGCTTGTATAGCCATATATGAGATCTGGTGTTCATAATCGCTGGTTTGCTGGCATGGCATATATAAACATGAATAAGTTGGATTGATCTCACCGTTAGAAGTCTTTCACAGGTGAATTTATCCTTATTCGTGTAGCCGCTGTCTTCCAGATATCTCCTAGTAGCGATAAACACTCAGTCTCTATGCAATTGTGAATGGGTTGGTTCCAGTAAATCATTCAGCACGGGTTGCACAAGTTCAGCACTGATTTTCCAGTGTTCTCCCCTTCTGTTTATGAGTGAATATAGTCCATTCCACGGGGGTGAAAAAAAGGGTAGGATGCACAGTTTTAAGAGGCGATCAGGTAGTGGGCTTTATGGGTCACACACCCATGTTCCTAATACAGCCAGTATGACTGCACGTAGCTTACATGTTTCGGTTCTACAGAACCTTCATCGGAGCATGCGTGTTGTTCAAGTGTGGGTCTGGATATACTTATTTAATCCGGTGTCCAATTGTTATCACCTGTGAATTGATTAGACCATTCACACTATCATTCAGGTCTTTTACTCAGTGTCATTAATGCAGACATAGTGAGTGAGGGGAATCTGTGCTGCTATTAAACTAGATTTATTCCAAAATATCATTAGGAAATTGTTGTGGATTTATACCGTAAGGTTTAGAAAAGGATTATTGTATATGGTCTCAAAACATTATTATGAACAGCAGGAATAGCAGCAAGCCTATCACTTCCTCAGATAGATTGCTATCCAATGTGATTGGTTGTAACGTTGCCATACATCATACAATTAAGGTTGGTCATACATATATTGTCACTGGAGGCAAATACATTTTCTTTCAATATTCAAATGTGTCCTAGGAATTTCTTCCATATATACAGAACTTACTAGCAAAACTCTAAATGTATTTTCAAGAGGTCAGTTCCTCAAAGTAGACAAAATATATATATTGCTTCTTACCAGATTCCTTTGATTATTCGTTATGTTACTATGGAACATGTTTTAGAGACAATATAATATATTGATGCCACATATTACACAACAGTGTCCTTAGTTGGTCTATTTCCTTACATGTTACAGAGAGGAGATGAAAGCAGGGAAAGAATGGAAAAGTATGCTAGTGTAGCGGCCCCACCCCTCTCTCTTTCCTTATCGGTTATATGGCTGTTGTCAAGGAGTACCTGGGAGAGAGAGATGATACACACCACGGCCCATGTCCTCCCGTAACTAGGAGGTGAAGGCCAGAGATTGGGCTTTTGTGTAGGTGTCCTAGAGTCAAGTCCAGTCCTTCGTCCTTGACTCCTTTGCTTAGTAACCCAAGTTCCACACAGTGAATAGGTACAACTCAGTTTTATTCTTCTTGCCAAGCAATAAAACAGTCTTTCTCCTTATGAATAATGGGGGGACAGATCGAGGCACAATCCTTTCTCTTTTTGCTGCTACCCACTGTGCTGTCACCAGTGGTGAATAGTCACTGCCACTGACTAGGTAATATAGAACGTGAATTACCTTCGCTCACTTTGCCCCTGTCAGGGGAAAAAATCAGTCTAAGGGAGAAGTGGAGGCCTCTCTGTCACCAGCGATGCTGCGCCGGACTCTTCGGAGAAGTTACTGCGCACCAGTCCTCACGAACTCAGACACGGGCACCCAAGGAGTTAGGGCCCCCTCGGATTCCTCCACCCTCGTGGAACTCAGTCGAAGGCACAGAGCCCCAGGCATCCGCCATAGTACCTCACCCCAGGCTAAAGGTGCCTGAGATGGACTCCATCTCCGCTCCAGCTAGGCCAAGGGCGCCTAGGCCTGGAACACTGGAACGCCAGCACCCAAGCTAAAGGTGCCTGGGTGCAGCCACGTCCTCCAACTCTCTCCCCAAGGTCAGGGCGTCCGCCCCTTTTATGACCTCTCCCTTTGCGTCACAGCGGGTTCCCCGCCCCGCTGTACCAGCTCCAGGGGGGGACAAAAAGGCACGGTTCACAGTGTGAGTTCAACTCCGGCCCTGGGCAACAGCGCCACCCAGGCACCCCAAGGAACTTCACACCACCAGAGTCCTCATGTAATTCAAATACCCGCTACGCTAGCAAAAATAATTATTTCACTATGTACTGTGAGTACTCTAATAGATATGGTTTAGGGGCATATTTATCAACTTCCCACAGGAGTCTGGTTCTGAGTGGATCACTCTATAAAACTCCCTTTACCTAGTTAGATCATCGCAACAGACATATAGTATATAAAAATAGCATTGACCAGATCTGCTCAATATATTTATTTGCTAATTACTATACTATACTGGGATGTGTGTTACGATTGATCATTTCTCTTTGTCACGCATATGACCATATACAAAATATCGTTAGGAAATTGTTGTGGATTTATACCGTAAGGTGTAGAAAAGGATTATTGTATATGGTCTCAAAACATTATTATGAACAGGAGGAATAGCAGCAAGCCTATCACTTCCTCAGATAGATTGCTATCCAATGTAATTGGTTGTAACGTTGTCATACATCATACAATTAAGGTTGGTCATACATATATTGTCACTGGAGGCAAATACATTTTCTTTCAACATTCAAATGTGTCCTGGGAATTTCTTCCATATACACAGAACTTACTGGCAAAACTCTAAAACTCAAAACCTCTCAAGAGGTCAGTTCCTCAAAGTAGACAAAATATATATATTGCTTCTTACCAGATTCCTTTGATTATTCATTATGTTGCTATGGAACGTGTTTTAGAGACAATATAATATATTGATGCCACATATTACACAATAGTGTCCTAAGTTGGTCTATTTCCTTACATGTTACAGAGAGGAGATGAAAGCAGGGAAAGAATGGAAAAGTATGGTAGCAAAAATAATTATTTCACTATGTACTGTGAGTACTCTAATAGATATGGTTTAGGGGCATATTTATCAACTTCCCACGGGAGTCTGGTTCTGAGTAGATCACTCTACAAAACTCAGTTTACCTAGTTAGATCATCGCAACAGGCATATAGTATATAGAAATAGCATTGGCCAGATCTGTTCAATATATTTATTTGCTAATTACTATACTATACTGAGATGTGTGTTACGATTGATCATTTCTCTTGTCCCGCATAGTCGTGCATATATAGGGACCGCTGGAAATAGATCACATTAATTTCTTGGTTCCATAAAGGGAATTTTGTTAGTTATTATAACGACTAATAAACCAGACATTTCCTACAAATGCACACACATACGCGACCGACAAAATTATCACCGGGACATAATATTGCAGTTAATAAATCTGCTTTATTACACATCTCAAAGAAAATAGGGGTAATAAAGATCAATGTATATTGAAGGTTTTACATTTACTACGTCTTAAGGGGATCGTGGAGTAAGTCGGTCCAGTCATCCCAGGGATCCCAAGGGTGATTTTTAAGCCACTTGTTCTAGGTAGATCCTTTTATTAGTTGGATCATTATAGCAGTGTTATGGCAAAACAAGTTAGTAAAATTTACAACATTAAATGTCATTTTAATCAACACAAATGCAGATAATCAGAATATAGACATCTGATGGACAGAACAGCTACAGCCAAAATGCAAATGAGAAAGCTGAACGTATAAAAGAAGAGCTCAAGCACATGCCAAAAATACAACGTTTTTTCTCTAACAGAAGCACTGCTGGAGGTTCTGTACCTGTGGAGACTGAACAGGTGGTAGAAGGGCAGCAATACATAGAAGACAATACCAGTGAGCCTGTTGCAACTTCTGAAATAATTTATGCTAATGAAGAAGCCAATATTGATTTGGTATTTTCTTCTGATCCTGTGGATTGGGATAGGAATAGTGAAAAGCTGAAGGACTATTTTGCTATAAATGGCATAATTCAAAATAAAAATGCTGACTTTTCCTTATCGGCTCACAAATATTCTGATCGGACCCGGTTATTCTCCAATTTCTTGTTTAAACACAAACTGCTGAATGGAGAACTGTATGAGAGAACCTGGCTGGTATACTCTGAGAAAGCAAAAGCTGCTTTTTGTGCCCCTTGTCATCCATTTGGTAGTTCATCTGCTAAATGTCAGCTGGCTCAAGAAGGATTTAGTGATTGGAAGAATGCTTCTGTTCGCCTAAGAGAACACGAAGACTCTGAGCAACATAAAACATGTTTTATTAGATTAAAAATCAGAAACGCTGCATGTGGCAAAATGGATAACATGCTAATTTTGCAACAAAACAAAGAAAGAGAGTACTGGAGAAATGTCCTCAGGCGTGTTGTTGCGGTTGTGAAGGCTTTATCTTCTCGTGGATTGGCATTTAGAGGCACAGATGAAAGTTTTGTCTCTCATACAAATGGAAACTATCTAATGTTACTTGGACTCATTGCTGAGTTTGATCCCTTCATGGACGAGCACATTAAGTGCTATGGCAATGCTGGCTCTGGCACAGCATCCTATCTGTCCAAAACTGTTTGCTGTTTATTGAAATATTGGCAGTCAGACTGTAAAGCCTCGTACACACGACCGAGAATCTCGTTGGAAAAAAAAAAAGTTTTTCTCGACGAGCTTCTTGTCAAGCTTGACGAGCTTCTTGTCAAGCTTTCCTTGCATACACACTGTCAATTCCAAATCTCGTCGTTGTAAAGCGCGGTCACGTACAGCACGTACAATGCTTTTGCTAATCTCGTGTTACCACGTGTTAGTAAAAGTTTGGGAAGAGACGATTCGCGTTTTTCAGTCTTCGTGCTTTCAGTTAGTTTTCTGCGGTTCAGTTTGTGCTTGTGGGTTCGTATTTGTCTTTCAGGGCGTGTAGTCAGGTCGTATCTGTTTTACAGTGCGTTCTTGTCCGCTCGTTTCTGATTTTCAGGTCGTTCTTCATAGGCCTTGCTGTTCTTAAGTGCGTTCTGTTTAGTGCATTCTGATCAGACGACCGTCTTCTAGCCATGTCGGGGGTACGTTCTCGTCCTAGAGATCGTGCTGTGCGGGCGCTTGGTGTTGGTCTGCTTGTCTTGGAGCAAGACGAGTCCATGAACAGGGTGAGGAGGAGTTCATGGACCAAGAATTGGTTGCTCCAGCGGGACCAATTCTGTCATATGCCTCTGCTGCGGGAGATCCAGGAGAATAATCCTGATGACTACAGGAATTTTCTTAGGATGTCTGACCCCGTTTTTCAGCATCTTTTGGCTTTGGTGTCCCCCTATATCACCAGGCAGGACACCGTTATGCCGGAAGCCATCAGTTCTAAGCAGAGGCTCATCGCCACGTTACGCTACCTGGCGACTGGGAGAAGTCTGCAGGACCTGAAGTTCATGACAGGCATCTCCCCCTAGGCTCTGGGCCTCATAATCCCAGACACCTGTTCTGCCATCATCCAAGTCCTGCAGGAGGACTATATAGTAAGTTTTTTCCATTAACATCACATTCTATGTATTTCATGTATGCTAATGTATTGTATTTCTTTTATCCTTCCCTAATTACCATGATTGTAAGATGCTTGGAATGTCCCCTTTGTCCCCTTGCATGCTGTAAGCTTTTAATGCCCCTTTTTTGTCCTCCATGCATATTTCCATTCACTAACCTCTCCAGCATGCTATCCTGGGCCCATACATAAAGGGAATTTTGTTAGTTATTATAACGACTAATAAACCAGACATTTCCTACAAATGCACACACATACGCGACCGACAAAATTATCACCGGGACATAATATTGCAGTTAATAAATCTGCTTTATTACACATCTCAAAGAAAATAGGGGTAATAAAGATCAATGTATATTGAAGGTTTTATATTTACTACGTCTTAAGGGGATCGTGGAGTAAGTCGGTCCAGTCATCCCAGGGATCCCAAGGGTGATTTTTAAGCCACTTGTTCTAGGTAGATCCTTTTATTAGTTGGATCATTATAGCAGTGTTATGGCAAAACAAGTTAGTAAAATTTAACCAGTTGTCATCCGGTGTAGTTAACTGCCATTTACCATAGGTCTTAAGCATTAAAATTACCCCTATTACTCTGTATACTAGTGTCATGGTGACAGTTTGGGGGAAGTTTTCCATTTGTAAATCTAATCGTGCATTAGAAATAGGGTTTTGGTAGAAGTTTCGAAGTAAGGAGGACTTTATGGGTTATTGTATATAGATTTGTTGGTATTTTAACCCCGTTTGGGACCCTGATATGGATACCAGACCATCACTATCTAAGGTTCCAAGAATACAGACAGGTTACACTCGTTGTTAAGTCCTGTCGGCTGCATACTGTTCAAAGTGAAAATCCACATTTTTTCCTTTTGATACAGAATTCGGTCAAAATCGCCTCTCCGAGGCGGTAGGTTAAGGCGGTAAATCCCCTTAAAAGTCAGACCATCAGGTTTACCCTGATGGTACCTCAAAAAATGCAGAGAGATCGGTTTTTCATCATCTTTCTTGATGATGGTCTGAATGTGTTCCCCAATTCTTATTTTTGACTGTCTTTTCGTTTTGCCCACATAAATTTTCCCACATGGGCAAGATAGTGTGTAAATAACACGGGTGGTTGTACAGTTCATGAAGCTAGTTATTTTGAAATTTTTGGTACCTTCAGAGTTAGCGAACATATTTGTCCTATCAACAAATTTGCACATGGTGCATCTGCCACAGGGGAACATCCCCTTGATGGGAGGCAGATCAGTTAACCAATTTGGTTTTGCTGATCTCGTGTATTCTGATTGGACCAGACTGTCCTTCAGATTCCGAGATCTCCTTGCTGTGAGAAGTGGACGCTTACCTACTAGATCACCTAGTATAGGTGCTTCGGACAGGATATGCCAGTGATGGCTTAATAGGTTTCTAACCTGGTCCCATTGTGCCCTGTATTTGGTAATGATTCTAACTGGTGCCTTGGATAGGTTTTCTCTTCTATTAGGTCTCTTTTTTTGGTAAGAAGATCCCTTCTTTTTGTTTGAATGGCTCTTTTTTTAGCTTTCCTTAGGCAGCCATGTGAATAGCCCCTATTTCTGAATCTTCTGTAGAGTTGCTCTGCCTCCGTTTGGAAGTCTTCTTCCCGAGAGCAGTTTCTCTTTATCCGTAAAAACTGACCTACAGGAATTCCCTGGATTAAAGACCTTGGGTGATGACTACCAGCAAGAAGTAGGCTGTTGGCTGCCGTCTCCTTCCTGAAGGTTTTTGTAGATATTTTGTCATCAATAACTGATATTGTTAAGTCAAGGAAGGACAAAGTTTGTTTATTCCAGGTGTAGGTCAGTTTTAAATTCCTGTTATTGGTATTTAGTTCTTCCATGAACTCAGTGAGTTCCAATGGAGATCCCCCCCAGATTACTATCACGTCATCTATGAATCTAAGCCAGAGATGACAGTGACTAAGGTATAATGGTGATGTGTATACCAAGTCCTCCTCCCACAGACCCAAGTGGAGGCAGGCATATGCCGGTGCCCATGGTGCGCCCATGGAGGTGCCTCTGATTTGTCTGTAGTTCTGATTCAGAAATTGGAAACAGTTGTTATTCAACATGAATCCAAGTGTGTCAACTAGAAATTCATTTTGGGCTGATAGGAGGGAGAATTTCTGGCAGAGAAAGTGCCCCACAGCCCTGAGGCCCCACTCGTGGGTAGGGATGAGCTCGGTGTTCGAGTCGAACATACGTTCGACTCGAACATCGGCTGTTCGATCGTTCGCCGAACAACGAACGATTTGGGCCGTTCGCGCCTAATTCGCGGCCCACAATGCACTACGCCATCGCAGTGTCATCCAGGCGCTGTGATTGGCCAAGCATGCACTGTGACCCCGCATGCTTGGCCAATCACAGCACCGGCAGCGAGGAGAGCAATGATTGGCCACAGGCAGGATGCCTGTGGCCAATTATTGCTGAGGGTGTTTAGTACACGCCCCACACTATAAAAGGCCGCCAGCACGGCGGCCTAGTGTAGTGTGTTCCGGAGCAGGGAAAGAGAAGCATAGGCAGGGACAGTGACATTTTTTTTTCTTGCTTAACCTGGATTCCTTTAGTTTAGGGAAAGAGAAGGATAGGTAGGGAGAGTGTCAGTGTGTTTTACTGTGCTAATCCTTGTTTCTAGAGACAGGGAAGGACAGTGAGGGAAATTCTCCTTGTGCTATACTGTGCTAAAGCATTGATCATCAACCATCTTTAAAAAAACATTTTTTCTAGGGACAGAAAACTATAGGTAGGGAGAGTGTCAGTGTGTTTTACTGTGCTAATCCTTGTTTCTAGGGACAGGGAAGGACAGTGAGGGAAATTCTCCTTGTGCTATACTGTGCTAAAGCATTGATCATCAACCATCTTTAAAAAAACATTTTTTCTAGGGACAGAAAACTATAGGTAGGGAGAGTGTCAGTGTGTTTTACTGTGCTAATCCTTGTTTCTAGGGACAGGGAAGGACAGTGAGGGAAATTCTCCTTGTGCTATACTGTGCTAAAGCATTGATCATCAACCATCTTTAAAAAAACATTTTTTCTAGGGACAGAAAACTATAGGTAGGGAGAGTGTCAGTGTGTTTTACTGTGCTAATCCTTGTTTCTAGGGACAGGGAAGGACAGTGAGGGAAATTCTCCTTGTGCTATACTGTGCTAAAGCATTGATCATCAACCATCTTTAAAAAAACATTTTTTCTAGGGACAGAAAACTATAGGTAGCGAGAGTGTCAGTGTGTTTTACTGTGCTAATCCTTGTTTCTAGGGACAGGGAAGGACAGTGAGGGAAATTCTCCTTGTGCTATACTGTGCTAAAGCATTGATCATCAACCATCTTTAAAAAAACATTTTTTCTAGGGACAGAAAACTATAGGTAGGGAGAGTGTCAGTGTGTTTTACTGTGCTAATCCTTGTTTCTAGGGACAGGGAAGGACAGTGAGGGAAATTCTCCTTGTGCCATACTGTGCTAAAGCATTGATCATCAACCATCTTTAAAAAAACATTTTTTCTAGGGACAGAAAACTATAGGTAGGGAGAGTGTCAGTGTGTTTTACTGTGCTAATCCTTGTTTCTAGGGACAGGGAAGGACAGTGAGGGAAATTCTCCTTGTGCTATACTGTGCTAAAGCATTGATCATCAACCATCTTTAAAAAAACATTTTTTCTAGGGACAGAAAACTATAGGTAGCGAGAGTGTCAGTGTGTTTTACTGTGCTAATCCTTGTTTCTAGGGACAGGGAAGGACAGTGAGGGAAATTCTCCTTGTGCTATACTGTGCTAAAGCATTGATCATCAACCATCTTTAAAAAAACATTTTTTCTAGGGACAGAAAACTATAGGTAGGGAGAGTGTCAGTGTGTTTTACTGTGCTAATCCTTGTTTCTAGGGACAGGGAAGGACAGTGAGGGAAATTCTCCTTGTGCTATACTGTGCTAAAGCATTGATCATCAACCATCTTTAAAAAAACATTTTTTCTAGGGACAGAAAACTATAGGTAGGGAGAGTGTCAGTGTGTTTTACTGTGCTAATCCTTGTTTCTAGGGACAGGGAAGGACAGTGAGGGAAATTCTCCTTGTGCTATACTGTGCTAAAGCATTGATCATCAACCATCTTTAAAAAAACATTTTTTCTAGGGACAGAAAACTATAGGTAGGGAGAGTGTCAGTGTGTTTTACTGTGCTAATCCTTGTTTCTAGGGACAGGGAAGGACAGTGAGGGAAATTCTTCTTGTGCTATACTGTGCTAAAGCATTGATCATCAACCATCTTTAAAAAAACATTTTTTCTAGGGACAGAAAACTATAGGTAGGGAGAGTGTCAGTGTGTTTTACTGTGCTAATCCTTGTTTCTAGGGACAGGGAAGGACAGTGAGGGAAATTCTCCTTGTGCTATACTGTGCTAAAGCATTGATCATCAACCATCTTTAAAAAAACATTTTTTCTAGGGACAGAAAACTATAGGTAGCGAGAGTGTCAGTGTGTTTTACTGTGCTAATCCTTGTTTCTAGGGACAGGGAAGGACAGTGAGGGAAATTCTCCTTGTGCTATACTGTGCTAAAGCATTGATCATCAACCATCTTTAAAAAAACATTTTTTCTAGGGACAGAAAACTATAGGTAGGGAGAGTGTCAGTGTGTTTTACTGTGCTAATCCTTGTTTCTAGGGACAGGGAAGGACAGTGAGGGAAATTCTCCTTGTGCTATACTGTGCTAAAGCATTGATCATCAACCATCTTTAAAAAAACATTTTTTCTAGGGACAGAAAACTATAGGTAGGGAGAGTGTCAGTGTGTTTTACTGTGCTAATCCTTGTTTCTAGGGACAGGGAAGGACAGTGAGGGAAATTCTCCTTGTGCTATACTGTGCTAAAGTATTGAGCATCAACCATCTTTAAAAAAACATTTTTTCTAGGGACAGAAAACTATAGGTAGGGAGAGTGTCAGTGTGTTTTGCTGTGCTAATCCTTGTTTCTAGGGACAGGGAAGAACAGTGAGGGAAATTCTCCTTGTGCTATACTGTGCTAAAGCATTGATCATCAACCATCTTTAAAAAAACATTTTTTCTAGGGACAGAAAACTATAGGTAGGGAGAGTGTCAGTGTGTTTTACTGTGCTAATCCTTGTTTCTAGGGACAGGGAAGGACAGTGAGGGAAATTCTCCTTGTGCTATACTGTGCTAAAGCATTGATCATCAACCATCTTTAAAAAAACATATTTTCTAGGGACAGAAAACTATAGGTAGCGAGAGTGTCAGTGTGTTTTACTGTGCTAATCCTTGTTTCTAGGGACAGGGAAGGACAGTGAGGGAAATTCTCCTTGTGCTATACTGTGCTAAAGCATTGATCATCAACCATCTTTAAAAAAACATTTTTTCTAGGGACAGAAAACTATAGGTAGGGAGAGTGTCAGTGTGTTTTACTGTGCTAATCCTTGTTTCTAGGGACAGGGAAGGACAGTGAGGGAAATTCTCCTTGTGCTATACTGTGCTAAAGCATTGATCATCAACCATCTTTAAAAAAACATTTTTTCTAGGGACAGAAAACTATAGGTAGGGAGAGTGTCAGTGTGTTTTACTGTGCTAATCCTTGTTTCTAGGGACAGGGAAGGACAGTGAGGGAAATTCTCCTTGTGCTATACTGTGCTAAAGCATTGATCATCAACCATCTTTAAAAAAACATTTTTTCTAGGGACAGAAAACTATAGGTAGGGAGAGTGTCAGTGTGTTTTACTGTGCTAATCCTTGTTTCTAGGGACAGGGAAGGACAGTTAGGGAAATTCTCCTTGTGCTATACTGTGCTAAAGCATTGAGCATCAACCATCTTTAAAAAAACATTTTTTCTAGGGACAGAAAACTATAGGTAGGGAGAGTGTCAGTGTGTTTTACTGTGCTAATCCTTGTTTCTAGGGACAGGGAAGAACAGTGAGGGAAATTCTCCTTGTGCTATACTGTGCTAAAGCATTGATCATCAACCATCTTTAAAAAAACATTTTTTCTAGGGACAGAAAACTATAGGTAGGGAGAGTGTCAGTGTGTTTTACTGTGCTAATCCTTGTTTCTAGGGACAGGGAAGGACAGTGAGGGAATTTCTCCTTGTGCTATACTGTGCTAAAGCATTGATCATCAACCATCTTTAAAAAAACATATTTTCTAGGGACAGAAAACTATAGGTAGCGAGAGTGTCAGTGTGTTTTACTGTGCTAATCCTTGTTTCTAGGGACAGGGAAGGACAGTGAGGGAAATTCTCCTTGTGCTATACTGTGCTAAAGCATTGATCATCAACCATCTTTAAAAAAACATTTTTTCTAGGGACAGAAAACTATAGGTAGGGAGAGTGTCAGTGTGTTTTACTGTGCTAATCCTTGTTTCTAGGGACAGGGAAGGACAGTGAGGGAAATTCTCCTTGTGCTATACTGTGCTAAAGCATTGATCATCAACCATCTTTAAAAAAACATTTTTTCTAGGGACAGAAAACTATAGGTAGGGAGAGTGTCAGTGTGTTTTACTGTGCTAATCCTTGTTTCTAGGGACAGGGAAGGACAGTGAGGGAAATTCTCCTTGTGCTATACTGTGCTAAAGCATTGATCATCAACCATCTTTAAAAAAGGGATTTTTATAACAGCTTACCTGTAAAATCCTTTTCTTGGAGTACATCACGGGACACAGAGCGACTTAGTCATTACTAATGGGTTATATAGTTTACCTTCAGGTGTTGGCACTGGCCAATTCCAAACCGGAAGTACCCTCCCCTATATAAGCCCCTCCCACCCGGGAGCACCTCAGTTTTGTAGCCAAGCAATAAGTGTCCCAAAAAGAGGGGTGGGAGCTCTGTGTCCCGTGATGTACTCCAAGAAAAGGATTTTACAGGTAAGCTGTTATAAAAATCCCTTTTTCTTTTTCGTACATCACGGGACACAGAGCGACTTAGTCATTACTAATGGGACGTCCCAAAGCAATGCCAAATGAGGGGGGGGGTACATAAGCTGGGCGCCATCAGGCATGAGGATCTTTTGCGGCCTGCAACACACTGCGCCCAAAGGCGACATCCTCCTGACTTCTAACGTCTACCTGATAGAATCTAGTAAACGTGTGTACCGAAGACCATGTTGCGGCCTTACATACTTGAGCCAGGGAGGCCTGGTGATGCACTGCCCATGAAGTTCCAACCGCTCTTGTGGAGTGCGCCCTAACTTTGAACGGAGGCGGTCTCTTTCTCAAGCCATAGGCTTGTATTATGACCTGTCGAATCCACTTGGCTAAAGTAGATTTTGATGCTGCCTGACCCCTTCTGGGGCCTTCCGGCAGAACAAACAAAGAATCCGTTCTGCGAATCTGAGCAGTGGCTTTTAGATAAGCTTTAACTGCTCTTACCACATCCAAAGAATGTAATAACTTTTCCTCTACTGAGCTAGGTTTGGGGAAAAAAGAAGGAAGAACCACATCTTGGTTCAAATGAAACCTCGATACCACCTTAGGAAGAAAGGCTGGATGAGGACGTAATACTACTCTGTCCTTATGGACAACCAGATATGGCTCCTTACAGGACATAGCTGCTAATTCCGACACTCTTTTAGCCGAACAAATGGCTACTAAGAAAACCAATTTCCTGGTGAGAAGAACCAAGGAAATGTGTTGTAATGGTTCAAACGGTTGTTTCTGTAGAACCGACAGAACCAGGTTTAAGTCCCAAGGACATATGGGAATACTAACCGGAGGGCTAATACGCATCACTCCTTGTATAAAGGCTTTGACTAGTGAATGCGAGGCCAAGGGCCTTTGAAAAAATATTGACAAGGCCGAAATCTGACCCTTGATAGTACTCAAGGCCAGTTTCCTATCTACAGCCCACTGTAGGAAGTCCAGAATCCTCCCTATCATGTACTTACGTGGATGCCATTTCTTGGTCTCACACCACGTAATGTACGCTTTCCAGATCCTATAATAGATCTGCCTGGATACCGGTTTCCTGGCATTGATCATGGTAGATACCACAGAATTAGAGAGCCCTCTCTTTTTCAGAATGTGGGCTTCAATAGCCAGGCCGTCAAACCTAGGGCTGGTAAGGAAGGGTGGTATATCGGTCCCTGCGAAAGCAGGTCCGGACGAAGTGGGAGGGTCCAAGGACTCCTCACTGACATTTTTACCATCTCCGCGTACCATGCCCTTCGGGGCCACGCTGGAGCCACCAGAATCACTGGTTTCTTTTCTACCCTGATTCTGCGGAGTAATCGCGGTAACAATTGTGGCGGTGGGAATGCATATATCAGCTTGAACCGATCCCAAGGGAACACTAGGGCATCCGAGCCGCAAGCTAGGGGATCCCTTGTGCGAGACACAAACCTGTCCACCTTTGCGTTGAATCTGGATGCTAGCAGATCTACATCCGGTGTTCCCCACCGCTGGCATATTGCCTGGAAAACCTCGGGGTGAAGAGACCATTCCCCCGGGCATAATTGTTGGCGACTTAGAAAGTCCGCTCTCCAATTTTCCACTCCTGGGATGAAAACCGCAGATATGGCTGGGACATATCTTTCTGCCCACTCCAGGATGCAATTTGCTTCCTTCTGGGCTACACGACTTTTGGTGCCACCCTGATGATTGATATATGCCACTGCCGTGGCATTGTCTGATTGAATTCTGACAGGGGACCCCTGGAGTTTGGATGTCCATGCTACTAGGGCATACCGGGCTGCTCGTATCTCTAAGAGATTGATGGGCAGGGCCTTTTCTGCTTCTGACCACCTGCCCTGGAGAGACCATTGCTCCAGCACTGCCCCCCAGCCGATGAGGCTGGCATCTGTAGTGACCACCTTCCAAGAAACCGGACTGAAGGGTTTCCCTCTTTCCAGATTCTGGGGCACCAACCACCAATGGAGGCTCTTGCGAACGGAAGGGGACAGGGACATTGGTAAGTCTAAAGCCTGAACTTTTTTGTTCCAGGCTGACAGTATGGCCCTTTGCAAATTCCTTGAATGGAATTGACCGTAGGGTACCGCTTCGAATGAAGCCACCATCTTTCCCAGCAGCCTCATGCAGAGACGTATGGATGGTTTTCTTTTTGTACCCACTAAGTGGGTCAAATTTCTTAAAGACGACACCTTCTCTGGAGGTAAGAAAATCTTTCTCTGATTTGAATCCAGCCTTAGCCCTAAGTATTCCAGACTTTTGACTGGTCTTAGAGCTGACTTGTCCCGGTTGATAATCCAACCGTGATATTCCAGATACTCGATTGTCTTGTGAATAGCTACTTCCAGCTTTTCCACTGAGTGGTCTATTAGTAGCAGGTCGTCTAGATATGCCATTATCGTTACACCCTGTGTTCTTAGATTGGCCAATAATGGGGCCAGAATTTTTGTGAACACTCGTGGTGCTGTGGCCAGACCGAAAGGTAAGGCTCTGAACTGAAAATGGCGCCCTTCTACTGCAAAGCGTAGAAATTTCTGATGGGCCGGAAAGATGGGAATATGCAGATAAGCATCCCTTATGTCGATCGAGGCTAGCCATTCCTGCCCTTGTAGGGCGGTGGCCACTGATCGGATCGACTCCATCCGAAAGGTCCTGATATTTAGGAACTTGTTTAGCCCTTTTAGATTTAATATGGGCCTCACGTCCCCATTTGGTTTGGGGACTGTGAAAAGGTTCGAGTAAAACCCGAATCCGCTTTCTTCCAGGGGAACCTTCATGATTACCCCTTGGAGCAATAGTTGTTCTAGTGCCAGAAGGAGGGATCCTCTCTTTTGGGGATCTCTTGGCACGTTTGACCTCATAAATTGGGCAGGAGGAGTGCCTTTTAACTCCAGCTTGTATCCCAGACTTACTGCGGAGAGCACCCATCTGTCTCTGATGGTGTCCCGCCAGGTCTCTGTGAACAACTGAAGTCTTCCCCCCACCCGATTGAGCGGGGGCAATACTTCATGCCTTAGGGGGAGGTTTTGTACCTCTCTTGATCCAGGGCTTCTTGTTACCCTGTGATTGTCCCTGATTTCTGCCCCCTGAATTTGACCGCGGAGGCCGTCGGAACTGCTTCACAGCCGATGTGCCCGGGACTGGAGAGGTAGGCCTCTTAAAAGAAGGACTTCTACCCTTGTTCTTAACCGGTAAGAGTGAACTTTTACCGGCAGAAATTTTCTGGATATATTTGTCCAGATCTTCTCCAAATAAGCGTTCTCCATGAAATGGGAAGCTAACCAGCAGTTTTTTACAGGGAGCTTCAGCAGACCAGTTTTTGAGCCACAGAAGCCTACGCATATGTACTATAGACAGCGTAAAGCGGGAGGCCTGTTGGATTGTATCCTTTATGGCGTCCACCGCAAAACACAAGGCTCTAGGCAGGTCAGCTAGGGCATGAGCCTGCTGATCTGGTAAGTCCCTTAAGACTTGTTTCAACTGATCTTTCACTGCTTGGCAGACTCCAATCGCTGCTACCGCAGGTTGTGTCACCATACTTGCTGTAGAGAAAGCAGATTTTAGTAAAGACTCCAATTTTTTATCTATTGGGTCTTTGAACATTGGAACATTATCTACTGGACATGTCAGTGATTTGTTAACAGAAGAGATGGCTGCGTCCACTATAGGGACCCTCCATTTTCTTATGAACTTATCCTCCATGGGATAGATCACCGGAAATCTCTTGGGGGGAGCAAATATTTTATCAGGATGCTCCCAATCCTGGTAAATAAGCCCTTCTAATAAAGGGTGGATTGGGAAGGAACAGACCGCCTGGGGAGCTTTTAGCGACCCCAGCGAGGAAACCGTAGTGGATGGTGGTTCCGCCAGAGGCATTTTAAATGCTGATCGGACCATGTTAGTCAGAGACTGAACCCATAATCTTTCAGCCTGAGAAGCTGAGAAAGGTTCTTCCACTGTTGATTCCTCTATAAGTGAATCAACCTCATCCTGATCCCCTTCAGGTAGGTCGATCTCTGTGTGGGGCTGTTCCTCCACTAACAGGCACTCTGAAGGAGGAGACGGAGATCGGACGCGCTTTTCCTGTGACAGGGAAGCAGCGATCAATGCTGTTAATCTCTCTTCCAATCCTCCCAGAGTTGAGGATAAAACCTCCTCTGTTATATATACAGGAGCAGGTGGACTGGGGACAGCCGCAGCACCAGGCATTCCTGCGGGGTTTCTACGGCTACTGACCTCTGCATTCTCAGGGGAGATTGGTGCAGTGCAAGCATGCCCAATATCCTCAGAGCCCGATGGAGACCCCTTTGGCTTCCTGGAAGATTTATTTCCGGAGCGTCTGGACGACATATCCTTTAAGCACAAAGCTGAGGTATTCCCGTCGTCATACACCAATTTTTGCTGGTAATAGTCTAACACAGGTGCTGCTATATACCAGCTGGTGTCCACTAAAGTGCCTTTCTATGGGGATGCCTGCATCAACCGCCTCTGTGTGCCACTGTTTGTTGCTAGCTCTGTTTGCATGCAGCTGACACTTGTACTGTGTCTTTTAACCATGCTGGGACGCCCGCACATGCGCAGAAGCGCCGCGGCGCGCATCGAGCGTCATCCACCCGCCCCGCCCCTTTTTTTTCATAGGAGGCGCGTGCACGCGCCCGCGCGCGCGCCCGTGCGCCAATGGCGCCCTTTTCGAAAACCAACAGAGGACTAGGAGCCAGGGCCCTTTTTGCCGGAGGGCCTGTGCGGTGGATGAACGCAGCAACAGGGCAGAGGAAGTGGATTCCCTCAGAGAAACTTACCAGCTGCCTGGATCTTTTGAGTTGAGAAAACCAAAGATCCACATTTACAAGAAAAATGGACTACAGCGGCCTCTAGTGGTTTAACACAGGTACCGCGGTCCCTGTTTTTTTTTTTTTTTCTTGACTACTATTAAAATTTTACATTTTCAGTAGTTATAGGCAAACACAGATATTTAGCGGGAATACCGTTAGGTAACAGACAGAAAGACAAATTAGGCTTGGGGGTCCCCCAATAGAACCAAGTTCCTGAGGGCCCCCACTTACCTGATCCCCGCCGCAGGACTTTGTTTGGTCCACAAAAGTCCAAACTTCACCTATCACGGCAGGCATTGTAATTAAACCTTCAGGGACCGGGTTCCCAAGGATTCCACTCCCCTGGACCTGTATAGCACCCTGCACAGACAGCGTCTTGGTCGTGGGTATGACCAGAGCTCTGGATCCCAGGGTCCAGCCCTCCTAAGAGAAGCATTACAGGCAAAACCTTGCTCTTCTGCTGCAAGGCCCGGGTACCGACCGTTTAGCTATGAAGCTTTTTTGGTGGGATCCGGAACAGCTTACTAAGGCCCAAAAGAACCTGTACGCAAGCCCAGTGAAAACACATGTTACTCTTTGGCCAACACCTTAGACACTGGCAAAAAACTGAGGTGCTCCCGGGTGGGAGGGGCTTATATAGGGGAGGGTACTTCCGGTTTGGAATTGGCCAGTGCCAACACCTGAAGGTAAACTATATAACCCATTAGTAATGACTAAGTCGCTCTGTGTCCCGTGATGTACGAAAAAGAAAAAACATTTTTTCTAGGGACAGAAAACTATAGGTAGGGAGAGTGTCAGTGTGTTTTACTGTGCTAATCCTTGTTTCTAGGGACAGGGAAGGACAGTGAGGGAAATTCTCCTTGTGCTATACTGTGCTAAAGCATTGATCATCAACCATCTTTAAAAAAACATTTTTTCTAGGGACAGAAAACTATAGGTAGGGAGAGTGTCAGTGTGTTTTACTGTGCTAATCCTTGTTTCTAGGGACAGGGAAGGACAGTGAGGGAAATTCTCCTTGTGCTATACTGTGCTAAAGCATTCCTCATCAACCATCTTTGAAATCCTTGTTTTTTGGACAGTTAGGGAAATTGTCATTGTGCTATTCTGTGCGAAAGCAATCATCCTCAACCATATTTAGAAATCCTTAAGTAAAGGGACAGAGAAGGACACCTGAAGGTAGCCCTTATTGCTTTTTTCCCATCTCCCTGCAGGCCATCCATTAGAATGTCTGGAAGGCAAACAAGGAGAGGCAGACAGTCAGGAGGCAATAAAAGAGGGCAAGCAGGCTCTGTGTCTGGGGGCAACAGTGCTGGTCGTGGACGCGGTGCATTGTCATCAGCACATGGCCATGGGACACGCTTGTCCTTCTTTTCGGCAGCTGGACATGTTGAGCCACATCATGCCGAAGACTTGGTAGAGTGGATGACCAAGCCCTCCTCCTCCTCATCATCCTCTCTCACCCAGGCTCAGGGTACTGGCAAAGCAGCTGCCAAAGCGTCCTCTTCCCTGGTATCAATGTCAGACTCATCATCAGTCACTCCTTCCCTAGACCCACCATGTCCTCCTCCTGAGGAGTCCCCCGAACTGTTTGAGCACAGTGTTGGGTACATGCTCCAGGAGGATGCCCAGCGTTTCGAAGGGTCTGATGATGAAACCCAGCTACAGGAAGGCAGTAGCGTGAGAGCAGACAGAGGGGATGCTTAAGAAGGACACCAATCTGGCAGTCATGTTCCAGCAGCTGCAGCATACTGCCAGATTGGCTCCAGTGATGAGGAGGGAGGGGATGATGAGGTCACTGACTCCACGTGGGTGCCTAATAGGAGAGAGGAGGAGGAGGAGGATGAGGAGGAGGCACATCTCCAACGAGGCAGGATGCCCTTTGGTGGCCAGCGTAAGGGCAGTACACCGACGGAATCACACCGCAGAGCTCCGCCTGTGCAGGGCGCTGCCTCTGCCCGTCATTCAAAAAGTTCTTTGGTGTGGGCCTTTTTTGAGGCTAGTGCATCAGATCGCACAGCTGCTGTTTGCAACATATGTCTCAAGCGTATATCGCGTGGCCAAAACATCAGCCGCTTGGGTACCACATGCCTGACCAGACATATGTTGACCTGCCATGCAGCTCGTTGGCAAGCCTACCTCAAAGACCCACACCAAAGAACAAAGCGGACCTCTCCTTGCACCGCATCAGCTGGGATCTCCAACCCCACTATAACTTCAGTCCTCTCTGAAACATGCACTGAGAGGAATGAAGGTGTAGAATTAGGTGTGTCACAGCCAAGTACTTGCGGCCACTCTGCTAGCAGTACACCGACGTCCGATTCTAGCAGGCAAATTTCCCTGCCCCAGCTGCTGGACCGTCGAAAGAAGTTCACTCCCAGCCATCCACATGCCCAGCGGTTGAATGCTAGCTTGGCTAAATTGCTAGCGCTTCAACTGCTGCCTTTTCAGTTGGTAGACTCGGCCCCCTTCCGTGAGTTTGTGCAATGTGCGGTTCCTCAGTGGCAGGTTCCCAAACGCCACTTTTTCTCACGGAAGGCTATTCCGGCTCTCTACCGGCATGTGGAAGGCAATGTCTTGGCCTCGCTGGACAGGGCGGTCAGCGGTAAGGTGCATATTACCGCTGACTCATGGTCCAGCAGGCATGGACAGGGACGTTACCTTTCTTTCACGGCCCATTGGGTCACTCTTTTGGCAGCTGGGAAGGATGCAGGACAAGGTGCAGTAGTGTTGGAGGTTGTTCCACCGCCACGCCTACAAAATGCTACTAGTGGTTGTGACACACCTCTCTCCTCCACCCCCTCCTCTTCTTCTTCCTCCATGGCCTCTTCCTGTGCTTTGTCCTCTGAACCAGCGGTGCTCCGTAGCCGTTCAAGGGGCTACGCAAGTACGCAGGCAAAAAGATGCCATGCCGTGCTTGCGCTGGTGTGTTTGGGGGACAGAAGCCACACTGGGGCAGAGGTCCTGTCTGCTCTGCAGGGCCAGGCCGAGAGGTGGTTGACGCCACGCCAGCTTAAGCCAGGAATGGTGGTTTGCGACAATGGCACCAACCTCCTCTCTGCCCTCCGACAGGGACAACTGACCCATGTGCCCTGTGTGGCTCACGTCCTTAACCTGGTGGTGCAGCGGTTCTTGGGCAGGTACCCGGGCTTACAGGATGTCCTGAGGCAGGCCAGGAAAGTCTGTGTGCATTTCCGCAGATCTTATAATGCCAGTGCTCGCCTGGCTGAGCTGCAAAAGGAGTTGAACCTGCCCAAGAACCGCCTTATATGTGACATGCCCACCAGGTGGAACTCAACGTTGGCCATGCTGCAGCGGCTGCACATGCAGCAGAGGGCCATGAATGAGTACCTGTGCGACTACGGCACCAGGACAGGGTCAGGGGAGCTTGGTTTTTTTTCTCCACGCCAGTGGGGCATGATCAGGGATGCATGCACTGTCCTGGCACCATTTGAGGAGGCCACGAGGATGGTGAGCAGTGACAGTGCATGCATCAGTGACACTGTACCTCTTGTCCACCTGTTGGAGCACACGCTGCGTGGAATAATGGACAGGGCACTTGAGGCAGAACAGAGGCAGGAAGAGGAGGACTTCCTTGCCTCTCAAGGCCCCCTTTACCCAGACAGTGTTCCTTCTGTCCCACCCATTGCACAGGAAGAGGAGGAGGAGGAGGAGGAGGATTGTGTCAGCATGGAGGTGGAGGCTGGCACTCAGCATCATCAGCAGCAGTCTTTTAGGGATGATTTACAGTCCCAAGAAACCAGTGGACTTGTACGTGGCTGGGAGGAGGTGGCTGCGGATCATGTCGTCCTTAGTTACCCAGAGGACTCCGGACCGAATGCCTCAGCTAACCTACGCTGCATGGCCTCCCTGATCCTGCAAAGTCTGCGGAAGGATCCTCGTATTCTTCGGATCAAGGAGAGGGACCATTACTGGCTGGCCACTCTCCTTGATCCACGGTACAAGGGTAAGGTTGCGGACCTTATGTTACCGTCGCAGAGGGAGCAGAGGATGAGACAACTCCGGGAGGCCTTGCAGAAAGGTCTGTGCAACGCGTTCCCAGAGACTGGGAGGTTACAAACTCCTGGTCCTGGACAACGAGTTGCTGAGGCTTCGGCCAGTCAAAGAAGGAGCGGTGGGGAAGGTGGCCGTCTGACCGATGCGTTCAGACAATTCTTTAGTCCGCAGCCCCAAAGTATGATCGGTTCCAGCAACCATCGCCAGCGTCTGATAAACATGGTGCAGGAATATCTAGGGGCAAGGTCAGACTTGGACACCTTCCCCACCAAAAATCCTCTGGCTTACTGGGTCTTGAGGATGGATCACTGGCCAGAGCTTGCACAGTATGCAATTGAGCTACTGGCCTGTCCTGCATCCAGCGTTCTTTCGGAACGCACATTCAGTGCTGCTGGAGGATTTGTCACGGATCACAGGGTGCGCCTGTCCACCGACTCGGTTGATCGACTGACTTTCATCAAGATGAACCAGTCTTGGATCACCACCAGCTACCACACACCTGATGCTGATATAACAGACTAATTGATTTTAACATGTCACATCCCTTCAAGACTGATGCTGATGCTGAGTGCCTGTGCTGTTATGTTGACTGGCTATCCTCCTCCTCCGAGTCCTCAATGATACGATTGATGATGATAGCTTGGAAGATCATTTTTGTTTATGGGTGCCGCCACCAGTGGCTAAGGCCCAATTTTTCAGCCCCTGTTTAACAGGGGCGTGTAATTACAATTTTTGAAGCAATACTTTGCAACAGGGCTCATTGCTGTGCTCCAAGTACAGTATCTGTGAGGGGTTGCAGTGTTGTGCCACCAGTGCCTAAGGCCCAATTTTTCAGCCCCTGTTCAACAGGGGCATGTAATTACAATTCTTGATCTAATAATTCACAGCAGGGCCCATTGCTGCACCCACCAAGAGTAACTCTGAGGGCTTACAGTGTTGTGGCAACGCCACCACCACCACCACCACGAAAGGCCCAATTTTTCAGCCCCTGTTCAACAGGGGCATGCAATTACAATTCTTGATCTAATAATTCACAGCAGGGCCCATTGCTGCACCCACCAAGAGTAACTGTCAGGGCTTACAGTGTTGTGGCACCAGCACCACCATCAAAGGCCCAATTTTTACTACCACTGTTCAACAATTATATGTAATTACAATTCCTGATATAATAGTTGACAGCAGGGCGTTCCAGCACCAACCAAGAGTAACTGTGAGTGCTTACAGTGTTGTGCCAACACCAACAACTAAGGGGCCTATTTCTGCAGAGTATATACGGCAGGTCCCTACTTTCAAACATCCAACTTACAAACGACTCCTACTTGCAAACGCAAGAAGACAACAGGAAGTGAGAGGAAATCTACCCCTAGGAAGGAAAATTCTCTCCTGTAAGAATTAATACGGGAGAAAGGTGTCTCCTCTGTACTGATGCTTTATCACCAATCCTTGTTTCAAGAAAAACACCACATTTCAAAAACAGTTGTCATTGGGACGAAAAGTGAGGTGAAATGTTCTGAACAGGGGCACAGACAGCAAAACAAATGTTACAGGGGTGATAACCCTTACCTATGTTTTCCAAAAAGTTTAAAAATAGATTTTTGGGCTGGAGCTACACTTAAACAATGTACCTGTTCAAAATTACAAACACATTCTACATAAGAACAAACCTACAGTCCCTGTCTTGTATGCACCACCTGTATACGGCTGTTCAGAGTATATAGGGCCTTTTTTATTTTGTGTGCGGTGTTCCCCTTAATATCCATACAAGACCCAAAGGGGCTGGTAATGGGCTGGGGTAGGGGGGGGGGGTCATGGGGTAGCTATGCCATTTTTCTTAAAGATTTTCATCCATATTACCGGGACCAGACATTACATTAAAGCCGCAAGCAGTTTTAAATGGCTTTTTTTTCCTTTAGAAGTGTCATTTTGTGCAGGGACAGTTCTAAACACGGGAAACACGTGGCACTTCACAGGCATACTTTAGACACCCCCCAGGTACGATATTTAAAGGAATATTTGACTTTTTTTTTCACTTTATGCATCATTAAAATGACTGCTCCCGAAAAACGACCGTTTTTAAAACTTCTTTTTGCATTGATACATGTCCCCTGGTGCAGAACCCGGGTTCCCAAACCCTTTTTAGGACAATAACATGCATAATAGTCGTTATAATTAGCACTTTAGAATTCGAACGTTCGCATCCATTGTATTTAATAGGGTTCTAATGTTCGTACGAACTTTCGGTCCGTTCGCGGGTTCTGGTGCGAACCGAACCCGGGGGTGTTCGGCTCATCACTACTCGTGGGGAATCGACGTGTACAATGACTCAACGTCTATCCCCACAAGTAGGGCCCCAGGGGGGAACTGGACATCCTCGAGATGCTCCAAGACATCTTGGGTGTCTTGTATGAAGGAAGGGAGGTCAAACACCAGTTCTTTAATAAGAGCGTCCACAAACCTGCCTACCCGTTCTAGAGGTCCCTTAATGGCAGACACGATGGGTCTGCCAGGGGGGTTAGTGGCAGACTTGTGGAGCTTGGGTATAGTATAGAACGTAGGTATATTGAATTCCACAACCTTGAGATAATCATGCTCCCTCTTGGTGACAAGTGTTTCCTCAAGTGTGAAACTCAATTTAAAGTTAAGTTCCTTTGTAATTCCCAGAAAGGGATTTTGGTCCAGCTACTTATAGGTATGTCTGTCACCAAGAAGGCGCAGAGTCTCTTTTTTGTACAGATCCTGGGAAAGTAAAACAGTATTACCCCCTTTATCACTACTTTTAATGACTATATCTTTAGCTTCCTCCAGCTGTCTTAATGCTTGTCGTTCTTCTTTAGTAAGGTTGTCCAATCCCCTCCAATTCCAGTCAACCTTTGATAGATCTTTGCGTACTTGTTCTAAAAACAGATGAATCCATCTGTGTTTATACAATGGTGGCATTTTTTGTGATCTTATTTGGAGGTTTGATTGGCGTGGACACTCGGTGGGGGGTGGTTGTTCATCTTCCTGATCGGAGTCTATATCTTCATTTTCATCCAGGAGGGAAACTAGATTATCTAGTGCTTCCTTTTCCTCCTTTTCTACATCAGTAATTTCAGTGTCCTTACAATGCTGGTTATGCCAGCTTTTAAGGACAAGTTTCCTTAAAAAGAGGCTAATATCTTTGAAAACCTCAAATTCATTCATAGTCGCTTTGGGTGAAAATGATAGTCCCTTCTGTA